>JAJHZJ010000150.1:3260781-3860781 GCA_023548195.1 Bettongia penicillata ogilbyi
AAGAGTTTTCTTACTGACCTTTGAAGCTGTCTTTGGCATTTGTGAGTTGAGGAATCTGGGACCTGTAGCTGCTATTGGTGGCACCTTGAAGCCCATTCCAGTCCTGTTCATGCCAGTGTGGCACAACCAAGGCTGAGCTGTGCTCCACTCCACTCCTCGCCCAGTGTGACAGACCTTTCCTGTCAAGTTTCCAGGCTGCTTTGGACTGGAAATCTTTCACTCTGTTGTTTTGTGACTTCAGCTGTTCTAGAATTTGTTTAAAGCCATTTTTTAACAGGCATTTTATGGGCTGTGGGAGGAGAGCTTCCTCAGGTGTGTCCTTCTACTCTGACATCTTCCCAAAGAGATTTCTTTAAAATCAAAAAACAACTTATATGTACAAAAATATTTATAATAGTTCTTTTTATGGTAACTGATAATGGTAAATTGAGAGAATGACCATCAATTGGGGGGGGTGGACAAACAAGCTGTATTATATGATTGTAATGGAATATTACTGTGCTAAGAAATGACAAGCAGTACAACTTCAGAAAAACCTGGAAAGACTCTCATGAACTGATACAAAGTGAAGTGACCAGAAACAGGATATTGTACACAGTAACAACAATATTGCACAATGGAGAATCGCGAATGACTTAGTTATTCTCAGCAATACAATGATCCAAGACAATCCCAAAGGACTCATGATGAAGCATGCTATCCACCTCCAGAGAAAGAACTGATACTATCTGAATATGTAACTGAATCCTGCTATTTTTCACTTTCTTTTTTTTTTAAAAAAATTGAGTTGAACAAAATTGCTAATATGGAAATGTTTTGCATGATTGTACATGTACAAACTATGTTGGATTGTTTATCATCTCAGGCAGGGAGAGAGGGAAGGAGGGAAGGATATAATTTGGAACTCAAAAACGTTTTTAAAAAGTTAAAAATAATTTTAACATAAAAAGGGAAAAATAAAACATAAAATAAAAAAGCAATAGAATGACATTACTCCAGTGATCCCAGAACAACTCAGTCTGACCCTCTGATCACCCCTCAAAGTACATACAAGAAGATCCCTTTCCTTTCAGAGAATCAGGGAAAGCTTCATGGAGGCAGTGGCACATCATCTGTACCTTGAAGTTAGAGATGATGTTGACAGAAGGAGATGGGGATGAAGGAGGAGGACATTGCAGGTGGAAGGAACATCATGACCAAAAGACCTGTAGGTGAGAAAGCATCCTCAGAGTGAGGAGATGTGGAGGGGACCTGTTGTGTTTGGGGAGATAAAAAAAAAACTTGCACCCAGAGGCAAAGTGAGGCCCTGGAAAGTGGACTTGATTTAGATTCAGAAAGGAACAAGGGGGAGGGACCTACTGTGTACTAAATTCTCTACAAAATGTGATCCTCATAACAATCCTGGGAGGTAGTGTTATTGGGATACCCATTTGACAATTGTGGAAACTGAGGCAGATAGTTTCATAGGGTCACACAGCTAGTAAGTGTCTGAGACCAGACTGGAAGATCAGGTCAGGAGATGGGGTTCTTCTAGCCCCAAAGCTAGAGACACCACGGGGAAATCCAGGGCCAGAAGGGAGATTTCAAGGCAAAGAAACCTCTGTGTGGCTTTAGGAGCCCTGCTCCCAATGGGGCCCCTTACATTGATGTCATGTCATTATCAGTTGTATCTCTGGAACTTTGCATGTGACTCAGCTGTGTTGATGAGGCTGTGGGCACCTTATTCTGGCATTCAAGACCCTCCATGATCGAGATCTCTTTTCCAAGCTCATCCCACACTGCTCTCCTACACATACCCTGTGCTTCAGCCAACTTGGACTATTTCTATCCTCCTGCCCCCATGCATCACACAATCTCTCAAGCATATTAAAAAGAAACTGGCCAACAATTATGTCCACAGCTGAGCTCAGGCTCTGCTTGATTATCCCTAAGGCTGTTTTCCACACAGAGACTGCTGGGAACTCTGAATTATGCCGTTTAGATACCCACACATTGGCCAGGGCTAGTCAACACAGTTCCCAGATGCTGGTAATGGGCAGTAGGATTGAAAGCTGCCCAACTTCTTTGTCCACCTACACAACCAGTGGGTACCTACTTTTTGAATCCTATTTCCCCAGGCATCCAACCTGGGACTCATTCCCAGGCTTTCTGGATTGCACTACAGAATGCTTCCAGGAATGTCCAGACTGGAGTCAGAAGGTCTGAATTGGAACCCCTGCTCCACCCTTTGCTAACTGTGTGACTTTGGGCACTTGGTTTTCTGCTCTGTAAAATGCTGGATGAGACATCCAAGCTCCCTTCTAGTTCCATGCCTATGATCCAAGATCCTGACTCTATTCCAGGCATCCAATGGTTTGGACCCTTTCCCCCACCTCCTAGGCAGGGTAAACTCCCCAGGGATCCCGACTTTTTCGCCTCTAGTTACAGCTCCCAAATGCAGGCCCCTGGTCCCTGCCAAGGCAGGCTTAGCCCTGGTGATCCTTCTTCATGTCCTGGAAATCTTTCCCTTCCTGCCTGACTTGGGCGTCTCCCCCCTTCTCTGGCCCCTGCTTCCCTCTCTCTCCACTCCCTACACCTCCTAATTTTCTTTACATCTGTTCCTGGTTGGGTTACAGCTTTGTCCTCCCTCCTCCCTCCTGCCTGCTCTGCCCCCCCCAACTTCCCACTCCACTCACACGTGGCAGTGTCTGTGTGTGCTACTGTGATGGGTGGATGGAGAAGAGGGGGAGGGGGCAGCAGGAGGAGAAGGAGGAGCAGAAAATTTATCACTTCCTTCTCTGGCTCAAGACCCCAGGATCCCCTGGAGCTCTGAAAATTCCTTCCATCTGGGTAACTCTTTGACTCTCACAAAAATCACGTTTCTATCTATTATCTCATATCACAAGATCTCAGAGCCAGAAGAGCCTTCAGAGGCATCTGGTTCAGCCTTCTCTGGTCAGAAATCTGCTTTGTGACATCCTCCAGGGACTGGATTTTCAGCCTCTGTTTAAAGACCTTCAGGGAGAGTTCATGACATCCAAGGGCAGCTCAGCCCACTTGGGGAAAGCTGAATGTCAGGAGGCTGTTTTTAACCCTGTGCCTAAGCTTGTCTCTTTGCAGCTCCCATCTGACCCCTTCCCACATCCTCCCCTTTCCCTACAGGGCCAACCAAAAGCAATCAAAACCATCCCAACCCCCTTCCAGAAGATAGTGATTATGTCCTGATCTCCAACCCTGCAACCTTCTCCTGGATAAAACTTCCCAATGTCTTCAAAGGACCTGCCAGTGACATAGTCTTCAGGTTCTTCTCCATTCTGTTGGTCCTTCTTTGGATAGTCTACACCTTGTCGGTTACTTAAGTACATTTGTAGATTATAAATAAATACATGAAATGATGAGCCTGGATTAGATATTATTGGCTGTTGTTCAGTTGCATCTGACTCATCATTACCCCAAGGACCATATTGTTCAGGGGATTTTCTTGGCAAAGATACTGGGGTGGTTTTGCCAGCTCCTTCTCCAGCTCATTTTACAGATGAGGAAACTGAGGCAAACAGGGTGAAGTGACTTTCCCAGGGTCACCCAGCTAGCAAGTGTCTGAGGCTGTACTTGAATTCAGCTCTATCCCAATTCCAGGCCTAGAGCTCTATCCACTGTGCCACCTAGCTGCCTCTACATATATGTAAAACACATAATTCACATGTAATATATAATAATATATACAGTTATAAATAATTTGATTTAGGACTAGATAATATAATAAATTATATAACATATAATCTAGACTTTAATTTTAATGATTTAATAGTAATGATAGCCAGCATTTATACTAAAGCATATGTATATTACTTACACATATATGTATGCAAATATACGTATGCACAATATGCACATACATATATTCTATTTCTACATATATAACATGTATGCTGCGCACATTTATCATGTTTTATATATACAATTTGTATAAGTACGGATGTGATTTTTTTATTGTATATGTATAGGTGATATACATGTAGCGAAGCCCTTTAAACAGAGTATGCCATAGAATTCTTACAAGGTAAGGTCTATTACTATCTCCTAGGCCCTAAAGTGAGAAGTCTGATCCTAGGGATCTCGGTGGCGCCCTTGGATGTCTCTGATATTCAGGCTTGCCCCTTGCCCCTTTTCTCCACTATAGCTGATAGCTGGGGGTCTTGGGGATGAGTAGCCTTGGATGGTCCTCAGGCCTTGCCACAGCTTTATGCCAGTCGGATCCCTGTCTGAAATGCCTGCATGCTCTCTTCCTCTCTGCCAAATATATTGCGTTAGGAGTTACCTTTTCTTGGAGTCTTTCCCCATTTCTGTTCATTCCTCTAACAGGTACCTCTCAGCAATTAGGAACCTACTGTTCATCGATGCCTGTTGACTTTCCTTGTAATGTGGGAGTTCAGTTCCTCTCTCCCTGGTGTGAGATTCGTAATTGCTGAGACTGGGGATCGTGTCTTCTCCCTCAGCTTCTGAAGCTCCTAACCTAAGTCTTATCCAGCATGGGCCTTCCATTGATAGGAAACTAGAGTGAAAGTTGTAAGGTTCTTCAGTGTTGGTTCAGCCCACCCTTCCTCCCCCAGTATACAGGGGTGAAAATTGAGGTCCAGACGGTGCCTGACCCAAGGTCACACTGCTAAATCCTGAGACCTAGAACTGCATGGTGGCTAGACATCAGGTAGCCTGAACAGTTTTCCCCAGTGGATTGCTTGCCTGGAAGATGGCTCCGCAGGCTGAGCTGGAGGCCTCAGTGGAGGGTGGAGGGGATGCAAATTTGCTAGTTCTCTAGTTTCTTAGGGGATTATCAGCTTTTGAGTCACAGCTGGTCAGTGGTTGCTGGTGGTAAGAGGTTCTTCTCAACAGGAATTGCTCATCAGCTGATCAACTGAGTGACCAACTGGCCAACCTACTGGCCGGAATTTATCTTATTTACGGTCGGGGGTTTAAAGCAAAGACCACAGAAACCCAAAGATGGCAAAATGAGTACCAAGGGCTGGACAGCAGAAGGAAAGGCCGGCCTCCCTGATGCATGTTAACCTCTGAGGTGAGGCAGGGGACCCAGACCGCTCATGTTTCCAAGAATGAAGTATAATGACTCAACCATCCAGGAACCTAACGAGGTCCTTCCTGAACCTGTATAACATGCTGGGCCTAGAATAAGTTCTCAACCCAACCCAGCTTTTAGAACTCTGCAATCGTGGAAGTGGAGGCGATGATTACAAAAGCAGGAATGAGCAGCATTTCAGAGCTTGGAGGGGCCTTAGAACAGGGAATGTCAGGGCGGAGAGGGACCTTATAGGTCACAGAGCTTCCCCCTCCCACCACCACCTTCTTTGACAAATAAGAAAACTGAAATCTAGAAGGAGGGCATGGCATGTACCAGATCATAGCACTGGTTATCAGCAGGGCCAGAATGCAGGTTTTTGCCCCCCCCACCCCATAGCTGGGTCTTCTTCACCATCTAAGCAACTTCCCAAAATACAGTGGCAAGTGAACCACCCCTACCCTGCCAAGTAAGAGATGTATAGAAAGAACCAGAAGGGCAAAGGCTTTTAAGGGGTCACAAAGTTCCTCAGATTAAGCTCAGGAATTAGGGTCTTAAGAGATTTTCCAGTCCACTCCTCTGATTTTTACAAATAAAGAAACGGAGGTCCAGAGATCTTAAACGACTTATTCAAGGCCATACCTAAGATCTAGATCTTGGAGAGATCCCAAAGGCCAGCTAGTCTCTTCCCTCCCCACCCCCAATAACATACTTTATAGATGAGAAAGCTGAACCCCCAAAGTTCTGTAACTTATGAGTAGCTGAATTGGGATTTAAACTTAGATCCACATAAAAGCCCCCAGCCCTCTCTAAATGGAAGCCTACACTAACTCTTCCCCTCTCCAGCCCCCTTCAGTTTATTTTGGGCAGCTCAGGCTAGAGTCAGACTTCTTAACCTGGAAAACATGCACTTGATTTGAAAAAGTCAACTTTTTGACTTTGAAATAACTATTTCAGTGCAATTATTTGGTCTCTGTTTTAATACCATGTGTTTTATTTTATGTTTAGAAACATGATTCTGAAAAGTAGACTAGAGCCTGTACCATACTGACTGCCCAAGGGGTCCGAGGCACAAAAAAGTCAAAGAACCCTGGAGCTAAATCAAAGTCACTCAAGTTTGGGGAAAGAGCCCCATCTTGGCAACAAGTCCTACTTAAGACTAGCTGTTAGACCCTTGACAAAGTCACATCCCCTCTCTGGGGATCTGTAAAAACATATACATACACATATGTGCAGGTATATGTGTGTGCACACACACATATATATGAATGACAAATACTTGTCCAACTTAGCTCAGGGGACTGTTGCAAACTTTAAAACCTTATAAAAAGGTCAGCTAACCCAAAGAAAATGAATGCATTTTCAGAACACAAACACAGGCTTCTCCTTCCAGGTTTTGACCCTATCAAAGGGGTGTCCTGTGACAAATCCTGTCCAGAATCTGCTGCTGCATCTGCCAGAAAGCTCAGGAAATTCCCACGATGGCCTGACAATGAAGGGGGAAAGATTGGAAAGATCTCTGGCTTTGGTGTCAGAAGATGACTTTCCAGCAAAGAAAATAATGCAAAAAAAAGTGGGCTGGAGTTCTTTGGTTTTTTTTTTTTACAAGGGTTTTGTTTTTCTTCCTTCCTTCCTTCCTCCCTTCCTCCCTTCCTTCCTTGTTTTCTTTTCCTTCCTTCCTTTTCTTTTTTCTTTTTTCTCTTTCCTTCCTTCCTTCCTTCCTTCCTTCCTTCCTTCCTTCCTTCCTTCCTTCCTTCCTTCCTTCCTTCCTTCCTCCCTTCCTTCCTTCCTTGCTTTCTTGCTTTCTTTTCCTTCCTTCCTTTTCTTTTTTCTTTTTTCTCTTTCCTTCCTTCCTTCCTTCCTTCCTTCCTTCCTTCCTTCCTTCCTTCCTTCCTTCCTTCCTTCTTTCTGTCCTTCCATTCTTCTTTCTTTCTTGTCCTGGGAGAGGAGAACGGGAGGAAGAGAAAGTAAGTTTTTGTTCATTGAAAAAAATTTTTAAAAAGGAAACAAGAGTAAATCTAGGAGTCAGAGGACCAAGATTTGAAAGCTAGCTAGCTGTGTGACTTTGGATAGATCATTTGATATTCCTCAGCCTTTTTTTCTTATCTGTAAAATGAGGGTATACACTAATTGACTTCCAAGATTCCTTCCAGCCCCAAGTCTAGGATCTTAGGACAGTGGAAATCCAGGTCATTGGGGGGGGGGCATTAGATTAGATGGAGGTTTTGGAAGCTCCATCTTCCCCAGCCACTCCCCCTGCCCCCCAAACAGCAGGTTGGTTCATTGACCAACCCGGCAAATTTCTAAATATGCTTTGAGTCCATCTTGCCCTAGTTGGGCATCCCAAATTACAGGGTGGGCTTCCCCACATTTGTCCCAGAGTCCTTTGATCTCTCACCATCTGTGCTCTACAAGGACGCCAGGACTGGAAGGACACTCACTCCCTCTCCTCTAGCCTAACCCGCTCCCAGGCTGAGTCAGTTCATATGATGGCTGAATTTAATTGACCTTTCTCCACTCCCGCTCACTTTTACAGAGAAAACAGAAAAGTGGCTTTCCCAAGATCACAGAGTGAGTTACTGAGACGACCTGAGCTTGACCCCTTCTCCTGCCTCCTGATCGTCCCTCTCATGACTCTTACTTCTCTTCTGTCCCTGGCTCCTGACCAAACTAGCTGATATCTGCTATTTCAGGAGAAAAAAAGAAACCTTGTATTTTTTCAAAGCTGCCTAGGACACTAGCTTTAGATGGAAGAGGTTTTAAAAGTCACAAGCTCTTTATTCTACAGTGGAGGTACTTGAGATAGAGAAGGGCAACTGCTTTGCCTAAGCTCACATGGCTCGTAAATGGTAGGGTCAAAACAGGCAATGGCCCCATAGTCATTGGAGCCAGGTTAGGGTTCAAATCCTGCCTCCTTATGACCTGAGCCAAGCCACGCAAGGCTAAGCCAAACCCTGTTTGTTTCGAGTACCGTTTAAGCTGTCTGGTGAAGAATATAGCCTTCTTCTAAGAACAATGTTTTAAAATGCATATAATAAAATATATGACTACAAAGGGAATAAAAGGTTGGTAAAATAAATAAACTAAATAATATAGAAATTATTCTTGAATTTCATTACCAAATTAAATTAAGTTTATATAAAATATATATAAATATATGTGATACATAAATATATGTCAAATTAAAGTATATATTTAGTATTCAATATATAAATTATATATCAAATTATATTATAATTTATATAATTATTTACACATAGTTTATTATATTAATTTATTATATTATATTATTAAGTAATATTAATTAGTAATATAATAGTTAATATTATCAATGATATTAAGTAACTTATTACATTATATTTATATATAAATTATATAATATATTATTATAAAATATATTATAATATATTAATATATTTCATGTATAATATGTAAATATATATTTTGCATTCAAGTTCATGAAACCCCTGATAGGGGGAAGGAGTTTTCTGTCCTCTTTCTGTCCTTATCTAGAATCTACTACTTACTGTTTGACCTTGAGTGAATTTTTTAACCTCTTTTGGCCTTTTTCCTTGTCTGTACAATGAGTGAAACAAGGAAAGAAACACTTAGTGGTAGTAGGTAGTATTACCTACTATGTTGTAGGCATTAAACTCAGTGCTTCACAAATACTATCTCATGTGGCCCTCACAACTCTAGCAAGTAAAATACTATTTTTCTTGCCATTTTCCGGTTGAGGAAACTGAATCAGACGGGTTAAATGAACCGCCCAGGATTGCGTAGCTAGTGTCTGAGGCCAGATTTGAGTCAAAGTTGTCCTGATTCCAGTCCCATCACTGTGCTACGTGGCTGCCCCATAAGGGGCTGGACTTCATGCCTTCTAACGGGTTTTGAACTCAAGGATTCTGTCTCCCAAGCCAATGCTAATTTGAACCCTCCTTCTGCTGCCTGCGAGAAGCTTGGTTACTCATGGGGACTGTCTGAGGTGAAAAAAATGACAAAGTTAGGGGTGAGCTTGCCTCTCACCCTCTAGCTCCCCCATTTGGTTTTTTTTTCCACCCCTGGGAGTCATGAAATGAGTGACCAGTCCATAGAAGAATGAGGCCCAGATAAGTGCTGAGAAAAACATACCTTGGTTTTTAATCAGCCTGAGACAAGACCAAAAAGTCACTGTGGTTTGGGGTTATGTCTCCTGTGACCCTGGCTGCTGCTGTACATGTAGGTCACTCCAAGCACCAGTAAATGTGCAGCACGGAGCCCATCCCCAACCTTGACAACTCCTGCCCACAAAAGCACCAGGGCCCGGCCCCCTACGCAGGCCGGGATGAATTAGCACCAATGAGCTGGAGGCCAATTGGTGAGGAAAAAGGTCTAGGCACCATGGAAGGAATGGGGAGGGTGGAGAGGGAGGGTCTCAGCTCTGCCTCTCTATCCTGGATGCTTCCCTTGTTTCCTGTGGGAGCCCCTCCCCCAAGGCTCCCCAGGAGAGGTTACCTCTGCCTGGAAACAGGGGAAGTCAAGTCCCAAGGTCCCTGGGGACCCAAGAACCTCAAATTGTAGGAGAGACATAGTGGGATATCCTCAAACACTAATTCTAAGCTTTCCCCACTTCACCCCAAATACCTCTCCTAGAATCATAGATTTTTAGAGCTGAGCTTATCTGATTCATCTCATTTCTGTTCTTCTTTCCTCTTGGGGCTCAGGAGAAATTAGAAACCCCCTCCCCTCGTTCTTTTCCCCTTTCCAGATACCCCAGGCCTGCTGGGGGAGGGGCAGATCCTCAAGCCTCCTCTCCTCTCCCTTGCTCAGTCTCCCTCATTCATAACTGGAGCGCATCAAGATGAGCTGACAGACGAGACTGAGCTGTGTTTCCTTAGCACCATGGGGAAGAGGGGAATGAAAAAGGTGAACTTCACATTGTAGGCCACAGCCTGCCCTACACAGGGACAGGACAAAGGGAGAGGAGAATGTTAGCCTTGGGTTCATGGGAAGCTAACCCATGGATATAAGGCAAAGAATGGGGGCCCGTGTCTGTCTGTCCCTTTCTTGGGAGAACAGAGGAACAGGCTATTCTAAGGGGTGAGGACTGGAGCAAAGGACCTGCCTCCAGAAGAGGTCTCCTAGGGTGCAATCCCAGATAAGGGCCAGCTGTTTAGCAAGGCCTGGTCAGTGAAGGCTGGTAGGAGGGGAAAGGAAACCACCAGAGTGGACTGCTGAGGGCCGTTTCCTAGGAACTGGCCTTAGCTTTGAGATCCAGTCCTACTCTCCTCTTTATCCACAGACAGGTTGTCCCCTGCCTCTGGTCTTTTTGGCAACTATGCTCTGTATTCATTCAAGTTGAGGGGGGGTGGAAGAGGGCAAGAGGGAGATTGAGGAAAGGGTAGGGAGAGTAGATGGGGAAACCATGGTTGATTGGTGGAGGAAAAGGAGAGGACTTACCCAGCGGGTAGGGGGTGGGATGGGTACCCAGAGTCATGAAACCACAGTCCTGGGTGGAGAGGGGAGCGAGGGGAGACAGGGAGGAAGATGGGAGCCTTTTAGCAAGACAACCCCCTCAAAGAAGGAAGCCTTGCTTTGTGTATCCCCAGAGCACAGTACCTGGAAGACACTAGATGCTTAATAAATTCATAGTGAATGATTGAATGAAGGAATGAATGGGATAATGGGAGGACTGGGGAAAGGGGGAGGAAGAGGGAGAAGAAAAATGGGGAGAGAGAAGGATCATAAAAAAGAGAAAGTAGAGGATGAGGGAAAAGGAAAGAAGAGAGGGGGTAGAGATGGGGAAAAAAGAGAAGAACGTAGCGAAGGAAGGAGAGGAGAAAATGGAGGAGATTGGATCATAGAATTTTAGAGATGGAAAGAATCTTAAAGATCCTTTAGTCAATTTACAGGTGAGTAAACTGAGGCCAAGAGAAGGAAGATGATTTGCTCAAGTGAAACATCTGGTTAGTGGAGAGCACCCAGGGGTCTTCATTGCCCCTTCCATGGCATAGGTGAAGATGTGGAGGAGATGGGAGAAGGGTTGAGGAGGGTAAAGATCAGGGACGGGGAGAGGAGGGGATCACTCATCCCCTGGCTTGATGAGGTGGCCGCTGAAGGTGATGTAGGTATCCACCTCATCACTGTAGATGGCATTCTCTCGCTGGTGCTTAAAGAGGCGCACCCAGGCTCGGTCACCAGAGGCCATCTGCAGCAGGACGCTCTGACTCTGCATGATGCTCCGGTCACTGGGCTGCGCATACAGGATGACAGTAGGCTCCTCATTGCGCATCAGGTGTAGGTAGGTCTCCTTGAAGTTCCAGGTGTGGACATTGAGGCTGAAGTAGTAGATGCCGGTGACAGGGGCTGAGAACTGGCCGGAGAACATGTTGAATCGGTCATCCAGGTTCACAAAGACAGTGTCAAAGAGCAGGGGCTGATAGTCCTCGGTGCTGTGCAGGGCTTTCTTGCGGCCCACAGAGAAAGCCGAGTACTGTGCCTGGCATGGATCTCCGGGGCTGCCTGCCTGACCTTTGGCACCTTTGGGGCCCTGAGGGCCTCGTTCCCCTCGGGAGCCTTCCTTGCCCATCTTCCCTGGCATCCCCAGGGGACCCCGGTCTCCCTTATCTCCTGCAAAGTAAAGCATGTCAGGATGAATGCCTATTAGCAGGGTAGTAGCCAATGGCCAGTCTCCCCCCTACATGGGTCATTTCCCTCACCCTGGAATTCATTCCCTCCAAGCAAATATTCCCATATCTCTGCTGAAAATGCCTACTCCAAACAATATCCCCTCTCCATAATCCAAAATACCCAAAGTCCTACTATTAGAATTGAAAGTGAGGAAGATTCTTTTTTTTTCTTTTTTGATAAAAATTTATTTATTTAACTTTTACATTCATTTTCACAAAATTTTGGGTTCCAAATTTTCTCCCCGTTTATCTCCTCCCCCCACCCCAATACACTGAGCATTCTAATTTCCCCTGTCACCAATCTGCCCTCTCTTCTATCATCCCTCCCTTCTCTTGTCCCCATCTTCTCTTTTGTCCTGTAGGGCCAGATGACTTTCTATTCCTCATTAACTATATTTCTTATTTCCTAGTAGCAACAACACTGAACAGTTGTTCCTAAAACTTTGAGTTCCAAATTCTCCCCATCCTTCCCTCCCCACCCATTGCCTTTGGGAAGGCAGGCAATTCAATTTAGGCCATATCTATGTAGTTTTGCAAATGACTTCCATAATAGTCGTGCTGTGTAAGACTAACTGAATTACTCTGCATCCTATCCTGCCCCTCATTGTTTCTATTCTGTCTTTTGATCCTGTCCCTCCCCGAGTGTTGACTTCAAATTGCTCCCTCCTCCCATTACCCTCCCTTCCATCATCCCCCCTTGCTTATCTCCTTCTCCCCCACTTTCCTGTACTGTAAGATAGGTTTTCATACCAAAATGAGTGTGCATTTTATTCCAGTGAGGAAGATTCTTAAAGAGAATCTTATCTATACCTTTCATCTTATACAGAGCAGGAGATGGTTTATTGATTTTGAGATAGGAGGGCTTTTACAGGCTGCTTAATCCAACTTGTTCATTTTACAGACAAGGTCCAGTGACTTGGCCAAAGTCTCACAGTTATCAGACAGCCTTTTGTCTTACTGAGAGGAGTGAGACTGGTCTCTCCTTTCCTATCCTGATGGGCTAGGAGAGAAACTAGATGTTGATGTAACAGAGCAGACATTTCCTAATGCCACAAATCCAAAGCACTTGCCCAGAGACAACTTCTGGGAAAATGGAGCCCAGAGAAAGAAGGATGAGATGATGGTTGGGAGGAGGAACACAAGCCAGATCAGTGGACAGAGGCAGAGGTTATATAGTTAGCAATGAGGAGGAGCCAGGGGTCTGGTGAACAGAACTTCAGGACCAAGAACAGATGCTGACCAGAGCAAGGAAGCAAGCCAAGGGTCCAGAGGGAAGCAGGGAGACATGGGAGCCATTTGGTTCAGTTAACTGGGTAGACTAGTGGATAGAATTAGAAGGACCTACTGTGTGATGCTGACTAGGTCACTAACATCTCTCAGCCTCAGTTTCCTCATCTATAAAACTAAAATAATAATAGTAATTGGCCCTACTTCACAGGAGGGTTATAAGGATGAGATGAAATGATATTGCCTTAAAAGAGCTGACTACTGTCGTAGTCCTCCATAATAAAAGACTCACCTACCAATGATTTGAGGCTATGTTTTCATGAACTCTTTGGTGAAGAGCGGGGCTAGAAATATTAGAGGTGGGCTGTAACCTCTGCTTTGTTAAAGAGGTTAGGAAAATGTGCTGTACTGGGAGTGAGAGGGTTCAAGTTCAATCTCTGGTCTGCTACTCACTACCAATTTGACCATGAGATCCTTCTCTGGGCTCAGTTTCCTCATCTGTAAAATGAGCTGATCAAATTAGATAAACTTTGAGCTTTAAACATCTTATTGTATGATACTGGTCCCTTCCCTGTTCTTTGTTTCTTAATTAAATTTTATTGTTTTAACTGAGCAACAGTCAATTTCTTCTCTATCATTTACCCTGGTCTTTACTGCACTTTTATTAATTGGTTCAGTACCCCATACTTATTATCTTGATGCTTTCAAGGGAACTGAATGCACTAGAGGACAGCTAGAAAACTAGTCAGATTTGTGTGTTCTCAGGGCCTCATCCTTAGGAAGTGATGGAGGCATTATTTAAATCACTGAGAAGTCTCCAAAGATTGAACTTGATGCTGCCCATGAGCTCCAAACTCTGGCTCTGAGTCAAATGTTAATTTTGTGGACTCATCCAGGATGATTGGTTTTGTAGCAGGGAAGGTGGGGAATTGCTAAATTACCTTCTCTAGCATAGTCCAAGCAGGCAGCATGGGCCAACTAAGGTATTCTCTGCAAGCACCAAGGCAGAAGTGAGTCTGGGCATTATTTCGATGTTAAGGTTATAGATCCTCCCCAAGGACCATTGTACACTCTCTCTCTCTCTCTCTCTCTCTCTCTCTCTCTCTCTCTCTCTCTCTCTCTCTCTCTCTCCATAGTGTGTGGGTGTGTGTTTTGGACTACATAGATGGAGATAGACCATAACAAGGGTACCTTGTAAGGATTTTGCAAATGGCGGCAGATTCTTGGGTGGGGACAGAAAGTACTGCGGCAGGCATCCCAGAAAGGACACTGGAGTAACTGTATTAAGTAGGCTGCTTACAAATCTTCTCAGATCCCCAGAGAGAAAACCCAGAAAAGGAGGCATTTGGAGATTAGTGCCTAAACCCTCAACTCCTGGATAGGTCCTTAGACAAGCTCATGGACTATGGGGTAGTCTGTTAATCGGGCAATATAGCCAGAGGAAGCCTACATGGACAATTATCATTCTTTGGGGTAGCAGGTGTCTACTTGCTTGTATAGAATGTCTAACTAGAATGTGATACAGCTTCAAGACAGGCGCCTGATGCAGAGAATAGGTAAGGATTACCAGAGAGCCTCTTCAGATCTGTCTTTGGCAATGAACAAGCCTTGGAGAGCCAATACCCAGGGGACCCAGTCTCAGAAGGGTTGTAGTCACTGTTTAGGCACCATTGTGGTGCTGAGACTGGAGAAGAGTCTTCCTAACGACCTCCCAGGGGGAAGTATGATGCTAATGTTGGAGATGTTTCTCCCAAGAATTATAATCCAAGGGGCCACACGAGGCTGATTCAAATGAACAGGAGAATCAGATGTGATGACCCTCTCTGTCCCACCATCTGAACTGACATGATTGATCAGAAAGACAGAGGCAGAACCAATGGGTAAACTGAGGCCCAGGGTGAAATCACCCAGATAGTGAGAAGAAGAGCCGATCTTCAAACCCAGGTTTGCAGACTTTACACCTGGAGCTCTTTCTACTGAATTTGTTCTTTCACTCAAAAACTGCTGGCCAGATTGAGAATGAGTATATTTTCAATAATACAGTAATAAGCAACCTTCTAAATGTGATATGGAATAATATAACAATTCTTGATAGTAATAAAAGAATTTTCATGGTATAGTGAAAGCATTATCATCTTGGGATTCAAAAGGACCTGGGTTCAAACCCTCCCGTTCTTAAGATCAGTGTGACTGAATGGTGTGTATCTCTTTAATTAATCTCTTTAATTTCCCTGAGGATCAGTTCCTAATCTAAAAAATTAGGGAGTGGGGTTAGACTATATCTGGGGCCCATGAACTTGTTAAAACTTTTTTTGGATCATTATATTCCAAAACAGTTTCTTTTTATAATTCCAGATATTTTATTCTTTAAAAAGTATGGTTCTGAGGAGGGGTACATAAGGCTTCACCAGCCTGTCTGTCAGAGGAGAGATGCTGGTGCCATCCTCTAAGATTTTCTTCTATCTTAGTCTTAGGTAGAGTCCCCTATAACCATGTTCTGGGAGAAGTGACATCTTGAGCCTGTATCAGTGCTGGACAGAAGTCATGGATGTGCCAAGTCTGTGTGTAGTGTGAAGGTGGGAGGGTGTGGAAAGGACTGGAGATTTGAACTTGGAGGGATGCATTTCGAGTTGGGGGGAGGACTAGAAGTATGGCCTGCTTGCTCCTGATTGTCCACTGAGTGGCTTGGTATTGGGAACATGTTCTGGGAAGCTTGTCCTATTTAAGGGGAAAGGGTTGAAGAAGTAGGGCAGAGATTTATTTTCCTCATGTCTAAAATAAGGGGGTTGGATTAGATAGCTTCTAAAATCCCTTCTAGCTCAAAATCCTATCATCCTATGACCTGATGGTCCCAAAGGACTGGGCTTAAACTATTGGACAGTTACTCTTACCAAGTAGCTAGAAAAACACATCAGTACTCTGGGAATTCTGCCCAGAATACTGATGGATCATATGCATCCCAGAGGGGGACTCCGGAACAATATGGTATTGTATAACCACCAAATGGAGTCTGTTGAATCACTGGAAGTCTACCCCCAGAAAGGACCCCATTCTCCCAGCCCCACCTGCTCCCCCTGCCGAGGTCCCCAATAAAGGGCAGAGTCGGGTACACAGCATGTTGGACACTCACCCTTCAGGATGGTAATGTTGATGTAGGGTCTCACCTCAGGCAGCATGTAAGGGACAGCAGATGGACTGGCCCTTGAAGGGTCTAGGGACTCTGAGCCTTGGCAGCATCGCCGGCAGCCCCCTGAGGCTGGGGAAGAGGTCTCAGGCGCAGGCTCCTCAGTGGGTACTCCAAGCACCAGGAGTGGGAGCAAGAGGGTGGCCCATCGGGGAATCAGGGAGGCTGTTGCCATAGTGACCTAAATGAGAGCAGGGCCCAAGGCCCAAGGGAAGGAAAGAGGGATGGACTTGTTATCTGAGAAAATGACCCTGATGATAGTCTGACTCCCCAAACTGAAACTATCCCAATGGCAAATGGGCCCCATTCCTGAAAGTTTCTAGGCAAGGGAGGACAACCACTTGCCAGAGATGTTGTGGCAAAGATGCTTAATCAGGATAGGGGTAGACTAGATAGTCTCTACAGTTTTATTCCCCAGTTCTAAGTCAAAGAAGAATTGTTTAATAATGGCTACACCAATCAGCCCTTGTCTATTGACTTAGCTCGGAGATCCCACCAGGCCTTGGGCACAGGACTAGCCTTATGGATAGATGGAAGAGGCAGCTGTCTGAATGCCAGGACTGAAGGGCTCCCCCTGATCCCCCCATTATCCTTGCCTGATACCCCTTCCTAGCCATTTTAATGACTTCTTTTTGTGAAGGGTTCCAGGAATTCCTGCAAACTTGGCTATCACAAAGTCCAGCTTTATGGACAAGAAGCAACAAAGTTATCAAGGTCAACATCAACCCCTCTGGAGCCCAGGACCAAGGCGAGTTTTCCAGATGAGAGGAGGCATGGCCAGGACTAGACCATCAGGAAGGGCCTCTTGGCCCCAGATCCTATAGATGACTCCAGCTCAGGCCAGAGGGGCCATTCAGGGTCAAAGTGATGAAGCAGAGAACCAGTGAGTTGAGAGAATTTTAATTTCAAGGTTCCTCCCTGCCCCCATCTTTTTCCAATTTAAAACCATTTGGGCTGTGCCCATAGGAATCTCCCGAAGACAGCAAGCCTCAGATTCATAAAATTAAAAAAAAAAGCCCTTCTAGATTGTCAGAGCTGGGAAGAATGTCCCACTCTACCCTACAACAGAGCCCCTGATTTCTCCTCCAAGTGAGAGGCTGAGGACAGGAAACGTCTACCCTCTCCCTCTGGGACTGGGCCTCAGCTTTCCAGCTCTAGACCCTCTTATCTCCCTCCCCATTGGTCCATAGAATCCCAGCTGGGAGTGAGCAGAAACCAAAGCCAGTCATTGGCTGGATTGTAGATCTGTGATGCTGATGCTACCTTGTAGGACTGGCCTAAGGGAGAGGAGCCCTGGGAGAAGCTGGCTTGGGGGGTGGGTCATTATCCTCTTGGAAGTGGAGAAGGAAGGAAATGCCCTGCTACCTGGAAAAGCTCTTCCTTTCCTTATCCCCCTTTGTAAGCCCTTGGGGATAAGGGAGGCCAAGGTACCCTTGGACCAGAAATGTCAGAGGGTCCTCTCCCACCCCAAACAAAAGAATCATCTGTGTTCAAAGAAGCCAACCTTCCCCCACCCCATCACAGTTATTCTGCAGCTGGAGCTGATGATGAGTCAGACCTGGCCAGTGCAGGAGGGTCTGGAAGGAAGAGGAGCATGATCGGGGAAGGGAGGGGAGTCATTTAGACGGTCAGGGGGCACTGGTAGGGGATTCCTGCCACATGAACCAGGCTTCTCCCCTCTGGTCAGGGGAGGAAGGAGGAGGAGGGAGAATCACTGAATGTCAAGTAGAAAGGGACTTCAGAGATCCTCTTAGTCCAACGCCTTTGGTGAACAGATGAGGAAACTGAGGTCCAGAAAGGGGTCAATTTGTTCAAGGTGACACAAATAGCAATGGCAGAGTTGGGATTCGAACCCAGGTCTTTTGACTCCAGTGGGAAATCAGCAAAGGAGGAGGAGGAAGAGGGAGTGGGGGGTAGGAGGGAGATCCTCAGAGGAAGGGACCTCTCCTCCAGTGGGAAGTCAGCCAGAGAGAGGGAGGACTGAGCCCCTCCCTCCACACTTTGCTCTCCAGGGGAAGGGGCTCCCCACTTTCTCCCACCCCACTCATGACTCACCAAGAAGGCCAAGATGAGCGTCTTAGTCAGGCCCAGGGCTGCTGGTTGCCTCTGGCTCCCTGGCCCATCGCTGTAATAATAACTCTCTGCTGGCACCAGGACCCAACCAAGGCAGGAGGGAGGGGGCCGAGCTGGGTCCCGGGTTTCCCCTCCTCCTTGCTCCCTCCCTCTTGATCCCTCCCCCCTTCCTCCCAGCCTTGCTCTGGTTTGGCTCAGATAAAACGAGGGTTAGATTTCCGAGCTTTAACTCTTCGTTGACTTGTGGGACTCAGCCTTGGGAACAGGGATGTGGGTGGGAAAATTCCAGTGGGCAGCCCCATCCCCCTGCACAAGCCACGTCAGCAGTTACTGCCCCCTCCCATCCCACCATGCTTCCAGGATTAGGAGGAGGAGTGGGGGTGGGGGCTGAGAAGCTGTCTCCCACATACCAATCACTGTGCCTGAAGTTCCACCATTAGAAACAAGCTTCCTTCAGGTTTTCAAAAAGACCCTGGGAGCAAAGGAAGTTTCTTAGGAATCAGATACAGGGGGAGGAACTTGACCAGGATCAGAGGTACTAGGGCTAGAAAGGGGAAATTGTCCTTTTCAATCATACTGTCTGCAGAGGTTATGGAAAGGAAGGGGGCTGGGAGGGGGGGTTCCTCTCTCCCCCACTCCCACTCCGGGGGCCAGGCCTCCTGGACTCAGCACTCTGCCAGCCTTAGGAGGAAGGGGAAGAGAACAAAGCTCTCTAAAATGCCCATCTATGGACAGGAATCTGAATGGACAGCCAGGGGCAGAGGAGGGGAAGTTTAGGGCTGACCTGGGAAGGGGATGAGGGGCTCAGCTCAGGAGAGGTTCAGAGCTGTCTCAATGCTGATGCTATGCTAGGTGGGAGGCTAAGGGATATTCCTGAGCAGGAAACAGGAAAATGGAACGGTCAGATAAGGGGAACTTGGAATCTAAATGTGCTTCTAACCTTATTCTTGGTGGTGGAAGAGACTGTGTCAGCTGCCCCATTTCTAGGGAACTGGATATAGGGCTGTTCCTTTTGGGGGAAATATGGGAAGGGGAATAGGACACAATACTGTCCTTTAGGAGAGTCCAAAGCCCTAGCCTTCCCTAGGACCTTCCTAGCGGGGGAGCAGGGACATGGATGATCCCAGGGAGGACCCGTGGCTAAGGTGGGTAAGGAGGAAAAGGGAAGAAGCTGCATCTCCACCTTCCCAGGCCTGTACATCTGGGACTCCACATTGCAGGAAGGGTTAGGATCTGGTCTTCTGAAATGGAAATCTTAGAGACCCGATATCTACCTCTCCCCCTTTGTACTCCTTAGCAGAATAAGCCATGAAGGCAACAATATTCATCTGAGAGTCTCCAGGCTTGGATTCCCTGAAGCCCAGATTCTGCTAACAATTTTAGTAGAGCTTAGACCCTGAGAGATGAAAAGTTCACCAAGGAGGGGGAAAGGTTCTGAATTTTTAACAAGTTATGTCCTGGCCCCTTTATTAGAATTCCTTTTAGTTAAATACTTTAAATGAAATATGTAGGATTATTTAAGAAATCAATTATATAGAGTTACCAAAATTTCTAAAAAACAAGTTCATGGATCCCCAAGATAGGAACCTCTGGAGATGATTTCTAAGGTCTAGCTCTAAAGTTTTATCCATCCATGAGCATCAATTAAGCACTTACTGTTGCCAGGCTCTGTGTTAAGCATTAGAGATACAAAGAAATGTGGTTGTTTATATTCTAAGACAGGAAATTATATGCAAATTACTATGGGTATACAAAAGAAATTGCACATTGGTCCTTCTCTACTAGTTTCTCCCTAGTCCCCTGCCCCATCCTGTGCAAAGGTCCTCTGATGAGGATAGCCCCCCTGGAATGGGTATGGAAAAGTCTTGTGGGATGGCAGCTGTTAGCCCTTGCCTAGTCAGCCTTTCTGAGAACCCTGGGCAGTCTTCCAGGATAGGGATGAGGATGAGGATGGGGATGGAGATGGAGAAAGGAATGGCGATGGAGTTGGAGAGATGGACAGGGATGGGAATAGGGATGGGGATGTAAGTGGACATTACAAATAGGGGGTAGAGAGGGAGACAGCTCCTCCCCCTCCCATACATTACCCCCAAAAGGCTGAGTCAGCAGCCCTGAGGCCCAGGGAGGAGGAATAGGGATTTCGAAGTCCCCAGGGGCCTAGCTGTCTGGGTCAGGAGCCTGTGGTCACCAGGCTCTGCTGGAAACTCTTGTGGAAAGTCTGGGAAAATATGCAGGAAGAGGAGGAGCAGAGGAAAACATAGGAGAAGGGCTCAGCAGGGGAGAGAAGGAGATTTGGGAAAGGAAGATAGAGGATAAAGAATCATGCCAAAAAGGACTTAGAGGAGAAGATGAGAAACATGATTTTATGTCCTCTTCTTAGTCTTTAAGATACTTGGAGATCTCTCCTGCTCCCCACCCCCCACTTCAAGTCTGCTATTCTCCAATCTAAACATCCTCATTCTCTTCACATGATCTGGTCACCCTTCTCCAGACAGTATCCAGCACTGTCCAAAGCTGAAACAGGAGGTAGTGAGTTCCCTGTCCTTTAGAGCTAAGCTGGAGATATTACAGAGAGGCTATTGATCAGGTAGATACATTTTGAGGCCCTTTCTGACTCTGAGAATCTCTGATATTATCTAGTCCAAACCTCACATTTCACAGAGGAAGACCTTTGGGTCCAGAGACCCAGTGAGTTTTCCAAGGTCATACAATTTGTAAGAGACAGAGGTGGGATTCATTCCTATAACTGCAAATAAGCATTTATACCTTCCCCTAGACCATCACTGTACAGATGCAGTAGCTGGAGAACCAGAGATGTGAAATGTTTTACCCACAGTCACACAGAGCTGACTGTGTGAAAAATGAAAAGCTGAGGTTCCAACTGAGATTCTTCAGTCCCAAAGTCAGTGTTTTGACCTCCCTGCCAAGAGCAGAAACCCCTAGCTGGAAGAGGGGGAGGGAGGGAGCCAAGTGATCTTAGTGTCCCCTCTGGAAAATGGGGGGGGGTGTAAACATTCCTTTCTCCTCTCCCAGCCTTCACTATAACACAAGATTATTGCCAAGATTAATAGAGAGGCCAGGGTTTGAGACAGCTCTGTAACTTCTCCAATAGAAAGAATTCAATTCAGCTCAGCAATTAGGTAGCCACATTGGGTGACAGCTGGTGTAATAAAAAGGATATCAAAATCAGAGGACATGGTTCCAAATCTGACCTCTCCTATTTGCTATCTGTATGACCTTTCATTTCTCTGGGCCTCAGTTTCCCTTTCTGTAAAATGACAGAGTTAGACTAGATGGCTTCTAAGTTTCCTTAATTTATGATCCTAGACCTCTTCTCTAACATAAGGGGATAGAAATAGATGGTTTCTGAGGTCCCTTGCAGGTCTTAATTTATCATCCTAAAATGCTGTGTACAAGGCTCTGTATTGGGCCATGGAGGTACCCTTGTGACCATGACATTGATTCTCTTTGGGTCTCAGTCTCCTCATCTGTAAAATGGGAGAGTTGGGCTGGATGTCCTCTGAGGTCTCAATCTGGGACCTTATGATTCCTTTCCATCCTGAGCTCTCGTTCCATTGGGGGATCCACCAGGAGAGGCAGCTGGGACTTATTTATAGATTGTCATTAGAGAATCATGGGTTTAATTTCTACCTGAGATATTGACAAGTCATATGATCAACAGCAAATTACCCACCTACCCCCAGCCCTGAATTAATATCCTCTTCCGTAAAACCAAGGGGTTAGACTAGATGACCCCGAAGTGTCTGCCTGCTCCAGGATTCTCTAGGTAAATGTAAGGTTGTTTGAGCCAAGAGGGAACTCTGATACCTATGGGGTAGGAGAGTGTCAGGGAAGGCTTCGTGGAGGAGTTGGAGCTCAAATGAAGGCAGACTCTGAGAGGCAGAGCTGAGCTGGAAGGGCATTTGAGGCTCAAAGGGAGGGATGAAATGCTGAGTTCCAGTTCAGGGAATAGTCTGCTTTGGCTGGAAGAGAGAGCACAGAGTAGTGATTGAAATCATTAGCAATCTCATTTCTAGGCTTTAGTTGCCTCATTTTCCCTACTGGGAGTCAGGATTTGCAGTTAGAAGGAAGTGCAGAGATCATTTGGCTCATTTTACAGAGGAGTAAACTGAGGCCTGAAGCAGGAAAGTGATCTGCCCAAGGTCATACAGGTTCTAAGTAGCAGAGCTCAGTTCTCTGTCTCTCCAAGTCCTCTGCCACCAAATCCATACTTCCACAGTATGGCACTGCCCCCCTCCCCCATTGCATCAAGGACTCCTTCCTTTACCCTCCCCCAGCAGCTCCCCAATCCTAGGGTGAGGACCTGGCCTCCAGCTGAGCTCTTTGACCTCAGTTACTCATCTTAGCACTAGGGAAGGCAAAGGAGGCTGAAGAGGGAGGGAGGGAGACTGATTGAAACCAGCTGGGACAGGGAGCTCTTATGTAACGCCAGTCTGTGCCTGGACTGGCTGAGGCGGGCCAGCCCTGCTCTGAGGAGGGCTGCAGCAGTAAAGCAAGCCCTCCCTGGCCTGCTTCCCTCTCACCACCTCATCTTTCTTTGGCTAAGCCATCAGAGCCCAGAACTTCGATGTCCCTTCTAATCAAGCGGTCCATTGTCTTGCCTAGAGAGCTGGGGGGGGGGGGGGAGGGGGGGGCTGTCTCACTTTCTTCGCTAAATTCCTGGCTGACTCAGGTTTAGCATCTGGGGAAAAAGGGGCTGCTTCAGAGGATGAAGGAATCCTATTTGGACTGGGTAGGGAAGGTTAGATACAGAACAGGACATCAACTAGTGGACATTGAGAGGTGGGGTCCCCTTATTATCTGCACAAAGCTTCAATTTTGTCATCCCCTCAATCTCCCCTTCTATATCTCTTTGTCTCTCTGTCTCTGTCTCTCTCTGTCTCTCACACACACCCCCCCACACACACCCCATAGGTAACTGGAAGAAAGGGAGATAGGAGAGTCCCTGACAGTGAGGGTTTCCGCAAGGGGTAGCAGGGAGAAGGCGACAGCAATGAGAGATTCTTAACTGAAAAGAGCCCATCTCTCCACCCCTCACCAGGTTGTGTAAACTCAGCTTCAGAGCATCATCGACTCAGATAGTTTTATAAATGATATAAAGGAAGCACAAAGAGGGGAGGGGACTCCCCCAAAGGCACCTAGCATCAGTGGCAAGAGCTCAAGGGAGGCCCTCTCGCTCCAAACCATACTATTCCACCCCTAACAGAAGGGACTTCGGGCGCCAATCCCTCAACTGATAGATGGGGAAACTGAGACTCAGAGAAGTGACTTTCTCAAGGTCTCAAGGCAGTGGCAGAGTTCGGAGGCTAGAGGCTAGATTCTGCCCACATTCCTAGAGTTCGGCCTCCTGTCCCAAGCTCTGAGGGCGCGGAAGGGCTTCGTAAGCCTCGGGATGCCCCGGTCACGCTCTGGCCGGCCCAAGATCATGCCACATCCATCCGCTCACTTCATCATCGGGCCCCCAGATACACGCGCCCCGAGCCCCAGGCAAAGGGTGGGGTCGTGCCGCCGCAGCTCTGCTGGGGCGGGGTCCGACCCCCTCCCCTCCGCACCCTCCCTCAGCTCCGGGTCAGCTGCGCCTACAGCTGCGGGCTCTGCATCCCCAGCCCAGTGGGCTGAACCAAGCGAACCTGAATGGAGAAGGTGGGGGAAGAAGGGGAAGCCCACGGAGCGGGGCCTGTGCGGCTCAACAGTGACCCCTGCCGCCCAGTCTCCGTACCAGCAACCCCGAGCCCGGCCCGACTATCAACCAGGGACCGAGCCCAGGATGTCCAGAGCCACACCCTCTCTCCTCTCCTCCCCCTCACTCCTCCCCCCAGCACCGCCCTGTGTCCTCCAATAAGGGCCTCGTAGACCCCCGCGGCCCATCTTGACTGTTGTTAGGGTACTTGTTTATTATCCTTAGGAAACCGAGGCTCGAGACGACGTGCCCCGTGCCCCAGTAGCAAGAAAGCCTGGGCGCTAAGCCTTCTGTTGTTTCAGTCCTGTCCCATTCATTCTTCTGACCCATTTGGGGTTTTCTCGGCAGAGATGCTGCAGTGATTTACCATTTCCTTCTGCAGTGCATTTTGCAAATGAAGAAACTGAGGCACACTGGAGATGTGATTTGCCCGGGGTCGCGCAGCTAGTACTCACTAAGTGAGGCCAATTTTTAACTCAGATCTTACTGTTTCCAGGGAATGTCAGGGCTAGGAGGGGCCTGAGAACAGGGGATGTCAGGGCTGGGAAGGGCCTTAGAACAGGGAATTAGAGCCTTCCAATCTACCCTCCCTCATTTTACTCTGGAGACAACTGAGGTAAGAATGAGTTGTCCAAAGTCCCATGGGCAGCTAGTAGCTGAGCCATTTCTAGAAACCAGGACTCCCAGCTCAGTGCCTTGTTCACTAGGCCATGCATTAGAGCCTGTCATTGTATGTGCATGTACATGTGCATGTATCAGAAATGTTAGCGCAGGAAGGAATTTTAATGTGGACCCATGGATGTTTGTTTAGATCTCGTGTAAGACAGAAGTCAGAATATGTTTCCATGTGTAAATGCTTGTGCGAGGTACGCATGTGGATAAAATTCAGGCTATCCTTGGAGCCTCCAAACTGTATAAAGACTTGGGGAATGCCCTATGTGCCAAGCATCTGTATGTATTCAGCTAGAACCTTTGACCTCTGGGGCCTGATGAGACCTCAGTGTGTGTGTGTGTGTGTGTGTGTGTGTGTGTGTGTGTGTGTGTGTGTGTGTGTCCCTATAAATGTGTGGGAATGTTGCTTGTGAGACTGGCAGTAGTTTCAGTATGTGCCATGTGGGTGCATGTTTGTACTTTGGGTTGACCCTGTGTATTGTGTCAGAAAGCCCAGGTGACGTGATGTTTGCTCAGAGTTCTGTGGGGGAGGCAGAGGTCAGCAGGTTTCCGAAAATAAATATTTACATATTTTCTGCTCATTAAAGCCGAAAGGACCGGTGAAGCTGGGACTCCATCTGCCTGAGCAGGTCAAAGGTCCAACAAATCCATCCCCCTTCTCTGATTTGTTCCGAGGACTTGCCTCAGGTATTTGGGAAGGACCCAGGAAGCGCACTAAGGAGCCAAGAAGTTTTTAGGAGAGTCCTCTACTCCCCAGAGTGAAGCTAGGACCAGAGATGGGCAGGTGGGACAAGCTTTGGGAGATGTGGGAGGCCTCTGAACTCTGCCACTGAGCACAAGGGAGGGCTTTCCCTTCTCTGGGACTCATCGGTGGAGTAAAGGCATCAAAAGAGGTGGTCTCTACAGTGCCTCAGTTCTAACATTCAATTCCCCAAACCCCATCCCCGCCCTGACATTCTCTGTTCTCAGGCCCCTCCCAGTCCTGACATCCCCTGTTCTCAGGTCCCTCCAGCCCTGACATTCCCTGTTCTCAGGCCCCTCCCAGCCCTGACATTCCCTGTTCTCAGGCCCCTCCCAGCCCTGATATTCCCTGTTCTCAGGCCCCTCCCAGCCCTGACATCCCCTATTCCCTAGCTTTGAAAATGCATGTTCTAAGACCCTCCCAACTCTGCTATTCCTCTTCAAAGATCACTCTTAGATATGACATTCTCTGCTCCTGTGGGAGGCCATGAGCACTGAACTCCTGCCTGAAGGAAATGGATTTTTCTATTCCTGGGAAAGCAGAGAGAGACAAGGGCCCCATCCCAGTGGCCACTGCACCAAAGCTTGTAGTCTCCTCACGTACAGCCCTGGACTGGTGTCTGGCACAAGGCCTGGATGCTTCCAGCAACCCCTGCAGTCTGTGCTGCCTCCTCCTTCCCAGGCTGCAGATGATGGGGAGGGGTCCAGGAGCAAACATGTGCACGCAGCTTTGTGCAAGTATATAAGGGGACTTGTCTATCCATTTGTACTGAGGGCACATGTTCCTGGGCACATTTGCATCTGTGGGATGGGGAGAAGGTGAATCATTGGTGTGGGGTGGGTGGGCAGGGGGAGGGAACCAACATATTTTATACACTCCAGACATCAATGAATAAGCCCACTGGTCAGCAGAGACTGAACTCCAAGGTCACAGGGAATACAACCACACAGACACAGACACACACACACACACAGCTGCACAAGTCCACACTCCTTCCTAAGTCATAAATATATGAGCTCCCTGGAAGCTCATGACTGCCAAATCTAGTAATAAGCAAGGTCCTAACAGCTTCCAAATAATAAAATATCAGCATGGGGAGAGGCCTTAGAAGAGGAGCTGGGAGGGGACTTAGGACAGGAGATATCAGAGGGATGGGAGGGGCATTAGAGTGTGGAATGGTAGAGTTTAAACAATCAAGAAAATTATCTTTTCCTTAATGCTTAAAAGCCTGAGAAGCTTTCCTCACAATGGTCCTGTGAGGCTTGCAGTAAGTGACAGGATGCCCATTACACAGATAAGAAAATAGTCTCAGAGAGGTGTGAAGCCTTTCCCATAGGTATTCAGCTAGTAAGTTTCAGATCCTAGACTCGGAGTTCAGGTTTCTCCTGACTTCAAGGACATAGACTGTGAGAAATTTGAAGGGAACTAAGAAATAATTTTGTCTCCATTTTACAGGAAGGGAAACTGAGGATCATAGAGGAAGTACATTGCCCAAGGTCAGGAAGCATTCTGATATGATATATGATATGATAAGATATGATACAATGTGATATGATATGGTGTGATGACATGATATGGCCATGGAGTTGGATTCATGGAGACCTGAGTTCAAATTCAGCCTCAGATACTAACTGTGTGACCATGGGCAGGACACTTTACCTCTGCCTGCCTTAGTTTCTTCATCTTTAAAATGGGGATAATAACAGTATCTATCTCTCAGGGTTGTTGTGAGTATCAAATGGGACAAAATTTGTAAAGTACTCAGCACAGTACCTGAAACATAGTGGTCACTTTATAAATGCTTATTGTCTTATAAAGTTATTGGAATAGGTATACACATATTAAATAAAACATGTTATTTAAGGTTACACAAAGTATTAAAATATACATGTATTATATAAATACAGATATGATATGTAATTATATTTTAAATGATAATATTAAAATATAATCATATATGATATATAATTATGACATACATAATTACATATAAATATGCATGTATATATCAACAAAGACATATGTCCATCCAGAATAAATGTCAAGTGAATTAAGAAAATTAAATAAAAGTTGATAACTAGAAATGCCTGCTCCATACCAGGAGCTGAGTTAGAAAGACCAAAGAGTGCCTTTTCTCAATGAGTTTATCTTCTGTTGCAGGAAACAACACATAGGCATATAAGTATATTAAAAATAAATACCTATAGGATAATGTGCTACAAATTACAGAGTAAATATTTGTTGTTCAATAGTTTCCAACTCTTCTTCATGACCCCTTTGGGATTTTCTGGGTGAAGGTATTGGAGTGGTTTTCCATTTCCTTCTCCAGTTCATTTTATAGATGAGGAAACTGAGGAAAACAAGGTTAAGTGACTTGCCTAGGGTCATTCAGCTAGTAAGTGTCTGAAGCCAGATTTGAACTCATTTGAAGATGAGTTTTCGTGACACTGTGCCTAGCACTCTATCCAATGTGCTACCAAGTTGCTCCAGGGTAGATATACTACAGGATAAATGTATGACTTACAGGATACATACAGGGTTGATCCAGGATACATAATATGTGATAAATATACTATAATTCAAGGTATTTTGGAAGACAGGGAGTGCATTTAGGGAGGGATTTGGCAGGTGAGGAGGGGGATCTTCAAGATTCCTCTAAGGGAGTTGATGATAAGTTTTTCATATTGTATTGCACTGCAATTGAGATTTTCAAAAATGTAAAAGAAAAGAGAAGAAAAAAGGGAGCCACCGAGGATTCTTTGCTTTATTTGCTTGTTTACTGCTGAGAAGAAAAGGACAGTCAGAAGAAGGACGGACAATCAGGATAGCTTTGAAAGTTACAGCATGATCTCATGTACTGAGAAAGGAAAGCCAACAGAGAGTTTCCTTTGCATGTAGCATCTTCTTTTTCTGTAATATTATGTATATCACAAAGCCTGTCTTATGTGGTGTTTAGTAAATTTGGATTTTTTTTGAAGAGAGAATTTTGGAATCAGAGAACTGGACCTAGGATTGAAAAAATGATGATCTATCCAAGTGGTCATTGGGACATTCAGCCTGACCCTTTCAAGTATCCCAAGCTGCTCCCTGGCACAAGAACCCCTCTTTTGAATGTCCCTGGTCTCCTAGCAGTGCTCCCCGGCTACCACACCAGAACACCATGCTCTCTACAGAATTACCCCTGCTAGTGACCCAAAGGCGTGGAAATAAGCATAGTGGTATAAGTGGACTTCAGCAAGGACTCAACAAGTGATGTCACCACACCCAAAGGCGTGGAAATAAGCATAGTGGTATAAGTGGACTTCAGCAAGGACTCAACAAGTGATGTCACCAGAATCATCAAGGATACCTTTGAGTAGAGAGGGACAAAAGATAGTAACATGGAGAACGTGAAAGATGGACCATCCAGCTGCTGTCGCTGCCTTGGTGTCCTCAAGAGGAAGGGAAGTAATAGCAGCCTGTTGCATGGAGAATACATGGAGTGGATGAGGACAAGAGTTGGGCAGGTCCAGAAGGCACAGGTGGGTCATCATCTGCACCAGTGAAATAATCACTTTGTATATCTTGTATTGACTTATCTCAGGACCATATATCCAAAACTAGAAGGGACTTGAGCCATCTAGTCCAACTCACTTGGTTTTACAGATGGGGAAACTGAGGCTTAGAGAAGGGAAATGACTTGCCCAAGGTCATGCAGTCAGAAAAATAGTAAAGCCAGAATTTGGACTCAAGTCTTGACTTTAAATCCAATGCTCTTTCCTCTGTACTACACATTATTATACATAAATACATGTTGTTTCCTCCCAATAGAACGGGAGCTCCTTAAATACAGACTGGGCATCTGAGTTCAAATCTGACCTTGGAGATGTCCTAGCTATGTGACCCTGGGCAAGTCACTTAACCCTGCTTGCCTCAGTTTTTTCATCTGTAAAATGAGCTGGAAAAGGAAATGACAGATCACTCTAGCATCTTTGCCATAAAACCCTACATCGGGTTGCGAAGAGTCAGACACACTGAACAACGTGAAAATGACTAAGGATTGCTCCTTAATTTGTTCTTTCAATGAATAAGTGAATGAGTAAAATGTGCCAAAATGAATATCACAGATTCCTAGAATCTCAGAGGTAGAAGGGATCTTAAGAGATCTTCTAGTCCCATTTATATCCACATCTCCCAGAGTCACCACTGTTGCAGAATGCTGAGGCTAGTCAGAAAGACCTGAGCTCATATTCAGACTTAAGGCACTAGCTGTGAGACCCTGGGCAAGTCACTTAACTGCTATGTGTCTCCATTTTCTCATCTGTAAAATGGGGCTAATAACAGCACCTACCTTCCAGGGTTGTGAGGGTAGAATGAGAAAACATTTGTGAAGTGTTTAGCGTAGTGCCTGGCACATAGTGGGCACTATTTAAATATTATTCCCTTCTTCATCTACTTATATGTGTATATATTATTTCCCTGATTAGGATATAAGCCTCCCAGAAGGTAGAGACTTTCATCCTTGTCTCTCATGGACCCCATTTAAAGGATCTTGGAGATCCCAGACCACACTGTGAGAACCACTGATTTAGTCCAATACACAAACCTGGCCCATTGGGGATGGAGCTTTGGAGTGACCCAGCCAAAACTGATGTCAAAAGAGCTGCCCAGAGCTTATCCGGGGCGCCTAGAAGACCCTGGGTGGCCCAAACTGTGAGAACCTAGACTCCCCACTCCATTCCAAGCCTTAGACCCATCCTCCTTTCCCAAGGGTCCTCTCCAGAAGGTATCTTTAGGTGGCTTTCCATCTGCACTATAGCTGAACCCCCCCTCCGTGTATTATGTCTCTCTCTGACTCTCCCCAGTTAGAATGTGAACTTGTTGAAAGAAAGTGCTCTCTTGCCTTTCCATGTGAACTTAGTATAGTATTTGCCACATCTCACACACTTAATCAGTGTTTGTTTTCATTCATTCCAAACAGCTAGATTGCTGCTCAGTGAATAAGGTACCAAGTTTAGAATCTGAAAAATCTGTGTTTGAATCCTGTCTCAGCACTTAGCTATATGACCTTCAGGCAAGTCACTTACTCTCTCTGAGGGTAAAATGGAGGTAAAAATAACACCTACCTCATGGGGTTATTGTGAGGACCAAAATGCGAATCTTAAAGCATTGTATATTATATATAATTTACATGTATACATTTAATTATATATAATATATTATATTATTATATCATATTCAGATATGTACACATATATACACATATGTGTGCATAATTACACACATACATATATAAAATTATTCCTATTCTCAATTCAAGCAAGGAAAAAGGCAAATGAGTTTTAACTCTCACTGCTATTTCCTTTAGAGCTATTGATACTTCAGGTACTGGCCATCTCAAGTAACACTTTCTAAAGGAATTTTACACATCAAAGACTTCAGGCAGACAACCAGATATGATGGAAAGTGCACTAGACACCAAGAGCAGAAACTCAGGGATCATGAGATCATTGATTTAGATGTTAGAAGGGACTTCATAGGTCATTTAGTCTAACCACTTTTTTTTTGTAACAAATAAAGAAATTGAGTCCCACTGTAGTTAAGTGATTTACCCAAAGGTTTAAGGGGAAACGTATCAGAGATAGAATTTGAACCCAGATCCAAAGACAATATTCTTTGCATCAGTGACCTTGCTTCCTCATCCCAGCTTGGACAACGTTATCTTCAGTAAGTTATTTCCCTCTCTAAACCTCAATTTCCTCATCTGTAAAATGGAGCAAATAGTACTTAATAGTCATGTTCCTGTCTCACAGAGTTGGAAACGAAGAAATTTTTTTTTCATTTGGAACTTCTCTCGAAATCTCCGTCACTGGTATCTTTATTAAGAAATACACAACAGGAAAAGGGTAATTTCCTTGAAGGACTACCCTCTATGAGAAATTGGGCTCCCATCACCGTTAGGGTTTTCTCAACATTATCCACTGCTAATTACTTGTTATGGTATCTAGAGGACACTTAGCCCCACCTCTCATTTTTTAGATATCAAAACAGGTTCAGAAAAGGGATGTAATAGGCAGGATTCACACCTAGCTCTTTGTACTCTAGACTCTGCTACCCCACCATTTCATTTGCCTTTTCTCAGTGGCTCCTCAGAATTGAACCCCCGCTCCATGTATTATGACGAAGTCTCCGTCATTGGTATCTTTATTAAGAAATACACAACAGGAAAAGGGTAATTTCCTTGAAGGACTACCTTCTATTACCCTCTATGAGAAATTGGGCTCCCATCACCATTAGGGCATTATCCACTGCTAATTACTTGTTATGGTATCTAGAGGACACTTAGCCCTACCTCTCATTTTTTAGATAACAAAACAGGTTCAGAAAAGGGATGTAAGAGGCAGGATTCACACTTAGCTCTTTGTACTCCAAACTCTGCTACCGCACCATTCCATTTGCCTTCTCTCAGTGGCTCCTCATAGGCCTAAGTGTTCTGTCCTAATGTCTGCCCCTGCCACTCTCCTCCCCTCCCCCTGACAGATACACACACACACACACACACACACACACACACACACACACACGCTTTGGATCCTGGAAGAGCTTCCCTCTTTTAGGTGCTGAAGCCTTCCTCCCCTCACTCTCCCCGTAGCTGGCCATCTTTGTCCTCTAGCTCAGGACTCAGGAGAGTTAATGCTATGGACCACTGTTGCCTAGCAACAGTCTTTTCAGAGAAAGTTCAAGGTGAGCCGACTGCGAGAGTGGGGTGGGAGAGAGAGCCAGAGAGGAGACAGAGAGGAAGGATTCTACTGTCTTCTCAAGCCCCTCCACTCACTACCCCCAGCCCAGTCCAAGTCCTGGGCTCCCAGACCACAGGGCACATATACCAAACAGATCTCTTCCTGCGGCCCCCTCCCCAGGTCAAAAGGCATCCCCCTACATCCGTCGTTCTTCACAATATATGCCCTCTTAATTTCCTCACAGATCCATCCAAGTTTGAGGATCATAAGACTTTAAAACTAGAAAGGACCTTAGAAGTCACTAAGTCCAACTCCTTCATTTTACAAATGGGGGAAATTGAGGTATAGAGGAAGGACATAACTTATCATAGGACCCAGAGTTAGTAAGTGACAGAAAACCACCTTTGTATTTCCACTAGACATGGTCCTTCCCCTGATCTTACTTCCCTGCCACCCCAATAGTGCAGATTGCCCTTTCCTCACCCCACTCCCCAATCATGTATCATTTCCTCTTTCAGGAGTAGCCGGAGAAGCATGGGGCTTCTGAGTGGAGCACCCTAGCTTCACCATCACTCCCTCCCTAACAGAGTGGGGTGAAGAAGGAACTGTGACATTTGTCCAGCCGACTGAGAGGGTTATAGAGAATAAGAAATGAGGTCTGTCTGGAATAATAATTATTCCTCAGGTTTCATCCAACGAACATTTATTAAATGTCATCCAAGTCTGAAGCATTGTATCACACTTGAGATTTACAGAGGATTTCTCATCTATAATCCCACTGGGCCTTCACAACAGCCCTGTGAGGTAGGTAGGGAAGGGATAAATCACTCTCATTTTACAGATAAGGAGTCTGGAGGTTAGGAAGGTTGATTTTATTTGTTCAGGGTCCTACAGCTACTGAATGTCAGGGCCAGGATTGAACCCAGGGCTTCTGACTGAATCCAGAGCTCCTTTCACTACTCTGCTCTCCAAGTCCCTTCAAGGTACATATAAACCCATGTACACATGTGACTGGAGCCCCTGAACACTTGGGCCCCACAGGTTGGCCTTTTGAGGATTGGCCTGGTCAGCTCTGTGATCTCCTTCCATGCTGCCCTCCACAGGATAGCTTTCATCCTCTTACAGCTACTTCTTTCCTCCAAACTCCCTTTTCCCCTAGCTTCTCTCCCCACCTTCACTCTCCATCAGCAAAGCTGTCCAAGACTACAAAGGAGCATCCTCAGTGGAGTCATCCCAATACTAAGATAAGGATGAAAAGTGAGAAGATGAAAATGCATCCTTCCCACTTCCCAGAACAATAGAATTCACTAAAAATCAGAATGGATCAACCAATGAGACTAGCCTTACTTCTTATCTCCATCCCAGGTGTGTTTCTACTGGTTAAATACTGGGTGGATTTAAAAGTCCAGGACACTGAGGGGATTGGGGTGGAGGAGAAGACAGGGCAAGAAAATGTGGAAGGGGTTTGTTGGATCATTGACTTTAGATTTGGAAGGGATGTTAGAGGGCGTCTAGTCCAACCATTCCATTTGATAGATGAGTAAACTGATGACCAGAGAGATGAAGTGATTTGCCCAAGATAATTCAGCTAGTAAATAAATAGCATGAGGACTTCTCCTTCTCCAATACGGAAATAAGAGGAAGAATTCACTTTCAGTTAGAGAGTGGTAGGGATGTTGGTTCAAGGGTCAAAAAATGTCAGAGTTGGCAGGACCTCAGTGGCCATCTGGTCCAACTCATACCTGAGCAGAAATCCCTTACACAACATCTCCAATAAGGGGTCATCTGGCCTCTTCTGGAAGACCTCTAATGAGGAGGAAGGGGTCTTCATGAGGCAACCCATCTATCCCATGGACAGCTCTAATGGTTAAGAAGCTTCTTCTGCAGAGCTGAGATCTGCCTCTTGCCAAGCCTCAGGCCCATGCTTCTAGTTCTTTGGACCAGGCTGAACAGATCTGCCACTTCTCCCACACAACAGCTCTTTTAAAGAAAACTTTCATCAGATTTAGAGTAGAATGACCCCAAGATAATTTAATCCAACCCCGTTGTTATTCAGATAAAGAAATTGAGTCACAGAGGTAACGTAACAGCATCATAGAACCATAATTTAAGGACTGGAAAAGACCCCAGAGGTAATTTAATCCATCCTACTCATTTTACAGATTAGGAAACTGAGTCCCAGAGAAAATTAGTGACTTTACTAAGGTCACAAAGCTATAAAATGGCAAAGCTGAGATTCAGATCCACTTCCTTCAACCATCTCTCATAAAACAAGATGTCCAGTCCCCTCACCATTTTGACCACCATCTTTTGACACAGCACCATTGGTCAACTCTTAAAATAGATTTCTCTTAAAATAGGACACCCAGGATTGGACCCAATACCCTAAGTGATCTACTCACATCTGGAGAAGAGAAGGATCATCATCCAGGAACTTACATCCAGATCCCAAAACTCCCCTCTTTCTAAGACACTTAAAGGGCAGCTCTTTGGGAAAGAGCCTATGGTCACTTATCTCAATCAGCCCGAGTCCTTCCTGCTCCCAGTTAAAGCTATAGGAAAATCAGTTGGCACCTGGGGGGGCTCTTAGGTATTCCTGTGTCCAAACTTCTCATTTTGTAGATGAGGAAACTGAGTACCCCAGAAGTTAAGTGACTTGGCCATGGACACACAGAATTCTATCTGTTTCCTTCAACCAATCCACCATCTTTTCCCTCAACACTGTCTCATCAACCAGTCCCCTTCCCAATGGTGGAGATGAATTTTAGGGGGTGCCTAGGGTCCCCACTCCCCACTCAGTGGCACCCCAAGCCCTTCCCTCTCATCTCCTTCCCAGTTCCTCTCCCTTTCCCCTGCTCAGTCATTTTCCATTGATTATAAATAGCTTGTTTTCGAAGTATTGGGTTTCTCCCCACCAGTCAGCTCCTCTGGGAGAGGTTTCTGTTCACTGCCACAGGGTCTGCAGGGTGGATGCTCCTTCCCGCCATTGCCTGGTTGGCTGATCTGACTGACACGCCCATTCATCTCCTTTCTAGCTTCTCTTTCATCATCCTCATCTTCTTCCTCTTCTTCCTCTGTCTTCTCGGGGGGCCCAGTGGGTGGCTCTTGATTTCGGACCTTCCTGGAGGGCCGGAGCAAGACTCTTCGGAAACCCTGCTTGAAGCGGTAAGAGAGGAAACCGTAGATGATGGGGTTGGCGCAGCTGTTGGCATAAGGCAGCACCACCACCAGGAAGTAGACGCCGAAGAGGGAGGGTTCCTCAGGCAGAGGACAGACCACGTTGACGATGTTCAGCACATAGAAAGGCAACCAGCACAGCACAAAAAGTGCCACCACAACCACCACCATGCGGGTGACACGCCTCTCAGATCGCCGCCGCTTGGATGATGTCACCTGGATCCGCCGACTGGCTGAACGAACCTTGACCACAATGAGCAGATAGCAGAGGCAGATCACCAGCAGAGGCCCAAAGAACCCCAGAGCCGCCGTGTAGACAATAAAGCCCGTCTGCCAGGCTGCAGCTGGCTCAGGCCACTGGATGTGGCAGGTGTTCATGCCACGTGGGACCCCAGAGAAAACCACCACAGGCAGCACCACAATTGCTGAGGCCACCCACACAGCAGCACTAACCGCACGGGCCACTGGGGCCGTCCGCCAGCGGGACGACCTGGTTGGATGCACCACAGCCAGATAGCGGTCCACGCTCATGACAGTCAGGCAGAAGATGCTGGTAAATTGGTTGATACTGTCAACGGCCATGACCAGGCGACACATCAAGGAGCCAAATGGCCAGTAGGAGAGAGCATTCTGGGCAGCCAGGAAGGGCAGGCCCAGCATAAAGAGCTCATCAGCCAGGGCCAGGTTGAGAATGTAGACGTTGGTCACTGATGGACTCACAGTGTGCCGAAGTACCACGTAAATCACCAGTGAATTGCCCAGCAGGCCCACCACACACACAGCCAGGTATACCAGAGGGATCAGAACACCACTCACATCTAGTCCTGTGCTGGCTGGGGATGTGGACAGGTTTCCCATGAAAGAGTCTTCTGGCCAGGAAAGGGAGATATTCTCTGGTTCAGAGGATGCAGACACTGAAGAGGGAAAGCTGGTGATGTCCATAGTGGGTGGAGAGACCAGTGAAATGGGAGAGCGGCAAAGATGGTGGTCAGCAGAGGTCACCTCCAAGGGCTACAATCAGTTCCAATCCTGGGGAGAAAAGACACAGACACATCTAATATATATATATATATATATATATATATATATATATATATATATATATATATATATATATACATATATATACATATATACATATATATACACACACACACATATATATATATATATATATATATATATATATATATATATATATACGACAAATGATCTCCTCTGATAACTAACAGCTTTTTCTGTCATTCCTTCAAACTTGTCCCAATCCTTGGTAGAAAACAGTGGAAGTATGACAAGGAGAAAGAGAGGTCATTTACATCTAAGGGATAGATGGAGAGAAGGAAGCAGTGTATCTCAGACTTCCTAGTGTCAGATTTTGAAGGAACCTGAGAACACTGGCAACATTAGAACCAAAGATAGGAGCTTGGAGGGATCTTGGAACATGGGATGTCACAGTTGAGATAGACCTTAGAACTTAAAATTTCAGAGCTTGGAGGAATCTTAGAACATGGTACGTCACAGCTGCAAGAGACCTTAGGACTTGGAATGTCAAAGCTTAGAATGGTCTTGAACATGTTATGTCAGAACTAGGAAAGACCTCAGAACCCAGACTGTTAGAACATCGGAGACGTTAAAACTGAGAATGTCAGAGCTTGGAAAGACCTTAGAGCAAAAAAAGCCAGGCCTGGAAGAAATCTTAGACTATAGATTGCCAGAACATCAAGGACATTAGAATGGAGAATGTCAGAACCTGGAGGGATCTTAGAACATGGAAGATTAGAAGTGAGAGATCTTAAAGCATGAGATAGTAGAGTTGGGAGAGACCTTAGAACATAGAAAGTTGGTACACAAAATGTTGAAATTGGAAGAGATCTTAGCTGTCACGTAGTACAACTACTGAATTTAAAGATGGGGAAACTGAGACTCAGAGAGAATTAACTTGCCTGAAGTCACCTAGTAAGTTATCATCAGAGCTATAATGGGAACCCTAGTCTCCTGACTCCCTGCTCAGTATCCTTTCTATTATATGATGCTACTTCTCCTTGTTGAGACCTGGGATCTGGAACCCCTGTGTCCCATGTTTACCTTCACCCTCAGAGCTTCCATCACAGAGTGTCATCTCCTGGCATCTCAGATCTAGAACAGTGAATTGCTTACCTAGGGTTCTAGTGACACTAGTTTTGGCGTTAGGACCCGATTTCCCTCACTACCATCCCTTTCTGCCTTCTTTCCATCTCCACCACCCCAATACACCCACCCACACCCACCCCTCCACCCCATCCCCCACAAAATCAGCCAATTACATAATCTCAGAGTTGGAAGGTACCCAGAGATTAGCAAATCCAACCCATATCGTCTCTGGCATCATGGACAAGTGGTTATCCAGCCTTCGACTTGAAGACCTCCAGGGATTTTTCCTCCCTGCATCTTCTAGAGCTTTAAGAGAACTCAGAAAGTGATCAGACCAACCCTTTCATTGTTACAGATGAGAAAAATGAGGCTAAGGATAATATAAATGACATTTCCAAGATCACCGATGTAACAAATATCAGTAGGATCTGAAGTCACATTCTTTGACTCCCTTCTACTACAGGACTAATGAGAAGATTGGTCAATAGCTGGGTGGGAGTGAGAACAGGAAATTACAGTTTCTCTGACATGAAACAGGACAAGATAACCGGTTTTCATCCGTTCATGTTTTCTTTCTTCTTAGCCCCACTTTGTCTCTCATAGGACAGCCCCAGGGCTAACTTTAAGGCTAGATCTTGGAAGATGCATCTTTTTGAGGTTTTTTTTATGCAGGTAAAAGAAAAAGAGATAGGTTTCTTCTCTCTCCAAATCTCTCCTGGTCTTCAGAGTCACCTCAGAGAAACTACTTTCCCTCCCTAGTCACCTACTCATTTGGTTCCTTTTACTCTGATTTCTGAGTTCCAAGAGAGGGAAATGAAAATAACCTTTGAAAAGTAAGGACTCAGAGAGAGTTTCTGTCTGTTAGAAGCTCCCTGAGGACAGGGCTAATATCAAATTTTGTATCCTTTTGTCTGTCTTTATATCCCTAGGACCAAACACAGGGTCTGATATATAATAAGCATGTGGTCGATACATGCTTGTACATCGATTGATTGGAGTCAAGATAACTTAATGGGGAAAAAAGGGTGACTCTACCTGGCCTCTTAAGTTATTAGGGGGAGGTTTTTTAAATCTCTTTATTCAAACTGGATCTATTTAAGATCCCCTTTCTCCATTTCTCAAATCTCAGTCATTACGGATCCCTGCATGACTCTTGCCCACCTCTAACCCTTTGTTTCCTATTGTCCCCCCCCAACTCTGACATTCCACATCTTAAGGTTCTCTCCAAGTTCTATCATGTTCTTTCCCCTATTTAATAGAGATCACATAGTCCTCCCCCTTCGTTTCACCCAGTAATTATCCTAATGTTAACAGCTGTTTAAGTTTCCATGGCATTTCATAAAGCTCTTTTCACACAAATTCTTTTCACACAAGAAGCCGACATGAGGATGATCATTCCCAAGTTTAAAATGAGTAATCAGTGACCCAGAGAAGGATATATATCTAGTAAGCAGTAGAACTGTTTGACTGATTAAGTGACTGAACAAGCAAGCAACTGAATGCCTACCCACCAGACAGGTCGCCTGCCTGCCTACCTGCCTGCCTGAGGGTTTCAGTGGCCAATGAGTCTGAAGATGAAGCTTATGCTCAGCAAATGCCAGGATTCGCTAAACCTTCCTACCCCTTTCCAGGTAACATAGAGCCTCTGCCTGAGGGCATCCCTTAGCCAGCGATACTTAGTAAAGAGAGAGAAATGTTGAGAGGTTCTCCCCAGGGGGAAGATTAGCCCTAGGTATCAGAAGAACAGCAAGTTGACTGTAAGCATATTCCCCTATATCTATATATTGACCTCTGCCCTACCCTAACTGCATCTCTAGGGATCTAGTTCGGTAAGTCCTGATCTCTCTACCACCCTCTATAAAGCCAAATGATCAAGAAGTTAGCATTTTAGGTACCTGGGATAGCTAGAGTTTCTAGGACCCCAGGAAGTCCCAAATATCTTGTAAGGAGAAGAAATGGTGAGAGGATGGAAAATAGGAAGGCTCCAAGGGCAACGACTTTTACATTCTACCTCCAGAACCCAAGGATAATGATGCTCCCACTGTTCTGTAATCCATGGGAACAGGGCTGGTCTGTTCTACCCTTGCCCCTGACCTCCTACCATTTGGCCAAATCCAAGGTTGGGGCAAGGACTTGAGAAGAGACGGACTCCTAGAATCCATTTAAGCTTCCTCTGACCCTAACCATGCCTCACCTTGGCTATTTTCTTGTGATGCCACCCTGTCTCTTGGTGCTTCTGCTGTTGGCACAATCTCCTGGGGCTGTGTGGTCCTGAGCAGTAAACACCTGCTCAACCTAACAAGCTCCAGACCCTTGGATCATGCTTCATCCTGCCTCTACTTCCACTTCTTACATTGGTCACAGGAAACAAATCAATAGTGCCATTATTTCTGCCAAGGGTCTATTGAGTGACTCCTGTAGCATAGTGTGGTAGGTCAGACATAATCTTAAGATTCAGGAAAACCCAACCTTAACTCTGGCCACTGACACATTTTGGCTGTGTGACCCTGGGCAAGTAACTTAAATAGCAATCTAAGGGTATTGAAGAGGAGGCTGCAGCCTACATTGACAGGGGGAATTTCCTCATCCTAGATTTCCTTATGTCAGTGAAGTCACAAGTCTAGTCTCTATCTCTAATTCTGTGACTTCACTCACCATCCCTGCAACTTTGAGGCAAAAACAACCCTCTCTAGCCATCACTCCCTTACATGTGCTGTATTTGAATGTAAGCTCTTTGACACAGGGGATATCTCTTCTTTATGTTCGTGTCCCCAGAGCTACATAGTGAATGCTTAATAAGTTCCTCTCATTCATTCATTCATTCATTTATGTTGGTTGAAACCTTAGACACAAGCCCCTCTCTCCTTTCCTTACAGATGCTCTGATACCCTAGGAGAGGAAGAGGGAGCCCCTGAAGTTGGCCTATCCTAGCTTCCAGTGCCTTAGAGTCTAACTGTCCTGAGAGAACAGAGGAAGTAGGAAAAGAGGGTTAAAAATATTACCCCAGAAAAATTGATTAGCTTACATCTTCCTCTTCTTCCTTTCTTCCCCTTCTGGCCCTCCCCACACCGGACTTCACCTTTCCTGAAATGAAAACGTCCATTGGCCTGTTGGGAGAGCTGAGGAGCAAGACTGCAGCTCTCCGTAACCGCCAAAATTAGCTCTGCAATCTAGGTGACGTCTTTTCTTTCCAAGGGACTCAGATATAATTTTATTCATTCTCCAGGCCTGGGAGAGGGAAGGAAGGATAGGTTATTTGTTTCTGTCTGGGATCTTTGCAGGGGATGGATGGACTCGATGTCCAGCCCCTGTGTTCTAAGGAACTATGAGAGTCCAGGACTCATTTCACAAAATACAGAAGGGATGGAAGTCCAGAGACAGAGAGAATATCTTGTTCAAGGTCACAGCAAGTCTGACATTTATGCTCCCTTCTATCTTTCAAGCTGGGGTCCATGACCCTATGGTGCAGGAGTCACAAAGCTTTCTGTAGACTGCACTTAGATCCATGCTCTGGTCCATCCCCTTGACTTCCCCCCTCCCGCCCCTCCTCTACCCTATCTCTCTCCGAGAGCTCTGCCCCTTGGGCACAGTGAGTCACTGACTTCTCCCCTTCCTGCCACGTCTTTCTGCCCAGGCCTTGATCCTTTCAGTTGGTTCAAGTTTTCCACCCACTCAGCAGTTCTGAAATATCATAGAATCAGAGACTGTCAGAGCTGCAAGGAACCTCAGAATTTCTTATATCTAGCTCTCTGGTCTGGCAGTTCTCCCCTGTTAGACCTGGCTATCTCATCCTTTAAAGCTCAGCGTAAAGGTCAGCTTCTTCTTCATTAAGCCTTCTCTGTTGTCTCCTCCAACTGCTAACCTCCTTCCTCCTCTGACCCCACAGATCCCATTGTTCACCCATCTTTTATTCATTTACTGTATCAGCTGGATGGTTCAGTAGTTGGAGCACCAAGCCTGGAGTCAGGAAGACCTGAGTTCAAATTCAGCCTGAGACGCTTACTAGCTGTGTGACCCTGGGCATGTCACTTTACCATGTTTGCTCAAAATGAACTAGAGAAGGAACTGGCAAACCACTCCAGTGTCTTTGCCAAGAAACAATGGAGTCACAAAAAGTCAGACATGGCTGAAATGATTGAACAATACCAACTTGTACTATTGCAAATATTTCACTTATTAGAATTAGTATCCTGTCTCCCTTCTAGGAGGTGACTTCCTTGAGAAATTGTCTATGTTTTGAAACTTTATTTGTAACTCCAAAGAGCAATTGATAGGCACTTAGATATTTCTTTAATGAATGAATGAACTTGAAAATTCAGTGACTTGCCTAAGGTAACACAACTCTTTAGAGTCAGAACCTAGAGTAGGAGCCAGGACTCTTGACTACCAGTGTAATCCTGTTCCCATTCTATCATACTGCTTACAGGCTTCTCTTTGCATTTGCTCATGTCCTGTTGCCATGGAATAAACATGGATTTTCCCATTCTGGTCCAGCCTCCAGATTTCCTGGTCCTTCTTTTATCCAGAACCCAAATTCAGCCTAGCTTAGCCTAGGGAATTTGATTTTCTACCTCTTCCTTTGAATTTAGACCAGAGGAAGAGAAGGAAGAGAAAGACCTGGAATGGGTAAGGGCTGATAGAAAGGTTCCTCTTAGCTCTAACACCCCAATTTTGGTCAAAGGTGCAGGGGACGGAGCAGTCAGGATTGCCTTAGTTTTGCAATGAGTTACTGGGGGAGAGAGCAGCTTCCTCCTCCCAACAGAAGAAAGGATACAGATTCCATCTTCTTGACCCTTTCTCTAAAGGGTGGGAGCAGTGCAGATCTGACCCACTGGTCACTCCATTCCCATAGTTCCACGTCATGGAATTAAGCTTGAAAAGTTCCAGGGAGGATGTTCCATCCCAGGCAATGGGACAGGAGGCAGAGACTCCTTGGTCATTAGAGAAAATGATAGCAACATGGCAGACCACAAAGGGTAGGGTATGGAAGGAAACTCTATCTCTGCCACCTGGTCTGCATGACTTTGAGCATGTGCCTCAGTTTCCTCATCTGTAAGATGGGGAGGGAGAAGTAGATGATCCCTAAGGTCCCTTCCCATTCCAATATCTGTGATCACAGGTCCTTGCTTGTTCCAGCATTCTATGACACATTGCCCTTTCCAGTGCTATCTGTATCCCAGCCCAAAGGTCACTTCCAGCCTTAACATACTACATTTTAAAGTTTCTTCTGGTTCTAATGTTCATTCTTGTTCTAACCTCATGGACCCTAACCATCTATACTACATGCTCCCTTCAAATACTGATATCCTAAGACTGGTAGTTCTATTTCCAAGGTTCCTCCAACAATCCCAGGAGGTTTTTGCTGTCCTTTTCACTTCCCCACTAAAGTCTAAGATCTCCAGCCACCACCTGATGCCACCCTCACCCTTCCTGCCCCATGCTGACTCAAACTCAGGCTCTGGACAGAAGAGGACCAGGGAGGGGACTTGTAGGGTGTAAGCCTCAATAGTAATAACAGGACTTTTGGCCTTCTTACCTGCTTGTCAGATGAGGGGCTCCCTCGCTGGTTCATCAGTTCCCCCCTCTTCCCTTGTCTGGGTTAGGGTGCTCCCACAGCTCCTTCCCTGGGCCTGGGTTGGGGGTCTCTTAGGGTCTGGTCTCCTGTTGAAGCTTGCCCTCCCAATGCCCCAGCCTCCAGTTTCCAGCTGTGCCCCACAAAGGGGCACCCCACTAGCCCCGAGATGGCCACATCTGTCTGTTGAGGGTCTCCCATATGATTTTCATCCCTGCCTTCCCATCGATGCTGAGCGATTCTCCCCACATGCCTCCTGGAAGGAGCCTGGGTACAAGAAAGAGGTCAAGAGGTGGGTGTTGGCAGAGGGGGGAGAATTTAGGGAGAGACCCTCCACGAGGGAAGGAGAACTCCTGAGGGTGTCAGGCAGAGGTTGTCGGGCAGCCCCAGAAGCCAATAAGAATAAAGGAAATTCGGTAAGGGGAGAGGGCGAGAGGATAGAGGGGCAGAGAGGTGGGGGGGGTTAGAAAGACACAATGAGTGGGTAGCAAGATGGAGGGGGGAGGGCTTAGCAGGGGAGCGAGAGATGCCTGAAGAGCAGGAGAAAAGGAGTAAGGAGAGAAAGAGAAGGGGAGAGAGAAGGAGTGATGCAGGGAGAGAGGTAACAACAGAGAAAGGAAGAATGAGGGGGTGGTAAGGAGAATGACAGAAAATGACTGTGCCACAGATGGTGACAGGGAGCCAGGGAAGAGGAGAAAAAGAATGGGGGTGTGTGGAAGGGAGGGGGAGAGAGAGAGAGAGAGAGAGAGAGAGAGAGAGAGAGAGAGAGAGAGAGAGAGAGAGAGAGGAGGAGGGAGAGGGAGAGAGAGAGGGAGAGGGAGGGAGGAAAGGAAGGAGGGAAGGAGGAGGGGCAGAGAGGGAATGCAGAGAGCAGGTGCCTAGTGTGAGAGGATGGGAGGAAGGACAGAAGGTTAGAGAGAAGGGGGAGGGAGAAGGAGAGGAGGAAGAGAAAGGGGGAGGGGGCAGACCCTTGTTACCGGGGAGATTTCAGCCACCCACGCTGGGCCTTGGAGCTAAGAGCTAGTTCAAGTTATAGAAGTGGGCCCAGCAGCAGAAGGAAGTCGGGTGCCAGCCCAAAGCAGGCCCCCGCCCCTTCACCGCCCCTTGTCTGCTGCTCCCTACATCCATCTCCTGCTGTTTTCTAGGGTAACATCTGTCACTCCCTCCTCTCCTTGACCCTCCAAACCCTGTTCTCCAAAGGAAATGGGACAATGAGCAGGTTCTGGCTGAGCTTATGAGCCTCAGAAGGCATATGGGTGCAGTGGACGGGAGCGGGGAGACTTCCCCTTACAAAGGAGCCATAGCGCTATGGTGAAGAGACCAGCGGGTCTGGAGTTGCAGTATCAGCATGCAAATCTCAACTCTGGCTTCTACCACCTTGGTGACAAAGTCACTTTTCTTCCTTGGGACTCTGTTTCCTCATCTGTAAAAAGAAAGGACTGGTCTCTGAAGTCCTTTCAGCTCTAAATACATGAGCCTATCAGTTTCTTCATTTGACCTGACTCAGTCTCAGTTTCCTCATTTGGTAAAGGAGAGGATTGGACTAAACGTCCTCTGATGCATTTTCCATCCCCAGATCTACAAACTCACAACCCTGCCTGCGAGGCTTCCTCCCTGTGTGACCTTGAATAAAGCACTTCAATGTCTCCAGGTTTCTACTTCCTCACATGGAAAATGAGGAAGTTTAACTAGATGCTCTCTGAGGTCTCTCATGTTCAAGTCCCATGTGTAGTAACCTTGGACCCTCTTCCCCTTTCCTTTCTTCTCTTCCCTGATTCCCAAGGCTCCATGGGCAGCAAGAGTTTTCCAACCCACTGTGTGAGCATGGGTACAAATCACCGAATCTCCATTGGCTTTGATCTTCTGTTCTGGGGTATCAATACCCCATTAGCAGTACCAAGGGTCACCCCCAGGCTGGGCATCTCTGGTCAACCAGATGAACCTTTGGATATCCCTTCTCTCCCCTGTGATTCTTGTCCTCTGTTCCCCAGAGATTTTTCCTCCAGTGGTCTCATCTGGCAAATTCCTGTGATCAGTCAGTCCAAGGCTTTAACCATGGAGAAGAGAAAGGGGTGCAATGTATTCCAAGTCTGGCCTCATAAAAGCAGGCAGGAGAACCCCAGAAGCAGTTTTCAGGCCTCAGTTCCCCTGGCTACCCCCAAAGGATGAAAAGGATCAGGTGACACCTAAACAAAGAGAACAGACTGCCTGACTCTGGAGGACTTGGCTTCAAATCATCATCATTATCATGAAGTATTTATTAAGCACCTACTATATACCAAGCCCTGTGCTAAGTGGTGGGGATAGATAGGAAGGCAAAAGCACAGTCCCTTCCCACAAGGAGCTTATAATTTGGTGGGGAAGATAACATGCAAGCAATTATAAACATACAGGATAAATATACAGTGTACATGGAAGGTAATCTCAGAAGGGAAGGTCCTAGTGCGGATGGAGCCTTAGAAAGACTCCTTGCAGAAGGTGAAATTTGAACTAAGTCTTGAAGGAAGCCAGGAAAGGGGTGGAGAAGAGACATATTTCTTGGCTATGATGTTGGGTAGATAACTTAAACCACTCAGATTCCTCATCTGTAAAATGAGGAGGGATGGAACATGTAGCTCCTGAGAATTCTCCTAGTTCTAAATCTGTACAGAAGCCTACTCCTTCCACCAAAACAGATTTCAACCCCTTCCATGCTTTGCTAGTCTATTTTTTTGGTGACGATGCAGAAAAAGACAAATTCCTTCCCTGGTGACCAACCAGTCCTGTGGTAATGAGCCTCTCTAAGCTGAGTCCTTGGATGACGAGCACATCATGAGTCATTCGGCTCATTCTGAGTCTTCCTTGCTTTGTGGGCCCTGACATGGTTGGCCTAGCCTTCAAGGCCTCGGGGTCATCTGCGCAACCCAATGAATCATCAGACAAGGGCTTTAGTATAAGGTCCACAGAGCAGGGAGGAAAAAACTGTGAGGTTTGCAAGAAAGGAATTTGACCTTGGATGCCTCCACTTTCTCATCTGTGAAAGGGAGGTGATGTTACCTGGATTTCTGACGTGATGGGCTTGTGTTGATCAAATGAATTGTTTTTAAACTCTGAAAGAGCTTAAAGAGTCCGGAGCACTTTACAAAGGTAGGAGATGATTGTTACAAAGAATTTAGGGTGCACCTTGCTGGTTCCTGAGCCCCTTGTGTCAGAGAATGAGGGATCACATCCAGGAATCAAATAGTCTGGGTTCAAATCATACCTCTGATGCTTAGTCTTGGGCAAGTTATTTTATTTCTCTGTGTATAAAATAGAGGAGAAAGGGTTGGATTAGATGGTCTATGAGGTCCAGCTCAAGGTCAATGATCCTATGATCCTCCCTGGGCCTCAGTTTCCATATCTGTAAAGTGAGAGGTTGAACTGAGTGGCTTCTGAGATCCCTCCCAGCTCTAGAGACATAATCCTGTGAATGCTGGACTAAACTGGCAGTGATAGTTACTAGTTCTATGATCATGGGCAGTTCCGTTGACCTATCCATTGACCATTGACTGTTGGCCACAGTTTCATCATCTCTAAAATTAGGGGGTCGAATAAAGGGTCTCTGAGGCTCCTTCCACCTCTAGATTTAGGATCCTTTGATCTTGATTGGTTGCTAGTAATTCAGAGGAGTTCTTAACCAGGGGTCCAGAAACCCCAAAGGAATCAGTGGAGATATTTCAGTAGTCCTGTGAAATTTTTAAAAGACATATTTTGTTCCACCACCAGAGAAAAAACTATAGAATCAGAACGCAGAATAAAGTGACAATTTTCTCTTTTGTTTTGTTCTTTTTTCTAATGGCTTCTCCCATTCGTTTTCATTCTTTTATGCAACATGACTAATGTGAAAATGTGTTTAATAGAACTGTATGTGTAGAGCCCGTATAAGATTGCATGTTTTTGTGGGGAGAGAGCAGAGAAGGAGAGGGAGAAAATTTATAGATTGTTGAAAACTGAAAACAAATTAATTGTAAAAAAGAGACATTCTGATAGATGAATAGTTAAATATAAACTACCTAGAATAATAGAAGAGGAAATAGAATGTTTAAATAGCCCTATCTTAGAAAAAAAAATTAAACAAGTCATAAATGAGCTCCATAAGGAAAAAAATGTATTTTGATAACTGTCTCAACAGAATAAACTTATATTTTAAGCTCCTGGAAGGCAGGGACTGTCTTCTGTCTCTTTTTGTATTCCCAGAGATTAGCAGAGTGCTTGGTACACAGTAGACATATAATAAAAATTGATTACTGATGAATTGATTAAGAATTACTTTCCTTTGCAATACTAAGTATTTTATTTTATGCACTTAAAAGTATGATTCTAAGAAGGATTGCCAAAGAGATCCATTACACCCAGAGAGAGAAAGGCTAAGGACCCCTCTTCTCCAGCAGCTTCATTAGACCAGCTCACTCCTTCACAGTACCATCTTCCAAAAAACAGCTTCCTTTTACCTGTCATTCCAAGGCTATCTTCATTAATAGTACCCTTCTAGAGCTGAGAAGAAGAATAGTGCTCTCCACGATTTGGACATTTTCATCCCAGCTATTGATTGCCTTTTAGTCATCACTCTGCAGAGGACCAGACCTACACTGGCCACACATAATCCACAGACAGGTCCTTTTCCAGTGGTCTAGAGGAAAACAAACGTAACTTGGAGTTGTGAGGATGGGATTTCATCCCTGACTTCAAGTAATTTGCAGTATGACCTTGGGCAAGTACCTTCCCCCAATCTCTGGTCCTCTGATTCTGTGTGGTCATGGGCAATTCACTTCCCTCCTTCAGGGCCTCACTTTTTTCTTTTATGAAATGAAGTGTTTGGACTAGATGATATCCAAGTCCTCTTCTGGATCCTGTTGAGTTGCTCAGGGAAGGAGTGAGAAGGAAAGGGATTTCAAAGTTCCCTGCTCTCCTCATTACCATGACTACTTCTTGTCACAGCTGGGTCAGTTTGCACATCCCAGTCTCTTCATCCACCTTCTCATAATAGGTGCTGTGTGATCTGACCTGATACCCATCTGATCTGATTCATATGAGAACAGAATCTCCCTAACATCAGGGGCTGAATCTTCTCCTTCAGATCAGCAACCACCTGAGACCTGTCTCTTTTGAAGGATATGAGGTTCTCCAGGGTTGGGGACTGTGACCCCCATCCTACGTGGACTGTCCTCTTCCCACCCACTCCTCCCAGAAAGGGACAGCATTTGCTCCCTTTACCCTAGGGTCTCCTCCCAAAGCAGGAAATGGGTCTCCAATTGATGAGGGAAGGCTGGGAGGGATGTGTCTCCCCCTTTTAAATAGGGTCTGGTGGGAATATGTCTCCCCCATATGAATAGGGACTCCTCAAAGACAAAAGACTTGCCTCCTACATCAGACTAGGAGTTGTCCAAAAGCAGGGGCTCTATCTCCCCTAGAGTCAGAGAGCCTAGGTTTAAATCCCCCTCTAATGCTGTGTGACTTGAGCAAGTCACTACCCTTCTCTAAACCTCAATTTCTTCACCTGTAAAATGAAGGGGTAGGCCTTGGTGTTCTCTGAGGTTCCTTGCTGCCTTAGAGCCACCATGCCTAGTGGTTTCTTAAGGGCATAAGCCTTGTCTACCCCTTCATGCCAAGGGCTCCCCAAGCATGGGGAACTCTGTGCCTCCCATCAGATTATAACTCTCCCTTGAGTCAATAACCTTCTCCTTGCTAGATTGGGAGCTCCCTGAGGGCAAAGACTGAATGTCTGCCTTTTTGTTTATTTTCCCCACAAGGCTTAGGATAGGGCTCTTTGCCCCAAAGGGGCACTCAGTTACTGGTTTGTTTGGGGAGGAGGAAGATTGTCCTATTCAAAATTTGAGAGAGACAGAAAACAGAGAGGAAAATGTGTGTGTGTGGTGGGCGGTGCATGGCTATATAAAAATAGTCATCCCTGGGGACCCAGAGTAGGGCAGGCTGCTGTGTGTATTGGTAGGATGTCTTGGGCCCCAACAAGGGCCTCCCAGCCTATATCTCAGCCCACTGACCTTCATTCCCTCCCGTATCAGTGGCTCCTTCAACCCTGTTTGGATCCAGTCGTTTGTCTCTTTTTTGCTTGTCAGACAACTGCAGAGCATACAAGAGACTGCAGGGTCTGCATCTAGCTGGATGACTCATGCTCTGGTGTCTCCCTGAGCCTTAGTCTGAGTGTGTGCATGTGCGGGCGCGCACGCGCGCACACACACACACACACACACACACACACACACACACACACACACACACTTAGCCTATACTTTAGCCCATCTCGGTTTTCTCATTCCTCTGGAAGAAAGAAGCAGGATCAACCCAGATTCTGGTCCACACAGGAGCATTTGAGCCCATATTCAGACCTCTAGCTCCCCAAAGGGCACTGTCTCAAGACCTACCCTTCCTCTGACCTTGGGGTAAGGAGGAGGGGCACAATGGCAAGAGTATGAGATTGAGATTCAGAAAAGATGGCTTCACAGTGGAGTGGGATAACCTGGGGCTGGTCACTTTACCTTCCTGAAACTCAGTTTCCATATCTGTAGACAGGGAATTCTTGAAGGCAGCAAAACCTTGGTTCCAAGGTAGGACAACCTCCCATCCCTCTACTCTCCTCCACCTTCCCAGCCACAAGGTAGAATTTTAGGAGCTTTCTGCTATGTAATGCGATGGTCCCTGGACACTGAGCCAGAAGACAATTTGGGTACAAGCCTTGGCTGTCACTTACAAGCTGTGTGAATTGGACATAGTTATTTCACTTGTAAATGATATAACCATACCTCTACTCCCTACCTCATAGGGTCTTATGAGAACAGCAAACAAGCTAGTAGATGTGAAAGTATCCTGTAGACAGTGAGATATGAAACTGAGTCCTAACTCTGTGGGCGGGCAAAGTGTGAGCCTCAAATCCCATGTAGGTGGACACCTACTTTGCTTCTCAGAAGACCAGCACTTCTCACGGGACTTGAGCTATTCTTATCAATGGTGATGTTTCACATTTCTAAAAGGTTTGGAGGTGCACAGGCCATTTTTCTTCCAACAAGTTTGTGAGCAAATGAAGGCAAGGATTCCTATTCCCATTTTACTGATGAAAAATGAGGCCTCAGAGAGAGAAAGGGACAAATATACAGTTACACAGAGCAAAGCAGCAAATCTAGATCCCTAGGATCCCAGGTACTGTTTCTTCCAAGTCATCTGTGAACAGTCTTTTTCCCAATGAGTTTTACAGAGAATGAGGCTGGAGCAGGATGAAACTTCCCCTAGTGGTCATCCGGTGCATCTCTCTGGTGATCTTATCTCATGCACTGCATCTTAAGGGGAAACACCGACCCCAGTCCCTGCAATTCTAGAGGAGTGCTCATTACCTGCTGGAGGTTGTTCATGAAATGAAAGATACCATAGAAATGAGTTACACTTTTCATTACGGTGCTCTCAATCTAGTAGCTGGGAGATCTGGGTTTGCATCCTTGCTTTACTCCTAGCTTTCAGTACTATCCCAGTAAAGAAGCCAAGGGAAGTGAGATGTGGGGAAAGCTGCTCCAGACAAAATCCCTGACAAGGAGCACCAACTTCTCTACTACTTGGGGGGCTGCAAGATTGCCAAATAACAAGAGGAAGGAGCCCCACTTGTGAGTTGATGTTTCTTAGGCGGGTCTCTACTGCTGTCACTGGGCTATTAATTGGGAGAGGAGAGGGAAAGGTCTTCATGGCAGAGCAGTGGGTGGGTTGGGGAAGGGCTCAGTTGTTCCTGGGGCTTTCCCTGAATGTCTTTGTGTGCTAAAAGACCAATAAGCATTGAAGTCATCGGAAGATGTTTCATGGAGCTTCAGAAAGAGTGCTGGAGGACCCAGGTTCGACCATCTGTGTGATGTTGGAAAAGTCATTCATTTCTCTGAGCCCATGTTTGTTTATCTATGAAATGAAGGATGGCAGTTGATGACCTGTGAAGTCCTCTCCCCACTCTAGTCACTGTTTGACCAAATGACTTCTGAGGTTCCCTCCCAGCACTCAGTCTGTATCCTTTGATGCCTTTGTTTACAAAGTCATTACCAGGACCATCCTTGACAATGTCTACTCAACCCCTTTCCTATTCTCTATGTGGGATCCTAGAAGCCAGATATCTGGGAAACCTTTATACTGTGTTATTACAGAGAAGGCAACTGACCACTCTGAACGTGAGTCTAATGGGAATTGTAATACTCGCCTCCACCTACTTTCCTAGGTTTATTGTTAGGATGAACAAAGCTAGAGGTTGTAGCACTGACCCCTACTCCAATGTAAATTATCATTACTATTAAGCAACACTCCATGTCAGAAAGGATGATGTGATGACTCTGATGTGGACAGCTGGTCTCCAGAAGAGGAAAGACTTGGGAAGCAATGACTTCTAGAAGGTGTGGCAGCACCCCCTAGGGGTTCTTGGTGCCTAATAGAGTACCTGCTGTTGAGATCCTGGGAGGTGTCACACAAGAGTTTCCACTGCAGCAAAAAAAAAAGGTCTGTTTTATTGGTTGTCTTCCCCCAGAAGCCACTTGTTCTGGTAGGAGAGCCAAGCAGAGAGTGGGGAACAGCTTTGCATGTGCTCACACAATTGTGTCCTAGAAATGTCTCTGGCAAGCAGGATGAAAATCTCCATTCATCTGTTAAGGAACACCAAGGGAACAAGGCTGGCTGACTAACTGAAAAGTTCCCAGGCCTTGAAATCAGAGAACTGAGTAGCAGAGCGACACAGCCCATATGCACCAAGGGCATATCTGGATAGGAAAGAGACAAAGAATGAGAATTAGGAGATTTCTTGGCCGTGTTCATCTATGCCACCACTTGCCCCATAAGATCATAGATATGGAACCAGGTTGGACCTTAGAGGTCAACTTAGAAGTCAACTAATCCACAATATCCCCTCTCCCAATTTTGCAGATGAAGAGGGGTTAAAGTGACTTGCCCAAGGTCGAGCCTATAGTAAGTGGAGCAAGCCTCAGGTTCTTATACTGGAAATAGAGCATACTTTCCACTGTTTCCCATGACTCTCTAGTAGGCTCTAGCTGGGCAGGTCCTTCTCATAATGTGCCTAATCATGTCTCCAAACTCCAATCTCTCCTTATAATGACTTAATTTTTGAGTAATTATTTTTTCAATTAACAAGCATTTACTTTTTCTGAAGATGTAAGCAGAAATAATTCTGATGAAGAGAAAAAAGAGAGACTGCTGTGTATGTCCAGGGCACTCTTTGACTGTAATTCTCATTTATGACCCTCCAACCCAGCATGTAATTAGGAGGTGATCTGATTGGCTAAGACAGAGCAAGACAGTTGGGTAAGGCCAGTGAACGTCATCCATCCCCAATGCATGAGTGGTTGGGGCTGAAAAATCCATTGTTCTCTGAGGCTAGTGGTTCAAAGCCTTAGCTTAGGGTTTCCATCCTTAAAAGGATCTCATTGTAGCTAGAGGTGGGAGTAGAACCCAGGTTTTTGGACTCTAGGGACTCTTTCTACTGTGTCCCTGAGCTCACACCTCATCTCTATCATTTACTATCCATGTAACCTTGGATAATTCACTAAATTCCCTTGGGCCTCAGTTTCCTCATCTGTAAAAAGAGGTTTATGCCTGTGGGCCTTTCTAGCCCTAGGCTTCTATGACTGATGAAGGAGGTCATGATCCACTCCTGGGAATCTCCCACTCTACCCTGTCCTTAACTCTACAGGTAAGTGACCTGTAAGTACTGGGAACCCACCCTCAGAACACCTCACTCTCTGAGAAGCTCCACCCAAGACTGGCATTATAGGCACAGTGCCAGGCACACAGTAGGTGACTAATAAATGCTTACTTATTGAGTCCTTGTCAAAAAGGATCCTGCCTATTTGAGCAGATGTGAGTCAGTCTTGCGGGAGAGGGCAGTGAGCTGTGCAACTGAGTTGGGCTCAAGGAGTTGTCCTTAGTACTTACCCCTAGAGTAGACTGCAGGGGCGTTTCTGCTGTCGGGTTGGCTGGGGGCAAAGGACAGCCCGGATGGCCTCATCAAAGACAGTTTTCAGTCCACGCTGAGTGAGGGCAGAACACTCCAGATACTTCACAGAGTCTGGTGGGGGAGAGAGGGAAAGGGAGAGGAGGAGGAAGAAGGAAGAGAGGGAGAAAGACAGAGACAAGGAGGAGGAGGAAAAGGAGGAGGGGGAGGAAGAGAAAGGGAGGAGGAAGAGGAGAAAGAGGAAGAGGAGAGAAAAAGAGAGGGAAGGAGAAAGAGAGAGACAGTCAGGGTATCAGCATCCCATAACCATTAAATTAGGCTAGAGATCAATGAAGGAAAAGCAAATCACAGGATCATAGATTGTGAACTGGAAGGAACCTCCGAAGTCATCTAGAACAAACCCTTTACTTTACAGATGATGAAACTGAGGCCCCAAGAAATTAAAGGTGATTTACTCTGGTCACAAGAAGAGCCATAAAAAGGCACCATTCCCTACTCCTTTAAAGAGGTGGGAGGTCCATGGATGTGGAATATTGTATCTATTTCAGATTTGTTTCAAAATATTAATCATTTTTTTCTATATTTCATTTTCTTCTTTTGTTTCTCTTTAAAAATATTATTTGTTATATGAGATGGGTCTCTGGAAAGAGGGAGGGAGAAGAATATGGGGGAAGTTTAGGTTAGCAATTAGCAATAAAATTTTATTATAGAGTAATGATAATTATAACTAGCATCTACATGATGGATTAAGGTTTGCAAAGCACTTTGCAAATATTATCTCATTTTATCCTCACAACCTTGGGTTATAGGTACTATTATTAGCACCTATTTCATAGATGAGGAAACTGAGGCACAGAGGTCATGACTTGTCAAGGGTCATACAGCTTATAAATTTCTGAGGCTGGATTTGAATCCAGATTTTCCTGACTCTAGGTCCAGAGCTATAGCCACTGGGACAACTAGGCATCTCTGTGACTTGCTTAGGATCACACAGGTAGTAAGTGGCATTCAATGTCAAGTCCTCCTAAGGTACTACGCCCCCAACACCACAAGTGAGAAGAAATTAGGCCAATTGATTTTAAAGTTCCAACATAACAATAATTGATACTGATGGCAGTCAAAAATCCAGAGGGAGAGGTCATAGAGCTGCAGAATCACCAAATTTAAAAAAAAAAGGGATCCTATAATATAACCAAATCTTTATGTGATGCATGAACTTCCAAGTCCTCCATTCTCCACTAAAATACCCCCAATGATGAAGAACTCATCACCTATCAAAGTAGCTCATTCAACTTTCGGACAACTTTAATTATTAGGAAATGCTTCCTTTTGTCAAGTCAAAATCTGAGCATAGTGTCTTGTGCATAGAAACACTATATTAAAAATGTCAGTTGAATTGATTTAGAAATATAGAACTTCAGAGATTGAAGGAATATCAGTGGTCATGGAGCATAAGCTGTATCTGAGAAGAAATCTCCCTCTAGAGCATCCCTCGGAAGTGGTCATATGGCATCTACTTGAATACTTCCAATGGTGGAAAACTCAGTACCTCACAAGGCATTTCATTTTACAATTTAAATGCTTTTAATGTCAGGAAATCTTTCCTTATGTTGGGCTGAAATTGGTCTCTTGGCAACCTATTGATCCTTGTTTTGCTCTTTTGAGACCAAGAAAAAGTGGTCTAACAGTTCTACATAACCAACTTTTTTTTTATTTTCACTGCTTTTTGTTTTTTTAAAAAAAAATACTCTAAACCTAATAAACACCAAAGAAAATGAGCATTTCTTTATACGTAATATGAAGAAGATGCTAACACATGGAACTTTGAAACTCTATTATGAACCATTTGCTATTTTTAAAGTATGTAATAAATTCAATAACTTGCCAAATACTGACCTGGGATTTCTTTTAGCCTTTTCTGTAACCTTTCTTACTTTTTTCTCAATTATCAATCGTTTTCCCTCCATCTCTTCTCCTCCTACCCAGAAATCCAGCAAACCTGTTCTATGTCTTTTCCATGTTAAACACTCAAGTCCTTCAATCAACCCTTATAAAGATCACTTTTGAATGTCTTCATCATCCTTCAACAGAATCCTTAAACAAGACTGATTCCTCGAACTCAGTTTAGCTATACTGAGTTCCCTTATTTGGAGGGCTGGACTTTCTGACTTCTTCATCTTTTTACCTTTTCTAGAAAAAAATCCATATTATTTTCCTCTAAAAATTCATTTCTCTCCTAAACTCCAGAACTTTCCTCTGTCATGAAACTTTCCAGTTGAATTGAATATAATATTTACCACATTTGGACCAAACTTGAATTTCAGTCTCTTAGGGAGGGGTCTGCTGGTAAATATTTAATACTCAACTCTTGGGGGCAGGGGGAAGAATATGCCCAGAATACATTTTTAAATTTAATTTTTATTTCTAAAATTTTCTCCATCACCTTCGTAAGTCTAGACATTCAATAAAACAAAAAATCAAACACTGATTTGGATTATCTGCCATCTTCCAAGATACAAATGCTCACAATTAAAATTTAACAGTCCGCTTTAGAGAGACTGGAGCTGGCCTCAGCATACTCTTGTTTCCACATTAAATTCTTCCAGGTCCATCCCTGTTCCTTTTCCCCTCTGCACAGAATCTAGAGCCCTGGAGACATACTTTCAACGCCTGCTGCAGACTCCCTCCTTTCTTGGCCCCTTCAGTGTATCTATGGTCTCCCAACACTCTAACCCCTTAAATTGGATCTATTCTGTGACCTTGGACAACTCTCTGCCTAAATTTTCTTGTCTGTACGATGGGAATGATGCCTGCCCTGACCTCCTCAAAGGGAAAGACTGAATTAAACAATGCTTATAAGAGTTATCATTTGCAGAGGGTGTTGTGGTTTGAAAAGCACTTTGGGAATCTGCCCTCTTTGCCTTGTCAAGACCAGAGGTGTGCAAGTCCAAGATGCACCAGCTACAGGCAGCCGGTCTGGCTTGGCACAAACTAAGATTTAGTTGCAAAGTCACACAGATAGTATATGTCTTAGGCTGGATTTGAATTCAAGTCTTCTTTATCAGTTCAGTTCTCACAGAAATGTGTTGGAGCCAGCTCTAAGTGCCAATGGATACATGTTCATTGTTTTTACACTTCAGAAATCAGCAAATGCTATAAATCAGGGCTTAATTTTCACTTCTGTTGATGGTCTAGACTCAAGAACATGATGACAAAAATATTAATAATTGAAAGTAAACTTGCCAAGTGTCATGTGTGCTTCTTTTTCCTGGAAAGATGTTTGTTAAACATTCATCCCTACAGCCCAGCGTCACTATGCCACTCAGGGTAAAGAACATTGAGTTTAGCATCAGGAGATCTGGGCTTGAATCCATATAATGGATCTTGGATATGTCATTTACCAGCCATGGGTCCTTGGGTAAGTCACCTTATTGTTCTAACCTCACTTTCCTCATTTGTGAAGAGCAGACACTTGACATTTGTCTGGCCAGTCTCATGGGGTATTGGGAGCTGGGAGAGTACATGTTCTCTGAACCCAAATGTGCCTTTGAATGGGAATGAGCCCTGGGGAACTCAGCTAAGATGAGGGCAGCAAAGGCTTTGAGTGAGGTCAAGAGAGGAAGAAGCTTCAGCTTGATCGGTGGTGCCCATCTCCCAAGATAGAGTGAGAGGAGCCCTGTTAAGTTCGACTGGTCAATTCTTCAACAATTTGAACTTAGGCAAGTAATTTCTCCTTCCTAGGTATGTTTATTTATCTGTAAGATCAGGGAATTAAACTAATCTCTCTAACATTCCCTGTTTTAAGGACCCTCCCACCTCTGACATTTTATCATCTAAGGTTCTACCTAGTTCTAGTTAGACATTTGACAATCCTACAATAATCCTAAAAATTTTCAACAAATATAAGAAGTTTTCATTTAGATGATTCCCAAGCATCTTTCTAGAAAATTCAGATTCCAGGACAGGGGTCTGCCCTGTGCTCCCTGTGGCATGTCAGACAAATGATTTTCTCCTCTCTGAGTCTCAGTTTCCCCATCTGCACAATGAGGAAGTTAAAAGATCTAGGATTATGTCAGAAAGTCAACCTAGGTTGGCTAAGGAGACTATCACCTCCCTGAAGCCAGAGAAAATGTCCTTGCCTTATTCCAAAAGCCCATGTACATTGGAGAGATCTCAACATCTCCCTCTCAAATCATCTGGAAATCCCTCCTGGTTTCTGTTTGTGTCCATTATCCCCAACCCTTAAGTTCCCTGACTCTCCCTTCCATCCTTCCTGCCTCTGCCATTTCCTTGAGACAGCTATCAGTCAGGTAGGTTGGTGGAACCAAGGGAAGAGGGTCGGTAATGACCTGGCCAAGTTCTGGGCATGGCAGGGCCATGGTGAGTGCTGTAGCATATGAGGAGGGAGAGGAAAAAAGAGACTGCCAGCAGGAGCAAGACTCAGGGGGTCAGGACTAAGCCCTGAAGATTAAGTTAGTCATGAGGAGAACAGAACAGGAAGTTGTGGTCTCTTTTCCTGTTAACCACAGAAGAGGTGTGGAGGCCTCCCCCTCCAAGGGCCCTCCCAGTTCCGGCCGGAAGAAGGAGATGGTGAAGTCAGAGAGAGACTGAAAGAGTGGGGGTAGGGAGGTCAGGGCTTCTGTGTGGCCACAAGGTTGTAAAATATCAACAGGCAGAGTGGCAGAATCCAAGAGGAACAGAGAACCAGGGCACTTGAGGGCAGGGCCAGACTTCCTCTTGAATTGGTCTTTGAAAGTGCAAGGGGCCCTGATGGACTTGGGGCAAAACCCTGGGTCCAAGCCAGACTCTGCCATTTACTCTATGGTCTTGGACTAAGTCATTCTGAACCTCAGTTTCCTGACCTAGAAAATGGGGCTAATAGATATATATGTCATATGTACCTCACAGGTTAGTTGTGAGGCTCCAGTGTTGTAAGGGCTGCAAAGCTCCTGCAGCAATCAATAAATGTCAGCTTTGAGGGCCTTTGATTAGAACTGGGCAAGGAGCTTCAAGTAAGGAAAGTGCCTTCACTAATGAGTTTAGCACCTGCGCCATCAGATACATAGTCTTAGAGAATTACATGGGGCACTGAAGATGGTATGCCATGGTCACACAGCCTCTATGAATCAGAGACGGCACTTGAACCCAGGTCTTCCTGGCTCCAAGGCACCATACTGCCTCAGCTAGCAGTGGTAGTAGTAGTGATGGTGGTGGTGGTAGTTTATTGGCATTGATAGTAATAGTGGTGGTGGTGGTGGTGGTGGTAGTAACAGTAGTAGTAGTAATAGTGGTGATGGTGGTGGCAACAGTAGTAGTTGTAGTAGTAATGGTGGTAGTGGTAATAATAGCAATGGTGGTGGTGGTATAAGCAGGTCAGATAGTTACCCACAATGCCTGGGCAGAACCATAGAATCCTAGAACTGAATAGGCCTCCAGGACCATGTAGCTAGTCTGAGACAAGAATTCCCTCTCCCACCTTCCCAACAAGTCATCATCCACCCTTTCCTTGAAAACCTCTCCTAAAAGGGAACCCAGAGGGCTGATACCCTGCCTTCCATTGCCCCATTCAACATTGGGATAGTTTTCATTAGAAATGTCTGCCCACCTCTAGATGAAATGTTCCTCTCTCCAGCTACCAGCTCATTGCTGTACTACATGACAGCCCTATGAACATTCAACTCTATAGCAATTATGTCTCCTCTGAATCTTCTCTTCTGTAGGATAAACATCCCCAGCTCCTTCAACTGTTACTCAGATGGCAGGCTCTGTGGGCCCTTTGCTTCATTTCGGCCATCCTGCCCCTACCAGCTTGTCCATATCCTTCCTAAAATGTGATGTCCACAATGAGCTTTATTTTGGATATGGTGACCAAAGCATGACTTCCATCATCCTAGTCCTGGGCATGCTGCCTCTACTAAGGCAACATGAGTCTGCATTATAACTTTGGAGGCTGCCATGCCCCTGACTACTAAAACTGGATATGTTATGTTATAGTATGTTGTTATGTTATGTTATATTATATTTTATTATATTATGTTGTATTAGGCTACATTATATTGTATTATATTATGTCACATTGTATTATGTCATGTTACATTCTATTGTATCTTCTATTGGATTAGATCATATTTTATCATATAATGTTTTACTGTGTATTATCTTGTGTTATATTATTCTATTTTATTCCATTTCATTATATTACATCATCTTGAATTCTATGGAATTCTATTGCATCGCATCATATAATATAAATATATATTATGCATATAACCCTATATATTTTGTCACATTATATAATGCTTTATAATATATATTAGGTTTTGAATTATATGATATGATATAATGTGACATGATATGATACTATGCTTATTTATTAATATGAGTACATTGGATCACAAATGTTCAGGAACTGGATTTGGAGTTTTGTGTTTTTGGTCTCTTTATCCTAAACATAACACTTGGCATATAGTAGGTGCTTAATAAATGTTTGTTAACCCATTGATTAAGCTTGCAGCTCAGGAATACCTCCAGCATTTTTTGAAGATCACCTGCTGTCTAGCCATCCTTCTACCATCTTGCTCTTGTAAAAAAAATAAATCTGTATCAGACTTCTCATTGATCTCCATCAAATTCCATCATAATCAAGAAAACAAGCCTATTAGTTGCAGAGCAGGGGGTGATTCCCCACTGGCAGAGTGAATTCTTCACAGTAGTGTAAGAATGTGAAATCCCAGATACAACTAAAAAGGAAATCTTAGTAGATTTGTACTAGAGTTCTATCTGAGCTCGTTCAGCCTCCCAAGTCTGCCCTCCAACAAGTTAGTTATCCCTCCAAGCTTTGGGTCATTGACCAAAGGATGGACACCATCTATATCTTTACCTCTTAGATTAACAGAAATCCCCAACTTGGACAAAACTCTAAGGTCACAGAGCAAACTTGGCAAAAGCTGAAGACCTGTCTGCTTTCACCCCCCTCACAACATCTAGGTCTAAAGATGTAAATTCTTAAGCGTGCCATCCGGACAACTAAATAAATGGCCCCAGTGTGTGGGGAGTCTCCTATGCTCAGAGTTCATAGAACTTAGGGGAGGAAGGTGACTTGGGAGTCTTCAAATCTAACCACCATATTTTACAATGGATGATTCTGAGGCTCAGATAGGGAACCAGCTTGTCCAAGGTCACCCACTTAATAAATCTCTAAGCCAGAACTTGAACCCTGGTCCTCTGACTCTAAGTCCACGGCTCTTTCTACCATGTTGAACTCCTGAAAAAGAAGAACAGTTAAGAGGACACATCCCAGAACTGGAGGAAGAAAGAATTGGGGGATTCTAAAGAATTAAACAGAGGAAGAGGTAGGTGTTCCCATCCCACCCCACCACCATGGGGGCACCCTTCCCATTTTATTCCCCTATTTTATTCTCTCTCTGGATAAGCTGCCTAGACTCTAAGTAGGAAGACTGGGTAGCAGGATGGCCCTCCACAAATGGGGTACCTTCCCTGCACCCCTGGCCCCAGACTATCCATCTGAGCTACTTAACTTCTCAAAAGACCTGGCTGAGATGAGAGTCACCAACCTTATTCCTCTGATGAGATGGCAGACCACTAGACTTTACCATCAGCCACTGTATTCTAAGGGCCTTACCATCTACTCTGCTTCTACCCCCTCCAGATTCATAGATGCTGAACTTTCTTTTTTATGTACTATCTACCCCAGTTAGCTCTTGCAGGACAGGGAGTATCTCACTTTTTCTATTTGTATCTTTAATTCTTAGAATAGTGCTGGGCACAGTGAATAGTCAATACTTTATTCATTTATACAGGGAGAGGGGACCAAGAAAAAAAGAATGAAAGACAGCACCTTAGAATCATAGATCCAAATCGGAAAGTGACTTCACGGCCATGTGGTTGAACCCTCTCTTTGAACAACACTCATCTCCAACATTCCCAGCAGGGGGCTAACCTCTCTATCCCTACTAGTGCCTTCCCTTGGAGATGACTACCCATTTATACTGATTTTATCTTTTATGAACATAGCTATTTGGATATTACCTATTTCATTAGATTGTAAAGTTGTTTGAGGGCAAAGACTATGGTTTTGCCTTTCTTTGTGCTCCTAGCACTTAGCATACTGCCTGGCACCTAAAAAGTTCTCAATGTTTATTGACTGACTGTTTGATGATGCTTAGTGAGAGAGAACCCAATGTGACTGTCCATGATTATTAGGAAAAGTTGCTTTTTTTTTTTCAGTAGAACCATTTCTGAATCTATGATCTTCTAACACAATTGGGTGAGGCAGGATATTAAGGGACCTTCATTTGGGTACAGAGTCCACAGGGTATGCCCAAGTCATTGCCTTTGCCACTTTGCCAGTCACTTTCTGAAACCAAGGAAAATTTTCCCAGTATGGGAAGATCCCCTCCCCTCCCTCCTGCCTTCCCCATCCTCTAGTGTGAAAGGAAGGAATAAGTGTTTATATAATACCTACTACATTCCCAGCACTGTGCTAAGCAGTTTTTATAAATATTATCACATCTGATCCCCATAACACTCCTGCTATGTAGGTACCATTATTAGCCCTATTTTACAGTTGAAGAAACTAAGGCAAACATAGGTTAAATGATATTCCAAGGGTAATACAGTTAGTAAGTAATTGAGGTAAAATTGGAACTCAGGACTTCCTAACTGCAGGCCCAATGCTCCATCTATCCTACTACCTCTAGGGAAGTAGACACTAGAGAAACAAAGACAAAAATGATGATCTCTGCCCTTCATTCTCCACTAGCAGGTCACAGAATTCTTACCTATTTCCTTGGCAAGAGCGAGGCCCTGTGGATATGTGATGGGTGTTAGTTTCTTCTCCTTCAACTTCTCGATGGTATCCTTGTCATCACGCAGATCCAATTTGGTGCCCACCAGGATGATGGGAGTGCTAGGGCAATGATGCCGAACCTCAGGGTACCACTGAGCAGGGAAAGGGGCAGCAGACAGCGAGAAAGAGTCACAAAGTTGGGAGGGAGGAGGGTAGGGAACAAAAACATCCCTCCTGGAGCCCTCTTCCCCCACTGAACACAACTGGTTATCCACCACAACCACTACCATCCAAAGCTGCCTTTATGGGGGTAGGCTGATGGAGCCACCCTGCGCCCCTGTCGCAGAGCTGCCATTCCTCTTTTGCTGGGTGTCCCAGGGACTCACTCACCTTTGCACGAACATTCTCATATGAGGCTGGGCTCACAAGGGAGAAGCAGATCAAGAAGACATCCTGAGAAGAGAAGAGAGGAAGGGTACAAATCAACAAAGTGGGGGGCCAAATTAGGAACAGGCAGTCCTCCCTCCTTATTCCCTCAAGCCATATACTCTATGATTCATGGTTGAATCAAACAACTCAGGGGAAGGTGAAGGAAGAGAAGCTTGATGTTGGCTGGCTAACACTCTGTACCCACATTTTACTTAACGTCTTTCATTTACTCACCACCCTCCCTTCATCCTTCATAAACCATCTACTATTCACTCACCTTAATCAATGAGCATTGATTAAGCACCCACTAGGTGCCAGATACCATGATGGGTACTGGGGATACAAAGAGGAAGAATTCCTACCTTTAAAGAGCTTACATACTATTGGGAGAATATACTTTGTCTATAGAGAAGTAGACAGAAGATATGAACCAAATACATATGAAGTATTGGGAAGAGTGGGAGAAAGAAACACTGAAAACTGGGGAATCTGAATTCCAATTGGTGGAAGTCAAGAGGGAAAAGATACTCCAGGTATGGGGGAACAAACAGCCTGTTCAAGGGTCCAGAAGTGGGAGATGAATGTCATGTACAGAGAACAGCCAATAAAAGAGTCTGACTGGTCCAATAGAATGTGGAATCATTTATTCCACATCTATACTTCACCTCTGATCATTCACCACTCACCCATAATTCTCCATTATCCATAATTCTACCTTCACCTGTAATTCATCTATCACTATTCACAGTTCATTCACTTTCTATCTTTTACCTATCTACCTTTCATTCACTTTACTTATCAGTTGCCATTCACCCATCATCCACCCTTTGCCCATCAACCATTCTTCACCACCATCTGTCACTCATTCACCATATTCTATTCACTTATTTTTGATCATTCACACACAAATCTTCATCCATTAGCCACCATCAACTCATCAATCTCTTTTCACCTATTAACCACCATCTACCCATCATCCACCATAATCTTATCATCCACTCTTCACTTGTTTAACACCATTTACCATCTAACTGTCATCTACCAATTTTCTTTCACCTATCACTCACCAACTCCTCATAAGTCATCATTCCTCCACCATCCACACTTACCCATTAGCAATCATTTACCATTCAACCTTTACCAGTCATTCACCATACAACCACCAACTTTCCCTCACCTATCATCTACTCTGTACCATTAGCCAGCATTCATCCATCTTTTACCTATCACCATTCATTGTTCATCTTTCACCCACCATCTTTTACCTCTCAACAATCATCCACTCTACTCAAGATCCATTCTTTTACTACTCACCCACTGTATTTTATTCACCACCATCCCTCAAGGATACCATTTTTTTTCTTGGTGGGAGAGGAGGGCTCTCAATATCAAAAAGTGATACAGTCTTCTGAGACTATGCTATTTCATATATTATCAGCCATGGCCTCCTAGCAAACTTAAGATCTGTTAGTCTGAGGAATTCCAAGATAAGAAGCCAGGCTGACATCATTACATTTCCTACCTCCTTACTCCATAAGTCATGGACTAGGAGGCTTCCTGGGGGTGAAGTGGAGTCAACAGACTCTACATCTAGGACCAAATTCCTCAAATTTCTCATCAGCACCCCTAAGCTATCCAGCCCTTTGGGAAGAGGCTGAAGGATTCATGTTGAAGACAGCCTGTCAGTCTCCCATGAGAGAAGGGAAGGAAGAAGGGACCACTTGCTGCTGATTCACCTTCTCCATTCCAATGATGAGCAATAGTGAAGGAGACAAGACAGGAAGAAGGATGTAGAGCGGGGGAGGCAGAATACCTGGAAAAAGAGGAAGGTAGAACTTACTGTTTGGGGATAGGAAAGAGGCCGAAGACGGTCATAGTCCTCCTGTCCAGCTGTATCCCACAGTCCCAGGTTCACTGGTTTGCTGTCAACCATCACATTGGCTGAATAGTTATCAAATCTGCAATTTAAGCAGAAGAAATGAAGAAATACGTACTCCCTGGATGCTGAGCATTGAAAAAGTCATTGTTGAAGGGAAAATTTGAGTCCCCGGGAAGAGCAAATGAAGAACTGGAATAGATTAATTCCCTCATTTTACAGGTGAAGAAATTGAGCCAGAGAGGGGAAGTGACTCAGCTGAGGGTGCAGAGTAAAGGGAAGTTAATGTGGTACAATGGAAAGAACAAGAACTCTAGAGTCAAGAAACCTGGGCTCAAAACTTGGCTCTAGGTAAGCATGAGCAAATGACTTCCCCTGGACCTCAGTTTCCACATTTGTAAAATTAGAATATTGGATTATGTGGCTTCCAAGGATTCTTCTATCTCTCTTCATATGGATACTGTCACCTAACTTTCCTGGGCCTCAGTTTCCCCATTTGTAAAATGAAGGAGTTGGACTAGATAACCTTTGAGTTATCTATCCCTTCCAACTCTAAATCTATGGTCATTTTTGTGCTCAGCAAAAGGAAGAGGTTGGACTCAATGACCCTGAAGGGCTTTACCAGCTCTACAACTATGACCATGAGTAGCAGAGTTTAGCTTTAAACTTATATCCCTCTACTCCAAATCTAATGTACTTAGCACTACCCCATGTTGTTTCCTAGCTTAGTCAAAATGGAGAGATGAGTTCTCCTTCTTCCATTAATCCTAGACCCAGGCAGGCGGGGTTCATAGCCCTACCCATCAGACAGAATATTGAGGCACAGGGAAGCTATGAAGACTTTGTGTTATCACTGAGCAAGGACAATGAAGGAGCCAAGTCTGAGGGCTGGGGCACACACAGCATAGAATATCTTCCATCATCATTCAAGGGACAGTATGGTATAGTGACCATGTCTTTGGATGTAGAGTCAGATAGATGTGTTCAAATCCTACCTTAGACACTTACCAACTGTATAACTCTGGACAAGTCACTGAACCTACCCGTGCCTCAGTTTCCTTTTCTGTAAAATTAAGTTGGACTTGATGGCCTCTAAGATCCTTTCCACTTCTAAATTTATGACCCTATTCAGCCCAATGTGGTGGGGTGGGGTGGGGGGGCGGGAATAAAGAACTCCTGTTGAAGGAAGCCCTATCAGAATCCAAGTCTTTCAACTCTGCCTATCTTCTGAAGCCCACCTAAAATTCCACCTCCTGTAGAAAGCTTTCCTTGATCTCTATGGCCAGTACAGATCTTATTCATTCAACTTTACATAGGCCCTGGAACCTCACTTGTCCCCCATGCCAACAGACCAAGTTGCTGGGCAGAGTTTCCTACCTCCCTGGAAAATTATATGTTGGACAAAGCCCCCAAAGTTAACTTACCATTAGGTTTCATTCAGAGAATCATAGAGGCCAGAGGCAGGAAAGTCTGGTTTCAGACAACATGTGCATGACACACTTATAAGTCTCATCTGCATGATTAACATTTCCTCCATCATTTTCTTGTCTAAACAGTTAGTAAAAGAGTAGATGAAGAGGCAGCTAGCAGGTGCAGATGATAGAGCACTGGCCCTGGAATCAGGAGGACCTGAGTTCTCCTGGTCTCAGCCCTGGCCAGACCCCATCAGGAACAGTTTCCAGTTTAGGGGTGCCACACTGGGGGAGCTTCACTGACAAGTCAAAGTAAATAAAGACATGGATCATCAGGAAAGAAAAAAGGAAGGTAGATGTAGGATCAATATGGTATCCATGAATGAGTGTGGCAGAGTGGCCAATTCCTGTTGACTGGAGGGAAAAATCTGCCTTACTGTTAGAGCCAACCCATAGAAGAATTGATTGCTTTGGGAGATAATGAGCTCCCCTTTCCTACAGGAAAAAACAAGTCTTTAAGAAAAGGTCAACTGGTCATTTGTTGGAGGTATTGTAGAAGAAATGCCTATTCATTTGGGGGCTGACCTCAAACTATCTTACTATACTTAACATTCTTTGATGTTTAACCTGGAGAGGAATCGATATCTTTAAATATTTAAAGGGCAGTCACAGGGAAGACAGATTAGATGTGTTCAGGTTGGCCTCAGAGGGCAAGAAGTTACAGAAAGCCAAATTTCAACTCTGTGTAATGAAAGACTTTGAGCTGTCCACGATGGAAGGAGCTGTCCCAAGAGGTAGCGTGTTCTGCGTTGACCAGACGTCTTCCAGTATTGTCTAAATGGACTTTGGTTGAGGACTCTCATTCAGACACAAAACTGATGCCCCCCAAGCTCCCTCCTGAGTATCAGATTCTATGGGGCTAGATTTGTGATTCCAGTAGCCTAAGGAACCCCCTTAAAGCTCTACCTACTCAGAATGGCACCTTCTCTGTTCTTTATTGTCATAGGGAATGCTGGGAAATTATGAGATGAAGTGACTTGCTCAGAGTTGCACAACCAAGATATGTTCCATGCTGATCTTCCCAAGTGTACCCATCCTCTTAAGCCCAATTAAATGTCCCTCTGTCAGGAAACCTTCCCTGATCTCTATAGTCAATAATGTTCTTGTCTTTCATATAGCCCTTCAGCAGGTGGGATCAGATGGTCTCTGAGGTCCCAACCCCGGATTTGGAATCCAGGTATGTGATGTTGTGTATCATAGCTATCTGTGTTGGTGTCCTAAAACGTTTAAACCTATTGATCATGGCCCACCATGGGGTTTTCTCTTCTCCACATTATGTACCATAGAACCAGAGAATCTCAGAGTTAAAGGGAACTTCCAAGACCAACCAATCCAAAATGTACCTGACCAAGAATCCTCTTCCTGACATTCTTGTCAAGTATTCATCCAGTCCTACTTGAAGACTGACCTCCCAAGGCCATCCTTTCCACTTTGGGGAGGTTCAGAGTATACTAGAATCTGCTTATACTGGTTTCTGAGAGTGAACTGTCAAATTTTCAGTATGAGAGTTCACATCTCAGGAATCAGAAAATTCTATAAATCAGGGCTTGATGTGTCTATTTATTTATTTAGAGGTAAAAGGACTTGCCCAGGGTCACACAGCTAATAAGTGTCTGAGGTTAGACTTGAACTCAGGTCCTCCTGATTCCAGGGCCAGTGCTCTATCAACTGCACCTCTTCATCTACTGTTTTACTAACTGTTTAGACAAGAAAATGGTGGAGGAAATGTTAATCATGCAGATGAGATTTATAAGTGTGGCATGCATATGTTGTAAATAGCTGGTTGTTAAACATTTACCAAGCACACCCCTGGTTATAGTTATTAGGAAATGTTTCCCTGTATTGAAACAAATTTTTTTCCTCTATAATTTTTTCCTATTGTCCATAGTTCTTCTCTCTAAGGACAATTAGAACAAATCTGATCCTTGTTCATAAGGTTAGACATTTGGAACTAGAGACCATCAAGTACAACTTTACTCATTTTATGGATCAGGAAACTGAGGTGCGGAGAGCATGAGCCATTCATATATTCATATATTGAGGTCATAAAAATAGTCAGTAGCAGAACCAAAATTTGAACTCAGGTCCTAGCTCTCTGAGCTCAGTGATCTTTCCGCTAAAAGTGGTCTTTTCCAGTACTAGCACAGTATCTGACACATAGTAGATACTTAATATGGGTTGACTGACTGACACCACACCACACTCTTACCCCACCTGATACCCCCTCTAATACTTCCCCTAAGTTTTCTCCAGCTCCTTCAACCAATCCCCTTCACCATGACCACTCCCTCCTTTGGGCACTCTCCTATCAATGACTTTCCAATTCCTATTTCACTCGGAAATGAATACAATCTTGTAGATGCGGTCAGATCGGGCAGAGGGTGAATCCCAGTGTGACTTGGGATTCCCTTGCTCTGAATTCTCTGCATTTAGATCTTAAAGTTAGCCTCCTAGCTGTAGTGCTAAGAGATTGCCAATACCCCTTCTCAAGGGGGATTTTAGTGTTAAAGAAATATTAATAATATTAATAATTCATATTTCTATGATGCTTTCAAGATTGCAAAGTGCTTCCCCCACAACGAGTTGAGTGCCTTGGGATTTCTCAAACATGTAGATTAGCACAGTCCTAGGGATGGGAAAGGAATGTCTGGGCAGATTTTGCTAAGCCCTGTCCCTTCCTTTCTACAGTCTACTTAGAACTATAACCTTAGAGATGGAAGGGGTCCTCAAGATCATCTCATCCAATCCCTTCATTTTACTAATGAGGAAAACAAGATCCAGGGAGTAAAATGACTTGCCCAAGGTTACCTAGCTAGTAAATGGCAGAGTTGGGATTTGTACTCTGACTCTAGACTTAGCATTCTTTACTGTTCTATTGGGGACCTAGAGGTACCTGACTTCAAAGAAGTACAAGGCAAGGCAATTCATTTCTACTCAATTCACATTTATTAAGCCCCTACTGTATGTGCAGCATCATAGGGAGGAGAACAACAACTGGATTTCTATGGTGCCTTCCTTATGTGACATATACTTATAGGAGTCAGAGCTGACAGACTTTGGAAAGCATCTATTCCAACTCTTTTGTTTACTAGATGAGGAAATCGAGGCCCTCCTATGTTGCAGGGGAGGAAAATCCTCTAATTGTGGAGTTAGAAGACTTGGGTTCAACTCTGAGCTCTGCTTGACCACTGGTGGGACCTTGGGCAAAGTCATTTCATCTCTCCAGGCCTCAGTTTTTTCACCTGTAAAATGAGACACTAGGACTCGATGATCTTTAATGGTCCCTGTCAGCTGTTAGCACAGATGGCCTGGCTTAGTTGGTGATGCTTTCATATGTACAGTTTATCTTCTCAACTAGAGTGTAAGTTTCTTGGGGACAAGAGCTCTGTGTTCTTCACAATACATAGCATTGAGCTTAACATTCAAGGCCTTCCACTGTCTGGGGCTACTTTAGCTTCCAGTTTTAATTCAAAGCACCCTCTTCCATATCCAGTCAAAGTGGTCTGTGTCTCTCTCTGTTTCTATCTATTGGTCTCTTTGCTTTTATCTCTATTTCTCTCTTCTCTCTCTCTCTCTCTCTCTCTCTCTCTCTCTCTCTCTCTCTCTCTCTCTCTCTCTGTCTCTGTCTCTTTCATCTTCCCTCCCTCCTAAACTATAAAATGAAGAGGTAAGGCCAGAAAGTCTTTGTGTAAGAAGGCTTTAAAAATCTCTCTCCATAGAATTCTAGGATCCTAGACCTAGAGCTAAAAAGGACCTCAAGGTTCATCAAATCCAACCCTCTCATTTTACAAATAAGGAAACTAAGATTCAGAGAAGCCATAAGATCCTGGATATAGAGCTAGAAAGGATCTTAGAAGTCATCTAATCCAATTCACTCATTTTTCAGATGAGAAAGCTGAGGACTAGATCAAGAAAGTGACTTGTCAAAGGTCTGTAACTGGCAGAAACAGGATTTTAAGCCCAGGCTTTTGACTCTTCCTCCAACACTATTTCCAATGAAAAAGCAAAGTGAAATCTTAACATTACAATAGATTCTTAGAGAGAGTAAAAAGTGCATTCACAGGATGGCAGGGCTGTGTGGGTATGTGGTCAGAGACAGAAATCATGTGAACACCTCTCCATGGCTCCGATCCAAAATGTGGCAGATGCTCACAGGAATTGGTTAATAGTTTCTCTTCCTCTTCAAATTACCATGCCAATGTTTACCTGCTTACATGTCGAATTTTTCCCAGTAGAATAGAAGCTCCTTCAGGGCAGGGACTGTTTGGTGTTTTATTGATACCCCCAGTGCCTAGTACATAGGAGGGGATTGACAAATGCTTATTAGATTGGCATTGACTGATTTGGATTTGGACAGTAATGCTGATATTCCCTACCACACTGGATTTCTTCAAAGAAAGTGTTTTTCAAATTTTACAGAGCTATCGAAATGGATCAATTCACAAGATCAGAAGCCATTTTACAGAGGGGGAAACTGAAGCCGAGAGAAAGGGAAGTGATTTGTCCAAGGTCATGCAGGTAGCAGAAGGGGGATTTAAGCCAAAATTCCCTTGAGTTCAAATCAGTTGTTTTTCCTACTCCGCCCCTCTTCCTCTGTGTTATTTTTAAAAATGGAAGTGATTATTTTTAGTTTTATTTGGGTTCCCTGGGAACCACAGAGATGGGGACATGGATGCTGGAGTAAGGGACTCAGCATTATTAAGAGGTCCAGGCTCCAAGTCTCCTTGTTTCATAGGTCTGAAAAGAATCATTTTTTCTGGGTCTTCAAAGATAAGACCTCAGGAAGTGACCAGATAAATGTGGAAAGGAGAGGAGCCAGGAGGAAGTGGGCAGGCACCATGAGAGGGTCTGGACTACACTGGCTGGGAGAGTCTGGAGATGTTGAGAGGCTTGATCTTATTCCAGAGGGCTTCTCTGACCCACCCTCAACCAGCTGCCATCAGAGACTGGTTGGAGGCAAGGGAGGTTTAGGGAGGTGAAGGAGACTAAGGGAGGCTGAAGGAGGAGAGGGAGGCGATGGAGGCTGACCAAGGTGAGTGAGACTGAAGGAAGCTGAGAAAGATTGAAGGAGATGAGGGAAGCCAAGATTCTACCTTATTCTCTCCCCCACCCCCTTTCTTTTTTTTTTGAGCTGACACATAAGTGAGTCCTAAACTACCCCACTCCCTCCTTCTCTTATGTTCTCTCTCTAGCACTGCCAGCCTGTCTAATTCTTAGGCTCTCACTTCCTCTAGCTCATGGCGTCTTTCGCTCTGCCTCTGTATCTTTCTGTCTCAATACCTTCCTTCCTCTCTGACCCTCCCACTTGGTCTCTCTGTTGATCTTTCAGTGTCTTCTATCTCTCACTGCTTCTCTGTTTTTCTCACATTCTATTTCTCCTTGTCTCACACTATCTCTATTTCTCTCTCCTTCTCTGTGTGTGTCTCTATCGCTCTGTGTCTTTCTATCTCTCTTTGTCTCTGTGTCTCTCTCCATCCCTCCTTCTGCAGGGACAGAACAGAGAAGGAGGGACTGTCATCTTGCCCAAGTCCTATCTCAAGCAGCCCATGGAAAGTGGACACTTCTGAAGTCAGTACCTTTCCTACTCATCTTCCCAAAGGGATGAAAACATGAAGGGGAGATATCCAAGTGTCCAGGATCCCAGGACACCTGCTAGAATCATTGCAAGAAGTGGTGCCCAGAACGTTTGTCAGGATTTGTTTTGCCATGTGAATAGGATTTCACCTTCTCTGTTCCCCCACTCCCTCAAAATCCATCCAAAAGACCCACTCGGTGACTCATGAGCATTGTTCAGAGACTCTGGGCAAGTCCAACTCATCCGGGTCACTCCATTCCACCCCATTCTGCTGGGACTTTTAATTGATGTCAACTGAGAATCCCCAGCTTCGGATCATAGCAAAGAAACAACCCTGGCATTCTAGCTGAGCCTAAGTGACATTCAGAGGTAGTTAGCATCTTTACTCTCTTCAGATACATAACAGGGGTGAAGCCCAGGGTTCTGACAAAGTGAAATTCTCCTCCTAGACTCGCTTTCTAGAATCATGGATTCATAACATCCTAAAACAGAAGGATCTTTGGAGGTCACTCCCTCATTTTACAGGTGGAGAAACTGAGGCCCAGATCTGATGAGATAAGATCTTACATCTTATAACAGGAAGGGGCCTCAGAGGTCATCTAATCCAAACTCCTTATTTTACATATGAGTCCCAAGGAGATGAAATGACTTGCCCAAGGTCACGTAGGAGTGTGACAGGCAGAATATGAATGCTGGTCCTCTCAGTCTTAGAATTCAAAAGTTTATCAAGTCTTCCAATCTAACACATACTGGAAGAGCCTTTTAGTAAAGCCCCCCAGCAATTGAGACTCTCCCCAGGCAGCCCAGTTAATTTTTTTCAGGGTCATACTTGTTAGAACATTATTTCCTGACAACAAATCAAAATCTTCTCCCTCTCATCCTCTCTCTGTTGTTCCTGGTTCTGCCCTCTAGATCTGAACAGAAGAAGGCTATCTTCCAAAGATAACTCTTCAAGTATCTGAAATTTATCATCATCATCATCACCATCATCATATCCAGCATTCCTATAACACTTTAAAGTTTGCAAATCGCTTTACAAATTTTTTATCCTCATAACATAACAAATAGGTGCTACTATTTTCTTCATTTTACAGATAAGGAAACTGAGACCAAAAGAAGTTAAGTGAACTTCCCAATATCATAAAGGCAGAATTTGAACTCAGGTTATCAATCTATCAATAAATACAGCCTGCCATTAAGAGTCCTAAAATGGGTATTGTGGGCAGCTGAGACTGAACATGCTCCTCAGAAGGGGTCTGGCAAGGCAATCAAGTCACAGGAGGACTGACTCCTCCTTGATTCTGAGGACCTTGCTTCTACTGACTCCCCATAGATAGAATATAGAGAACTCTGTGGCTTCTAAGGTTCCTTTCAGCTTCAGATCTATGATCCATTGATTCTCATTTTGAAATAAGTGGCTTGGATGAACTATTTGGTGATTCTACAGTTCTTAACTGTCTTGGTTAGGCTTCAAAGGTCATCTGTAACTGTTTGCTCATCTGATCCCTCTCAACATCCTTTGGCTTGTGACATTTATTAAGGGCTGGTTGATACAAATAATGGGGCTGGGATTTAACAAGGGATGCTCAGAGCTAGAAGGGACCTTGGAAGAGAATGAGTTTGACCCTTACCAGAACAAGAATGCCCAAGAGTCTTTCCATGCTTGGAGCTGTCCAGTGAAAAGATCCTTACCACCTCCCAAAAGGGCCATTCCAATAAACAGCTTTAATTGTTTATAAACCTGGTTTGTTTGTTTTTTTTTATAACTGGGCTATTCTGTGAGACAAGGTTAACAACAGCTAATGCCTCTTACACATGAGATCCCTGTAAATACTTGAAAGACAGTTATCACATCTCCCTATATCTTCTTTTCTCTAGAGAAAACATCCCCAGTTTCTTCAATGGTGTGATCTCAAGACTTGAAATTCTATCTTCCTGAAGGCAAACGTCTATATACACCATGGCTTATTAATGTTCTTCTAAGAAATGAATATAATACACCAGATACCAAGCAGAGGACAGCTCGGGATGGTCACCTCCCTACTGTCCTGTGAATACTTAATCATAGCTTTGGAGCTAGAAGAGACCTTAGGAGTCATCTAATCTTACTCACTTATTTTAGAGATGAGGAAAGTGAGTCCCGGAAAGGTAAGATTACTTAGAATCATAGATTCAGAGCTTAAAAAGCCTTTAACACCCTCATTTTACAGGTGAGAAAAATGAGTTCAGTGACTTGTCCAAGATCACATAAGTAGTGGATAGCAAAGGTAAGATTCGAGCTCAGGTTCCCTGATTCCAAAGTCAGCATTCTTGTCAGTACACCATGCTACTCCCTCTCAAGAATTCCTTTGCCTCTACTCCCACCTCACTGAACAGGTGAGGAAGCTGAACCATTCAGAGAGGGTGTAGTGACCTGCCTAGGTTACACAGCTAATGGCAGAGTCAGAACTTGAACTGGTGTGCTCTGACCCCACTTTCAGTGAGGTTTTCCCATTGTATCGTGTGGCTTTCCTATCACTTGTTCTCCTACTGCCCTTCCCCCTGTCTCCCATCAACTGACAAATGGAGGACATTATCAGGAAGTAGCCATGATAATCAAGATACAGGATCTGACTTAGGTTAACAGATGACTATCCTCCAATTCTCTCAGTTGTTAGGCCTACATATGAGACCTGAGCTGAGGAAGGTGTCTAGAAACCTTCCATTCTTTTGTCTCATATCTTAGGGAAACTAAGGTTGCCCTTGGTACCTTAGTTCTTGTTGTCTAGCATTCCAACTAAAGAATGATGATTATAGCTCATCAATAAGCTCATCAATCAATAAGCATTTATTAAGCCCCTACTACATGTCAAGCCTTGTGCAAAGTGCTGGGGACACAAAAAGAGGCTAACAATATTCTGCAGCTTACAAAGTTCTTTTCCCAAAATGACTCTGGAAGGCAGGAAATACCACTATGATTAGACTCATTTCATGAACAAGTTATCTGAGACTCATGAAAGACAAGTGACTTACAATATAATTTAGAGCAGGAAGAGACCTTAGAAATCACTCTGTCTAATGCCCTCATTTTACAAACGAGGAAACTGATGCCAGAGAAAGGAAGACATTTCCCCAAGGAAATCACAGGAGACAAGATAGGATTCAATCCAACCTATGTGGTTCCCAATCCAGGGATCTCTCCACCATGCCTTGCTTCTTGTCTTTGCCTAATGTAGTTCTTTGGACTCTGGGTCCATCATTCCTTCTAGCAGGCCTCCTTTTTTCATCACCCATGTCCTTGTCATCACTGCTTATTAGGGAATCTCTCTCTCACATATAGTTATAGCCCTCATGGGGCCTATAGGAGACAGGGTGATCTGAGGAGCCTCCTTCATTTTACAGATGAGGAAATTGAGAAAAGACAAGGGATTTTTCCAAGGATAACAATTAGTAGGAGAGAGACAGAATTCGAACTCAGGCCTTTGGACTCCAAACCCAGCTTTCTTTCTAGCAGCAATTTACCTCCCAAACCTACCTGCCTTCAGACCACTCCACTCTAAGGTCACTTCGGTGACCTTAAACAAGGCAGTTCTCACTGAGTCTCAGTTTTCTCAGTTGTAAAATGAGGGGTTAGCATTAGATGAGGAGTTCCTGACCTTGATGGACCCCACTTCTCCGGATCATGTTGTCAAATGCTTAAAATAAGATGCAAAGGATTGCCAAGGAGATCAATTTTAATGAAATGCAGTTAACAAAATATATAATTTATAAATATATTAATCAAATATAGCTATATAATATGTAAGTATATTCACATACTTTTATATAAATATCTATAAATATTAACCCTAAATATTTATACAAATATATCACATGTATTATCTAGAAATATAATTATAATATATAAATATAATCATATATAATGCATACTATACGTAAATAGATCTCAGGGTGAGAATCCCTAGACTAGGGGTTCTAACTTCTAACTAACAATCTATAATTCAGTGAAGCTATGATGTTGAATATAGGGCCCAGAGGTTCTAGTACTGAACATGCCCCTAACAAGCCATGTGACCTTCAGTAAGTCACTTCCCTTCTCTGAGCCTCAGTTTCCCTCATTTATAAAATGAGGGGGGCTTGACTAATGTTCTCTACAGCCCCTTCCATTTCCAGATCATCTAGTTGCCTTGGACCCTGAAGGTCACTTTAAAGTCAAAGAAGAAAGAGACTTCAGTGGCTGGAAGGGTCAGCAGAGCCCTCTGTCCTCTGACCAATCCTCCTAAGGTCCCTAGTGACTCTCCAACCATATCTTCCACCTCTCCCCTCTCTCTCACCCCAGAAGCAACTCCATTGTCTTACATCTGATCAAGCCTTGATCAAAGCTTGCTGAATTAAATCGAGTCAGCACTCAGGACACTGAGCAAAGCCCTTTCTGAGTCTCCTACTCTTTCAAAAGCCTATCTCCTCTTGGGATTCAGTCTCTTTCAGTCACAGCAACCAACCACATGGGCTTGATGTTCCTGAGCCCCCAGAATGGGGCACCCCGCTCAGGATGCTGGTGTCAGAGCAGAGGCAGACAGTGAGGAAGAGCGATGTGGCTTCTTAAAAAAAAATGACCCAAGGCTCATGTGCATTAGAAACATGGGAAACTCCCTTGAATTGTCACCCAGAGACCTGGTGTCACTTCCTTGTCCACCCTGCCCCCCACTTCAGTCTGCAATCGCTCATTTGTGACTTCTTTCCCCTCCAGGGCTACTCTAAATAGCACTAGTAACTCTCATTTATTTAGGTAGAGTTTTCCACAGTTTTCTTTCTCACCCAACTTTGTAAATCAGATAGGGCTGATACTAGCATCTCCATTTTACAGATGAGAAAGTAAAGCTCAAACAGGCCTGAATCAGAAAACTGGCTGACTCTGTACAGCGCAAAGGGTCTTGGATTTGCAGGCTTTATCAGCTACTAACTACCTTATGACCTTGGGGAAGTCACTTCTGGTGTCTGGGTCTCCGTTTATTCATCTGTAAAATGGGAGTCGTTGTAGGGCCTACCTCACAGGGCTGTTACAAGGATCCAATGCTGTTGTGAGTGTGGGGGGCTTTAAGTGCTACAGCAACCTCAGAGGCTACTTTTGTATTGACAACATTTTGCTTATAGAAAACACCTAATAGAAGTTTTCTCATCTATTCATTCAATTCCATTTTCATCGATATTTGCTATTTTTTCATATTATTATTAACTGTGTGATCTTGGGCAAAGTTTTGGATCGAAATGTACTGGACTAAAATGGATTGGATTGGACCAGGCTGAGGTGGATTGGACTGCACTGAATTGAATTAGACTGGACTAGACCGAGATGGACTGGATTGAACCAAACTGGACCAGACTCAATTGGACTAGACTGAACTGAATTGGACTGGACATGATTGGGAAGAAGTGAACTGGACTGGATTAAACTAAGTTAGTTTGGATTGAGCTGGGCTGGACTAAATTGGATTGGACTAGACTACACTGAGTTGGACTGGATTGAAGAAGACTAGACTGGATTGACTTGGACGGGATTGCAGTGGACTAGACTGGATTGACTTGGACAGGATTGCAGTGGACTAGACTGGATTGACTTGGACGGGATTGCAGTGGACTAGACTGGATTGACTTGGACGGGATTGCAGTGGACTAGACTGGATTGACTTGGATGGGATTGCAGTGGACTAGACTGATTGACTTGGACGGGATTGCAGTGGACTAGACTGGATTGACTTGGGATGGGATTGCAGTGGACTAGACTGGATTGACTTGGACTGGATTGAAGAGGACTAGACTGGATTGACTTGGACGGGATTGCAGTGGACTAGACTGGATTGACTTGGACGGGATTGCAGTGGACTAGACTGGATTGACTTGGACGGGATTGCAGTGGACTAGACTGGATTGACTTGGATGGGATTGCAGTGGACTAGACTGATTGACTTGGACGGGATTGCAGTGGACTAGACTGGATTGACTTGGGATGGGATTGCAGTGGACTAGACTGGATTGACTTGGACTGGATTGAAGAGGACTAGACTGGATTGACTTGGACGGGATTGCAGTGGACTAGACTGGATTGACTTGGACGGGATTGCAGTGGACTAGACTGGATTGACTTGGACGGGATTGCAGTGGACTAGACTGGATTGACTTGGATGGGATTGCAGTGGACTAGACTGATTGACTTGGACGGGATTGCAGTGGACTAGACTGGATTGACTTGGGATGGGATTGCAGTGGACTAGACTGGATTGACTTGGACGGGATTGCAGTGGACTAGACTGGATTGACTTGGACTGGATTGAAGAGGACTAGACTGGATTGACTTGGACGGGATTGCAGTGGACTAGACTGGATTGACTTGGACGGGATTGCAGTGGACTAGACTGGATTGACTTGGACGGGATTGCAGTGGACTAGACTGGATTGACTTGGACTGGATTGCAGTGGACTAGACTGGATTGACTTGGGACGGGATTGCAGTGGACTAGACTGGATTGACTTGGACTGGATTGAAGAGGACTAGACTGGATTGACTTGGACTGGATTGCAGTGGACTAGACTGGATTGACTTGGACCGACCTGGCATTGGATTTGACTGGCCTGGATTAGGAAATGTAAATTCAGAGAGGTCACAAGGCTTCTTCAGGGTCCCACAGCTGTTCAGGCAGCCAGTTTTCTGATTCAGGCTTTCTGTCTCTTTGCTCAATGATTTTCCCATATGACACAGGGCTGGCACAGCCATACACATCCCTTCCACCTCTGACCTCCTCATTGGTCAGTGCTCTTCCCCAAGATAGTAAATGATGGGATTTTCCTCCCCTCTAAACCTCTTCCCCTTTGGTGGCTGACTATTCCTCTGAAGGCTTGATCAGCGTATCTGAGAGAGAAAGAGCCACATGACTGGATGGAAAGAAACGTGCCAAGGCACTGTTTACACCACCTTATAAACCTCGTAAACACTGGGTTTGGATTGGATCCACATGCACATAACATAGAAGGAAACTCTCAGAATTGCTAAGCTGTTATTTAGTTCCTTATCTAAAATCTCCAAATGTTCATCATACATTTTTTTAAAATTCCTAGATTCTGTGTTAGAGCTAAGAGAAGTCACTGACATCATGCAATCCAACCTCACCATTTTACACGGAGGAGATCGTAATTCCAACAAGTTCAGTGTTTGGCTCAGAGTAACAGGCAGCCAGGGGGTGCTGGGACCCTGTGGCCAACAGACCCAGACTCCACACATGGTTTTTTTTCCTCCTCATCTTTCAATTTACTCTTTGTACCATCAATGTGCAAACTCTGAGCCAAATAAATGGACTTCGTTATTGTCCCTAAGGCCTCCAGACACAGTGCCATGAGGAGCTTCATTCTGGAACAGCCAGAGGGGGAGATCTCATAGCTTCATCCTCATTAGTCATCAGTCCTTTTCATGTCCTGGTTTTCTTGCTTTTCCTCACACATGACATTCCATCTCCCATCTCCAAGTGTTAGAACAGACTCTCCTGCATGCCTGGAATGTGCTTCCTTCTCATGACTGCTTTTTAGAATCCCTAATCTCTTTCAAAGACCTGCTCAAATGTTACCTTCAACAGGAAGCTTTTCCTGATCCTCCCACTCCTTGCCCTAACTATCTTGCCTGTACTCTGTAAATACTTATTCCCCCAGATAGAACAGAAGCTCCTTGAGGCAAGAAATGTTTCATTTTTGTCTTGATAGCCCTACTATGCACCTGACACATAGTAGACACTTCATAAATGCTTGTAGATTCATTGGTGCTACCCACCATTACTGACCAGAGGTCATACAATGTTAGAACCTGACAGTACTTATAGATGAGGCTTTTCTTCTCCCTCATTTTCCAGATGAGAAAACAGAAGAAGAGAGAAGATTTTCCCCAAAGTCATAAAGTCAGTTAAAAGTGCCTCCAGAACCCACATTTCTTCATCTCCTTTGGTGGCTAACTGTTCCTCTGAAGACTTGATCAGAGTGACTAAAATGGCTGGCTGATAGTAAACATGACAAGATCCACTGAGCTGCTCTAACTAAGGAGGGGGTCAGAGGTGGGGGGGCTGTATGTGGCTATGGCAACCCTGTGTCATATAGTTAATGGAACAAATTCATTTACTCTTCCATTTGCCCTTATCCCTCAAATAAGGATGGGAGGGGAAGGATTCTGCAAACAAATATATCTGATTTCTATTGAATGAGGTAAAGAATTTCAAATCCTAGGCTCTTAAGATCTGGACCTCATGAGTCAACCAGTTCAACCTCCTTTCCAAGCAAGAACCCACTCAATAGTATTCCTGACAGGGGCTGTGCTGATGGACTGGAGGTGGTATGGAAATAGAAAGTCTTTTCTTTAATACTCACAGAGTTAGGGAACTCAGTATCTCCCAAAGCATCATATTCCATTGGCAACTCTAAATGACAGGAATTTCTTCCTTCTCTTGATCCTAAATCTGCCTCTCTGTAACTTCCATGGTTCTTATCCAAGATAAATTTGCAAGAGGATCCCAAAGTTCCAAGAGGCACTTTGGGGGAGGTTGGAGGGGGAGGACAGAAGTATAGTAGAAAGATCCCTGCCTCCATGGTCAGAGGGCCTGGGGTAAAAATTTGCCTCTGATGCTTACTCTCTGTGACCTTGAGCAAATCATTTAATCTACCTGGGCCTTAGTTTCCTCATCAGCAAAACAAAGGGGTTGTATAAGATGGCCTCTGAGATCCCTAACATCACTAAACCCATGAGTTATGATCCCATGAAAGGCAAGAGTCAATGTTTTAGAATTTGCCTCCAACTTCTGATGGGACATTTGAGAATCCCTCAGCAAGGGTCAGAGCTAGGACCACAGTAGAAGAAAGACTATCTCGAAAGCCCAAGCTGCATCAATTGACATCACACACTTTTTATTCATAAAGTAAAGAAAATAGTGATGAGGTTAATAAGAACAAAGGATCCTAGATCTGGGGCTTCAAGGGTCTTTTGAGATCATCTAGTCTAACCACCCTCATTTGGCAGATGGGGAAACCGAGATCCAGAGGGAAAAAGTGACTTGTCTAAGGTCACACTGCTAGTAAGTTACTTAAGCAAGATCTGACTCAGGTCTCCTTGATTCTACAACCAATGTGCTAGCTACCATTCAATGTTCATGCCTAATGACAGTGGTCCCTCTGGACTAGACAAGGAAAGGACCAAGAAACCATGACATGCAAAGACCAAATGAAGGAACAGATTAACATATTTAGCCATATTGGTGGGGGGTGGGAAGTGGAGAGAGAATTTTCTTCTAATTAGAGTTGTCCCAAAGTGACTACCTTTTGAGGTAGCAAGTTGCCTGTCAAAAAGAGTTGGAAAACTACTTCTCACGGACATTGAAGAGGAAAGTCTTTTTACACCCAACCTGAAATAGAGCATGTCTGAAATCTCTTTCAGCTCTGAGATTGTGTGCTCTCTGCTGCATTCATGTGCATGAGGTCCCACTGGACAGATGCTGCCACTAGGGTTTGGACAAGGATCACCCCTGTCCTAGAAGGTAGTTCTTTAAGCTCACAGAGTGGAAAGAGAAATGTCTCCTGTGTGAGGGCCTACAACATCTGGAAGGAATATTCAGGGCCCTCAGGCCAGAAAGGGCTAGTGCACACAACTGAACCCTAGACCTTTCTTGAAGAAGACTCGGGTTAGAATTCTGCTTCAGATATACTCCCTAGCTGTGTGACACTGAAAGACTCAGTGTCTTCCACCTGTAAAATGGGGCTACTAAAAGCACCCTATGAATCAAGCATGTAGTAGAGTCTCCAAAAAGCTAAAAGCATCTTAACCTGCATTAAATGGGGCATAATGGCTGGGACAAAGGAAGGAATGGACCTTCCATATTCTATTCTGGTTGGATCACAACAAGCACCACATTTTATTTAGATAAGACATGAACAAGAAGGAAACAGTCTAAAGAAGAACCACCATGTTGACAAAGGAACGGGCAACTGTACCATGCAAGGATTAGTAGAAAGAATTGTGTGTTTAACCTGGGGAAAATAAGGCTTAGGGACCTGGTTTCAAGTGTTCACAAAATTATTGCATAAAATAGGAATTAACTTTGTTCTGTTGAATCCAGAAGGCAGAAGCAGAATCTGCCAAGAGGCAGATTTCAGATCTCTGCATGTGTATGTGTGTGTATGTGTGCATGTGCACACTCACACATTACACATCTATATAAAACCTTTCTAATGATTGTATCTCCCCCAAAGTAGAATAATCTAGCTCTATGAACAATGATGGGAAACTAGGTGGCATTGCAGTAGATAGAGGCCTGAAGTCAGGGAGACTCATCTTCCTGAGTTCAAATCTGGCTTCAAACACTTACTAGCTGTGTGACCCTGGAAAATTCATTTAACCTTATTTGCCTCAGTTTCCTCATCTGTAAAATGAGCTGGAGAAGGAAATGACAAACCATTCCAGTGTTTTTGTTAAAAAAACAAAACAAATGGGGTCATGAAGAGTTAGGAATGACTGAAAAATAGTTAAACAACACAAACAGTGAAGTCTCTGTCACTGGAGGTATTCAGATGACGACTGTTTGGCTCCTTGCCAATAATACTGTTCTAAAGGGAATTCTAGGTCATGACCAGACTGGGCTAAACCCCTGAGTATTCCTTCTCACTCAGATTCTGTAATTCAGAGTGAGGATAGGATTTAAAGATTTTTCTGGTCCACCATTTTCATTTGATGGGGGTAGAGAAACTGAGTGATTAGCCCACAGTTACACAGCTATTAAGTGGACAACATAGGATCTTAACCCAGGTCCTGACTCCAGAACTAGTTTTATACACTACATCACTCAGTCTCGGTGGGATTAAATTCTCCTCCCTCACATAGAGCTCTTGAGTTTGTCCCCTTGCCCCTTCCCAGACCATCTCTGGATACTCTGACTACTCTGGATACTCACACCGTGGGAATATATTCTCCAGGAAAGGCATTCGTGGTATAGCTGATGAGGAGGCAGGTTTTACCCACAGCTCTGAAATGAAGAAGAGACAGGACAGAAGTTTAGTGCCTCCCCCTTTGTATTGCCCATCTTCAGTGAAAAAGCAGCCCTCCCTTTTGGGGCCTTCTGGCTAGCCACTCCTTAACCCCCCTCAAACCAATCACACCTGTGGGGCCTCCTCCTCCTCCCAGTAATGAAACAGGAAAAACACTTGAGAGCCAGGAGTCCTGGGTCTGATCTCACTTCTGCCACAAGTTCAGTGTGAGACCTCCCTTCTCTGGGCCTCAGTGTCCTCATATGTAAAATGAGAGATCTAGAACTGTTGGTCTCTCTCTCTCAGTGCTGACATTTCATATTCTAAGGTCTTTCTCAGCTCTGACATTCCCTGTTCTTAGGCCCCCCTCTCATCGCTGATGTTCCATGTTCCAAGGTCTCTCCTAGTTCTGGCATTGTAAAGTTCTATGATTTAAAGATACATAAGTATCTGAACCCCCGCTCCCAGGGTCTTCCTTTGCCCATCTCTCCCAGACCCTTTCTGTCTCTCTCATTTCTTCTCCTTTGGTCTAAGCCTCCTGCTTCTATGATCTGCTCAGGGATAATTCATTTCGATCAAAGCTATAAGGGATAGGAGGGGAAAGAAGGCTCTGGAAAGCACAACCTGAGATGGAAGGTGGGGAGAAGAGTGTTCCCTGGATCAGGTGTAGGGTATAAAGACCAGCCTCCACATTTGAGTCCTTGTCATCCCATGTATTAAACAATTTGCTACTAAGTTTCCTTTTCTTCCTATCCCTGTCTGGTTCAGTTTCTTCTCCCCTGGGGCCCCCTCCCCCCATTTTGAATAAGAAGAGGGCTTGGCTCACCAACTTCCGCTCAGTAACAAGGTCAGAGAAGTAGTGAGTGGGAAGAAGAGGGGGAAGGGATCAGTGTAGATAACACCTTAGCACCATTAACTCTCCTAGTGCCAAGGGTGCTTCTCATGTGGACACAACCCTCCCCAGCCGGTTCAGGAAAGTGCCCTGGTGTTTGGGTCAGCAGACCTGCTTCAAGGTGTAGGCTCAGTGTGTGTGTGTGTGTGTGTGTGTGTGTGTGTGTGTGTGTGTGTGTGTGTGTGTGTGTGTGTGACCTTGAACAAGTTACTCTAGGCATCACATCCCTCACCTTCCCAGCTCTGACATTTCAAGTTCTAAATTTCAATATTCTCTTCCCTTACATTCAAGTTTCTAGGTTCTCACCCAACTGGGATCCCCCTCCCCACTCCCAGCTCTGACTTTCTGTGCTCTGAGAGCCTTCTCAGCTCTGCCATTCCACATTCTAAGGCTTTCCCCCAGCTCTGACATTCAGGATGCTGGGATCCCTCCTAACTAACATTCCATGCTCTGAGTAAGTTCTCACACCCAACTCTGACCTTCTGTGCTCTGAGGGCATTCCCAGCTCTGCCATTCCACATTCTAAGGCTTCTCCCAGACCTACATGGAGTCTTTCTTGTCCTTGACTCTCTCTATCTCTTCCCAATACAAAATGTCACACCCTGGTCCTCTTGGGAAAAAAAAAACCAAAACAAAACATGCAACTTAGATGTAAAACAGCCCCTGGAGATGGAGTCCTCACTTTGCAGAAAAGAAAATGGAAGCTCAGGGGAAAGCAACTTATTCAAGGTCATGCCAGGGAGAGTTGGAGCCTGAATCCTGGTAAAGGATGATGGAAAGTCAGAGGATTTAGTATCTGAAGGAAACATTAAAATCATCTAGTCCCCCCTCCACCCCCTCTTTATCTCATAGAGGAACAAACAAGCTCAGAGAATTTCAATAACTTGTCCAAGACTGAAGAACTTGCAAGTAGCAGAGATCGTAAGGAAACAGCTTATATATTTAGAATTGCCAGGGGTCATAGAGATCATCTAACCTAACCCTTATTTTACAGATGAGGAAACTGAGGCCTAGAAATATTATAGTATCATGGATTTAGATCTGGGAGGGACCCCAAAGGCCAGAGTCTACCCCCTTCATTTTGCAGAAGAGGTTCAGAGTGACTTGCCCAAGGTCACACAGCTATTAAGAGAGTCAGGGGCAGGATTTTAACCCAGATCTTCCTGACTCCAGGTCCAGTACTTTGTGAGATTTGAGCCAGATGCAGATTCCATGACTTCCAAACTCTCCTCACATTAATGTTCATACCAGTCAAGCCTGTCTCACTGCTACCAACCTTCACATTCCCTCTGATGATCAGCAAGATCCCAATCTGGTGGTGGGACCAGGTAGAGGTCTCATCATGGCCCTGGCCCTGGCCAGATCTTCCCAGAGATAAAAGAACTGGGACCTCCCAGTCCCATTCTGCTGCCACAAGGATGCACCAACGCCCATGATGCTGGGCTCAGTCTAGGCACAGAATCTTAGCCCAATCTCACCCCACCTCACCTCATCCCAGCCCCAGTTCTTCAGCAGACTTAAGGTCAGAGCAAGATAAAGAAGGTGAGACAGAATAAATAGCCCAAGTCACCCTGTCCCACCCAGGCTGAAGACTTCTAACCGCCACTGAGAGAAGACTTGACTCTAAAGCTGTTCCTCATCAGATTCCGAGTTTTAGAAGGCAGAGAATTCTCTTGGGGTGAAGAGAAAGGGATTGGGGATGGAATTGGCAAGAGAAATAGGAAAAATTCAAACTAGAGAAAACAATTAAACATTGGTAACCTCCCCCCCACCCCAAAAGATGTCCCCACCACCTGGTCCAGAAGCAAACCAAGTTACCTACCCATCTCCCACCACCACACATTTGATAGCCTGCATGTTCTCTGGGCTCCTGGAGGTTCTGAGACAGGGAAAGAAGAGAAAGCTGACTCCTCCCGGGCAGTCAAGGAAGGAGGGAAGCCGGCCTCCCAGGGAGAGAGACAGAGAGAAGGAGTAAAAATAATAATTAACAGGCTGGTAGATTGGCAGGTCGTTGGAAAGCAGTGGGGAGAAGCGGAAGGGGAACTGACTTACTCAATCTGCTGCCTCTCCCTCCCCCAGCACCACCGTTCAAAGGAGGCGGGGCATGTGGTTGGAAAGAGAAGTTTGGGCCCCTTTGGGTGACTGGGAGCCTCTAGAGCGCCTTAAAAGAAGGTCACCCCGGCATGGTGAATGGTGGAGCAGCCGCTGCTGAGCCTGCAAGGCAGGCTCCCATGCTGGCACTCGCGTCCCCTTGCTTTAATTTATCACCTGCCATGCAGGAAAGGCAGCCCCTTCTTCCCTCCAACTTAGAGAATCCCTCTCCTCTTTAAGACACCATTTCAGCACCATCTTCTGCAGAAAGCCTGTCCTGAGCTCCCCAAATTACAAAGTTACCAAATGGTCTTGTATCCAATTACTTTGTATTTTTCTCTTTAGCTCAAACAGCAAGTTGATTGTTAAAATTTCAGTGTGAGCATTTACACCTGGGAAATCCCCAAATGCTATAAATCAGGTCTTCATTTGTTGTTTCGATGACGACTAGACCTAAGAAAGTCATAAAAGTAAAAGTGTGGCCTGCACTCCAGCCCCCCACCCCCACCCCTGAAAGCCCATTGTTAAACATTTACCTAGTAACCCTATATTTTATTTTATATTTTATAGGAATATAGGCTATATTTTATATATTTTTGTTTCCCTCACAGAGAGACTCTTTTATTCTCTGTCCTTGCACTCTTAGCATCAAGCACAGTCCTTTGTATTTCATAAACATTTGCAGATTGATAGACCTGTTCAGTTACAGTTTGGACTGGATGACCTCTAAGGGTCCTTCCAATTCAGAGATTTTGAGATTTTATGAAATATCAAAAGTGTCTTTCCTCTTTCTTGGACTTTGGTTTCCTCATCTGAAAAAGTGGAGAGGAAGGGGGTGAACCAGATGATCTCCTAGACCACTTCCACTATGGCACCATGACCAATACTTCCTAATACATCCACAGCTTTCCTATCCAATGGGACCTCAACCTTCCACCACAAGGCAAAGAGGGATCACAGGGTCATAGAATTCAGAGCTGGGTCAGCTCTGTCATTTTATCGAAGATGGAACTGAAGCCCAGATAGAGCAAGGGATGAGTCAACAGGCACAGAGCCTCAAACTCCAAATCCAGGCTTCCTTCCAGTACACTAGGACAACTTCCCCAAAGCAGATAGAGCAAAGTGATGGGAGACACAGAGAACTCATAACTAGTACAAGGCAGATGGAGCTGTACCTAAGGGTGCTCACATCCAGTGGGATGAGCTTCCTTCTCATGGCAAGTTCTGTGCTCATCCCTCATCTTGGAGGATTCTGGCTGGTTCATGGCTTCCAGGTGCCACCCCCAGGGGCCAATCACTGTGGTAGCCTCTCTCCCAGGTCCACCTTAATCTTCCAGGGTCTTCAGGTGAGTCTATCCTACCCCCATGCAGCTGCACCTGTGGTTGGCTTGTCTCATGCCCTGACCCCATATGCCCCTTCCCAGTTGTCATGTTTGCCCCCAGGTAAAAATTCCTGGGGACAGTTCTGAGCCTGGGTCACCAGACTGGCTGATTTGTTTAATCAGCATTTATTATATGCCCAGGATCATAAAGCAGAGCACAAAGGAATCTCAGAGATCATCTCATCCTGTCTTCCATTTTACAGATGAGAACATTGAGGCTATTTTGGATCACAGGGCCACAGACCTAGAGCCCCCTTATGATACACCTGTGGAAAATGAGGCCCAAACTGAGTCACCCAAAGTCACAGATCCAAAATTCAAACTCTAGTCATAGGCTCAAAGATATGAAAGTGGAAGGTGCCTAAGAAATTGTGGTGTACAACTCTTGCATTTTACAAAGGAGAGACTTCAGGTCACTGTAGCCAAATCAATCGCTCCAAGTCATCCAGTTCATAAGTGACAGGGGTAGGGGACAAATAGAAGGAGCAGTACCAAATGCAAGACCCTTCCCAGACTGCCTGGTCTTCATAGAATCTGAAAACCCAAATGCTCACTCATTTTAAAGATGAGGAAACAGATCCAGAGACTTAAGGTAGCTTGAGATAACTCAATCCAACTCAATTTAGCAAAATCATTTCTACTCATTATATTCTATGTACAGATGGGGTATTAACAGAAATATCAAGTTTAGATAAGACATATTCCATTTCTTCAAGGAGATGGGAAAGAAAGTAGGTTTGGATAGGGAGGGTAGGATGGCATTTCAGGTAAGGGGGCCAGCAGAAGCAAAGGGGCAGACTTGGGAAATGAAAGAGGCAGCAGTTCTGTTTTATCTCATCTCATTGTTGGTGTTCCCCAGGCAGCTCACTAACACATATAAGTGACATTATATAAGAATATTTGAGAGGGCAGAAACAACCAACTTTGTGAGGTCTGAGGGCCAAGGCCATCATTGCCCAAGGGAATCAGAGCAGACTCCCTAGAGGAGACAGCCAGGTTTCTTATCTGGAAAATGAGGGAGTTGGACTGGGTGACTTGTAAGGTCCCTTCCAGGTCTCAATATATTGCTTTTCTCCTTAGGTTCCTAGGAAGGGCTCTTCTGGACCCTCCTGACTTTAGAGTGATTATCAATAGTAACTGTTGCTGTTTCCCTCCCAACCTGATATCTTTCTTTTTCTTGACCTCATTAAAGGGGCCACACCCTGGCTATTTCTTAAACAAGCCTATTCAATGAGTGGATGTTTCCTCACCCTAAGTGAGTGCCTGCAAAGATCTTGGCCTAAAAAGTCCAAAGTCTTCTATCCTGGGTCATCTCCAGTCATCCTGATGAATATCTGGTCACTGGATTCAGATGACTCTGAAGGATGACTCCTCCTCAGATGGAGGAGAAGTGAGGCTGGTGACCTTGCATAGCCCTCCCTCAAAACAAAGTCACGTGCAAGTCATGTCATCATTTCTTTGATGGCATGGTCTTCTTCAGCAACGAAGGGTGAACCCAAAGTTCCTAGGGAATTCTGTGGCCAAAGCTGCGCCTTCTTCCACTGAATAACAGTAGACCTCAGGGGCAAAGAGGAGATATGATGTCATTCCGAGGAAGGGAATCAGCTGAAACAAAAATGCCTTTGTGTCTTGCTCCTACGCCTCCTAGGAGTCCCCAGGCAAACTAGATTTCCATCATGCCTACTTCCAGTGGTGCTACTTATCAGTTGTGTGACCTTAGACATTACCTTCTCTCTGATCTCACTTTTCTCCTAAAAATCAGAGGAATAGACTAAAGTCCTCCCATTTGTAAATGATGAAGTATTTCCTATACAGGTTAAATGACTTGCCCAAGATCACATGGGTAATGAGGAGTAGAATTGGAACTTAGATCTAAATGAAGTTGGGGAGAGACTCAGAGATGAAGCCAATTTAGGCTGATCATTGACAGGGATGACATGTGAAAAAGGTAGTAAGTTAGAAAGGCAGGATGGGACCTGATTCTGTTGGACTGGAAATCCAAAGTGAAGGGATGTGCTTTGGTCCTAGAGGTAATAAGGAGCCACTGGAGTTTATTGACCAAGGGAGGGATAGGGTCAGATATGTGGGCAGTTCAGGAAGAATGGATTAGAATGGAAAGAGACTGGAAGGAAGGAAGCCAATTAAGAAGCTCTTACAACAGGCCAGGTTAGAGGTGATGAGGACCTAGAATGGGAGAACAGAAGAGAACCTGGCAATTCCCATTGGTAAACTTTCTCCACACATCTTCCTCTGATGCCTCATTGTAACACAGAGGTGGCCCTATTATCAACCATTATCAAGAGAACACACTCTCTAGAAGGTCCTGCCAAGCCAGAAAGGGTACAAATCAAATCCTGCAATGAACATTTTCTCCTTTCCAAGGTCCAGCCAGGCTAAGCATGGGGAGGTTGGTGGTGAATCCATTAGCTGTAGGAACGTAGGAGACCAAAAAACCCCCAAAAGACCCATCAGTTCTCGATCTTGTATGGTCTTTTTCTGCCTCCGCAGGGACTTAACAGAGCATCTGGGAAGGGGGAAGGGAGGGCTGAGCACTACAGTTTTTAGACAATCTATAGACATTGTTAAGGAAAGATGTGGACAAGACTCAGAGTTGATGGGCAAGCCCTGGGTGGTTGGCATCCTCAAAGCTTCCTTCAAGCTCAGCTCATGTGAAACCTTTCCTCTACCCTCCCAATCATTTTGAGTATAGGTTTCTGTAAGGATGGGAGACTTTTGGCTCATTTAATCATCCCACTCCAGTTACTTAAAGTAACTGCCTCAATCAAGTGAGAACATGATTAATTAGCAGGCATTAAAGTAAAAAAAGTTCTTAGTCAATTTGGAGAGAATGAAAACTACTGGATGAAATGAGATGATAAAAGGGGAAGGGTTTGAGGATTGGTTGAAGAGACTCAGACACGGCCTGTGAGTTTTGTACAAAATAGCAGACCCATCTTAGATGAGAGAATGGCATGACCAAGCCCAGCTGAGGAAATCACTTGGGAGAAGAATGGAGGGAGAAAAATGCTGCTCTCTCTTCCCCATCCCTCACCCTGCAAGCTGAAGGAAAACTTTTTGAACTTCTAAAGGCTGGAAGATCTTGAACTTCTCCAGAACACCAGTATTTGACATTGATAAAGTCTGCATCCAGAGCTGAGTTCAGAATAGATACACTGTGGGGGACCCTACGGAGGGAGAAGGGGCCTCACTTTTTATCCTGTACCAATTTCCTCTGGTCTCGTGGTGCACTTGTGGGAGAGTGTGCCCCTGATTGGAGCAGGGGCACTGGGGGTTGGGGAGGGAATATTTATGCCAACTGCTCTTGCCAGTCCACCTTAACAAATACCTATTTCTGAAAGATAATTGGATCTGGATGGCTAACTGCTTTAAACTGATTATCAGTGGGGAAAACATAATGTTCATGGGGGCTCATAAGCAACAGTGTTAGATACTGCTCCCCTTTCTCCCTCCCCCAGCTTCTTAGGATTTCCTAGAACCCTAAGGATAAAAACCCACCTTCTATGGGACCAGGATTTTGGGAGAGTAGACCCAAGGCATATGCTTCACATATACACATGCATACATGCATAAAATATATAAACATACAATTACATATATTGAACATATAATATTGCATGTATATGTGCTTATAGGAGTGTACATAAACCATGTATCTATGTTTAATATCATATATATGAATTGATATATGTCTATTGCACATGTATGTATATGTGTATATAAACATGCGTTGCCAACACCATGAGAACCTGGAGGTGAGGGTTGTTTCATTTTTTATCTTTCTAGCTCCAGAACCTAGCATCAGGCCCGGTTCACAGCAGGTACTTCATAAATGCTTGCAGCTATTTGGCTGATTGATTGACATGTTGGTTGGTGGTTGTCCTTCGTTTTCGAAGAGGACCAAAATGACATCACCACGATAAAGTGAAGTGTCAGTGTGTCTGACTGTGGCTGATCAGATGAATATGAGCTCGGAATGCTCTACCACAGGTTGGGCACAGATAGTCTGTGTGAATATTTGGGTGGATACTCCAAATTTGCACATCCTACATTTACTTTGTGCTTTCTCAATTCTGCTTTGCTCATAGCACAGCACCCTTTCAGATGTGGGCATGCCATGCTGAGCAGTCCTGTGCCAGTGTCTCCCATGTTGCACAGTCAAATCCAAAGTTCTTGAGAGAGTCCTTGTATCACTTCTTCTGACCACCATGTGAGTTCTTCATAAAATAGTCGCTTTGGCAAGTGTACATTTTTCTTCCGAACAACATAGACAGCCCATTGGAGTTGTGCTCTCTAAAGCATAGTTTGAATGCTTGAAAGTTCAGCTTGAGCAAGGATCTTAGTGTCTGGTACCTTATCCTGCCAGGTGATCCTCAGAATCTTCCTAGGACAGTTCAGATGGAAGTGATTCAGTTTCCTGGCATGGTGCTGGTAGACTGTCCATGTTTCACAGGCATACAGCAATGAGGTCAGCACAATGGCTCTGTACACCTTCACTTTGGTAGTTAGTCTAATCCTCTTCTCTCCCAAACTTTTCTTTGGAACCTCCCAAACACTGAGCTAACTCTGCCAATATGTGTGTCAGCCTCATTGTCAATGTTTACATCCCTGCAAAGTACACTACGAAGACAAGTGAACTTATCCACAGCACTCAAAACTTCTCCATTTGTTGTAACTGATGGTATGGATGTTGTGGTGGTGGTTGATGGAGCATCTTGTGTTTTCTTGGTGTTAATTAGGCCAAAATGAGCACAGGCAGCAGAAAATTGATCCACACTTTGTTGCATCTCAACTTCAGAGGCTGCATTGAGCGCACAATCATCTGCAGACAGAAAATCATGCACCAACGCTCTCTCCACTTTGGTCTTGGTTTGTAGCCTTTTCAAACTGAAGAACTTGCCATCAGTACAGTAGCTGACAATGCTGTGTTCATCGTCATTGAAAGCATTTGACAACATGACTGAAAATACCATGTTAAAAAGCATGGGAGCAAGCACACTGCCCTGTTTCACTCCATTGGCGACTGAGAAGGCACGAGAGCATTGCCCGCTCTCTAGAACCCGGGCAAACATGCCATCATGAAATTGATGTACAATATTGATAAACTTCTCCAGGTAACCAAATTTTGACATAATTTTCCATAATCCATCATGACTAACAGTGGCAAAGGCCTTGGTCAGATCTACAAACACTGTATACAGACCTCTGTTCGGCTCCTGGAATTTCTCCTGGACATGTATTATTGGCTGTAAGACCCTAATAGACCAGGTCCCAAATCCCACTCACCCACAGGATCATAGCTCAGAAGCTGGAAAGCACCACAGAAGTCATCCAGTCTAACCTCTACCATATTACTCATGAAGAAACTGAATCCTGAGAAGTAATTGGAAGCACTCAAGTACCTCCTTGGTTTCCCCATCTGTAAAATGAAATGACTGGACTGGAATCTAGTCATTAGACAATATCCAGGTTCTCTTTAGCTCTAAATAATCCCCAAGGCCGGGGACTCTGCCTAAACCTAGACAGATGATGGAGACATCTGGAGCCTCTAGTCTCCTGTTTTCCAGCGTCTTCAAACTCTCTCTTGCCTCCGTCTCTGCTCTGGGGGGTTCCTGCTGTGTTCCTGCTTCTCCCATGCCCTGGCTGGGTTCCCACTTCTCCCCTCCCCTGGCTGGGTTCCCTCTTCCTTGCCCTGGCTGGGTTCCTGCTGTTCTTTCACCCATGGCCACTTGAGAACCCCACCCGGAGTGGTCAGTTCTATCTGCTTCCTCACTTCTTCTATTTGCTTATTATTCCGCACTCCTTTGTACCCATCACTCCCCCTCCCCAGGCCTGCTGCGTTGTCCCAGACAGCCTCAAAGGGGAACACATTTGATTCCATTCAATAAACATTTACTCAGGTCTAGGTGCAGTGCTAGGCATGGGGAGATACAATGGAGAAAAGTGTGACTATATACATTGATACTGATAAGAAAATACAAGGCAATGGGAGGCTGACTGAAGGAGGTCAGGGAGGACCTCTGCTGAACCTCCAAGGAAATTGTCTTTTGAGAGCCTGAAGGATGGTTTCTGGATGGATCATCCTGATATTTTTTTAGAGACACCTAAGTGGTGCAATGAATGGCTCTGGAATCATGAGTTCAAATCTACTCCCAAACATTTACTACCTGTGTAACCTTGCACAAGTCATTTCAGCCTATTTACCTCAGTTTCCTCATCTGTAAAATGAATTGGAGAAGGAAATGGCAAACCACTCCAGTATCTTTGCTAAGAAAACCTCAGACAGAGTCATGAAGAGTCAGACACAGCTGAAAAATAACTGAGCAACAACCTCCTGATTTTGGGAGCCGATGAAGTTATGACCTTTATCTAATAAGATCCTTGGTTAAAAAGTCAAGAATCCTAGATTAGAGCTGGAAGGGACATTTGAGGCCACCCTCTCCACCTTCCTCATTTACAGAGAAGGCTCAGGAATAAGAAGTCATTTGACCATGCTCACAGGACAGCTAGGTGGCTCAGAGGATAGAGTACTGAGCTTGGGATCAACAAATTCAGCCTCAGACACTTACTAGCTGTGTGACCCTGAGCAAGTCACTTAACCCCTATCTGCTTCAGTTCTTCGACTATAAAACAAGGATATACTGGAGAAAGAAAAGGCAAACTACTCCAGTATTTTTGCCCCCCCCCAAAAAAAAAACCCATGGACTTGTCACAAAGAATCAGACATGCCTGGAATGACTGAACAGCAAAGACAGGTAGTAAGTTTGAACCCAGGCTTTCAAATCCAATGTCTTTTCACTCTACCACAATGAGAAACGTTTTTTTTTCTTTTCTCAATCCTCATCCTTCTGGACCTTTCTGTAGCTTTGACATGTTGATAACCTTATCCTCCTGAATGGTCTCTCCTCTGACTTTTCATGACACTGTTTGCTCTCTCTGTCTCTGTCTCTCTCTCTGTCTCTCTCTGTCTCTCTGTCTCTCTCTCTCTGTCTCTCTCTCTCTGTCTCTGTCTCTCTGTTTCTCTCTCTCTCTCTGTGTCTCTCTCTCTGTCTCTCTCTGTCTCTCTCTGTCTCTCTCTCTGTCTCTCTGTCTCTGTCTGTCTCTCTCTGTCTCTGTCTCTGTCTCTGTCTCTGTCTCTCTCTCTCTCTCTCTCTCTCCCTCCCTCTCTCTCTTTCTCTTCCCTCCCTCTCTTTTCCCTCTCCCCCACCTTGAATCTTCTCTTACCTTCCTGACTACTCCTTGCAACCCCGCTTGCTTGCTGACTTTTATTCCATGTCCCCCAGTACTCTGTCCTGGGTCCTTTTCCCTTTCCTTTCTATCCTCCCTCATTTGTTGATCTCATCATCTTCCGTGATTACAATCATCCTCTCTGTGCTAATAATGCAGATTTCTAGGTTCAGACCATCTCTCTCCTGAGCCCCAGTCCCAAGGACCAATGACCTATTGGTCATTCTGAACTGGATGTTCCCTAGGCATCTCATTCTCAACATGCCCCAAATAGAGCTTCTATCTTCCCCAGACTCACTAATTTTCCAAAATCCCCCTCTTCCTGTCAAAGACACCGCCATCTCCCAGTTACCCAGGCTCCCAACCTAGGGGTCATCCTCAGCTCCTTACTCAAACTCACCCCACATCCTCAAACTGTTGTCACAGATTGTCATTTCTATCTTTACACGATCTATGCCATTACCACCAAATCAATAAACAAAGAGAGGGAGGCAAACACATGGGGAGGGAGAAGGTGTAGAGCATCACCCAGTTCAGTTCAGTTAGAGGAGACAGCAAGGAGAGGACAAGTAGGGGGCCACCAGACTTTGGGGCCCCTCATTACCTCTTGCCTACACCATCATCTTGGTCTTCTACACCATTATCCTTCCTTCCTGCCTCAGGTCTCCTCTCTCTTAGTCATCTTTCACTTGATTTTCCTCAAGCATGATCACGTCACCACTAACCCTACTTAATAAACCCCATTGTTTCCCCATTATCCTGAGCATCAACTCCTGTTTGAAAACCCTTCTTAACCTGGTCCTTTGCCTTTCCAGCCTTCTTATACATCACTACCCTCCACACCCTTTACAAGGTTATCTCCTATTGCAATGCCTTTGCACTGACTGTCCCTCATACTTGGAGTGCCCTCCCTCCTCACTTTTACCTTTTAATCCTTGACTTCCCTTAAGACTCAAGTGAACTACTGCCTTCTGCAAAAGATCTTTCTTGGTCTTTCCAGCTGCTCATACTGCCTGCTCTAAGGTGACCTTCTGTCTACTCTGTATCTAATTACATATCTATGTAAATATATCTCTTTTCTTCTTTGTTAGACCATTAACTCCTTGAGGACAAGAATAAGTTTTCCTTTATATTCCCATTGTTCAACATGGTATTTGACACCTGGTAAGTGATTATAAAATGCCTGTTGATTGATGAAGTGAGAATGTAGACAAAACACCAACCTCCTCAAACCCAACATGCAAAGGATATCCTCTCAGAAAGATGGAGTGTCTATAACTAAGACAGTCTTATTGTCTTCTACCTGGTTAGACTCCATCTTGAGGAGGAGTTTGTAACCTTTTATTTGGCAAGAACCCCTTTAACAGCTAGTCTGGTGAAGCCTGTAAACCCCTTCTCTGAGTCATATTTCTCAAAGCAAAAAATAAAGTGCACAGGACTACAAAGTCTGACCTCACACATTTCCTAGTTCGGTGATTTGTTTCTTCAACTGTAAAATGGTATTTATAACAGTATCTACTTCTTAGGGTTGTTGTGAGAAGCAAATGAGATAATAACTGTAAAGCACTTAGCATAGTGCTTGGTATGTAGTAATATAAGAATTTCTTTCTCCTTCCCTACAAATAAAAACAAGTCTATTGAAATAGTTATATTTTCTTAAGTTTACACATTCTACATTAAGAAGTCCTCATCTGGAGTATTGTGATTGTTTTTTGGGAACTAGCTTTCAAAAAAGGCATTGATAAGTTAGACAGCCCAGGGAGGGTGATCAGTGTGGTGCGGAACTTCGAGCCCATATGAGAATCAGTGGAAGGGAAGTGTTTGACCTGAAGGAAAGAAATAAGGAGGACCTATCTATCGATGATTTTATATATTTGAAGGACTGTTGTTCTCTTTGGAATCACTCTAGATCAAGGTAAGTCTGGAAACTGAGAGCTTGAGAGAAGAGATAAAAAAGTTTAGGATCTGCCTGGCCTGGGATGGGGAAAATTTCTTTTAGTTTCATTTCTAATGACCTCACATTCTTATTTCCAAATTTGCATATTCTCTTTTTCCCTTGCAAATAAACCCTAGATATGTGAACTTGTGGGCTGGCAGGATATGGTAGCTGGTGCAAGATTAGAAAGAGGGAAGTGGCACTTTCTGTTAGGGTCATCTCCCCCTACTGGATTGCAAATGTATATTCTCTCATTAGAGAATGAACTGGCTTAGGTAAACTCTATATAAACCTCAGTGGAGTACTGTTCTCTGTACACATAAATACTTATATTATGTTGTAGTGGCTAGAACCACATGCTGAGATAAGATGGCCACAGCCTAGGCAGGTCATCCTTCAGTACCTATATCTGGCACAGATATTGTAAATGGACCAAGACCTTGACCCTGATTTGTGGGCTGGGGCTCAATTTTTCATTGAGTTAGTGTGAATGTTGACTATGGAAGGCATTTGGGTTTCAGTCTTGGATCTTAGTCATTTCCCAGGCTCTATCTGATGATAAACCAATACTATACCAGTTACTTTCGAAAAGGCAAATAGCATCTATCTATTATCAGCCTTAACTGTTCTGCAAAGGGGTATCTGGACAGGAAATATTTTTGTATATTCTTTTATTTGTTTATCATGCAGACTTTAATTGGTTCTCTTTCTCCTTTCAAAAAGGAAGCGTTCATCTTCCTAAAGCTGCCTTAGCATGGTGAACCCTGTGTTTTGTTAATATTGTATGTGGTTTTGTTTAGATACTTCCTAAACACATCATCATCTACTTTTATATTCCAAAGACATAATTTAAGAAAGATGTTTCAAAGATATTCATTGCACTGAACTGGCTCTTCTCATTGAGCTTTGACTTCAGGATGCCTGACTTCTTCTTGATATAAATAGCCACTACTTTTTCCTTGAAAATGATGTGGTCAATGTGTCTTGCCTAAAGAAGATTCAGTTATTTGTGTTTCCTTCATATAGTGATTCCATTTGGCCTCCTGGTTTTTCTTTGTACTGGACCAGTACGATGATTAATATAAGGAACTCCCAGTGAGCATCCCCCTCTCCCAACTGTAGTGAAGGCTGTCCCCCACCTATAATACAATATAGACCAACAGCTTTAGAGTCAGAATGGATCGTAAAAGTGGACTAGTCTGCATTCTGCTTATTTTACAGATAAAGAAACATAGCTTCAGAGACGTTAAAGATTGGTCCAGAGTCATATAGCCCAGACAAGTCTCCGAAGTGGGATTCAAGTCAAGGTCTTCTTTGTTGTAAATCCACAACCTTATCTATAATGCTGTGATTTTTACATGGAGATAGGGGCTTTCCCTCTTCCTCCTTCATACACGCCTACCTGGTCCTCAGGCACATCGTCAAAAGCCCTTTCCTTTATCTAGACACTAAGTTGTGATCTAAAGCCTATTTTCTACCACACTAGGGAATGGAGAGGCCTCTGCTAGGAATACAAAAAAAGACCAAAATACTCTTTTTCCCCTCTGAAAAATGGTCATGACATGGTGTATGGATGGTTACAATAAGGACTATGACCACTGGTTAGAGCTGATGGATTTGATGCAAAAGCTTTTTACATCCCTTGGTGGGGGAGGAAGGTGCCAAGGATCTTATTGTTGTAAGCAAATGGGGTCACCCTATGAATGATAGCTTGTCTCCTCTGCCCTTCATTCTCAAGGAAAGACAAGGGTAGAGCTCAGCAGCAGGTTGATATTTATACAGAAACTCTGCTTCTAAGAAGAGAAATAGAAAAGAGAATGAGGGAGAGGGCCAGAAAAGGAAAAATACAATTTCAGATAGATGTTAGATGTACATACATACATTATATATGTGTGTATATACACACATTCAGAAATTCACAATGCCTCAGATTATGTTCATTAGTTACTGAAGAATGAAGAAAAACTTTTTTTCCTATATTTGAACTTCCAAGTTAAATGGAAGTTTATCGTATCTGATGATAAAATGTCAGAGCTGGCAAGACTTGGCCTTGTCATTACAACGAAATGACAATTTTACCAAAGTTAGTTTTGAGATGTAATGTTATACCAATCAAATTATCAGAGAAATCTTTTATAAAACTCAATAAAATAAAAACAAGATTCATCTGGGGAAATAAAAAAAATCTAGCACGCCAAGGAAAGTAATGAAAAAGAGTTATAATGAAGGAGAAATAGCATTTCCAGACTTCAAAATTTATTATAAAGCAGCAATCATCAAAACCTCTTGGTACTGGTGAAAAATTAGAGAAATAAATCAATGGAAAAGACTAGACAAGGGAGAATCAGAAATAATGAGACTCAATAACACAGTGTTTGATAAACCCCCAAACATAAATTACTTAGGAAAAAACTCCGCATTTGATAAGTACAGCTAGGGAAAATGAAAAGCAGCCTGGCAAAAATCGGTCTTAGACCAACATCTTACACCATATTTCATAATAAATTCAAACCAGATGTATGACTTGAATATAAAAGATATTTACATTAAAAAAATTAGAAGAGAAACAGATTTTGTATTACTTACGTCAATGGGCAGATGTTTTCCTAACCAAAAAAGGTGTTCAGTCAATCAAAAAAAGATAAAATTGATAATTCTGATTACATAAAATCAAAAAGGTTCTGCACAGGGAGGAGCCAAGATGGCGGAGTAGAAACACTCACTGTATGCTAGCTCCGAATCCACAGCCCATATATTTTCTGTAAAAAGAGCTCCCCACAAATTCTGGAGCACTGCAAGCTGCACAGAAACACATTGGAAGAGATTTCCGTTCCAGAGAGCCCTGGAAAGCCGTCCCCAGGGGTCCGTCGTGCTCCAGACGTGGAGCCCACCCCTGCGCTGCCCTGGCAGTGAGGACCCAGAGGAGCAGATCCGAGCAGGCTTCAGGGATGGAACTTCCAGTGGCCGTGAAGGTCCCTCCACCCACAGGCACTACAGGTCAGTGAGAGAGAAGTCTGCGCTGGCCGAGAGGGAAGCGGGGTGTCTCCGTGACTCAGGCCCCCTTGGGAGGCAGCAGCAGAGGCAGTGGCGGCCTGGGACTCCCCAAGCAGGCAGGGGCTCGGGTCCATTACCAAAGGTCTCTGCATAAACCCCCTGAGGGAATTGAGCCTGGGAGGCGGCCCTGCCCCCACCCAAGCACCAGAACTTAAGCTCACATTGAATAGCAGCTGCGCCTGCCACGGAAAACCCTGAGGCTGGGGAGCAGCATTTGAATCTCAGACCCCAAGCACTAGCTGGGTGGATCTAGGCAGGGGTGGACAGGAATCTCAAAAGTCAAGTAACTGGCTAGGAAAATGCCCAGAAAAGGGAAGAAAAATAAGACCATAGAAAGCTACTTTCTTGGGGGACAGATGTTCCTGCCTTTCATTTCTGATGATGAGGAACAATTCTTACCATCAGGGAAAGATGTGGAGGTCGGGGCCTCTGTATCCCAGACATCCAAGGTGGATGTCTGGTGGGCTCAGGCCATGGAAGAGCTCAAAAAGGATTTTGAAAATCAAGTTAGACAGGTGGAGGAAAAACTGGGAAGAGAAATGAGAGAGATGCAAGAAAAGCATGAAAAACGGGTCAATACCTTGGTAAAGGAGACCCCAAAAAATGCTGAAGAAAATAATACCTTGAAAAATGGGCTCACTCAATTGGCAAAAGAGGTTCAAAAAGCCAATGAGGAGAAGAATGCTTTCAAAAGCAGAATTAGCCAAATGGAAAAAGAGGTTTAAAAGCTCACTGAAGAGAATAGTTCTCTCAAAATTAGAATGGAACAGATGGAGTCTAATGACTTTATGAGAAACCAAGAAATCACCAAACAAAACCAAAAGAATGAAAAAATGGAAGAGAATGTGAAATATCTCATGGGAAAAACAACTGACCTGGAAAATAGATCCAGGAGAGACAATTTAAAAATTATGGGACTACCTGAAAGCCATGATCAAAAAAAGAGCCTAGACATCATCTCTCATGAAATTATCAAGGAAAACTGCCCTGATATTCTAGAACCAGAGGGCAAAATAAGTATTGAAGGAATCCATTGGTCACTGACTGAAAGAGATCCAAAAAGAGAAACTCCTAGGAACATTGTGGCCAAATTCCAGAATTCCCATGTAAAGGAGAAAATAGTGCAAGCAGCTAGAAAGAAACAATTCCAGTACTGTGGAAATACAATCAGGATAACACAAGATCTAGCAGCTTCTACATTAAGGGATCGAAGGGTGTGGAATAGGATTTTCCAGAAGTCAAAGGAACTAGGACTGAAACCAAGAATCACCTACCCAGCAAACCTGAGTATAATACTTCAGGGGAAAATATGGTCTTTCAATGAAACAGAGGACTTTCAAGCATTCTTGATGAAAAGACCAGAGCTGAAAAGAAAATTTGACTTTCAAACACAAGAATGAGAAGAAGCATGAAAAAGTAAACAGCAAAGAGAAGTCATAAGGGACTTACCAAAGGGGAACTGTTTACATTCCTACATGAAAAGACAATATTTGTAACTCTTAAAACTTTTCAGTATCTGGGTAGTTGGTGGGACCACACACACACATACACACACACACATGTACACGTGTGCGTGCACACACATACACACATGCACGCACATACAGAGACAGAGAGCACAGAGTGAATTGAATAGGATGGGTCCATATCTTAAAAGAAATTAAGGTAAATGGTGAGAGAGAAATGTAGTGGGAGGAGAGAGGGTGAAATGGAATGGGGTAAATTATCTCTCATTCAAGAGGCAAGCAGGATACTTTTTAGTGGAGAGAAAAAGAGGAGAGCTGAGAAAAAAACAAGAAGTTTACCCTCATCACATTCGACTAAAGGAAGGAATAAAATGCACTCTCATTTTGGTATGAAAACCTATCTTACAATACAGGAAAGTGGGGGCAAAGGAGATAAGCAGGGTGGGGGGGATGATGGGAGGCAGGGCAATGGGAGGAGGGAGCAATTTGAAGTCAACACTCAGGGAGGGACAGGATCAAAAGACAGAATAGAAACAATGGGGGGCAGGACAGGATGGAGGGAAATACAGTTAATCTTACACAACACGATTATTGTCGAAGTCATTTGCAAAACTACACAGATATGGCCTATATTGAATTGCCTGCCTTCACAAAGGGAATGGGTGGGGAGGGAGGGATGGGGAGATTTGGAATTCAAAGTTTTAGGAACACCTGTTTAGTACTGTTCTTGCTACCAGGAAATAAGAAATGCAGTTAATGGGGAATAGAAAGTCATCTGGCCCTACAGGACAAAAGAGAAGATGGAGACAAGGGAAGGGAGGGATGATAGAAGAGAGGGCAGATTGGTGATAGGGAAAATTAGAATGTTCAATGTATTGAGGTGGGGGGAGGGGATAAATGGGGAGAAAATTTGGAACCCAAAATTTTGTGAAAATGAATGTAAAAAGTTAAATAAATTTATATTTAAAAAAAAGGTTCTGCACAAACAAAATTAATGTATCAATTCTAGAATAAGAAGTGAAGTGGTCAATTTGGGGAATTTCTTTGATAAGGTTCTGGTAACCAAGATATAGAACTCTCAGAAATATATAAAAATAATAGCCAGTCCCCAATAGATAAGTGATTAAAAGACATAAACAACTGATTCTCAGAAGACAAATTTCCAGCTACTAGCAGCCATATGAAAACCTACTATCACTAATAATAAGAAAAAGGCAAATCAAGACAACCCTAAAGTTACACCTATCACCCAGAAAATTGGTAAAAATGACCAAAGATGGAAATAGTCAATGTTGGGGGATTATGGGAATATAAGCCCATTATTGTTGGACCATGTGGAAAACATTTTGAAATTATGCATTACTTATTAAAATATCCCCACTCTTTAACTCCAAGATTCCACTACAAAGCACATCCCGCAAGGAAGTCATTGATAAAAAGCAAGTTCACATATACACCAAAATATTTATAGCAGCACTTTTTTGGGGTAGCAAAAGGCAAGAAACAAAGTACATGTCCACTGATTGGGAATGGCTAAACAAAATGTGGCAAGATAGTGTTTTTCCCCACAGATACCAGGTGTATTTGGGGGAGGATATGCTTTATAGCTACTGTTTTTCACTATGTGATCTTAGTAAATTGCCTTTGAAAAGAAGTAATTGTGTGTGCTAGGTAACTGTTAATAGGAGCATGTGTGGAGTCATGTGATCACAGGATTATAGATTTGGAGCTGAAAGGAACTTCCCTTAGAGGCCATCAAGTGTGGCCTCCTAATTTTACAGATGAGGAAACTAAGATCCAGAGAGGTTAAGTTTTGTGGGGATTTTTTGGTTTTTTGAGGGGGAGGCATTCATGGCTAAGTGACTTGCCTAGGATCACACAGTTTGTAAGTATCTGAAGCCTGATTTGAACTCAACTCCTCCTGCCTCCAGGGCTGGTGCTGTCCACTGCTTCACCTAGCTGCCTCCTCCCACAGAAAGGTTAGGTCTTGAGGTATTGTGGTAGGAGTACAGACAGACCATCTGAATTACCTCTAGAACCTGAAATAGCAGCTGTTCTCTGAAGAACCAGTCTTTTGAATTCAAGGATGAGTTGGGGTTCATTTCAAAAAAAGAGCTTTGCAGCTTAAAGTGCTTTTTTCACAACAAACTATGGGGTAGGGGTATAAGTATTAGTATCCCTATTTGACAAATGGGGAAATTGAGGCACAGAGGGGAAGTGACTTGCTCATGGCGACACAGTTAGAGAGAGGTAAGGCCAGCTCTTAAGCACAGGTCTCCTTCCCTTATGCCCAGAAAGAGAAGATGAGGTGAATCCTTATCCTTTCAAGGACCACTGACTCACAGAGATCATAACCCTAGGATCACCTCTCACTGGTCCAGTATCCTGGTCTTTGGGCAGCCCTCCTGGGCAAAAATTGTTCCATCCTGTCTTTAGATAAAAAAATGGAAATCTTTATTGACCTGGTTGGAGAAGAGATTGGAAGCCAAGACATCCCAGAATCAATTGAAGGATTACCAAATGGATAGCCAGTATGTGGGCTTGGGGAAGGGAGGAGACAAGATTATTTTGATAGCTACAGGACTAGGAGTCCCTTCTCTCTAATAACATGTTGTCCTCCCCTACTCCAAACCTCCCATCAATGGAACTTACACATCATGTGCAAAATAAGTCCTGGTTCCCCTGCTCCTACCTCCATTCTCCCATTATACTGGTTCCATTTTTCTTTGTGTTTTTCCCCAACCAACTTTCAATACTGTTTTCTCCTCCAGTCTGTAGTTCCTTGGTTCCCTGTCCTCCTGCTCACCTCCTCACCCCTATCTTCACTTTTCCACCTTCCCCAATTGTCTTTCCAACATTCTTTTACCTTCTGTCCCTCAGAAATGTCCCAGAAATTGTCAGAACTCAGAGAACCTTATATTATAGCAAACAATAAAATGATAAAACATTATAACTGGTAGGGAATGTGTGCCACAGAATGTTAGAGCTTAGAAAATCAGAGCTAGGAAGAGCCTTAGAGTGTGGAATGTAGAAGCTGGGTGGGGCCTCAGAACAGGGAATATCCATGAGCATAGCATGCAGAATGTCTGAGCTGAAAGGGGCCTTAGAGAATTTCTTAAACTCTTGGAATTCTTTGCTTTTTCCCGGGCAGATCAACCACTGCTAGGTCACTTGGCCAACATCAGTTTTCTCCTCCTGGGTGGGTCTCACTTCCTTCTTGGCTTCTTTCTGTCTACGGTGTACTGGTCAGAAATGGAAGGCCCCTGAGACTCTTGGGGGGCAGTTTTTAGGAAGTATTAGAGTTAGAAACTCCACACAGCAAACCCAAGTCTGAGGACTTCCTCTGTCGCTATGGTGAAGGGGAGGAGCTTGGAGCCCCAAGAAGGCTAACATGTTCCACCCCGGATGACACATCTTCTGTGTCAGAGAGACATAGAGGCTACCATCACAGGGGACAGGGACGGCCAGGTCAAGCAGAGGCACAGGAGAAGGCAGAAGCAGACAGGAGGGGATCTGCCCTCCTTCTGGGGGCTCAGCATGACTTTGTGTCATCCAGGTAAGTCTCCTGGGGCAGGGCAAGTTCTGAAGAGTAGGCATTAGAGAAACTGAGGAGAGGGAAAACAGCGAAGAAGAGAGCTGAGTGCTCTGGGTAAATCACTCAATTTCCTCACCACTAAAATATTTAAATCTCATGATCCTATAAAAGACAGAAGAATGTCCTACTCCCACATGGAGCTGGGCAGTCAGGAGGAGCATTTCACTGTGAGAAATGGTCCATCCAACTTTTCTCTCCTCACCTATGGGCACTTTATAGCCAGCTTAGCCCCAGAGGAAGAATCAGGAGCGGTGAGGAGACAGACAGATGGAAGAAAAAACTTCCTAAAACTCAGAGCTGGGCCAAAGGGAAATTCAGTGAGCTCCACATCACTGGAGGTCTTCAAGGAAAGACAGAAGTACCACTTATGAGGGGTATCAGAGATGGGATTCCTGGATTCCTGTGCACATCGAACCGGATCTCTCCAAAGAGATGCCTTCTACCACTGAGCTTCTGTGATTAGGAGTCATCACTGTGAGGGCAGGAAAGGGGAAAGGGACCATGAATTCATTCCTTCATGTAGTCTTTAAATAGTTATTAAGCTGTTTATGTGAGCAAGATACTTGTCACCATTTGTTTTGCGTATAATAGATAGCATAGAATTGAGAATTAGGAGAAACCTTAGAACAGGGAACATCAGAGCTGGGAGGGACCTTAAAACCTTTTTCCTTCTTGACATATCCCAGAATTTCTTTGTCCTATGGATACAGGTGGTAGGGAGTTGGGAGACAGCAGGGAGTTTGGAAATCATCTTTTCCCTTTCAGGAGGCAAGTAATGAATTGTGTTTGTGTGATTCAGTAACTACCTGGGCTCCCATCCCTAAGATGCTCTAATCTTAAAAAAAAAAAATAATACTTTGGCAGGGCTTAAGGACCCCACCCTAAAGCGATGGGGTGGAACAAATGATATTGCTTCATTAAAGGAGAATACAAATCCCTGTGCTCCTTTCCTCCTGGTAGGATGAAACTTACATTCCACTGGGGATGAAGAGAGGAAGTGTGGTTCAGTGTAAAGGGCATTGGATAAGGAATTAGAAAAGCTAAACCTGTCACTTATTCCCTTCTCAGTCCTGGATTTCACTTGTACCTTGGGCCTCATTTTATAGATTAATTTGCATCTATAAAATGAACACATTGGCCTAGACCACTAGTATTTTCTTTCCCCAAAATGATTTTGTGTTTGTTTTATATACGTATTTCTATGTTAATATATTGCTCCCCTATGTGAATGTATGCTGCTTGACTATCTCCTTTTTGTCTTAGTGCCCACAGAAACTAGTTCAGTGCCTGGTTCATAGTAAGCAATTAATAGGCACTTGCTGATTGATCAAGTATTTGATGGCTTCTGAGGTCTCTTTCATCTCTAGCTCCATGAGCCTTTCACCTGAGTTTGACTTACAGCTTGGCTATTTGTGTAACCTTAGACCAGTCCTTCTGCCTCTAAGCCTTAGTTTCCCTCATGAGCCTGAAGAGGGATTAGATCGGATTGTTCCTAGGGGCCCTCTCTAAATCTTATGACAGTAGTTGACCCATCTCAAAGGCATGTCTTATATAAACAAATAGCTCATCTTGGAGATGGGAGTAGGTTGTCCCTAAATCTCACTAATCTCACTAATACATAGGAAGTCCAGTCTGGAGGCTCTTTCAGGGCCACCTCATGGCCAGCTCTCTATAACCCAGGGTCAGTTCAGGACCTAGAACTTAAAAATGGGCCACTGACCTATGTCATACAGTCCCTTACCCCATTTCCTTTCTGATAAAAAATTTCATTATGGTATCTAAAGGTGGAATGCCTGGTGGAAATGAGTCTCCATAGATTGGTCTTGGCACACTTAAAATCCAGTTGGAGGCCCTTGATAGCTAGGTAAGACCTGCTAGAGGTGGCAGTCCACTGAGACAGTCTCTGAGGGTCCAAGATCCATCTACACCACAGACATACTGAATGGAAGAAGATTTCAGGGAAGAAATCTAATTTCTGCATTGGAATGAAGAGCTCCCATTTCCCACCCCCCAGGATTTCAGGGTTTCAAGGGTGTTTTCATGACAATAACTCCCTGATGAAGGGGAAATGGGCATTCTTGCTTCCATGAGAAAACTGAGGTTCGAGGAGGGCCAGTGACCTGCGCAGATGTAGACAACTAGTATGCAGTAGAATTAAAATTCAAACCCCTATCTTCTGACTCCAAATCCCACCTTCACTTTTACAAATCCCACTTCCACCTACTCCTAGATGCTCAGCCAATGAGCAAGTTGTTCTGGGACTCTGTTTCCTCATCTGTCAAACGTAAAGGTTAGACTATATTATCTCTTAAGTCTCTTTTCTTCTAAATCTATGATCCTATAATAATCGGTAAAGTAAAAGCCTACGGATGTCTTCAAGACCCTCTTCAGTCCCCCTAGGTTTAAAAAGTATGCACTGATTTCTTCATTTTGTATCAAGGAAACTGAGATCTAGAGAGGTTATTTGATTCAAGGTCACACAGCTAGGTAGCCCCAGACAAGGTATTCATTCCTAGGTCTCTGGATTCCAAATCCATCATTGTTTTCATTCTCCTCAGCTGACTGCCTTCTTATCATCTCTCAAAAATTTCCGGGGCTCAGCCTCCCTTCCCCCCACTAACAGGAAGGTAAGGGGATCCGCTGGTGAGATAGGCAACCCTACCACAGAGAATTGTTTAGAAATGACCTAAAAGGAGTCTGGCGCTGGGCGGTAAGCGAAGCTAGCTCCACCAAGCAGCCCAGACCTGGCGAGTAGAGGAAGCCACTGGTTGGTGTGAGCGAGTGGTGTACACCCACAAACCAGGCAGGTTTGCTCAGTGAGCAGCTGCCTCTGCTTGCTGAGAGACTGCCTCACTTTCCAGTCCCCCATCCCTCCAGCGTCCTGCTGCTCTGGAAACATCTGCCCCCTCTCAGGGGCATCACCCCGCCCATGGGGTTATGAGCGTCTCTCTCCGGGAAAGGAGAAGTGACTCCAGCTGTCCTGAAAGCTGGTGTTGCACACTAAATGATTTCTAAAAATATTGATGGGGAAAGAGGAAGGAAAAAAACGGAAGCAGTTTCAAGGACTGGACGCCTGGAGCACCCGGATCACTGGGGTGGTGCTGACACCAAAGATGATACTGATAGCTGGGGAGACTGAATGAATGATAACTATGCAAATGAGCTAAGCACTACACCCATCACCCCCATTTTCCAGATGAGGAAAAGTGAGGCTCAGAGAGGCGAAATGACTTGGCCATCATTGCTAAGACAAGTACCAGAAGCTGTATTTGAAGACTAGCTCTCACCCAGCACTTTATCATGTTCAAGTCAACAAGCATTTCTTTAAACTCCTACTAAGCGATGGACACTGTGGCAAGAACAAGGGATAGCCCAAGGAACTAGTAGTCTAAAATTGCCACTTACCTGGCAAAACTCAAAGGACCCTCTGACATTTAGGAGCTGGGTCTTTCCCTGAGCCTCAGACTCCAATCTCTAAAGTAGGGTTAATAATCTATGACCTCCCAAAGCTGTCAAGGCGAAAGTATTTGGTAAAGCACTATCCAAACTCAAGTGATCCTCATAATGCCCTCTCTGCCTCTCTTCTCCTTTCTCAGCACCAAGTGAAGCCCAGAGTTTAATTTGAGTTTTCTCTTGGGGTTTTTTGAGTGTGGATTACTTACACTGAATAACAATAGCTAGGATCTATAGAGACCTGTAAGGTGTACAAAGAACCTTCTAGGCATTATCTCCTCACTTTGAACCACATGAAGCATGTTGAGCGAGAATTATTTCCCCCATTTTATAGAGAAGAAAGCTGAGGTTAAGGAGCCTGTCCAGGGCTACATCTTTATGAAATGTCATAGGCAGGATTAACACCCACATCCTGTCCTACACCAAGCTCAGTGCTCTATGCTGCATGTCAAGCTGCTTCACAGAGGGACAAGATAAAGCTGCAAATGCATCCAGATTTGTACAGCCCTTTATTGTTCAGTTGGACAGTTCAGAGGACGGTTGGCACAATGGGGAGATCACTGGATCTGGAGTCAGGAAGAGAGAGATTTAAATCTCAATCTGTGTGTCCCTGGACAAGTCACTGAACCTCTAAGCTCCAGTTTCCTCAATCAAGGTAGAGGAAGGGTGCCTAGTAGATATAGAGCTGACCTTGAACTCTAGAAACAATGGGGGCAACTAGAAACAGATTTCTTTGGGCGTATTGACTTAGAAAACCATAAATTAATATTATCCATGTTGCATTGTATTTTTATTAATTTTGTTAAATGTTGCAGTGAGCATTTGACATCACTGCAGAAGACCTAGATTCAATTCCCATGAATGGTTTACGCTGGCTGTATGACCCTGGGCAAGCCTCTTAACTTCCTCAAGCCCCAAACAACCCTCTGGGAGCCTTTTTGGGTGGGTGCTAATCTTCACTGTTGAAAGAGAAAGTTCCCAACCAGCTCCCTAGATGGATGGAATGACAAGTCTTGTCAAAGCAAAAACTATGGGGGATGATAATAGCACTTATCTCACATTGAGAACATCCAGTGGGATTAAGTATAAGAAAACTAAGGTTCTAAAATATGCCCATGGTCACACAACTAGGAGATGTTGGAACCAACTCTAAGATCAGTTGCACTATGTTACCTCCACAGCAAGCTCACAGGTCTTTATTTTGTCCATGAGGATAGTTTCAGAGTCCTAGTCAAGCATCATGTTGGAATTCAGGTATACCATCTGCCTTACCTAGTCAGGTAACCCTGTCACAAAAGGAAATGAGGTTAGTCTGCATAACTGGTCATCATGAACCCATGCTGGGTTTCAGTGATCACTGCTACAATCAGGCTTTTCATTACAGGTCTAAATTTTTTTCAAGAATTAGACTCAAGTTTACTTGTCTTTATTACAATTAATTCTTTAAGATAAGGACTCTAATATTTGTCTGTCTATAGCCTTAGGCCACCTCTACTATTTGCCACTTATTTTGAAGGTCACCAAGAGCAGCTTGGCAGTCACCTATGAGGATTTTATATAAAAAAAAATTCAACATAGATAATGGTAATTTATAATTTTCTAAGTCTGCTCATGTAAACTCCCTAAGTGTAGCTTGGAGATCTCTTACTGCTTCCTCACTTATCTTGAGTTTCGATTCCTCATTACCTATTTTTGTTCTGTCTTTACCAGTTTGAAGATTGTTCCCCTTGGTAGAGAAAACAGAAACAAATTGAGAGTGCTTCTAACTTATCATCATCCAGCGCACCCACAAATAGCAATTCTGTTTCTTCTTTGATCTTCCATTTACTGTTCCACACCACTTTAAAAAATGTCCTTTCGCTTCCCTTACCTTTCATTAGTTCTATTCAGTTCACCACTTACTCTGTGCAAGGCACTGGAGATAGAAAATGGGGCAGCACCTTCCTTCAAGAGGCTTTTATTCCATTGAGGGTGTACCATCAGTAGCCTCAGACTGTGGAGAGTGTTGGCACTCCAGACACTATTTTTCCAGGATAATGTCACTCTTTTGTATTCTTCCTCAATAATCTACCCTGTCTATTTCTCTCTCTCTCTCTCTCTCTCTCTCTCTCTCTCTCTCTCTCTCTCTCTCTCTCTCTCTCTCTCTCTCTCTCTCTCTCTCTCTCTCTCTCTCCCCCTTTGTTTCATATTAGTATATCAATGACTTTGTTGGACAGCTCCCCCTTCCCTTCCTTGGTTTCATTTCTGTTTGTGTCATCAAGATTTTATTCTTTGAGAGCCTTCTATGTCTCTTGAGTTAACTTCCACCATCAAATTTTAGGCCATAAAATTCTTTTGGAATCTTTTTTCGCCTCCAAATTTGAGTGTCACACTATAACCAGATTCCTCTTTATTACCTGCCCAGACTCTAAAATGGAGAAGCCACTCCCTTGCAAGCTTACTTGTTCCTAATTTGAGGTCAGATTAAGGCCCATAAAAGTAATTCAACTGTTATTTCCTTTACCTTCTGAAGAATGAAATTGCCATTAAGGCTAATCAAACAACTTCAATGTTCGTAGTGAGAGAGATTCAGCAAATGTCTGGAGAGTTGAGGTCCCCATCAATCCTATATCATGCCTACCATGCCAAGCTGATATACTTCTCAGACTCGTCATTCATTGCTTTCTTTTGACTAGGTGGTCTGTAGCACTCTCCTATCACAATACGGGTTATGGTCCTTCCCTTAGGGAAGATGGGATCAATCATTAGACCCTACATCCAGAGCTGAGATGGACCTTAGAGTTTATACAATCTGAACACCTTATTTCACAGATGGGGAAACTGAGACCCAGAGAAGTAACTTTTTCAAAGTCCCTCAGGTGACAGGTAGCAGAGTCAGGATTTGAACCCAGATTGCCCAGCTCAAATCTCAAATTCAGACCCTGTGATTCTGGTGCTTCCACTGTTGGCTGATGAATTTCCCCATATGAATATATGTTCTTGATATACTCCTCCTCTTATCTAATATGCTACCTTTTGAATAAGAGACCACCTTTTATTGGCTACCATGAGCAATGTTCCACTAAGTCTTGGTGATAACTAGACTTAAAGCATAGCTTTGTGATTTCTTTGACATAAGTAATTCCCGTATGAGAAAACATTCTCTACTCATGCAGGTGGGCACCTTCTCAGAAACTTACAGCCTTAAGGAATTGCCTAGGGAAGTGAGGATTATATAACTTGCTCAGGGTCATAAGACCAGTCTATATCAGAGATAGGACTTGAAACCTGATTATTTGGTGCACAGGGGCTATTCATTGTGACCAACCAGGAAAGCAGATGGCTTCCTTTCTTCTGGGTGAAGATCAGTGGTTAGCACCTCAACTCCTTACCATGATCCCCTCTCCTTAGATCAGCCCTAGATCAATGTGTGCCAGTAGCGGCAACCTACTAGCAAATGTTCAATCTGGAACAAGTTAGTTGCAATCTCAGAGCCTCACTTTCCATATCTATGACATGGGAAAATAATAAGGCCTATTTTCATTAAAATAAAATAGGTGAAGCAATTTGCAAATCTTAAAGTACTATATGACAGCTTATTATTGTTTTATTATCATTATTAATTTCTTGTGCTAATGGAAAAATCACTGGATTTGGAATCAGAGGGTCTGGGTTCAAATTTACTACCCGAAAAGCCTTGAACACATCACTTAACCACCAGAATTTCATTTACAAAATGTATTTATAATAATAAAAATTTATAATAATTCATTTATAAATGAGGTGATTGGACTAGATGTCTTTTGAAGACATTTCCAGCTTTTAAACTGTGATCTTATAATCCTAAGATCTTTTTTTAACTACAACTCAAATAAAAACAGTCCTGAATCAAGTTGTTTCCCCTAGTATTCCTTTATTTTTAATGTTCTATAGATGAATGCACAGGTGAACAAAAACTTTTTTTTTATAGTTGAATTAAGGCATTAAGATGTCAGTTTATCCTGGGTAAGTAGATGACTCACCGAAAACATCCACTGGACAGCTCCAATGAGGAGACCAGCAGCAGGATTAACGTGCGTTTAATCCTCTTTCCATACAATCTTGATCTCCCCCAGAACCCTCTATTTTGACATCTCTTTATTCACATTGCTTGGAGATGATGAGTATTTGGCAAAGCAATATCTATGAAAACAATGGTTCTTAAATTTCAGTAATCAGTGTTGCTTGGGGCAATTGTGAGCAATAGTTTGATCTGTGATAATGGTCCAGTTTTGGTTGAGGTGGAGTTTGACTGAGTTCAACAATACTTTGGTTGAGTTTGCCAGGTTGTTCTGAGGTCTGTGTGGGCATTTGTCATCACCAGGATTATTAGGATAGGCATAGGGCCTGTGTCTGTGATTCCAATCATATAGGAGACTCCCTGGTAATAAAACTCCCTCTACAAATACAAGTTGACATCTCCTTTGAAACTCATAGCCTTTGAGAATTGTCCATAGTACTAAAAAGTTAAGTGACTTTCCCAGGATCACACAAACAGCCTGTGTCAATGTTGGGACTTGAACTCAGGTCTTTCCGATTTTGAGGTCAGCTCTCTATTTACTATGCTATGTCTCTCTAGCATTATTAATCATCATTCTTAGCAGACAGGAGATTCATAATCTTTTCTTCAATATTTCAAAAGTTGCCCAGTTTCATTAATGTGGATCCTCCCTCTAGTTGTCGTAGACCACAGCCCAGCATTTAGTTTTGTTCATTAGTTCTTAAGACCAAAGTAATTCTTCTGCTAGTGGCCAGCTCTCCTGTGATGAACCCAACTGAACTGAATCAGGTGTATCTGGGAGATACACAGCCCATAGAACCCATACTCAGGATCCACGCTCAGAGCCTTGACCTCTTGGTAGGATGTGCCAGAATAGACTTTGAGAATAAATTTTTGAGAATCTTAGGGGACCTCCCAGGCACAATGAAACGTCTGAGATGAACATTAGTGGCAATCATACTATCAAGAGTCCAGGAAAATAGTCGACTCTTTCCAAAGTTTGCTACCCCACAGATGTGTCAATGGGACCACTGATAGGGAAGAAGGGAGACTAACACCCAAGCTGGGGGTGGGGGGAACTCTCTCAGACACAGAGGAATGGCAGAAAGAGTCCTAAACCGAGAGACAAAGATGTAAGATTAAAATTCAACTCTATGTGACCTGGGATAATCCATTTCTGTATCTCAGTTTACCCATGACTGGAGTTGAACTAATTGCTTGATGTTCTAATGATCTGTGATCTCTGATATCAAGCATTTTTCTAGCTCTTTAAATTTGCAAAGTGATTTATGGACGTCAGCTCATTTGGTTCTCACAACAACCCTGTGAGGTAGGTGCTATCATTATTCCCATTCTGCAATGGAAAGAAGTACAGTGACTTACCCATAGTCAGTAAGAATCTGAGATGGGATTTTAACCCAGGTCTTTCTGGACTCCAAGTTTAGGAATCTATCTGAATTAACAGAACAGTGGTTCAAACCCAAACTCTGATTCTTATTGTCTACAGGTCACTTCCCTTCCCTGGGACTCAGTTTACTCATTTACAAAGCAAAGGATTAAAGCAGATGGCCTGTGAAATCCCTTCTAGGTCTAGATTTATGATTATATGATCCATACACCCAGGACCATGCAAATAAATGCATATCACATTAGGTTTAACTTGCATTATTATCATTTTATCACTATTATTATCATTTTCTCTCTATCAGTTTCTTAAGTATAGAGATAATCAACCAAACAATAAATCAAGACCTTGGTTGTAGCATTTGACAATTTCTGATGTAAATGCTCACACTGAAATTTAACAATCAGCTCTCCAAGGCATGAGCCCTCTCTAGCCTCCCTCTGCTATATTCTACCAGTCTTTCTCCATTTTCAGATCCACCAGAGCTGAGTCAGATTGAAGTTGAGGAGCTTCAGACTATCCAGTGCCATAGGAAACAGCTTCTGGAAGACATTCAGGTACGTGACCCTGCCCCTACCCAGGGGCCAGCCACTGGCTGGTGACCAGCCAGATGTGAATAGTCTCAGACAGAGGCTTTAGCCAAGCCCACCTGCTTCATAGCTCAGAAGCCCACCACATCATAGAAGCAAATGTCTGCTCATTGTCAGTAAAAATCTGCCATTAATTTTGGCTTTTCCAGTGTAATGCCTGGTTTGGTAATGAGCTTCCCATCACTGGAGGTTTACAAGTAGAAGACTGATGATCTTTTTTTTCAGGGATGTTGAAGTGGGCATTCCAGTTCAGGTATGGCCTCTGAAGTCTTTTCCAACTCTTAGATCCCAGAAGGCATAGAATCAGCACCTTGTGGCTGACACCTGTTTCCCAGGCAGGAGCTGTTTTTCTGAATGAGCCAGAAACACTCCTGGTCCCCCTCTGGAAAGACATTGGGAGAAAACTTGCTTGCCTTCCTTTCCAGTGCCTCTGAAAGTAATCCCTTATCTTGGGTCACTAATTCAGGTCTCTACTCAGTGGGAGAGAATCCTCTTTGCCACTGGGTTTCTCCTAAAGGTACAGGACTCAAACCTTTGATGGACTGATGACAGAAGGATCTTCCTTGATTGTGCATCATCACATATTATCAGTCCAGTCATACTCACCTACTTTCCCAACTCCATACCTTTGCCTAGGCTGTTCCCCATGCCTTCAATGCACTCAGGGGTTCTGTGAAGGTGAAACCAAAATAACTTGGAAAGTTCTTATTATCTAGTATATTGGCATCCCTCAAACTCTTCCCTTCAATCTTAGTCCTGGATGCAGTTGGATCAAGCCTATCAGCAAACATTTATTAATTACCTACTGTATACCAGGAACTTAGATACTAAGGATTCGAAGATAAAAGTAAAATTATTCCTGCCATTTTGTTTAGGAGTTAATATTCTAAGGGGCAAGGAAAGGTAGAGAACATGAATATGTAGAAATATATGCCAAATCTATAAAAATTAATATAATATGATATAATATGATATGATATGATATAACATGATATAACATAATATAATATAATATGATATGATATAATATGATATAATATAACAGCATAGGAGAAGGCCAGAGCAGTTGGGGAGTTCATTGTAGGGTTACAATTGCTTCACCAGAAGGTGGCACTAGAACTGAATACTAAAAGAAACATTCCAAAAGGCAGAGGTGGAAAGAGAATGCTCCAGATATGAGGGACAGCCAGTACAAAATACACCCAGTTGGGAAACTGGGCATCATGTCCAAAGTAGACCAGTACAGCTGGGGCTAAGTATGTGTGGATGGGGATTAATGTGTAATCAGGCTGAAGAAGCAGAAATGGCAAAGCTGCCCTGGAAACCACTGGGGTCTCTAGGAGGGGTTAATTCAATGGCAGGTCTGCCCAGTTAGAGACACAGCTTCCTCCCTAGCCACTACCTAATTGCAATCTTTCCTCTTTGCCTCGGTCTCTTCTGGGTGGCCTGTCTCTACCCCTGCAGAAGATAAAGGACGAAATTGCAGAAGTGTTTGCTCAGATTGAGTGCTTTGAGCATGCACAGCAGAGGTGAGAGGGGGAGGGGAGTGGGCGGGTATGTGCAGAACTTTGAGGCTTGGGTGTTATAATAATTCTCACATAAATTAGGAACTAGATTTGTTTTTATTTCCCCTGGGGGAAAATAGTTTGGAGTAGGGGGCTGGTGACACTGCAGAGAACAGAGAGGAAAAGGTATGGCCTCACCTTCCCATGAGGGTCAAGGGGAACCACAAGCCCAGGGTTGCATACCAGCACTGGGATCCCAGGGGCCAATACAGACCAGCAGAGAACCTTGACACCAGAACCAGAAAGGAAGCCCACCCTGAAAGGGGCAGGTGCTCAGCTGTCCCTACAGAAAGGATTAGAAAAGGAAGTAAGGAAAGAGGGAGCCAACATCCACAGAGGAGAAGCGTACTGAGCCAGAGAGATGCATCCCTGAAGGCAAAGGCCTAGAGGGGGAATTCTGCAGCAGAGGAGGAGGGGGCCTGGCCTGGGCTGAGAGTCTGACTGTTCCCTTCTCTGCTTCCAGTCGCCAGGCCCAGAAGGAGAAAGACCTATGTGTCGGCAAGAAGAAATTCAACATGGACCCCAGCAAGGTAAAGGTTGGAGGGCTACAGATAAGTTTGGTTCCATCTCTGGGATCTGTCTAGCCAAGCTCAGGAGGAAGAAAATCTCTACAGTCTAGGAGAATTTAGGCTCTACCATCCAGAGGCCCATGGATCAGTTTCCATATTGGGCAAATATAGAAAGTAGGGAAAGGAATCCACAATAGATTAGGTAAATTCTCAGAAGGATAGGCCAAGAGCAATAAATTTTTGGTGGTGTGTGATTAGGGGAACAGGGGGGCTAAGACCTCAATTTCATCAGTTTGTAGAACAAATGGGAAAACTCCCTCCATTGATGTAGATTAACTGGTGGCTAGGTCTGGAAGCAGACAGAGTACCTGATGGGTCAGGAGTCAGGAAAACCTGAGTTCAAATCCATCCACAGGTACGTAGTAGCTGTGTGACCCTGGGTAAGTCACTTCTCTTTTTACCTCAATGTTCTTATCTGTAAAATGGTGATAATAATAGAATGGATCTCCCAGGGTGGTTGTGAGGAGTTTCTTGTAAAGTGCTTATCCTAGAACCTGGCACATAGTAAGCTCTACATAACTCATCTGCAATTTCCTATCCTAGAGTATTTTCTGGAGCATCCAAGACCAGCTTCTTTTCTACAGTGCCTCAGTTTCTCAAAATAACAATAACAAAAATGAATTTTCTATTCCTCCCTTGATGGCCTCATCATGAGATTAAAATGCCTTCTGGGCTTCTGAGCGGTAAGAGATACTTCAAAGAGAGCCAGGTTATAGTCTCCAAGTCCACATGACTCACCCCCAATGTTAGCCCCAGTGGGGGGAGGGGGACAACTCCCCCAAACCATCTACAACCCTGGAAAGTTGCAATCTGTGCCCCATGGATGAAATCGCAGATTCCCCCAAATAATCTGTGTAAAAAAGATAGTAATGATTCCTCTGGAACTTTCCAAAGCCTACAATGCACTTTCCTCAGAGTAGTCCTTTGAGGCAGGGAGTAGAAGGTTTATTATCTCCATTTTACAGATCATAAAATCCTGGATTTGGAACTGAAAGGGGCCTTAGAGGCCATCTAGTCTAACCTCCCCATTTGACAGATGGGGAAACTGAGATCCAGACAGGTGACTTGTCTGAGGTTACACAGGTAGGGGATCTCACATTATGAATCACGAATTCCAGGCTGGAAGAGACTAGCCTCCCCATCTGACAGAGGGGCAAACTGAGGTCTAGAGATGTGAAGTAACTTGTCTAAGACCGAAAGGGCTGTAATTCAACTCAGGTCCTCTGCCTCCAAAGAGAGAGCTCTTTCCATAGTATCATGATGCTTCTGCAGAGTCACGGCTGCTCTCCCCTTCTCCCTCCCCTTACACCAACTGTGCCGATGGCACGTACACACAGAGTCTAATGAAAAGACACTTTCTTTCTCCTTGGGCCACATCTCTCCCTGGCCCCTCTTCCCCCAGCCTGGACAGTCAAACTAGGAAAGAAGAAACCACAAGCCACCCCCACGAAGTCTGAAAGCGGTCAGAGCAGTAGCACTAGAATCCTGGAAGTTTCTGCCTTCCTCTAGACGTTGTGGTTGTCCCCCTGCCCCAAGGGCCCCAGATGCTGCATTTCTAGCTCGCATAAAGGCTGCTTTGGTGACCGCATCCCTCTCCATCCGGTAGCTAGTCTGGGAAAGCCCCCAAAAGGAGGAGGGAAGGAGAAGAAAGAAATTCCAAGTAGATTCTGGAGATTGGTGAGAGGTGGGACAGTCAATCTTGAGAAGGCTGAGCCGACCCTCAGAGATGGACCTAGTCCACAGAGCTCAGGCCGCAGGTCTCTGAGAAGATGTCGAGATCTGAGGTCAGAGGACAACTCCCTCTGCCTCTGCCCAGAGCAGCCCAGCTCTGCTATTGGCCTTGGGCCTCAGTTGGGTCTACTTTCATCCCCTGGCTGAGGATTACCTGAGGTCAAGGTTTAGCCTCTGCTCTGTTGCTGCCTACCTGTCTGATCCTGACCAAATCATGTCACCTCTTTGGACCTGTTCCTTCATCTGTAAAATGAAAGATGAACTCCTCTAAGCCAGCTCAGAAACCTGATAGCCAAGAGAGTACTGGGAGAGTGGTGTTCAAATACTTAAGCAGCAAGGAGGCACAGTGCATAGAGCACTGGAGTTAGAGTCAGGAAGACCTAAGTTCAAATCCTGCCTCAAACACTTATTAGTGTCCAAGTGGGGATGTGAGAGCTGGTCAAATGTTTGATTTGGAAAACTTCAATGTACTCTGCCTCTCCCAATTCCCAATCACTCATTCTTTAATTCCCTGCCTCATTTTCCCCACAGCATGGACAGGAATTTAAATATTGGTCTTGGGCCAAGCTTTCTGCTGACTTGGAGATAAATAGATAGATAATAGGTAGATGGATGGATGGATGGATGGATAGATAGACGGACAGATGGATGGATGGATGGATGGATGGATGGATGAATAGATAGATGTTTGTATGTATATGTACACGTATATCTGGGTACCTATATGTATAACATACCTATATAGTGTATATATACATTGTTGTACCTATATACACATGTATCCATATATGTGTTTGCATACATATATACACATGTACTTAAATAGTATTTATATACTTTTATAGGTATCTAAATATATGTGCACATATACTTATATATACACATATCTATATAGTGCATACATACACATTAGGTACCTACATCTATGTGCACATCCCTTTTTTTTTTAAGTAAATGCGCATGCTTTTTAATGAGCATGCTTCATATTTTCCTTAGGGCTTCCTGAAGATCAGAAGCTTGTATAGGCAGAAGCTCTGGAGTTCCTTGGGATAAAGACAATCCTATCAAATAGTCATGCTTTCTTCTCCCTCTTCTCCCCTTCCTTTGCCTTCCTCCTCCTCCTCTGGTAGGGCATCACAGCATAAAGCAAACCTGGTATCTCGGAGGCTATGCCAGCAGAGCACAAATCTGGCAATCTTTCCACCCTGGAAAGTTTATAATGATAATGATATCTACCATTTTTATATCACCTACTACATGCCAGGCTCTGTGCTAAGCACCTTATAAATATTCTCTAATTTGATTCTCATAACAATCCTGTAAGGTAGATGCTACTATTACCCTCGGTTGGACAGATGAGGAAACTGAAGTAGACATTAATTAAGTGACTTGCCCAAGGTCACACAGTTAACAAGCATCTGAGGTAGAATTTGAACTCAGGTCTTGATGACTCCTGGCTTGGTGCTCTAAACCCTCTATGCAGTCTTTTTCAGTATGGACTGAGTAGCAACATATTTTCAGAAGACCAAGAGGTGGGAGCAGCTTGACCTGACTGTGGGGTGATAATGTTGTTTTGTTTTGTTTTGTTTTTTCATCCAAGGCAATCCTCAAAAACCATGAAATAATGTTATTTTTATTCTTACTGGTTTGTTTTTTTAATTGTTGGTCTAGAATTGTAACTTCATGGTACAAGGAGCTCTCAGGGAGGAAACTACTACAAGGACAGGCCCTCCCTTTCCCTATAATCTATAATCTCAGAGAACTGCCTAGGGCATCACAGATTGTCTTGCCCAGATTCAAACATCCAAGTCAAGTCAGAGGCAGGAACCAAACCCAGGTCTTTCAGACTCTGAGCTCCGTACCCTATCTGTGACCCTCATCACTTCTCAATAGATTGATGTCATAGCTTCCTGGCTTATCTCCCCGCCTCCACTTTCTCCACATTTCAGTCTGATCTCCACATAGTAACTTTCTTTAACCATGTGACTCCCCTACTGGACAAGTTTTATGGCGTTCTAAGGAGTCCAAGATAAAACAAACACTCTTCTGATTAGCCTTTAAGGTTCTATCCATTCTGATCCACCTATTTTCCCGCCTTAGTGTACATCACCAACCCTCCTGTGCTCAATGATCCAGCCAGACTGGCTTTCTCTCTCTTCCTCACTCATGATATGCCACCTCCCATCTCTGATACTGGAATGGTTTCCCTCCTATAACCACCGTGTATTTACCACATTGTTTATATAGGTATTTATGACCTTTATATTTACACTTTTTTATAATTTAATTTATTACCTTTACAAGACCTATAATTTTATATGCACACTTCTCCCCCATTAGGATAGGAATTCCTTTTCAGGAGAAATCATTTTATCCTTTGTACTTGAATTCCCAGCATCGGGTATAGTGCCTGACACTTGATAAATCATTGTTAAATGATTTCGAGGTAACTGCTTATAATTTCACTAATTATTAACAAATAACAGCTCTCATTTCTTACCAAATATTGCCCCCATAACAATCCTGAGAAGTGAAGTATATGGTACAATTATTCTTTTTTTACAGAGGAGAAAGCTGAGTCTCAGAAAAGCAAATTGACTTGCTCAGCTTCAACAGCTACTAAGCATCAGAGCTGAGACTTGAGCCCAGGTCTCCTAACTTCCAGTCTGGCACTCTTTTCTCTCTGAAATTCTACCATCTCTGTTGGACATTCTGTGCTGGGGGCTAGGATCACACAGATGAAGTATGGCAGAGTTTGCCATACTTGCACTCTGGTCAAAAGTGATCTCTTCCTCTTTAGATTGGGAACTTGGAAAGACTGGGGATGATGCCTTCCATATATACTCTACCCTCACTGGCTCTCTGGCAGGGTTCCTGGTCCATGTCAGGTGCTGCTGGAAAGATGGCTGGTCACTACCCCCTCCTCACTGTGTCTTCTCTTTACTCCCCACAGGGGATCCAGTACCTTATTGAACATAAACTTCTCTCCTCCAATATAGAGGAAATTGCCCAGTTTCTCTATAAGGGGGAGGGACTGAACAAGACAGCCATCGGAGATTACCTGGGGGAGAGGTAAGCACATTACTCTTCTCCACTGGCCATCCTTAGGCTCAGTGGGAAAATCAGCGACCAAACCTCCATGGAGCATTTAACATTTAAACCCCTGGAGAACTTTCTATGTGTGATCAATCCCAGGGATGAGATTCATTTCCTAGATAGGGAGACTGAAAATAGGGAGGCATGACTTGGCCAAGATCACGTCGAGTTCTCAGTGATGTCAAGGACACATCTGGATCTTTTTTTTAGTTTACATCAGGGCTTCTTGGCCCCCAAGAATTGGAGCTTTCCTAAGGATAAAGGCACAAGGTAGGATGAGAGAGACATTTCCAAATCCTCAGAGCTGTCCCAAGGTGTAATGAGCTTCCTCCGGAAGTAGTGATCTCTCTATCATTGGAGTACTTCCAGAAAAAGAAATGACCACATGCTTCATTCATCTATTCAACAAGCCTTTATTAAGCATTAACTTTTTGTAAAGCACTATACTAGATGCTAAGGATACAAAAACAAAACGGAACAGTCCCTGTTCTTGAGAAACTTACATACTATTGTAATATAGATCATAGGATCATAGATTTAGAGCTAGAAGGGAGGCCAACAATTTCAAAGCTTGTGTGTTCATCCTCCGTTGCTGAAGAAGACCATGCCCTCAGAGAAATAATGACATGACTTGCACTTGACTTTGTTTTGAGTGAGGGAGGGCTGTGCAGGTCACCAGCCTCACTTCTCCTCCAGAGCCATCTGAATCCAGTGTCCAGATATTCATTGAGATGACTGGAGATGACCCAGGATGAGGCAATTGGGGTTAAGTGACTTGCCCAAGGTCACACAGCTAGTGAGTGTCAAATGTCTGAGGTGAGATTTGAACTCAGGTCTTCCTGACTCCTGTACTTGTTCTCTCTCCACTGCACCACCCAGCTGTGCTTCAAATCTTGTACTTTACTGATGGAGGAAACTGAGGCAAAGGGAGATTAAGCTAAATCCAGGATCTGAACTCAGGTCTTCCTGACTCCAAATCCAGTGCCCTAGCCTAAACCATCTATGGATTAATTCAATTTAATTGACCAAACATTTATTTATTAAGGACCCACTATCTGCAGGGAATTTAGGAAAGATACCAAGTTGAAGACACATGATAAACAGAGTAAATAATGAGAGCAGTGTCTGATCCCTCCTCTCTCTTCCTCTACACCTGCCCTAGGGATCCATTCAACCTCAAGATCCTTCAGGCCTTTGTGGAGTTACATGAATTTGCCAACCTACACCTAGTACAGGCGCTGAGGTGAGTGGCCTGAGAATGAAGGAATGGTTGAATAAATGAAAAACATTGACTAATCGCTTACTCTGGACCGAGGACCACAGTAAGCACCAGGGGTATGAATATAAGTAGCAAAGCACCTCTGATCTCAAGGGGATGGTATTCTAACAGAGAAAGGCAACACACAGATGGGAGTGGTAGTCAGAGCTTTGTGTTTTGAACAAGACAGCAGGAGAAAATGGTTATCAATGCTACAGAACAGTTGAGAGAGCCCAAAACTCCCAGTGTGATCCAGAGGGCAGCAGATGACTCAGGGTCACAAAAGGGTCTTTTAAAAATGGAATGTCATGGATCCAATTATCACTGGCAAAGAGGGCAAGTTCATGAAGTGCCCTGCGCTGCAGAAAAGTCTTACTAAGAGGAAGAATCGAGGGAGAAAGAATAAAGTTTCACTGATCTAGAGATAAAAGGGACCTTAGAGGCTATTTAGATCAGCTGCCTTCGTTTGACCGATGAGGAAACTGATGCTAAGAGAGGTCAAGTGACTTACAAGGTTACATAGGTAGTGTTAGAAACAGGATTTGAACCTAGAGCCTCTGAATCCAGACACTGTCTACTGCTTAGAAAATTTATATTTATTAACAATAATAAGAATAGTATATATGTCCACATATACATACTCTTTATTTACAAAATAAAATTTGTACTTATTGATAATAATAATAGCATATATCCATATATGTATATATACACTATTCAGGAAAAATATACTTATTAACAATAATGATAATAATATCATATATGTCCATATATACATTCTTTATTCAGAAAATAAAATGTATACTTATTGATAATAATCATTATTATATAAAAATTATATAATACATGCTATTTAAATATTTATTTAATATATTTATTTATATTTATTTTATTTTTATATATTTATTATTATATTTAATATATTTATTCAACATAATTTAAATATATAAAAACAATTATTTTATATTACATATATAGATATATACATATACTACATACATACATATATTTATATGCATACATAATATATATACATATAGCTTTAATGTTTGCAAGGCATTTTGCAAACATTGTTTCACTTTAGCCTCACAACAACCCCAGAAAGAAGGAAGGAAGGAAACAAGCATTTGTTAAGCACCTACTGTGTGTTAGGTCAAGTACTTTTCAAATATCTCATTTAAGCCTCTGCACAACTTTTGAATATAGGTGCTATGGTTTGCTGCTTATATTTCTATCCCTATATTATGAATGAGGAAACTGAAGTACACAGAAGTTAAGTGATTTGCCCAGGGTCATACAGCTAGTAAGTATCTGAGGCTGGATTTGAACTCAGGTGTTCCTGACTCCAGGTCCAGTCATCTGTGCGCTCTGGCACCACTTAGCTATGTGAGTGACATACTCTAAGAGCTGGAAGAATTCTGGAGAAGGGGAGAATTTCAGGGGGTTAGGGTTAGTTAGGAAAGAATTGAAATCATAGATTGTGAGAGCTGGGAGAGGCTTTAGAACAGAGAATGTCAGAGCATCAGAGGTGGAAGGAGCTTTAGACACCTATAAGTCCAAGATCCCAGTTTCACAGAAGAGGGAACTGAAGTCCAACTGAGCTTATGGAAGGGATGGATTTTGAGGTTGGCTTTGAAGGTCAAGGGGGAGGTGGAAGGGGGTAGGGAGAGGGGCAGAGGTTCCAGCAGCCCAAGTGCTTAGCTCCTGCAGGTTAGAAACTCACCCTCTCTCGGGAGCTCCCCAGTCCCTGACCTCTTCTGCTCCCACCAGACAATTTTTATGGAGCTTCAGGCTTCCTGGGGAGGCCCAGAAGATTGACCGGATGATGGAGGCCTTTGCAGCACGGTACTGTCTCTGCAACCCCGATGTCTTTCAGTCCACAGGTAAAAGAATTTTATCCTTTACTAAATCTGGACAGGGGGAAGAGATAGATGCAACAGCTGTAATCTGAATTCATAGAGGGGATAGAGAACTGGACCTGCAGTGAGAAAGACCTGGGTGCAAATCCAGCCTCAGACACTTACCACCTAGTGACCCTGGGCAAGCCACTTAACCTTTGTTTGCCTCAGTTTCCTCATCTGTAAAATAACCACACCATGGTTGTTATGAGAATCAAAAGAGATATAATTGTAAAACACTCAGCAGAGTGTCCAGCACATAGTGCTTTGTAAATGTTAATTGTTTTTATTTTAATTTTTTAGTTATTTTTATTAAATCAATTATTTGTAAAGACCTTTGCTAACCTTAAAATACTATAGAAATGCCAGCTGTGATTCTTCTTCAGCATGTGGGCTTCTCAATGTGAAAACTCCCTGCATTTGCCAGGAGACTCAGAGGGAATCATTTGTGTGAAATGCCTTGCCACCCTAAGCAATGCCAGCTATCATTTTTCAAAGCATTTTCCTCCCAAATAGCCCCTTAAGACAGGCAGAGCAGGTTTTATTATTCTCTTTCTTCTAATGAGGAAATTGAAGCTCAGAAAGGGAAATGACTTGCCCTAGGTCACACAGCTATCTCACTAGCTGGTTTTTAAATCATATACTGGGATAGAAAAGGGAGTAATTAGCCTTTCTAACCCTGGCCCCAAGACGTACCCCATGTGCTGCTAAGAAAGGCCTTCTTGAAGACAGTGACACTTGATGCCTTAAAGGGCAAATGTGGAACCCTACACACTCCAGGGATCATGGTCCTTCTTCTCTCCCATCCCACATGTTCAGACACTTGCTACGTCCTGTCCTTCTCCGTCATCATGCTCAACACCAGCTTGCACAATCCCAACGTCCGGGACAAACCCCCCTTCGAACGATTTGTGTCCATGAACCGAGGTATCAACAATGGAGGAGACCTCCCTGAAGAACTCTTGAAGGTACCCGCTGCCCCCCAGACATATCATTTCTGGGGCCACTGAGGCATTCATCCTCACCCAGTCCCCTAGGACAATGCTGCCAAATTCAAAAGCTCATTGACTTAGAAAAGCACAAGTTAGCTATGTCACATTGCATTTTTATTTATTTTTGTGAAATATTTCTTGGTTGCATTTTCATCTGGTTCATGCTGTAGTGGGGAGTTTTGTGACCCACCTCTGCCCTAGGGGAAGGGGAGTCAGAGGTCAGGATTTGAGGTCCTTATTCTAGTACTGACAACCTGTGTGACCTTGAACTTTGGCTTCAAGGAGAAGGAATTGTCACTGAAATCACTGACCACTGTTACCAAAGGCAAACCAGCATGCACCCCTCCTACTATTCTATTCATTAATAATAATTCAGGTTTGTATAATGCTTTAAAGTTTGTTAATTACTTTCTGACATACCTTGTTGGAGCTAGGACGAATCTTTGAACATGAAATGTCAGAGCTGAGAGGAGTCTCAGAACAGGGAATGTCGGAACTGGGGGGCTATTTACTTCTGTGTGACCTTGGACAAGACTCATTGGGTCTCAGTTTCTATATCTGTAAAATCAAAGGATTGAGCAGAGTGTCTCTAAGCTCCTGCCATCTCTAAATCCCTAACTTCCCACTGCCCCAGACTTCATGTGAGTAATATGCCAGAGGCTGTTGAACGGGCCACCCTAGGATCCCTAGTGCAGAGCTAAAAGGAACCTGAGGGAGCACCCTCTCCTTTTACAGAGCAGGAAACTGAGGCCTAAGGAAGGGAAATCATTTGCTCGAGGTCATACAGGGTGGATTTAAAGGTCAGGTCCTGGGACTGCTGAGTTCTTTTCATAACACTACCCTGCCTCCTCATGTGTATTAAGCACTGGTCCTGGAGTCAAGAAGATCTAAGTTCAAATCCAGTTTCAGATCTAGCTGTGTAACCCTGGTCAGGTCACTTCACCCTCTTTGCCTAAGTTCATCTATAAAAAGAGCTGGAGAAGGAAATGGCGAACCACTCCAGTGTCTCTGCCAAGAAAACCCAAACTGGGTAGCAGAGTCAGACATGACTGAAAATTAAACAGCAATAGCCCTGCCTCCCAATAGATTCACCAGTTCTGAGTTTTCTCACCTGTCAAGCAGGGGTATTAATCCCTGCACCATTTGCTTCTAGGAGTCACTGAAAGGAAAGCGTTTTGTCAACTGGAGAGTCCACCAAAAGATGGGATTCTGAGCCTATTTCTGCTCTCAGGAGCATCCATCCCCCAAAGGATTTATTAAGTCTCTGCTTATTGACTTTCCCCAAAATCCTCCCTTCTGTAAATAATATATAACACACAGCATTGTTAGAAAACCTTTAGCAGTTTTTCATATCCATTGTCTTCACTGAGATTCCAAACAGTTCCCAGAGTTATGGATGAGGTAGTCAATCAGTCCATCAGTAAACATTCATAAAGCATTTACTATACCAGGTACTGTGGAGACAAAGAATGAAACAACATTTGCCTCCATCTAGAAGCTTGTACTACTTTCTATCAGAATCCAGAAGGAATTTAAAATTATCTACCCTTTTCATCCACCCCCTCCCCACCATTCTGTAGGTGAGAAAAGTGAGACTCAGAAAAGGAAAGTGACTTCCCCAAAATTACACAGAGAGGACAGTAGAACTCAGGATATCTGACTCCAACCCTGGTGCTCTTCCCTCCAATACCGTGGAGGTTTAGAGAGCCAAATGACTTGTCCAAGCTCACACAGCCCACTAATCCCTAAGCGCGGGCTAGCGTCTGCATCCTCAGCCTCCCAACTCATTTTGCCAATAAGGAAACAGCTAAATATTCATTCGGTAACAATCCCAGCTGCTGGTTTTTCATTGAAAGGTCTGGTGCTTGCAAAAACCCTGCAGAGAACTTAGCACAACTCCCACTGTCCCCCTTGTACAGATGGGCAAACTGAAACCTAGATAAAGGGACAGAAATAGACCAAGATCACACAGCTAGCCAGCAGCTCAGCTGAAGTTCTAACCTCCTGACTTTATGACCAGGGCTGACTGCACTGCCCTGGAACAGACTCCCTCCCTCTCACTGTGCCAGCCTCTTCTTGTTGCTTTTTCTCATTCTATGTTCCTGATTTCTTTCTGGGCATCTCCAAAGGTAGAATTTTATCAACTTTACTGACAGGAGTATCTAACATCTCTTCTTGATTAAATTTTGGTCTATAGCTCCTGTGTCCTAGGGGGAAAATGTATGTGGAAGATGCAGAGTTTTCACTTAATTCAATTTTGATACAACTCTAACTTTCTAAGGGGTAGTAGCCTGTATTTGGGGGGGGTAAAGGAGGACTGAGGGACAGTAGGGAACAGATCTGGGAAGGGCTACAATATCTGTATGAATTCTTTAAGCCTAGGTCAGGACTGCATTTCTTAGACTCCTTCTCAGTTCCCACCAACTTCAGCTTCAAGTCAAAGGGCTGAATTAGAAGAAAAATGAACTGAGGCTTCCAGGAGGCAGATTTCAACTTAGTGAAAGAAATAGCTTCTCAACCCAGAGCAGTAGAATGAGTAGCCTGGGGAAGCAGAGAGATCTCCTTCATTGGAGGTCTGAGCAAAGGCTAGATGACCATTTTTTAGGGTCGCTAGACATAGGATTCTTGTTCAGGTACAGGTAATACAGGATGGGCTTTGAGGTCCTAGTGACAGAGATTCCCAGGCTCCAGATAGCATTTAGCCTAACTTAACTTTCCCAGGGTCCCCCAAAAGGGCCTTGCACTGTGGGTAACTTCACATTCAAATAACCCAATATAAAGCTTATCACCACACATGTATAATCTGTATCTGATTGCTTACTGTCTCCAGGAAGGAAAAGGATGAGGGAATAGAATTTGGAACTCAAAACTTTAAAAAAAAAGTTTAAAAAGTGTTTTAACACATATTTGGGGAAAATAAATATCATATATTAAAAGAAAAAAGTAAAGCTTATCACCTTAAAGCTGGAAGAAAGGATAGCCAGTCTGAGTGGCAGGAGTAGCATTGAAACTCAGGTCCTGTGACTCCACCCTTTCCACTGCACCATGGTCGAAGTGTTCCAACTTGTTTCAACATTCTTCTACCCTATCCTCACCCCACTAAGTACCAGGAAACTTCAGCTTCAGTCAATGAAAATGAGTGAAGGCATCTGTGAATTTCTTTTAAAAGTTATTTTCATAAGTCTTTTTCAATAGAAATGGATTCCCTTGTAATCTTGCTTATTTTATTTTATACCCTTATAAACATGTTTCTGAGAAGTTACAAATGATTCACCATTCTGCCAAAGGGGACCTCAAATCACAAAATGTTCTGATCCCTTGGTTATAGAATGATGTCCAGGATGCTGAAGGGAGTGAAGAGACTCTATGAAATTCAGTTAGAGTACCCAGGGGTTTTTAGCCTGGAGAAGAAACCCATGATAAATGTCTTCAATTATCCAAAAGCCTATCCCATCCCACAGAAGAGGGATTGTCCCTATTCTGTACACTCCCAGAAGTCAGAGATGAAAGCAATAGAGGAAGTAGGGGACATTACGGGAAACATGAACTTGGGCTCATCCAGAAGGAAAACTTCCTTACATCCAGAAGTATCCAAAAATGGAATGATTTGCCTTGGGAGGTAGTGAGCTCTCTGTCCCTAACAGTCTTGGAATGGAGGCTGGATTTCTCCTTGTATGGGAAGAGGACTGATATTTCAGAACAGGGTGAGGCCAGATGGCTTCCAAGGTTCCTCCCAGTCATAGATTCTATAATTCCGAGGCAGTAGTAGGAACTAGGGATCACTACATAAGAGGCTGAGAAGCAGGGCTTTCCTGTGTTGTGCTTTCAATAGACTTAATTATCTCCAGTAATTGCTGTAAGTATTGTGTCCCGATACTCCTTGGCATGCAATGCAAGGGAAGGATTAGATGATGTTCTGATTCTCAGAATGCCTCTGGGGAAAGTAGTTGAAGTTTCCCAGCCTTGGAATCAGGAAGTCTCAATGCCAGACCGACCTCACTCAAATGTTAGCAGTGCATTCTTGGCTCTTTCTGGGCCATGGTTTCTCTGCCGTGTCTGAATCACAGACTTATTGGGAGAATCCAATAAGAGTACATAGGAAATTGTGGGTAAAGACCACCAGAAGTAGTCCTAGCCACACAGCTCTTTTCCACCCTCCTTGACTTCTTCACTAGTGAATTTCCACTCCATGGATTCTTTCTCCTCCCACCTTTGCTGACACCCCCCCCACACACACACAAACACTCCCATCTCCATGGGCAACTGAAAGCAAGTTGGTGTCAGGAAACTAGTTACGGCTCTTCACCCTACCTTTCACCTCCTCACCACCCTTGTGCCACTTGCAGGGAAGACACCAGCAGAATTTGCATGTGGTTCTTAATAAAGAACATATTTCAGGATGTTATCTTCTGTCTTAGATAGAAAGGAGGATCAGAGAAGAGAGGAGCGGAGAGGAATCAGAAGATTTTTTAACATATAAATGCCTATCTCCATACAGGCCCTGGTCTGTTCTCATCACAGAAGCATTAACTTTTAAACCTAGTGCAGAAAGGAGCTTAGAAAATAGAATATTAGAATATCTATGGTCAACTTCACATTCAAATAACCCAAGATAAAGCTTATCACCACACATGTATAACCAACCTATATCTGATTGCTTACTGTTTCAGGGAGGGAAGAGGGGAAGGAAGGAGGAATAAAATTTGGAATTCAAAAGTTTAAAAAAGGTTTTAACATGTAATTGGAGGAAAAATAAAGTATATTAAAAGAAAAATAAAGTTTATCATTTTAGAGCTGGAAGAGAGGACAGCCAATCTATCCCCATCTTTTTACAGATTAGGAACTTGAGACCAGAGGAAATCAAATGTAGGCTCACTTAGGCATTGAATGACAGGAATAGTATTCAAACCCAGGTCCCAGGGCAGGTGAGCAGTGAGGAAGGCAGGTTTTCCTGTGGGGGCTTGCTTGTAGGATATAGGCTCAACTGGATGATTTTTTTGTCCCCCAGGGTAAGAGAAAAAACATGATAAACTGACCGCAGAAGCATCTGTGTGTTCCCGTGGCTTTCTGGGAAAAACCCTCAAAGCCTATGTGCCCCAGGTACCTTCCAAATATTTGCCTAGCATTAGAGGTGCTGAGATTGCTTTCCAGAAGCAGAGCCCTGGACAAACAGGCAGCTGGCCACGTGGGTATGTCAGCAGCTTGTTTCTGGGAGGGGAGCTCCCAGCTTCACTGGCCTACTGGCCTGCGTGGGTGACAGAAGGGTTGTAGCCCTGTAAACAGAGGCTGGATTTCACTTTCTGCACCTCCCCCTCAGGGTTGAGTTGAGGGATCTGGCAGTCTTTGAGAGCCCCAGCCCTCCTAAGTCTCCACTGAGCCCAATCTGCCCCTGAAACTCACCTAAATTGGCAAACCTTCATCTCTCTAGGGGATCAGCCTAATGAGAGTGTTCATTTATTGCTCTGCTGTGTACAAAGGGCACTTCACACAAGCCCTGGCAGGTGAGGGATTGGAAGCAGAAGGATAGAGAGGGGAGGGGGGAAGGGGTCTAGACTAGAGTTCCAGGGACAGCTCGGTCATTATACAGTTGTGTGTGTCTGGACCTCAGTTTCCTCATGTGTGAAATGATGGGGAGATTGGCTGTCTGATCTCTCAGGTCCCTCCCAGCCCTATCATATCTGTTCTAAGGTCCCTCTCAGCTCTGACATTTCATGATTCACCTCACCTGTCTGCATCTGAAAGTGTAGGCAAACCAAAAGTTCCCTCCTCCTGAACACCTCTGGGCACAGCCCAAGTCCCACTCCCAGGGCCTTCTCCAGTTAGAGCTGAAACACTGTCAAGCTCTCACCTCTCTCTTCTCTCCTCGGAGCAGAACCTCTTTGACAGCATTAAGAGTGAGCCCTTCTCCATCCCAGAGGACGATGGGAACGATCTTACTCATACCTTCTTCAATCCAGACCGGGAAGGCTGGCTCCTCAAACTGGGTGAGAGTCATGTCCCCACTTCCTACCCCACCCATGGCGTTGGCTCTCCCTGATGCTCCCTTGTAATGCCCCTTCCACCTTGGTGCCTCCCATCACCTTAAAAGCACTTGCAAACAGATCCTGTCCCAGTTTTGTTCAAAGGCAGTGTGGTCCAATGGAAAGAGGCTTTGGTGTCTGAGGATCAAATCCTACCTCTGACACTTAACCCCTGTGTGACTTAGGTAATTCACTTTACTTCTCTTCCTCCTCTGTAAAATGAGAGGGTTGACCTGGATGGCTTCTAAGGTCCCTTCCTGCTCTAGAGCTAGGAGGCTAGATATTTTCTCTGGTCTAGGGATTGTCAAAAGAAAATTTCCAACCTCTCTCAATTCAAATCTGCTGCATGCAGAGTCCTGTGTTCTATCCTGGGGAAGGTATAAGGTTGAACCATGACATAACCCTTAGAGGAGATGGTATAAAAGTGGGAAGAACATTTGTTCTGCATCAGAGGACCCGGGTTCCCATCCTGCCTATCTTTCTTTGTGTGACCCTGTATAAAACACTTACTTCTCTGATCTGCAAAATTTTACCTATCTCCGAAATGAGATGATTGGACTAAATGACCTCTAAGGTTCATAAACCTATGGTCTTATGGATGGTCTTGGAGTTTAGAGACTAATAAGGGGATAAGAAGTCAACACAAGTAATTATTAGTATTAGATATTAGCATTAGATTAGTAATTAGTGTTAGATATATTAGGTCATGGAGCAGAATTATCCTGGAAGATCTAAAGAAGATCACTACTGCCTCAAGGAATAAGCAACGGCTCCTGAAGGAGGTGCACAGAAGAGGTATAGATGAGGGGCGAATATGAGATTCTAGCTGTCGAGTTGTTTTTCAGTTGTTTCCAACTCTTCATGACCCCATCTGAGGTTTTCTTGGCAGAGATTTATTTTGCCATTTCCTTCTCCAGTTCATTGTACAGATGAGGAAACCGAGGCAAACAGGGTCAAGTGACTTGCCCAGGCTCATATAGCTAGTAAGTGTCTGAAGTCAGATTTGAATTCAGGTCTTCCTGACTCCAGGCCTGGCACCACCTAGCTGCCCTATTAAATTCTTACTAAGGTGTGAATAACTGGTTGAAAGGGCTTTCCAAGGTAACAAGTTTGGATTAAGAAGCAAGAATTTCTTTACTGGTCTATAGCCAGAGCCATAGAGGTTATTGGAGTTTTGATCCACAGCACTGAAATTTAAAAACCACTACCCCATGATGAGCTTCTTCCCAGCATTCTCCACCCTGCTTTATTCCCCAGACCTAGCCACAGGTTCAAGATATATTAGGGGTTATACCTGATATGTCCTGGGTGGGTGGGGAAGATGTCTCTCTTCCATTTGAATTTGTCTTTAAAAGTTGTCTTGAGGTCATATTTATGAAACGAAAACTGCTCTTTGCAGCACACTAACACCATCATACCATAGCCTTGCTTAGCCTCAGTGACCAGAGAGATGACCACAGCTATGTGAAACTTAATGTGGATTACCTTCCCATGCCTCATTTCTGAACAACCCCTCAGGTTCAGAGGAAGGTGGGTAAGGAAGGCTGGAAGCAGAAGAGTCATGGTATCTGGGGGAAAAAAGAGGAGGAGTGGAGAGGTGAGGGAGAAGGAGGAAAAGCTGGAGCTCAACTTCAGACTAACCCACAATTGTGCAGCTGAGCACACAGTGGGTATCAACCTGTGTGTTTGTGTAGGTGTGATGTGGTTTTGTTTTCTACTGGTTCTGTAGGAGGGCAGAGGGAATAGAAATAGAGGGCAAAGGAAAGAAAGAGGAAGAAGGAGGAGGAAGGGGGACAGAGAAGGAGTGAGAAGGGAGGGAGAGAAGGAGTGAGAAGGGAGGGAGAAAAGGAGAAAGAGGGAAGAAATAAAGAGAAAGGAGTGAGGAAAGGAAGAGAAAAGAGGGAAGAGAATAAAAAGAAGAGAAAGTAAAAAGGGAATGATATATGGTAGGGGAAAGAGGAAAAAAGAAATAGAGGGAGAGGCAGAGAAGAAAAGGAGAGAGGGAGAAGAGAGAAGAGAATGGAAAAAGGAAAAGAAGGAGAGGGGAAGGAGAGAGAAAAGGAATGGTAGGGGAAGAAAAAAAGAGTGAAAGAGGAGAAGAAATAGGAAATAGTCAAGATAGAAAAGAGAAAAAAATGAAGGAAAGAGAGAAAAAGGACTGAGAATAGAAGGGAAAAAGATAAAGATACAAGAGGGAGAGGTAAGTGGAAGGTAAAGGAAGGGAGAAGGAAATGAAGGGGGGAGAGAGGTGAAAAAAGGAGACAGAGAGAGAGAGAGGTGAAAGCAGGCACCAAGGGGGAGAATTAAAACAGAAAGAGGGAGGGGAAGGAGAGAGAAAAGGTAGAGAAAAGCAGCTGAGAAGTAGAAACCTAGGAAGAGGAGAAATCAAGGAAGAGAGAGGGGGAGTAGGCAGATAGGAAAGAGAGGAGGAGGTCACGGAAAGAGAGAAGAGATGAAGGGAGAGAGAGAGAAAGGAAACAAAAAAAGAGGGAGAGAGAGGAGCTCTTTGAGGAAAAGAGGAGAGGATAAGCAAGAAGGAAGAGGAAGGTGAGAGATGGAAAAATGGCAGATGTAGGATCACCAAGACTCCCATCTCAGGCTGGAGATGGGCACAGGCTGCTTCTAGTTGCTGCTGCTACAGACTAAGGCTGACACCTGGTGTTCTGCCGGGATTTGCCCTTCCTTCCCATGACGCTCCAGTCTCTCCCCTGCTCTGAGGCTCTCACCAGTATCACTGGGCTCTTACACTTTCCATCAGCCGGGAGAAGAACTGTGTGTAGTAAGAGTTGGTCAGAGGCCTTCTCCTTCACTGTTGGGTGGATAAGGGCTCTCAGGAAGTGTTGGCAGGGGGTGAAAAGCCATCATCTTCAGCTGGTTAGGGGCTGTCATCCAGAGACAAATGCCAAATACCTAGACCTTGGTCTTTTGACAGGGGAGAGGGTTCTGAAAAGATAGCTCCTTGGTCTCCTCCCCAGGTCTGGCAGGAGGTTCCAAGACTGCCCAACCATCTCATCTGCCTTTTGTTTTCTCTTCAGGTGGAAGAGTAAAGACTTGGAAACGCCGCTGGTTCATCCTGACAGATAACTGTCTCTACTACTTTGAGTTCACAACGGTAAGTCCTTCACCTAATGGTAAAGTCCAATCCTATAGCCAGACTTCCCTCAGACCATGATAGCATCTGGCAATTTCATCCTGGTGCCAGTCAGAGGCAGAGGAGAGGAGGCAAATCCTTCCAGACATGGAGACCACTAAAGAGGGGAAGTAGAATACTGGGGTCCAAAAACTTCAAGAAGGCCTAAATCATTGAAATCCACAGTCCCTAGAGGGAAGTAAAGTCAGGAAGGGGTCAGAGTGTGAAAGGCCTTAAATGCCAAGTCCAGAATGTTACAGTTGATCCTGAAGGAACTCACTGGGGAAAGAAAAGAGGAGGGAAATCAGGTCAGACTTAATTATTTTTTAAAAACTCACCTTGGCAGAATTGAAATAAGAAGAGAAGTAGTTAGGGGTTCAGAAGAGAGCCAAATAGGGCTGATAGAGAGATCAGGGAATCATCTGTACAAGATGAGAATAGTTGAACCCATGGGAGTTGATGAAATCAATGACAATGAAATCAAAGAGAAAGGGCTTTGGAGCAGAGCCTTGAAGGGCACTCACAGATAGTGGACATCACAAAGATGAGAATCTAACAAAGTAAATGCAGGAACAGTAGTCAGACAAATGGGAGGAGACACAGCAGAGACACAGGAAGATGGGAGAGATGGGCAAAGGGATGGGGTGGAATCCAGTTGAATTCACTATTGAATCCAGGAAGTACCTCAGTTTAATGGCTGGGGAGGATGCCAATACATGAAATTTTAGGTTTCCAGATCCTCATAACATAAGTAGATGCTAGCTACTATTATCTCATTTTATAGATAAGTTAACCAAGGAGCAGAGAAGTGACTTGCCCAAAGTCACACAGCTAGAAAAAGTCAGAGGTGGGATGGACCCTAAATCTCATCAATTTCAGGGTCAACATTCTTTTCACTCCCCCACTATGCTTCTCATGAAATCCAATGGGGTTAAGGAGTTTTCTAAGGTCCTTAGAGCCTTAGTGAATTAATTAATCAATGAGTTAATTAATTAAAAAGTATTTATTAAGCACCTACCATATTCTAGGCACTGTGCAGGTCCTAAAGATACAAATACAAAGATTACACACTCTCTTCCCCCTAGTAGTTTGTATACTCTCTTGGGAGAATATCTCTACATGTCAATCAACAAAAACGTTTCTTAGGTGCCTACTATATGCCAGGTACTGGAGACACCAAAATAAATGTTAGACATTCTCTTCCCTCAAATTGGGAATTTGGGGAAGACAATATATATGAGGGAGTGGTAACTGAGGTGACCATCTTTTCAGCCCACAAGCTCCCTGACTAGGTTTCCTCCTCTATCCTTGCAAAAGGTTCCACCATGACCTAGGACAAGATCAAGGTCTCTGTCCACTCTCCCTTACCTTCCCTCCCTAGTATTATTGGTACCAATAGCCTGAGCAAGAATATTCTCATTTTCTCTTCTAGGATAAGGAACCACGAGGCATCATCCCATTGGAAAATCTCTGCGTCCAAAAGGTGGATGATCCCAAGAAGCCGGTAGGTTTGGGGTGCTGAAAGAGGAACATCAGAGATTATTTAGCAGAATAATTTAACAAATTCAGTTCTAGTTTTTCTAAAACCTTGGCCAAACTCACTTTCTCATTTATCTTGATTTTTTTTTGCTATTTTTTTTTCAAAACCTTACCTCTAGCTTCCTCCAGGACCTTGCTATTCCCTCTTTCTCATTTATCTCTAATTTCTGTCTCTCTGTCTGTCTCTTTGTAGCTCTCTCCTATCTCTTTCTCTCCCTACTTCTTTCCCTCCACAATGATTCTTCTCCATATGCCTACAAACATTGCAATAACCCATCAAAAACAAAGCTTTCCTATTCCTCTGTATCCTCTCCCTCAACCAGCTTTACAGCCAAACATCTTGAAAAAATTGTTTAAACCTAAAGCCTTCATTTCCTCCTAGAATCTTACTGGAAGATCTTGAATTTAAAGGTCATTCTAGTCCAGAGGATCTTAACTTGAGGTCTAGGAAGGAAGGAAGGAAGGAAGGAAGGAAGGAAGGAAGGAAGGAAGGAAGGAAAAAAGAAATGAAGAAAGAAAGGAAGAAAGGAAGAAAAATAAAGGAAGGAAGGAAACTGCATTTCAATAGAACTGGCTTCTTTTATAGTTATCTGTATTTTATTTCATGCATTTAAAAATATGTTTCTGGGAAAGATCTGTAGTTTTACCAGATGGACTGTCCACAGGGTCTTGTTTTGTTGTTTGTTTGTCCGTCATTCTCAGAGAGGACCATGACATAAAGATGATGACATGACTTCCACTTGACTTTGTTTTGGGTGAGGGAGGGCTGTGCAAGGTCACCAGCCTCACTTTCTTTTCCTGAGCCATCAGGTCTATGACACCAAAGAACCCCCAACCCCAGACAGAATGGCATCAGCCTGGTATTCAAAGCTATGCAGAAACCAATCTCTATAGCCTGATTTGATATTGTTGTGGTTGGGATGCTGGCCTCAGAGTCAGAGGGACAGCCAGAGCTGTTCTAGTCAAACTAGACTATTGCCTTCCACCTCCATTTTCCATGCCTTTGTATAATCCTGCCTTCTGTACCTGGGAGGCTGAGAATCCCTGGGTCCCTTAATGGCCAGCTCAGTGGGACACCTCTTATGTGAGACCTGTTTTGATCCCACTCTCTAGTCATTGCTGCTTTCCCTCACTACAGGGAATTACTTTGTACCTACCTTTGTATACTTTTGAAAACATACACACACACATACTGATTCAGAGGACAATATGTACATAGATAAGTGAAGATATATTTAATATTCATATATTCATTATATATTATATAATATATTCACTATATATGCATAATATATAATATATCCACTATGTATTATACATATTATATATAATATGTTCACAATATGAACATATTAAAATATAGTCTATATTTTTATATAAAATATATTCACTGTATGTACATATATTTTCATATATACATACATATATGTATGTGTATACATATATACATGTATATATATTCACCATATATATGCATATTTATTTACTTGTCTATGTACATATAGTCCCACTCTCAGTAAATGTAAGTTGTTTGAGGGCAGGAATTATTTCACTGTTATCTTCGTACCCTTAGGGTCTGGTAAACAGTAAGTACAGGGAGGCACCACTGAAAAATGGTGTGGAGAGTGGGGAGGGAATCACTGATTCTGGAATCAGAGGACCAGGGTTCAAATCCTACTTCTGATATGTAATGATTTGTGTGACCTTGGGCAGCCACCTCAGGTCCCTAAACTTCCATTTACTTCTTTGTAAAATGGGGAGTCATACCAGATGCTCTGGTCCTTTCAGTTCTATTGAATTGAATCCATCAGCAGCTAGTCCTGTCCATGTCAGTTGGCTATCCAGCTTTCTCTTGAAGATCTCCAGTGATGGGGAGCTCCATGCTTGGTTCCTCTTGGTCTCACACTTTCCCTTTTCCTCCATTCAGTATTGCCTGGAGCTCTACAACCCCAACTGCAAAGGCCAGAAGATCAAAGCATGCAAGACAGATGGGGATGGGAAAGTTGTAGAAGGGAAACACCAATCCTACAAGATCTCTGCCACAAGCCCTAAAGAAAGGGATGAGTGGATCAAGGCCATAAGGTAAGGTCAGGGGATAGAAGGCTTCAGGTTGTGGAAGGAGTGATCCCAGAACAGGTTTCACTCTACTTGGTTCTTCAGAACCTGATCTCTTGCCCTGTGCCCAGTCTTCATGGAACCTCCTCAAAGTTAGGAGAAGACCAGACAGGGTAATTCTAGCCATCCTCCTACCATCAGACATGACAGCGTCTTAATGGCAAGTTCTCCCCAGGAGGCTGTATGGTATAATGGGTAGCTTAGTGGCTCAGTGAATAGAGTTTCAAGCCTGGAGGCAGGAAGACCCATCTTCCTGAGTTCAGATCTGGCCTCACTTACTAGCTGTGTGACCCTGGGCAAGTCACTTAACCCTATTTGCCTCAGTTTCCTCATTTGGAAAATGAGCTGGAGAAGAAAATGGCAAACCACTCCAGTATCTTTGCCAAGAAAACCCCAAATGGGGTCACAAAGAGTCAGAGAGGACTGAGACAACTGAACAACAATATGGTGCAATGGAAGGGATATCAAATTTGAAATGAGACTTGGGTAAACCATTGAAACTCTCTGTGTCTTATCTTGTTCCTGGGTAAAAGGAGGGTATTGGGCTGATGGCACCTGAGGGCTCTTCCAGCCCTAGACATGGGACGCTCTGACTTTGCTGATCTTGATCCTCTCTGATAAAGCAGCTGTCTCTACCCCCAGTGCTGACAGCTCTCTACTTGTCTTCTTTTCACTTTCCAGGGCCAGCATCACTCGTGTTCCATTCTATGACCTTATCTCTGCTAGAAAAAAGAAGATCACCAGCAAACAATGAGCAACCTTTGGGTTGCCAGTTTGTCCTCTGAGGACTGAGGTGATCTGTGATTTCAGCGGTCCCTGGAAACAACCACCTACCTCAGTCCCATCCTTTGCAGGGCCCTCTCCTACCTCAGCCTCCCCCATCCCACCTTCCCATAGGCTCCACTGAAGATGAAAGGAGCAGAAGCAGAAACAAGTGGGGAATTAAGGGAAGAAGTCACAGTGTGGAAGAAGCCAATCTCCCCTTCCTTGGCCTTAAATCTCCTTTGAGATTGGCCAAGACAGCATGATAGAATCTTGGCTTAGGAGCACTCATCCACATTGGCCTGAAGAGGCTGGAAAGACTCTGTACTTGAATGCCCATTCTCTAGTCCATTCTCTCTTTGAGGGTCTACTGTAACAAAGAGAGTAGGATTGGATGAGCAGGAGACTGGGAAGCCTCAGACAGTGTTCTTGGGGGCACTCAGGATTGGACACAGTACTCTGAGCCCAAAAGATACAACAAGTGGGGCAGAGCAACCAGAGATGTGCACCCTATTGGGTGGGGAGTTCCCCTGCAAGAGCTCCATCTCCACTTCTGATGTTTACCATCTTTGTGATGTAGGACAAGTTAACTGATCTCTCTGTAAGATGAAGGAGATGGACCAAGTAACCCCTGAAGTCCCTTTTAGTTTGAAGTCTACAATCCCATGTGTGCCCATGACCAGGGTCTTCTGCATATAGTCAGGGCTTAACCTTGAAGCCCTACCATTATTAGCACCTCCACGCTAATAGGGGCCACAGAAAGACTGAGGACAAAAATTAACTGGCCCCCCTGCATTTGAGGAGCCTTTCAATCAAGGTCAAGAAGGAGGCATGGATATTCATGTCCCACCTTGTGTGTCTGAGATGCAAGAAAAGGAAGGACACCCCCCATCCCCATAGAAATTGACAATCGAATTGGGTAGCCAGCTTCCAACAGGGCACAACCAACAGAAGACGAAATAGACCACCTCTGAATGTTTGCAGAATGGGGATTTTTTAAAGGACCAATCACGCTCCACTCTCTGCCTCACACAGGTAGATGAAGAAAACACTTAGGAAACTGTAAGCTATAAACTGTTAATCAATGCATACATGTCAGCTCAGCTAACAATTCAATTCAACTAACATTGATTAAAGAGCTAACTTACGTAGAGCTATGGATTAGTTGTTAGTGAAAGATATGGAGTTTAGATAAGACATGGCTCTACCCTCATGAAGTCTAGAGTCTAGTGTGAGGTATGGGTGGAGGAGGGGACATGAATGTAGAGGATCCATAACACATACAATTACATTCCATTAGATGTAATGTCAGGGAGTTAATAGTTTTAAAAGGCAGCATTTTTCAGCGAGAGAAGCATTGGATTTAGTCAAAGTCCCCAGGTTCAAATCAATCAGTAAGTATTTAGTAAGAACCTACTATGTGCCAGCCACTGAACTAGGGGCTGTGGACACAACGACAGAAATGGAACTCTTCTTCCCTCCAAGATGTTTTCATACTGTTGGGGAAGACTGCATAAATCTGACCAAATATTTAGTAACTACCACTTCAAGACTGGTTGGTTGGTTACCCTTCATTCTCCAAGAGGACCAAAATGACATTACTATGCTAAAGTCAAGTTTTGATGTGTCCAATTGTGTTTGATCAAACCAATGTGAGCTCGGAATGTTCTACCACAGCGTGGGCCCAAAACTGGAGGAGACAAAGGCAAAATTGGCAAGTCTCCCTCCCCTCAAGTAATTCATGCTTCACTGGGAGAGACCACAAACGTATACCAAACACCTGTATAGGTACATATAAAGCCACTGCTTTACTACCAACATGACCTTTGACAAATCATGTAACCACCCTGAGCCTCAGTTTCCCCTTGAATAAAATGAGAGAGTTGGACTAGAAGGTCTCTGGCCCCTTTCAGCTTTAAATATATGATCCTATAAATGTCTTCAAGAGATGCTATGAAAAGTCCAAGGTGGGAAAGGCCATGATGGACCTGGGGAAGTAGGTGGAGATGGGAAGGTGACAGTGAAGGCTTCCCTGAAGAGGTGGCAGAAAGGATGAGTAGGAATTCCACAGAGAAACAGGGATTAAAAAGATCTTTCTAAGCAGGAGAACGGGGTTATTTGAGAGAATCAAGATGCCCAAAAGCTAATCCCTTCCTAGGGTCTTATGGAATCAGTTCCCAGGAGACTCTTCCAGGGAAAGCAGAGCCAAATCTCCTTCTGTTAGGGGCTGCCCTCAGGAGGTCAACTGAACTGGATGAGACAAGCAAGAGAAAGATGGCAGGGGACTCCCTGGAAACTTGAAGCCATAGGGAGAGGAATCATTATCATCGCCACTTACTTATTGGCATAGAAGTTACAAGGAAGAATATGTATTCTATAGCAGTAGTTTGGAATTTTTGCTCCAGCAGTAAGCAGAAGGAAAGGTACCATAGGTACCAAAGGTACCATGATTGTGGAGCAAAGGCAGCACACTACTCCATGGAGAGGATTTCATGGGGTAGAGGAAATTGTGAGGATCAAATGGGACACTACAGCAAATGTCATCAGCACCCTCTAAATTTGAAGCCCCAGGACAAAGCCCCAATCACCATATCTTTGTTATAGTTTTAATTCCTAAAACCCAACCTGAATGCCACCTCCTCTAAGAGGCCTTCCATGGGCTCCCCAAGTTGGAAACATCTTCATGTAACTGTTTTATGCATTGGGGACAGGGAATGGGTGAAAGCAGATGACCTGGATCGGTGATTTCATCTACAGAAGGAGTTCCAGGTGAGGAAACTCCCTTCCCCAGATGCCTTCTCAAATTGCCTGGGGCACTAAGAAATTTAAGTGACTTGCCCAAAGTCACTGACCCTAGGGAATAGATTTGAACCCAGAACTTCCTGACTCCCAAGCCTGCCTTTATTATTATATTAGTAATACAATGTTCCCTCCCCTTCTGTGTTGGGGACTAAGCCTACCTCCAACCTGCTAATGTGACCACTTTGGGGTTCTGCTCCTGATTCCATGATATCTCTGGTATCTCTAGTACTGGCAAGCAGCCCTGCAGAAAGCTGCAGAGAGTGGTCTGTGCCCTGGGCCAGTACTACTTGCCCTTGGCCTGATGCCCTGCCTTTGCCATGTCCTACTGACTTTCCAGGTCTGTCTTCTGTCTCCCCATGCCCAACATACACTCTGAACCAGTAGACATCTTGCTTGTCACATTTCATTCACAAAGGAACTGGTGCCCAGAGAAGAAAGGGAAACCTAGAGAGGGTAATCCTCTGAAGACCCAGGGTTGACTTTGTTTACAGGATTCAGCTCAAGAGTCAGTCGGAAGCATCATCCCTGACCAGGATCCTGGAAAAGGGAGATTTGACCCCAGTGCCCCAGCTGCTCCAGGGAGAATCCTGGAGGTGAGATAGGCTGAGACAAGGGGGGAGGAGGAGCCAGGGAGCCAAGGAGCTTCCCCCAGTCCTCCCCTACATCCTCCCTGCTCTCAGGCCTCCCTCTCTCTGCTTTATTCCTTTCCTGGCTCCCTCTGACCTCCCTCTACCATCTTCCCTCTCTCTGAGGCAGCCTCCCTTTCCACTCAAGCCTGTTTTTCTGCATTCCTTTCTATGGCCTGCAGGGGGCTCCAACCACAAGCAAATACAAAGTTCAGAGTAGCCCAAGCACTGAGACTTGCTTGGTGCATCCTAGGCACTAGAGGGGGATTCTCCCTAACTAAGCCTCTGCCCTGGAAAGTCCAAGTATAATGGGGGACATAGAACTTGCTCACATGGAGAATAGTCAAGAAAATATCTAAGAAAAAATAATGCAGCACATATGCCAGAAAGGCAGGGTAGTGTAATGGAAAGAACTAGATATGCGATCAGAAGACCCAAGTTTAAATCCTGCTACTTGATGTCTTTGGTGACTTTGAACAAGTGTCTTCCTTTCTCCAACTCTCAGTTTCCTTTAGCATAAAATGAAGGAGTTTGACCAGATGACCTGTAAAGGTCTCAATCAAACTCTAGATTCAGAATGCTAAAGATCTTGGACATGGAATTATTCTTGAAGGTCATCTCTCCCAGCTGATGGGGTTGTAGGGGCTTGGGATAGGGATCCAGACTCCACTTGAACATGCCTCGTGCCAGGGAGCTCACTATTTATGCATTGCTAGGACAGCACTAGGATTAGATGGGATTTCTTTCCTTAACCTTCCCAAAGTCACATAGAAAGTGACAGAGGCATTTTGAACCCAGTTTAAATTGAAACTCAAATTCAGGGTTTCAAAATCCTCATGAAACTAAAATCTTCCTCATTCTAACCCCTGACCAATGTTCCTAAAGCTCAGCCAAATAATCCTAATCCCTCTCCATGAAATACCTAAGTGGCACAGTGTGTGGAGCACTGGACCTGGAGTCAGGAAGACCTGAGTTCAAATCTTGCCTCAGACACTTCTTGGTTGTATGACTCTGAGCAAATCACTTAACCTTTAGTTTGCCTCAGTTTCCTCAACTGAAAAATGGGGTTAATAGCAGCACCTACCTTACAGGGTTGTTGTGAAGACCAAATGAGATATTTGAAAAGTACATGGCATACAGTATGTAATATACATACATACATACATACATATATATATGTACTTAATCCTTTCCCACTTTTCTATGTGACAGCCTTTCTTTTCCTTTAATATAGCTCTCAAGCCTCCTCTTTTTGATCATAAATATCCCTTCTTCCTTCAAATGATCCTCAAAGGCCTTGGTATCCCTTGCCTTCACCATCTTCCTTGCTCTCGTCTGAACTCTCTCCACTTTGTCAAAGCTCTAGCTACAATGCAGCTCTCAGAATGTACCACCATCATCTAGACATGGTCTGACCCAGGCAGAAGATAGCAGGAATGTGACCTCCCTAATCTCTTCATTTGGTCCAAAATCACATTAGAAATGAGTCTGAAGTCCATTAAACCCCTCAGATCTTTGGCACGTGAAGGGATGTCCAATCCACTCCCACTCCTCCTCCCCAGCTCCATCATGGTTTTTGTGAAGTCACAAAACTGCAGGACTTTATGGTTTTCCCTATTGAATTAACTCTTGTTAGATTTGGCCCTATCTTTACAGTTTGTCTAGGCCTTTCTTCTTCCTGATCCTATCATCCAACATGTCAGCTCATCTCTCTCTGCTTTGTGTCAGCCGTAAATTTGATAACTAGGTCTGCAGTCAAGTCTCTGATAAAGACATTGAACAGATCAGGACCATGGACAGGTCACGGAAGGGTTGCATGCCACAGACCTCCACTTCAGATTAGAGTTTCATAAAATTTAGGACTGGAAGAGATTCTCCTGAAAATATATAACCCAGTCCTTTATTTTATAGATGAGGAAACTGAGACCCTGAGAGGTATAGTGGATGGAAGCTTGGCATAAGAAAGTTGACTTGAAGTCAAGAAGACGGGTTCAAATACTTGTCTCCCTCATCTGACAGGCAATGAAAAGGGCACTAGCCCTGAAATCAAAAATATTTGGGCTCAAATATTGCCTCAGACACTTACTCACGTATCTCTGAAAAAGTCATTTAATACCTTTCAGCCTCAGTTTCTTAATCTGTGACAACAATAGCAAGCTATTTAATAGAGCTGTTTTGAAGATAACATGAGACAATATATGCAAAGCATTTTGCTAACATTAAAAGGATATATACATTTTTAATTTGTTATTATTATTAGGATCATAGAAATTGAACCGGAAGGGGACTCTGAGGTCATTTGGCCCAACCCTCTCATTTTATAATTTAGGAAAATGTTGCCCAAAGACGAGCGATTCAGGATCAAAGAATCATGTAGTTAGAGCTGGAAAGGAACCCAGAGGTCATCTGATCCAACTCCCTCATTTTACAATTGAAGAAACTAAATCCCTAAGAAGTTAGATGGCTTAGGATCATAGAATTATAACTCTGGAGATAGAAGAGGATTTGGAGGACATCCAAGCTTGCACCTTCCTTTTACAAATGAGAAACTGAGGTAGAGAGAGGTTAAGTGACATGTCCAAGGTCCCACAACTCATAAGTGCCAGCAGCAGGATTCGCCCTCAGTTCTGATCCAAAACTAGGCAGCTTAGGTGGTGCAATGGAAAGAGCACTGGACCTGGATTTAAGAAGGTCTGAGTTCAAATTCAACATCAGATGCTTACTAGCTGTGTGACCCTGGGCAAGTCACTTCACCTCAGTTTTCTCATCTGTAAAATGGGGATAATAAGACCTACCTACCAGAGTTATTGCAAATCTAAAATGAGATAATAATTGCAATGTGCTTAGCATAGCACCTGACACATAATAGGTGTTATGAATAGAAATGTTAGCTAGGGTAAATACAGTGTTCTTTCTACCATACCATTATTCTTCCTGTGGGTGTAGTGTTGGTATGGAAAGAGTGTTGGATTTAAAATCAAGAGATTTGGTTCAAATCTTGGTTTTGCCACTTCCTATCTGTGTGACCCTAGGCAAGTCACTTAAGTTCTTCAGGTTTCAATTCTGTCATCTGTAAAAATTAAAGGGTGGAATTAGATGATCTTTAAGAGAATATCTTTCAGCTAATCTCTGTAAGCCTCACTATCTTCATCTGAATAGTGAAAAGGTTTGACTAGATGGCCTGTAAGGTCCTTTCTAGCTATGACATAACTGTATTGTCATCACATACCTATCTTTCCATTTTATCCATAAGGATGGTATGGAAGACTTTGTCAAATGCCTTACCAAAACCCAAGTGTGCTTTGGTTGGTCTAGTAGGGCCTTTGCACTAGACACTACTTACACTCCCTCTCACAAAGACTCTCTCTCCTCTTCCTCCTTTTCTTTCTTCTCTTTCTTTTTTTCTTTTCTTTTCTTTTCTTCTTCTTCTTCTTCTTCTTCTTCTTCTTCTTCTTCTTCTTCTTCTCTTTCTCCTCCTCCTCTTCCTCCTCCTCCATGTTTGTTCAAGACTCAGCTTGAGCATTACCTTCTAGCCTTTGCTAATCCCCCTAGCTGCTAGTTCTCTCCTTCCCAAACCACCTTGCATTTATTGCATGTTTATCCTGTATGCATTTCTTTTGAATGCATACATGCTCTCTCCATGGATAGAATGTAAGTTCTTTGAGACCAGAGAATTTGTTTAAATATTCTTTAAGGTCCCTTCCAGCTGTACATATAAGATTCTGTGACATAATTGACCTGCCATTAAGGTTTTCATTTTATTTTTTTGCCTGTATATCCCCAGGTCCAAACACATCATAGGCATTTGTTGCTGCTTAGTCATTTCCCTTGTGTTTGACTCTTTGTCATTCCATTTGGGATCTTCTTGGCGAAGATTCTGGAGTGGTTTGTCACTTCCTTCTCCAGTTCATCTTAGAGATGAGGAAACAGGCAAACAGGGTAAAGTGACTTTACCAACATTGCACAGTTAGTAAGAGTCTGGGGTTAGATTTGAAATCAGGAAGATGAGTCTTCCTGACTCCAGGCTAAGTGCTCTATCCACTGTGTCACCTAGCTGCCCTCAAAGGCATTTAATAAATGAATTTTGATTAAAGATGCATCATTATGACTTCATGTTGACATGTAGCAACCATCATTTGCTTTTTCAAAGTATTCACAGATCATCTATCAATTTTCTAAACTATTCAAAAAAAATTGCTGGTGATGGAAATTAAGGTCACTGGCCTTTTGTTGACTGCACCCACATTCTTTTCTTCTCCAGGATTTATCAAAGATTACTCATAGAAATTCAGCAGTCCCATTAAGTTCCTTCAGTATCCAAAGGTGGAACCCTTTGGGCCATTTCTGGGCCCAGAGATGAGCTTACTTATTGATAGTTGCTGGCTGGACTCTTGTTATCTCCCCAGGGATCTCCTGGGGCTACAGTACCTTGTAAGCCATGTTTTGGGAGTCAGTTTGGCATAATGGAAGGAGTGCTGCTCCTGAAGAGCAGAGACCTGAGAGTCACAATTCCAACACTTACTAGCTTTTCAGGAAAATCACTTAACCTATTCAGGTTGAACCTTCCTATCTGTAAAATCAAGGGGCTAGAGTAGATTATATTTAAGGTCTTCTATAAGCTTTTAACATCGCATTTCTAAGATCTCTCCCAACTCTGATGTTCTCTAGTCTTATCCAGCTCAAACATTCTGTTCTAAAATCCCTTTCAGCTCTGAGATGGAGGTTAGTGTAGCAAACAGTGATGGACGTGGTTTTCCAGAGACCTGGAATCAAATCCCACCTGACACTTACTAGCTGTGTGACCAATGGTATGTCACTTTCCATCTCTGAGACATAGATTCCTCCTCTGTAAAATGAAGGGGTTGGATGAGACAGCTTCTAATGTCCCTTTTTTCTCCAAATCTTTCATTCTGCAATCTGACACTCTTTACTCTAAGAGCACTTTTGGCTCTAGAGTCCCACATTTCTAGGAGGTATTAAAGCCCTATATGGATACTCCTTGTCCCATCCCCTTTCTAATTTGTTTGCTGCTCCAGAATGGGCTGCCATGTTCTATTTATTTGACTCTCTGGCTTTTGAGGACCGGGGCGGGGCATATCCCCATGCACCCTGGTCATTGTTTTGCAATTTGGTCATTAATACATTATGACCAAATCCAGCACCAACCTAGCTATAAAATAATGCATCCAATTCCCAAAGAAGTAAATCAGATGGTCCACACCAATCTGTCAGGTGGAAAAGGGATTAGACTCATTCTCTCTGCCTGGAGGAAAGAATTAGAAGGGATGGGGAGGAGGAATTGCAGGTAGTGCTACTTTAAATCAATACCAAGAAAAATTTCCTGGGAATGAGGGCTATGCTGAGGCAGATGATGGCTTTCCCATTGATGGAGGTCTTAAAGTGAAGGCTGGACAATCCCTTCTAAAGGATGTTGTAGAGGTAATTTTTACTTCAGGTATGGATGATAAGGGTTAGACTGTAAATGGCTGGCTCTCCACAGGGCCAGTGGGGTCTTATGATTTCAAATTCAGGGGAATCCTACTTCACCACCCTGCTTCTTACTAAGTGAGCATAAGCTTTGTTCCTATCACAGTAACTGCTAATGTAACACTTTTTCATGCATAGCTACTTTTCAGGGGAATTGATTAACAATAATGGGTGATGCTTTCCTATATGTGAGAGGCAACTTATAACTGCTTAGTGGACCCCTTCCTACACTGATGGATTTCATATCATGTCAATAGAGATAGAAAAGCCCCCTAATAGTTTTGTGATCTGAAAATCCACCATTAGAGATTCATTCCTTCGAGTAAGCATCAACCTTCCAAGATCACTGGAAGATAGGACATGGGAAGGAAAAAGGGATATGCTTGGCACTATATATGACTGGAAGCAGAAGGTGCATTCTTCAGTCTGGGAGAAGCACACACCTACCACACAAGGTTGTTATGAGGATCAAATGAGATAATGTATTGAAAGGTCAAAAGTACTATATCAGGAGAGGCAGCCTGGCATTGTGGATAAACAACTCACCTTAGAATCAAGAAGACTTTGGTTCAATTCTCAGTTCAACATGGAGAAATGCATGGATGAACTTGCTCTTAACTTCCCAAGCTGAGCCTGAAATTTTCTCTCCTAAAAATGGAAGAGAGGCCCATGACTGAAGACTCCTGTAGCTTTCCCCTTGTTTCTAAAAAATTAAACATAGAATAGGACATGAGTTTTCCACCTAGGAGAGAATGGAGAGGCCAACCTTCCCTTCTACCCAAAGATCAAGAATTACCCTATAAAAATGCTTATGGAGCAGGGAGAAACCTTAGAGATCATTGCATTTGACCCCTTCACTTTACAAATGGAAAAAAAGAGGTCCAGAGAGGCAAAGTGGCTTACCTAGAGTCATGAAATCTCAGAGTCAGGATTCAAACCCAAATGTTGACTGAAATTCATGACTTTATCCATTATACCATTCTACCACAAATATCCCACTGGCCATTGGGAAAGTCAATTTATTCTTTATATAATTTATTTATTTTTAGTTTTCAACATTCACTTTCATAAGATTTTGAATTTTAGATTTTCTCCCTCTCCTCAAGATGGTGTACAATCTGATACAGGTTTTACTTACACATTCATATTAAACATATCTTCACATCAGTCATGATGTAAATCTGCATTCAGACTCCAAAGTTCTTTCTCTGGATGTGAATAGCATTTTCAGTCATGAGTCTTTTGGAATTGTTTTAGATCCTTGCATTGTTGAGAAGAGCTAAGTCTATCCAAGTTAATCATCACACAATGTGGCTGTTACCATGTACAATGTTCTGGTTCTGCTCACGGTCAACATCCGTTCATATAAGTTGGGAAAGTCAATTTAGAGAGGAACCCTCCTGGCTTCCTCCCCAGGATTATTGAAACAATTTCCTAAAAGACTTCCTGTTTCCATTCTCTGCAGCTCCAATTCATTCTGCACAGGCTACCAGATCATTTATAGAAAAGACCTGCTGCCCTATGGAGCTGTGACTGCCTTCTCCCTCTGTGGGGTCCCTTATCTTTGGGCTTATTCAGGTATTGGGTTTAGCCCTGCCAGACACTAGTCAAGTTCTTTCTCATTATCCCTGGTTCTTTACTCCTCAAGAATGAGGAAAATTCCTTAAACAAAGTTAAGATTTGGCTCATGTCTAGGGTATCTCCCGAAGTATCGCAAAATTGTATGTCTTGAGCAGGAAGAGACTTTGGAGGTCCACACTCCTATTGATACAGTTGACAAAACTGAAGTCTAGAAAAGTAAAGTAACTTGACCTCAGCCACAAAAGTGTGGCAGAGCTGGAATTGAAGACCAGATCTTCTGACTCCAAATTCACTGCTGTTTTTCCTAATGTATGTCAGGGAAGCTATTTATTTCCTCCTCACAAAAGAAATGACTAAAACACAAAAGATTAATCCACAGATTTAAACATGAAGTAATAACCCATAACACTGATTATTCTCTTCCAAGAAGTTGATAGTTAAAACATCAAAAGAGGAAACATTTCATTGGGCTGCTGAACAGTCAATTTGACCTTGACCTTTTCTCTGGTCTGTATAAGCAACTCCTTGAAGTTCCCTCTGTTCTGGAAAGCCAGGGAATGATGCTTAGCAGTGCTCCTCTCCTCCAAGAAGCCTTGTAATGGTGGCAGAGAGAAGTGCTTTAAGTGTCATTGAGGGATTCAGGAACTCTTGAATGCATGAGGTGCCTCCTAGGCTGGAATGACCCATCTCAGGATCACTGCGCAATTCTGCTCTATGTTCTAAAGATTATGGATGAAGGTTTGCTCTTCTTGAAACCCAGCTAAGTGTTCAGAGGCTTATTTTTGAAATTTTTTGGACCCCAATGACTCATTCAGACTTCCTCATAAGAACAGGAGCAGAGGGATGGAGAATTCACTGAAGTGTGTGGCAATGGAAAAAGCCCCATGCCAATGAAAATGCAGAGCTTTGAAGTTTTGAAGTAGGTACAGTCAAGGGGATCCACTGGATGAGATGTTTTGATTCTGTGGTGGATGGGAAAGGTGTTTCAACCTCTTACTAAAGAACATTTGCAAGTCCCCACCCCCATCTCTGTGATGTCACTTTTTCAGAAAGGATTAGCCAACTGTAACTTTTTTAATGCATAGAGAACAGACAAGTTGGATAGTTTTGAAAGCAATATGTAGAATTTGGGACATCCCATTGAAATCTTTTTACTACTTACCTCCAGGTCTATCTCCCCCTGCCTGTCTCTGTCTCTCTGGGTGTCTGTTTCTCTGTGTGCCTCTCTGCCTATCTCTCTCTTTCTGTCTGTCTTTGTCTCTCTGTCTCCGCCCCCGCCACCTCTCATAACTTCAGTACCTGACTTATAATCTTTTGTATCACCTAAACATATGCTCTCTTCAACCCTTCTGGCTTCCCAGTTTTTCAGCCTCCCCAGTTCCCAAAATCTTTGCTACTAGTCTGCCTCAGCCATGTACAGGTATGGTCACATCTTAGATAACCCTACTCTGCACCACCACCCCAACTTAACTGAATTTGTCCTAATATCAGAATCTCTACATTTTCTTGAAGCACACATCTGACAATGGCCTCATCCCATCCTCCATAAACTCCAGAGGCTCTCTAATTGCCTCTATGATCAAATACAAACTCCTCTGTTTGCAATCCAATCTAATCCAATAAATGTTTACTAAGTGCCTACTATATGCCAGGTACTGTACTAAGTACTAGAGACACAAAAAGAATCAAGAAAGACAGTTCTTGCCCTCAACAAGCTTACTACCTAAAGGAGGAGACAACACACAAAAGAAGTCAGGAAAAGGTGGGGCAGGGAACAAGGAACCAGGGGATGCCAGTTCTGTGGAGTTGAAACCAGGCAGGGCAACAGAAGTAGAGTGAAATGAGGAGGTCAGGTGCTACCCTCTATAAAGAAAGGCATTGGGAGGAGTTTGGTCATCTGCCCTCTATCCCTCCAAGCAGAAGGGAGAGGATGCTGACGGAGGTGGGGTCCATCAAGATTTGAGTTAGCAGAAACATGGTTGTCAATTTAGAGGTGATGAGCTTCTTCTGGGAGGGGCATCTTGTTCTGAGGAGCTGAAACCAGACAGGGTAGCAGATGCCAAGTGATTTTCTGATGGGATTTAAAGTCCTTCACAACCTGATCCCAACTCATCTTTCTACTCTTATTATATATTATTCCCCTCTTCACACTCTACAGCCCAGCAAACCTGGCCTTGCTGTTCCTTCACCACAGAACTCTTTCTCTGATCTCTAAGCCTTTGCTCCCCATCCCTGGAAGGCACATTCCCTCCTCACCTTTGCTTCTTGAAATCCCTAGCTCTTTTAAAAACTCAGGCCAAGTGCCACCTTTCCTGAGCCTCCCCACTCCCACTCCCACTCCCTCTGGCAGCAACCAGTGCCTACTCTCCAGACTAGCTTGTCTAGATGCAGGTATTTATGTGTGTACCAGTTGTCTTCCCCATAAAATGTAAGCTTCTCAATTGAGGGCAAAGACTGTTTCTTTTTTTCTCCATATCCCCAGCACCTAGTACGTGTCTGCCACATAGGAGGCACTTAATAAATTCTTATTGGCTGATTTGATTAAAAATTCCTAGCTCCAGCTTTGGCCCAGAACACAGGACTCAAGAGTCAGGAGATCAGCTCTGCCACTAATTCAAAATGTGCCCGCTGGCATGTTCCTTCCCCTTTCTTAGCTTCTATTCCTTCATCTTTGTGCTATTTTTTTTGTAAAAAGTAGAAAGATTTGGTCTAAAAGAATGTACACGCAAGTGAATTCAGACCTGGTTAATTGGCTAGACCCAAAAAGTACTTGTCAACGGTTTGATGTCAGCTTCAAAGGAGGTTTCCAATAGAGCACCCCAGGGACCTGGGCTTAGCCGTGGACTGTCAATATTTTTATCTCTGGCTTGGACAAAGGGCTAGACAGCATGCTTATCAAACATGAAGATGATACAAAGCTGGGAGAGATTGTCACAGTATGAATGACAGAGTCAGGATTTTTAAAGTTCACAACATGTCAGAAACATTGGGACAAAGCTAATAAAGTGAAACTCAGTAGAGATAAATGCAAAGTCTTCAGTTTGGATTCAAAAAGTCAACCTCATTAGAAAAGTAGAGGGAGGTAAAGATAAGGGAGGAGATCTGTCTAGACAGTAGTTTGAAAAAAAAAGATCTTGGGGTTTTAGTGTACTGTTGGCTCAATATTTCAACAATCTGGTATGGCAGAGAGAAAGAGAGACAGAGACACTGAGATAGAGAGACAGAGAGAAAGAACACTAATTGGACCTTGGACTACCTTTGAGGAGCATAATTTCCAACAACAGTAAGATTATGGTCTGACAGTGCTCTGCCCTAAACATATCATATCCAGAGCATTGTGTTCAGCCCTGGTCACCCCAGTTTTTAAAAGTCATTGATTAAGTAGAGAGTGAGAGACAACCAGGATGATGTGAAGGACTTGGAGTCCATGCCTTTGGAGTATGAAGAACTGGCTCTTCTTAGCCTGCAACACAGAAGACTTGGTTATCTTTAATATTTGGAGAATTTTCACATGGAGAGACATTAATCTACTTTTGCGTGGCCTCAGAGGGCAGAACTGACTGACTCCTTCTCTGGTATAGTCTAGTGAGATTTCCTTTACATCTATGGGTTGGCTTAGATGGTCAGTGAGGTCCCTCCCAGGTCTAAATCTGTTGTTCTTGCCATTTAACATCCCTAGGCCTCAGTTTCCTTCTCTCTAAAATGGAGTCCTGAGGTTTCTTCTCTCTGTGATCTCATGATCCTAAGAAAATGTGATCTCTAAAGTCCCTTCTAGTTCTGGACATAGAACAAAACTAGACCTTGAACCAGGATAGAGTTTAGGACCTGCCATCCTGAATTTCCAAATGGCCTTCATTTTTAGCTTGGTTCTTTCTCTCTCAAAAAAAAAAAACAAAAAACAACCCAGAACATTTTACTAGGAAGCTGTAGTGCTATGGAACATGCACTGAACTGAGAGTAACAAGATATAGCTTTTTTGCTGGGCACCACCATTTACTAGATGTCTGATTTGGGGCACGCCATGATACTTCCCTAAGGCTTTATCTGTAAAATGGAGATAAACAATACCTGTTGTTGTTCAGTTGTGTCCAACTTTCCATGACTCCATTTGGAGTTTTCTTAACAAACATACTGGAATGGTTTGCCATTTCCTTCTCCAGCTCATTTTACAGATGAGGAAACTGAGGCAAGCAGGGTGAAGTGACTTGCCCAGTATCACACAGCTAATTAAATGTCAGAGGTCACATTTGAACTCAAGATGAGTCTTCCTGACTCCAAGCTCTATCTACTGCAGCGCCACCTAGCTGCCCCCAGAACAATATCTGTAGATAATTTAAACTGTTACGGGAACCAAGCGGGATAAAATTTGTCAGGCTGTTTGTAAATCATAAACTGTCGTTCAAGTGACAGCTTGTTTTTGTTACTGAGAAAGGCCCTGAGGCCACCACCCCCAGCTAGCATGTGGGCTGAGCCAGGTTTTGAACCCAGGTCCCCTGACTCCAACAACAGCCTTCTTGCCACTTCACTAGGGGGTGGATAATAAGTGGTGACATGTGTGTGGCACGAGGCTTTCACATCCATTATCTCACTGCAGCCTCACAAGAGCCTAGTGAGGTAAGTGGGAGAGAAGGTGTTGGATTTAGACTCGGGGGATCTGCCTTATAAATTGCAGGCAGCTCTGCTGCTCCCTGGGCTTCTGGATTTTGTGTTGTTTTTTTTTTTTTTTTTTTTCTCAAAAATCCTCTGGCTAGGTCATCACTAATGTCCCTTTCAGCTCTAGAAGCTAGGGATTCAGTCTTATCTCTGGAACTATCTATGTGTTCTGGGTCAAAGCCTTTGTCAATGAGAGGCTTGGATTAGCAGCTTCCAAGGTCCCTTCAAGCACACTCACGATTATCATTCCCAAAATGCAGGTGAATATACTGAAACCCAGAGAAAGGAAATAATTTGCCCAAGGCCATATCACAAATCAGTGACTGAGTCAGGTCTCCCAGGTCAGGCAGATAGATCTCTTTCCCCCATGTGGCAATCTCCGTTGCCCTCCCTTTATGTCGAAAATCCTGAGCCGTGGAGAATGACCCTTTACGTCGACCCCAGCATCTCACCAATCCTCTTGCTCGAGTCTCCCATCCTTCCGGCTGCAGCTCCCCACCCCGAGGTCCCTGCCTGGCACAGCTGTTCTCCATCCCATGGGCTCCTGCTTTGCCTACCTCCGCCCCCCGCCCCCCCATCCCTCCTCTCCCTGGGGCTCCTGGCTCTTGGCCAAGAAGGTGGGGGTGGGGAGGAAAGAGGTGACGTTTTTTTGACTCCTCCAGCTGCTACCTCCCAGCTCTGGGCTCCGCGGCAATGGAGACGCGCCCAGTCTCAGAACGCGGGCGTGACTGACGAGCCGTCGGCGGGCGGAGCGCCAGTGCGCCCCTGCACCCAAACACTGCGCCCTCACCGACACACACTCACTCACATAGCTACACACACGCACATACACACGCAGCAGCATAGGCCCCCATATGCAGTCAGGCCTGCGACCCGAAGAGGCTCACGAGCGTATTTCTTTCAGCACTTCACCCCTCCCCCGATCAAGGACTCCTGCGCACCGCTGGAGACTGATCTCCATAATAAACAGCCATATATCTTCATAAAAAGGGCAGGGGGAGCAGCCGCAGCTGCCTGCCCGCCCCAGGAAACCTGCAGCGCTCGCTCACTCCCTGCCGCAGCCCGCCTTCCCCTCCCTTCCCCTTTCCTCCCCTCCCTTCTCTCCAAATCCCCTTCCCGTCCTTCCTCCCTCTCCCTTTCTTCCTGCCCCTCCTAGAGCCCAAGCCCCTCCTTCCCATCCTTTCTTCTTTGGTATCCTCCTTTTCCCAATTTCCATCCCCTCTCCTCCTCCCCATCTTTTCTCACTTCTCTCCCTCTTCTCCTTTCCCCTTGCCCTTTCTCTATCCTTTCCTCCCTACGCTCCTTTTTCTCTGTCCTCTTCCCTTTCCCTTCCATTCCCTTCTTTCCTTTTTCCTTCTCCTCATCCTTCCTTCCCTTGTTCCCTCCCTTTGTCTCCTTCCTCTCTCCCAAACTCCCTCTTTCCCAAACAGCCCTCCAGGGGCTGCTTCTTGACAACATAAACCATTTAGAAAGGCTTTTGAGAAATACATTGTGATGGAAGAAGATGGAGCTGAGAGAGGGGCCAGGACCCGTATTCATTTTGGGAAGAAGGAGTAGCCAAGGAAGCAGAGGGCTAGATCATAATAATGATACAGACTGGGAAACAGAGAGGGAGTCAGAAAAAAAGAAAAGGCAAGAGACAGTGGAAAAGAGCAAGACACAGCCACAGTTCATAGGAAAGAGAGAAAACAGAAAGGCTAAAGAAAATAGTTCATTTTTTAGTATATAGCCTTTAAGGTTTGCTAAACACTTTTTGCAACATTCCTATGGAGTAAGGAGAGCAAAGATTATTATATCCATATTACAAATAAGAAAACTGAGATCCAGAGAGGGGAAGTGAACACAGGGCCAGTTAAGGACAGGACTATACCCCCAAGTCCCAACTCTAGATCCAGGTCTTTTACAACCATGCTGCCCTGAACCCGAGACTAAGAGAAGGTTTGAGGGGTTGAAACAGAGAAAAATACTAAGACAGAAAAAGAGGAGGAGGGGATAGGGGAGGGAGGGAGGGAGGAAGACAGGGAGAGAGAGAGAGAGAGAGAGAGAGAGAGAGAGAGAGAGAGAGAGAGAGAGAGAGAGAGAGAGAGAGAGAGAGAGAGAGAGAGAGAGAGAGAGAGAATTTAAAGAGGGAGAGACAAAGATGGAGAGGCAGAATCATTACACATTGAGTAACTTTACTTGATGAGGCTGAGTAGCCCTTCAAGGGGACAGCACCTCAGGAAATAATTCTCATCATGTCCCAGAGAGGGGTCTACAGCATTAAGTTCATTTTCTGGTTGGGAGTCACAGACTCAGGTGGGGGACTGCCCTTTCCATAGTGTTCCAGGACCATCCTTCCCTGTGTGAGTCATCAATGAGCAGCCACTCAACAGGGCCATCATCTGGTCTGACAGAAATATGCAACTTTCTGATCCTGCAACTTTCAATTCATGCCTTTCCCTCTACAGAAAATGAATGGAAACTTATCTATGCGTCAGTGGGGAGGAAAGGAAGCTGTGGCATACATCAAAGATCCCTGTACTGACTCTCTCATTTGCACCTTCTTTCTCTGTTCCCAAATCAAGCTCTTAAAAGGATATCAATGGTGTGGGAGAGTGGTTAGGGGAAGGGGGAAGTGACCATCAGGTGGTTGCTGGTAATTCAACGGATAAAAGCACTAGATAGCAGTCAAGACACCTGATATAAAGACCTAGATCCACTTCATTGAATGCTGAGAAATTCATTTCCCTTCTCTGAATCTGTTTATCCTTTCTGTCAAATGAGAGGGGTCACCTAAGTGATTATTCCAGGGCCCTTTCAGCTCTAATATTCTATTATGTTAGGTGAGAATGAGAAATAGGGAAAGATTATCCTAGTAAGTTGATAAATATCTTGGCAAATACACCATCATCAATTCACAATAACTTTTATGCAGTACTTTAAAGTTTACAAAGCTCCTATTATCTATATAATGATAGGCTTACTAGATCGTCTTCAGAAAATGTAGAAGTAGATGTTTATTTTATAATGAGTATGAGAAAACACTACTAAAACTCTTTAAACATTAATCTGTTTAAATGCATCTGTTTAACCATATGTCCTAAATTGAACTTGTGTTATTGATTTTTTGGACCCAAGAATAAGACTTTATATTTATCCCTATTGAATTTCATCTCATCATCAGATTCAACCCAAAGTTCTACCCTGTAAAGATCTTTTTGGATCTCAACTCTGCCTTGCAATGTGTTCATTCTTCCTCTCAGCTTTGCTTTATCTGCAAATTTGGAAAACATGCCAGCTCATGTAAGCACATCCAGGAACCAAGGGAGAGAAACCTGGCATAGAACATGTGGAGGGAAACCAACAGAGGGAGAAATGGAAGCAATTTTTTTTTTATCAGAGCACACTACAGATCACCTGGGCATAAAGAGAAAATAGAAAAAGAAAGAGGAGTCTGGGGCAGGAGCATGATAGTACAGTGATAAAGGATTTTAGATTATCTATATTCTTCTGAAATGTGCTCCTATCCCAAAGCAGGACGTCAGATTGCTTTGTCGTCTGCGTGAATGATCATTTGAGCCTACAAAAGGTAGAAGGACTAATGGGAAATTCTATTCTGGATCTGACTCTACTGGGGACAACTAGAAACTGGTATAAATGATGCTGACTTCAAAGGGAAGTGGCCACTCCCCTTAGAGATTGTGATAGAGGAGAGGAAAGTTGGGTAGTGTGGTGTGCACCCTAGATGCGAAAAGAGAAGATTTCAAAGCATTAAGAGAAAGGCTATGTAGGATATCTTGGTCTAAAATTATACAGGTTAAGTCAGTTCAGGAGTGCTGAGAAACTTTCTTTTTATTTTTTTATTCTAAACATAGCAAACATTAAATAAGATAAACGTTTCCACATACAAAGCAGAACAGAGGATTGAATACACAGCTGCAAACCTGTGCTTCATATAGCTTATTTTTGTTTCCAAGAAATACAAGAAATTCAACACCATTTCAAAGTGGCTCTATTTGTCTGTTCCCTACTGACCTTCCTCTGGTTCCCTTCTGTACATTTTTATAGTGCTTTAGTGACCCTCTCTCTTATTTTTTTCCTTTTCTTTTTCCTTTTGGCAACCCTATCACCTACTACCCTTTCTCCCTTAATTCTCCCTCCACCACCAAACAGAAAGAAAAACAAAACCTTTATATGAAATATTCGTAAGCAAGGAGAGCAAGTCACCACATTGGCCATGTCTCAATCTGCATCTTGAGTTTGTTACCTCACTAGGGAAACTTTGAAGAATGAAATTCTTTTAAAGACCCAAGGAGAAGCAATTTTGATGAGGAAAATCAGTTGTTGCCCAAAGAGAATGATGTGGATACACAGGGTACTCACCCCTGCGATTTTATTTCTAAGTCTAAGTACAGAAGATGGAAGCAAGAGCAGGTAACAGATGATGAATATAAGACAGTGATATACCCCTATAAAAAGAGGGAGGGGCATTCTAAAGCCCATAATGAATTGAGGTTGGCAAGAAAAGAAAGTTTAGGTTTGGATTTTTTGTTTCTGTGTTTGTTTTGGTTATATTGGGAGTGACTACATTCAAAAAAGGAGGAGAACCACTCCTAGGAGGGGATGGGGCTATAACTCTCTATAATCAATAGAGAGAAAATAGAAATTTAGTTTTTATTTTTCATATTTTATCCTCTCCTAAGGAGAAGGACTACTACTGGAAAGGACTGAATAAAAAAAAATTGTTGAGTCATGTCTGACTCTTCATTGACCCCATTTGGGATTTTCTTGACAAAGGTACTAGAATGGTTTGCCATTGCCTTCTCCAACTCATTTTATAGATGAGGAAAGTGAAGCAAATAGGATAAAGTGACTTGCCCAGGGTCACATAGCTAAGTAATTGTCTAATTACTTAGACATTTGAACTCAGGAAGATGAGTCTTCCTGATTCCAGGACCAGCACTCTATGCACTGCACCACCTAACTGCCCAGAACAAAAGTTACTGACAGAGATTGGATGCCTATAAGACAGTAATCTCTTTAATTGCCCTGTATCAGTTCAAGACACCTGGTCCAAATTAAGTACAATCTTGAGTAGTGAAACCAACCAGTTAATTCATCAGCAAGCATTTATGAAGTTCCTAGTTCATTTTGGGTTTTGTGCTAAGTTCTACAAATAAAAAGAGACTAAAAATGAAATAATTCTTATCTACATTCTAAAGGAGAGACAAGTATATTAAGCAGATATTGGACAAACATAAAGAAAATAAATACAATATATAAATATATACATAGCTCAAGCATTGCCTTCTATCTGAAATCTTTCCTGATCCCTGTAACTGCTAGTACCTTTCTCCCAAGCTGTCTTGTATTTGCCTGCTTTGTATGTATGTATACATAAAGTTATGGACATATACATAAATTTATGGATGTATACATGAATTTATGGAGGCATATACAAATTTATAGGTGTATACATAATCACAAAGTATACAAGATACAAGATAGTTTGAGGGGATCAGGGAATGTTTTAGGTTGATAGAAGGTAATGCTTGAGCTATATTTCAAAAGAAGAAAAGCATTCTATGTGGTGGAGTGAGTGCTAGGAATAGTTAGGAAAAATCACATAGATCGGAGATGGAGTATCGTGAATGACAGAAAGTCAATCTGGCTGGATTGAAGAGTGGAGGCGGGAAAATCATTTCCAACAAGATTGGACATACAGGTTGGGGCCAGGTTGTAAAGGGCTTTGAAAGCTAAACAGAGGAGTTTATATTTTGTACTAGAAATAATGTGGAGTATGGGAGTGACATGGTCAGATTGACACTTAAAGGAAATTCACTTTGGCCACAGCTCACAGGATGGGCTGGAATAGGAAGAAAAGTGAGGCAGGACACTAAAATGAGAAGCTATTGCAATTAATCAGGGCAGAGGTAATGAAGGCATGAACTAAAATGGTGACTTGTGAGTGAAGAGAAAGAGTTGAGTGGGAAAGATGTTGTGGGGGTACAATTGGTAAGATTTGGCAATCATTTAGATAAACAGGGTGAGAGAGAAAAAGGGAAGAAGAAAGTGCCTAGGTTGCAAAGCTAGGAAACTGGAAAGATAGATTTGACAGAAATAGGAAAGCTTGGAAGAGAAGAGGGTTGGGGTGGGGTGGGAAATAATGTAGTTCAGTTTGGGATCTAATAAGTTTTTGATGACTCTCAGAAATCCAGTATGAAAAGTCCAAAAAGCAATAAGCTCAGAATCTTTGCATTCATTCTAATTCTTCTATCCAACATGATGAATGTGAAAGTATGTTTAACAAAAATGTAAATGTAGAGCCTATATCAGATTGCATGCTGTCTTAGGGAGGGGAGGAAGGGGGAGAAAAGTTAAAACTTATGTAAGTGAATGTTGAAAGCTAAAAATAAACAAAAAAAAGACTAAAGCTCAGAAGAGAGACTGACTAGGGTTGGATATACAAATATGTCAGTCATGTGCATGGATGTGATAACTAAACTCATAGACTGATGAGGTTACCAAGAGAGAAAGTAGAGAGAGAAGAGGGTCTAGGACAGAAACACAGAGAGAACAGTTAGGGGACACAATATAGATGATGAACCAGCAAAGAGGACTGGTCAGACAAGCAGGAGGAGAACCTGGAGAGACTAGCACCATAAAAACCCAATGAGAAAAGAGTGACCAGAAGGAGACAGTCTTCAGCACTGCTAGATACTGCCAATACATCAAGACAGGCAAGCATTAGGAAAAGATGTGCTCACTGGGATGGCTGAATCCCTGTCAGGAATGTTTAGAAGATCATTGAGAACAGGAGCTTGTAGGGTTGGGAAAAGGGGTGAGTTTAGATGAAAGAGGGATCCAAAAGTTAGAATTGAAACTATAGGTCAGTGAGCTTGACCTAGATTCCTGGGAGAATTCTGGACCTAATCATTAAATAGGTGGTGAGTGAACATCTAGAAAAGAAAGAGGTGAGTATCAGGAACCAACATGGCTACAACAAAATAAAGTCATCCCATGCCTATTTTATCTCTTTTTTGTTCAGTTTCTAAACTACTAAATCAGGAGACTTCTATAGATATAGTTTGTCTATATTTTAGTGAAGAAATTTTATAAAGTATTTTATGCTATTTTTGTAAAAAATATGGAGATGTATAAACTAGATAGCAGTACATTGATCAGTTTAGCATTATCTAAATAGCTGAGTCGCAAGAGTAGTCATTAATAATTCCATGTCAGTTTGGCAGGTCTCCATTTAAGTGCCTCAGGGATCTATAGTTGGCCCTATGCTTATTGATATTTTTTGTAAATGACTTGACAAAGGCATAAATAGAATGCTTGTCAAATTTGAAGATAACAAAATGCTAGAAGGGAGAATTGACACACTGTATCACTATCAGGATTTAAACCTAGGCAGCTTTAAACCATGAGCTGGATCAAATGAGATGAAATTCAACCAGGATAAATGTAAAGGTTAACCAGGGGTTCAAAAAAGTCAAATTCATAAGTCCAAAATGAGGGAGCCATTTTTCTGACCACTATATTGGAAGAATAGGGATAATGGTTTTTTTTTTTTCCCCTTTCTTTATACTTCCAAAAATTAGGACAGTGTCTGGCATACAGTAAGTGACTAATAAATAAATGATTGTTGCTTTGCTGACTGACAAAGATTTGGGAGTTTTAGTAGACTGCAAGCTCAGTATGAGTCAGCATGCTAATGTGGTAATAAAAAAAATCATGAAATCTTGGACTTTCTTAAGAGAGGCACAGTGCCCAGAAATAGGAAGGCGATAGTCCCACCATATTCTGCCATCTTCAGACCACATCCAGAGTTTTAGGAAGGGTAGAGTTGGCCCAACAGCCACCAGGGGGAGCTTGAAAGCTACCCATAACTACCCTCCCTGGACAGCTCCTTCCTTGAGCACAGTGGCAAGATCTAGAATACACACACACACACACACACACACACACACACACACACACACACACACACCCCACTCCTTTTGTCCTCCCTCCTGACATGAAACCCCCCACCTGAAGACTGACTCCTCTGGTTTAGTCAGCAAAAACAGCAGCATTGTCTCCAGGAGATTGAGGACATAGGATCAGATCTAGAGGGACCTCAGAAAATTATCTTGCTCAACTTTCAGAGAGGTGAAATAGCTTGCCCAAGGTCAAATAGCCAGTCAGTAGCAGAGTTGGGATTTGAACCCACCACTCCTCCAAGATGTTTTATGCCACCTGTTTGGGAGGAACAGTCTTAACTATGTAAGTCCTCCAGCCATCTCTTATTTGCACAGATTAGTTGCTTTCGTCCCGCAGCTGTCCCCTTAGAATATATGGAGGACCTGACCCTGTGAGAAAGGACTATGGAGACAAGGAAATTTCTGGATGTTGTGTAGGGAGTAGATAGGGGGAGGATGGCATCAAAAGAGCATCTGATGAAGGAAGATGTGTCCAGAGTTAAAGAAGAGAGGAAAAGTTGGACAGGAGCAGAGACAGACAGCAAATCATCTATCCTTGACAGTTTTCCCTGAGGGTAGCCCTATTAGAGATCCAGTCCAAACCATCTCCCACCCACCCCCAAAAATCTTCTGAAATAGAGATATCCCACTATGAACTGGAGGTCAGGGAATAGCTAATGAGGACTTGGAAAGGATATTAGAGAATGAGGATACCCTCAGATTCTCTACTCACATAGGGAGGTAGCAAGTCACAGGGGAAAGTCTTTGGAATCAGAGGACCTGGTTTCAAACGCCACATCTAGTTTTTTCCATCTATATGACCCTGGCAGGTACTCCCCAGATCTCAGTTTCCTCATCTGTAAAACAGGGGGATGGGACTTAATGATTTCTGGGGTTCCTTTTATCTCTAGATCTATGTTTCTATGATTTACTACATATATGACCTTGAGCAAGTCACTTTACCTACTTGGGACTGTTTTCTCATTTGTAAAGTGAAGGAATTGGACTAGATGGCTTCTGAGATTCCTTCAATATCTGTAAGCCCATGATTCTCCTGACTTCTCTCACCTCTATGCTCCCCTCCAAACCTTCCTCCCGGCATCAACTTCAGTTGAGAAGGAGAACTCAACTGTAATTAAGTCTAATCAGACAAGTGAATATTTATTCTGATTAGACCAGAGTGCCTTCCCTCTCCCTCTCCTGCTCCCCTTCCCCCTCGTCTGCTCTCAGCCCTCATTGCCTCATCCTCTCCTGGGGCCAAGGAAAGGAGGAGGAGGAGGTTTGGCAGAGAAGATGTCATGATCACTGACCCCTCCCCTATGCCCAATCCCAGGTGTCCCACGCAAGCATTTTGCGTGTAATCATGATGACTCCCACCATGATCTTTGCTAAATAGTTATGACTTAACATTGAAAGGTGAATCACTCAGGGGAAAACAGAAGCTATCAAATCATGGTTCTAGGCAAATGATAGCACAGACCAAGGACACCCCTACTCCCAGGACTCTGTGGTCAGACAACAAGGGAACTCGTCCCTGCCCCCATGGGAAAGACTCAGAGCTCTCCCCCAAGGTCATGTGTCAGCATGGGAATAAAAATAAAAACACTTCCAGGCTCCCTGCTTTCACACACATGCTTGTTCCCTTTATGGAAGCCAATGGGGCCTCTCTTATCTATGATCAATGTAGGATCTTGCCTAAGTTACATTCTTAGGTTCACAGGACTATAGTTCTAGGGGTAAAAGTGTCACTAGAGGTTACTTAATCTGACCCACTCATTTTTATAGAGGAGTAACCAAAGCCCAGAGAGGGACAGGGACTTGCCCAGGGATGCACAGTGACAACCAGGATTTGAAACCAAGCCCTGTGATTCCAAATGCAGTATTCTTTTCACTCCCCACACACTGTTTCTCAAATGGTAAGTGTCTGAACAGAGATAAAAGTCCAAGTCCTTTGTGTTCTGGTCCAATGCCAATCTTACTAAACTAGTCTGTCTCCTCCTGGAAAAAAAGATTTCAACACAACTCATACACATTCAGCCATTTTTTATTAATAATGAACAAGCACTGTGCCTTAGTGTGTGGAACCCACAGGGTATTTACTGGTGACATACTTCAATTAAACAAGCATTTATTAAGCACTTGCTATGTGCCAGGCACTGGGAATAAAAGGCAAAAGTGAGACAGTCTCCATCCTTAAAGAACTTAGACTCTGCTTTCTCGAATAGTGCAGTTAACTTCTGTTTTCATTTGGTTTTGTTTCTGTTTGAACATAAAGAGTGGAATTGTCCATTTTAACTTGGAGGAAGTGGAGTACAGCAGGGGTCTCTTCTTGATCCTTTGCTGCTCAGTATTAATATTACTCATGACTTAGGTGAAGATAAGCTTATCAAATTTGCAGATGACATGAACTGGAAGGGAAAATAAACATATTATGTAACAGTCAGGACCAAAAGGATCTCAATAGTGTTGAACACTGGACCAAATCTAAGGATAGAGTTTGATAGAAATAAATGTAAAATCCTACACTTAGGTTCAAAAAATCAATTTCAAAGGTACAAGATGGGAGAGGCAAGGATAGACAATGGCTAGGGGTATTTTTTAGTCTAAAAGTCTAGAATTTTTAGTGAACTATAGAAACTCAATTTTGGCATGGCCTCCAAATCATCTAACATAAACTTGGACTGTATTAGGAGTGTCAGACTTTCCAGAACTCAGGAGGTGACAAGACCATTGTACTTTGCCCTAGTAAGACCATATCAGGAGCACTGTGTTCCAGAGTGTGCCGCATTTTAGTAAGGATGTTGAAAAGCTGGAAGATGTCAAGAAGAAAATGGCCCAGATGGCAGAGATGGGGTACCATGCTATACAAGGGGTCAGTTGAAGGAATTGGAAATGTTTAACCTGAGGAAAAGAAGACATAAAGGGATGTATTTTAAGTAATGAAGAATTTGAGTAATTTTGAGTATTTTCAGGTTCATCAGGGATAAGGGATTTGATTTTACCTGAAGGAGCCTTCCTCGGAATGTGGCTCAAATAGATTTCAGATGACATTTAATTTGATCCTTATCTAGCCCCTCATTTATGGATGAGAAAATGGAGGCCCTTGCCCAAGGTCACACAAGCAGTAAGAGTTGGAGGTGAGATTTTGCTCTCCTTGACCTCCGAGGATACCGCTAGGAAGAGAGAGAAGGAGCTTCAAAGAACAGGATTTAGGTTCAAGGTAAGGAAACATCTTAATGATTAAAGCAAGGCAAAAGTGAAATGGGCTGCCTTTGGAGGTAATGGACATACAACCCCCATCCCAACACAATTCCCAGTGTTTCCGTAAGTACTTTTAAGGTTTACAAAGCATTTTGTTTATAAATAAGTCCTATAAGGTGGGCAATATCATTATTAAGATACCCATTTCCCAGATAGGGAGGCTGAGGCTCAGAGAAGAGAATGGATTCTCCCAGAATAACACACAGTTAGTGAATGTCAGAGGAAAGGCTCTCATCCCCACCGAGCAAAGAAGGCTTGTTAAAGACTTGAGTCTATTAGAAGGGTCACTTTTCCATGGGGAATTGCTGAAAGAAGGAACTGAGGGACTGGAAGCAGAAAAGACCTTCCACAGGGAAAGAAAGCCTTGGGACAGGAGTCACCCAGGCTTGCCCTAAATATTCAAGGGCTTGGTAATGACCTTTCACCCACCTCGGTTTTCTCACTTATGCCCCCAGAGTTTCACACTGCTGACTTCCCTTTAGTCCCTCCAGCTCTACAATCCCGTTGGTTGCCATAGTAACCAGCCCTCCAATCATCAACCATCCAGTTCTTGGCAGAAACCCAAAAGCTGCTCTGTGGGAGAACAGGGCTCCATAGGGATGGTCCAGTGCCTAGTGTCTCCCCCCTACTCTCGCCCAAACCTCTCTCAGTTAGATCTACTCTACTGATCAGTACTCCCTAGGAATCCCACAGCAGGGTCTCCACTAGCCAAAGTTAAATATTTTAATAGCAATCCCAGCTGACATTCAAAGTTTACAAAAGTGCTTTACTTCACAACAATCCTGGGACACAGGTGTTATTTATGATATTTACCCATTTCAGAGATGAGGAAATTGAGGTTCAGAGTAGTTATCTTACTCGATCACATAGCTAGTTGGAGATGGGATTTTAATTCAGATCTTTCCTGACATTAGAGCCCATGGTCTTTCTCCGGTAGCAAACTGACTCCCAACTGCCCTTTCTGGGAAGATGCTGGGGACTGAGCATATATATTATTGAACAGTCATGTTGGCTAGACTCTGGGTCATCACCCTCACACCTCCACCACCTTAACCCTTTGGCATATCACAAACCCCTGACCAAAGTACCCTATGTTACTCTGTAAAATACTTTTACTGAGATAAGCTACTGTTAAGGTCATTTATGAAGTCATGTTTATGGTTCAATGTCCTCTTTGTTACTGTTGTTTTAAAATCAAAAATAACTTCTTAGTACTGAGAGTTAGACCTCTAGCTGCCAGGCTATAGCTGAGTAAGATGGGGTCAAAACTAGCCAGTTGCTACCACAACAGGTCTCAGGTTTACAACAGAGTCTTTGGATCAGACAAACTGTGCATCTCTGATTGCTTCTTAATTTCCATTTCTGTGACATTTCCCTGGTACATGGAATGTGGAAATCTTTTTCCCTCTGTAACTAGATCCCTACTTCACCATCAGGGTTCCTCGACCCCCAACACAGAGAGAATAGGTAAACTCTTGAGGACCCAACCATAGCTGATGCTCTGATAGCAAGCTATCATTGCCCAATCCTTTAGTATCTTCTCTGCTTAAAAGCTAAAGTAGTTTACAGCCCAGGCCAATACATAAAGATGTCCCTGGAGCCACAAACACAAAGGGGGAGCCATCTAGTTAAACTAAACTCCCCAGGATTGTATTGCCCTGAAATCACAAGGCTCTCATGTTCTCTCTTCCTCCTATACAGTACAATGGGGTAACGCAATATCAGTCCTGAGGCCTGATCTAGCCTTTCTTTTCTTTGCTGCCCAAGAACCCTCAAAAAGAGAGGTGGAGACATGCTCCTTAGGGATCATGGTAGCAGCTATTGCCTTGGTCTCATAGATCAAATGCTCCAACTCACTGATTTGGGTAGCCTCAATGCCTTTGGACCTCTTGCATAACTAGCATTTTTATCAGTCGCCTTTGTGAACTACTGGGTTTCATCACCTCTTCTGTTTATCTGGTCTGATCTGATCTCAGCTTTTGCCATATAGTTCCTTCCAGCCACCAAGCCCACTTGCTTTGTCCTAAGCCAATTAGTAACACATTGGTCCCCATTCCTTCCATCCCCTCATAGGAAGGGAAGACCTCAGAATGAGCTGACTCACCTGGTTCAATTGGACAATAAGTCTGAGCCCAAGGTCTCAATTATGATTATAGAACCTAGGATCTCCAAGTTGAAAGGGAGTGCCTCAGATGTCATATCTATCTGTCCGTCTATGTATATTTACACACATCTATACATATATGTATGGTATATACACACATATGTATGTATGTGTGTGTGTCTTCTTCCCCATTAACATTCAAACCCCTTAACGGTCTTTACTTTGCTTCTCCAGCCTTAGCCCAGTGTCTGGCACAGAGTAAATACTTGATTAATACTTGCTAATCGAGCTAAAACTTGAAGGAAGAGAATTCTGAAAGGCAGAGCATGCGCCATAGTATGTCAGTGCTGTCCACAGAGTTTTCTCAGTAAAGTAAAGACACTGGAGTGGTCTGCCATTTCCTTCTCCAGTGGATTAAGGTGTACAGAGGTTAAGCGACTTACCTAGGGTCACACAACTACTAAATGTCTAAGGCTAGGTTTCAACTCAGGTCTTCCTTATCCAGACCCGGTGCTCTGTCCATTGAACGACCTAGCTGTCTCAGGCTAACCCCTAGGATCAAACGTCAACTCCTCTAACATTAAAACCTATTCATTACCTGGCCATTTCCAACCTTTCCAGTCTTCTTACAAATCAAGTCCTTCCCCAAATTCTAGCATCTAGACACATGTATGACACTCCATCTCTCAACACTGTGCCATCCTTCATGCCTGAAATATCCTTCTTCCTTACTTGTACCTCTTGAAATCCCTAGTTTTCTGAAAGACTCAGCCCAAGGGACAGCTTGGACATGATCTTTCCCAATGACTCCTCTTCCCTCCTCCAGCTATTGATGCCCTCCCTTCTCATACTATCTTTTATTCATTCAGTACATATTCTGAATATACCTTTACATGTGTTCATTTTGGCTCCCTGTTGAAAAGTAAGCCCTTCGAGGACAAGGGCTGTTTCTTCTATTTGTATCCTAGCCTGTAGCACATAATGGCATTTAATAAATTCTTGCTGATGGATTGATGATGGACTGATGGAATGGATTCCAGGTTTAGGTGGTCTTGTACAAATGCACTAGGCAGGAGATGCTATGTTGAGTCTAAGAAATATTCAGTAGTCCAGTTTGGCTAAAAGGTAGAATAATCAGGAGTAACTTCTCCTTTCTGGGTCTCAGTTTCCCCATGTCTAAAATGAAGGGGTTAAAAATGGTCCCTAAGGTCCCTTCTGACTCTAATATTCCATGGTGATGGAGGGAGGGTGTAGGGAGAAGAAAGAGAGAAAGAGGGAGAGAAGGAGAGGGAGAGAGAGACAGAGACAGACAGAGACAGAGATCTGAATGTGGAATTAAGGGGATTCCACGAAAGCAAAGCCTCTGGGATTGCTGTCTCCTTGCTTGAAGAGAGCCAGTAGACTCAAACTTCTCTTTATTCAGTATTCAGCCTTCTGCTCATAATCAGCTACTTAGAAAATGCTGGAAAGACCACCATTCATCAGAGCAGCCCCTCCCCAGGGGAGCAGACGCTAATTTTCTAGAACTTAACTCAATTGGCCAACAGAATATTCACGGTTAAGATCTTGCCAAGAGCAGAAAGAAAATCTTCCCCCCCACCCGAGTTTTATTTCCACCCAGAGGGGACAAAAAGCCCTAGGCAAGAACCCCTGACTCCCAGTATCTGTGGATGATCAGCTACAGGATCCCCAGGGAGGGTCTAGGAGAACAGGAGCAAAGCAACTTCCAGGCATGACAAGGAGAAAAGGCTGGGAGAGGAGAGGAGTGGATCAAGAGCCCTTAGAAACTTTAAGAGGCGCCAAATATTCTCCATTCTTCAGAGCCCATCTCAAGTATCACCTATTCCATGAAGCTTGTCCAGATTGCTGTGGCTCCTGATGATTAATAACAACAGCTATTCTTTAGATAACACTTTAAGTTTTGCAAAGCTCTGCATGTCCCATCACAATCACCTTGGAAATACAAGTTCGTTGAAGTAGGGACTGTTTTTGCCTTTCTTTGTATCCCCAGAGCCTGGCTTAATAAGAATTTATTGACTTGACTGTGAGGGAGGTGTTCTTATTATCCCATTTTACAAATGAGGATACTGAGGCTGACAGGCTAAGTGGCTTTCCCAGGATCATGCAGCTACTAAGTATCTGAGGTGGGAACTGAACTCACACCTTCCTGACTCCAAGATCAGAGCTCTATCTACTCTATCTACTGCACCACCTAGTTGGAGCATGTGAAATTACAGAACTTTAGATCTGTCTCTCTGTCTCTGTCTCTCTCTTTCCTTCCCTCTTTCTTTCCCTCTCTATTTCTCTCTCTTTTATCTCCCTCCTTCTCTCCCCATCTCTCTCTACCTCCCTTTCTATTCTTTTTTTCTCTCATTCTCTTTCTCCCTCCCTCCCCCTCTCATTATCAGTGTACTTGACCTTCTCCTCTATTCTTCTGTAAGTCCCTGAGGAGGAGGGTACATGTTGCATCTGTCTTTGCATCTCCTGAGCTAAGCACAACATCACACCCACATCTGATGGTTATGGCCCTATACGATCTAGAGCAGAAAGGATCTTAGAAGTCAATGGTGCAGCCCCTTCATTTTACAGTTGAGGAGATTGAGATGCAGAAAGATTCAATTACTTGCTCAATGTCACAGAGCTGGGGAGTGTCAAGGCTGGCTCCTCAGGTCTTCAGCCTCCCTGTCCTCATTCTTTCCTCAATGCCTCACCTTCTTCTGGTTGAGATATATTAAGATGAAGGTGTCAGGAGGCTCAACATGGTAGAGTAGAACCAATACTGGATTTGATGTCAGGGGACCTAGGTTTGGAGTTGAACTCCTCTAGCTAAAGCCTGCAAGACCTCGGACAAGTCACTTACTGTCATTGACCCTCAAGCTGTGATTTGTGAAATGAAGGAATTTGAAGAGATAAAATCTAAGGTCTAAAATCCAGAAAGGGAAGTTCTGTGAGCAGTTAGAGTCATCTAAATCTCAAGAGAGAGGTCAGGCTTGTTCTAAAGATTTGGAAGTCATTGGCATAGAGGAAATATCTAAAGCTGCTTAATAAACATGAAATGGAATTAAAAGAATAGCTCACATTTATGTTAGGAGCCTAAGCTTTTTAGAACTTGGAGGGAGCTTAGAGATTATGTAAGCCAATGACTTCCTTTTATAGGTGCGGAAATCTATTACTTTCTTAAGAGTAATAGATTTAACCAAGGTCACACAGCTAGTGAATGGAATTGAGCTGAATTGAATTGAACTTAACTGAATTGCCCAAAGTCACATAGCAATGTCAGGACTAGTGTCCAGGTCCCTTGATTTCAAGCTCAATGATCTTTCTATTTCCCTACCCTCTTTTGAATTCCCTCAAGTCTGGAGAGCCAAGTACTGAATTCTATAATATGTCTTAGTCTTTAGGTAATTCTTGCTTGTTACTCTTCTGCTTCCCTTTGGATTATGAGCTCCCTGAAGGCAGAGGCTGCTTCAGTGTCTCCCCCCAACATTGCTTCACTGTATCGCTCCACTCCAATGGAGATGGGCATACAGACGGAACTGTGAGCTTTCACCTGTATGTCTAGCTCCCTGTGCCTCCCATCACCTCCTGTCTGACCTATTAGCAGATGAGAGGAAGATGATTCCTGTCCAGTTCATCTGAGGAACTAAATCAGAGTGGGAGGCTGAAAGAAGGTAGGCAGAGAGGCTGGCTCAGTCCTCAGGGCTACGAGCTCCAGCATCACTTGGCACCACAGAGGTGTACAGTCTCCATTCATCTTGAAACTGACATTTTTAATGTCCATTAGTGCAACAGCCCTGCAGGGGAGTATTAGATGAGATCCATTCTCCCCTGACTGCCCAAACATCCCAGATTCTCCAGGGTACTGCTACTGATGCAGCAGCTGCAGCCTTCCACCCAGGAGAGCCTGGGTACAGGTTTATCTCTCCATGGCCAGCTCTGACTAACTTTGGGTGCTTGCTTCCTCCATTTATGCTTAGTCTACTGGAAAAAGTATCAGATCAGGATACTAGAGAGTTAGGTTTGAGTCTCACTCATCAGTGTAGGACTTATGGTCACTCATCCCCTCTCTGTCCCTCAGTTTCCTTATCTGTCAAAATGGAGACTGATGATTGCACTTTCTGGTTCAAAGGGATAAGGAATTGTGGTTTTGTGAAAAGAGCTCTGGATTTGGAATCAGGACAACTGGATAGAGTCTGAGTTCCAGCACTTTCTAACTGTGTGACCACAAGCAGCCACTTAACTTCTCAGTCTCAGTTTTCTCAGACATGAAATGGGGTTAATAAAATATGTATTACTTACCTCTTGGGTTTTTTTGTGAGGAAAATGTTCTGAAAACTTTAAAATGCTTGAGACATGGGAGTTACCATCATTTTGCCATCTGTTGGATTGGAGCCAACTGATCACCTTGCCTGTCTCCAAGATGTGGTGTGAGAACATATGGTGAGGAAGTGTCTATGAGAGTATTTGGAAAAGTATAATGTGTCATGTGCAAGAGAGGTGTTATCTCAACTCTGATCCATGTTCAAACACCCTCAGTGATTCCCACTGTCTACTGAACAAGATCTTCAGTCTCACTTCCAAGGATCTCCCCATGATCGTCACCACTTGCCTCTCTACTGCTATGTCCCATCATCCCCCTTCACAGATTCTAGGCTCAGAAAATTATGCGTTCCTGAAACATCACTAGTGTTTTCCTACCTACACTCCTTGGCTCGCAATGTGCCCTCACCTGGAATATTCCCCCTCTCCTCCCTTTCCTCTATGTCTATTAAAGTCCTCTCTATCCCTCAGAGCTTAGTTCAGGTGCTACTACCCCTGGGAAGCACATGTATCCCCGAAACATGTAAGTAGAATATGCTAGATTTCTCTAGAACACTGGGATGTGTATATATGTATGGATGTATGTTTGTATGTATGCATATGTCTATGCAGGGTGTCCCAAAAGTCTTAGTGCAGCTTTAAGCAGTATATAATATGTATGTATATGTGAATATCCATACACAGAATATATGTTTTAATAACTTCAGTAGTCTGCATTAATCATTTTGAGACATTTTTATAACCCTGATCACACCCTACCTTATATCAGAGATAATTATGAATGTCTTCCTTGTTTGACTGAAATGTAAGCTCCTTAAGAGATTGGAACTGTGTCCTGAACATCTACACATGCCCCAGAGAGCTATCCATTATTTTAAAAAAATATATTTTTAAAGCAGTTCAGTAAAGCAATCAACCTAGACTGACTATGCATGCAAAGTTTCACACCCATAGTCCTCCACCTCTTTAAAGAAGGGAAAGAGGTGCCTTTTCTCAGCTCTTGATATAGTCAAAATTTAATATTACTACTTTTAAAAGTTATTTTATGTTCTTGTCCCTAGTAGGCCTTAATAAAATGAAGTTTATGTTACTGTCCTGTTCCAAGGACCATAATATTTTCTCAAAGGAAATTATCTTGGAGATTTCTGCAAGATGAGAGCTCTCCATGAGGCCAAGCTTGGTCATTAGGATTAGATTCTCTTCACTTTCTCAGCATTTTTTCTTGTTTTTTTTTTCCATTGACATGGTCATGGTCATTAGGTATATTGTTTGCCTATTTGTGCATTAATCCATAGAGCTTTTTCTATGCTTTTTTGATTTCCATGTATTCATCCTTTCTTAATAACATAATAATACTACATTATATTCATGGACCATGATGTTTAGTAACTTTCACTATCTTTTTATAAGGCAAAAGGAACCTTTCTCTCCTGACTTGTCCTTGGAAAAAAGGTTCCCACTCTTCCAGAAGTCTATGTGTATTAGAGAAAGATGGAAATGATCATCCTCATGAGCTTCTGGGAATAATAATTCCCTCTAGATACTAGGTCCTAACTTGGGTTACTGTAAGCACCAAAGGACAAGAACTGTAGTTTCTTTCTTCCTATCTTGCCTGCAACCCCAAGCCCAGGACTTAGCACATACTTTGAATGAGGGAACGAATGAAATATTAAATGGTCCAGTGACTGCTGAGTCCATCAGTCAGACCCTCGGACAGCATCTACTTTAGAGTCAGAGGACCCAGGTTCAAATCCAGACTCTGGTACTTTGTAACCTTGAGAGAATCACTGGGCCTCAGTTTTCTCAGCAGCAAAATGAGGATTATTGGATGAGGTGATGGCTAAGGTCCTTTCTACCTCTATCCCCTGTAATTCTATGATTTCCTGTCATGCAAGGGTGCCTTTGTACCTGAAGGGGAATCTTCTCTTTTTCCAACAAAGTATAGATGGTCACATGCCACTCCTTCCATGCTCTTTGAAGAACTTACCCTTGACAAATACCCCAAAGAAGTGAGAGTCAAATGAAAAGGATATATATGTATGGATATATTCACATATATATGCTATGTATTCACATCATATGTCCATACTCAGGTATACATATGAGGGTATATAGCTTATATACACACACATATATCTTCATGCATACTATATATATATACATATAAAGAGAGAGTATTGTATATATGCACAGCATATGTTTGGTACATTATACAATAAATAGCTGTGTGTAAGCTTACATATAATTTCTATTAAAGCTACTAAGCTATTAAAGCTCAAAACTGCAACAAAACTTTTTGAACACTATATATGTGTGCATACACATGCACATGCATGTATATATATGTACATATACTGTGTCTCAAAAGCCTCTGTAAATACACAAATGTACATGTGTATGCATATACATATATAAATATATACCAAGATATTCATATTAATGCTTGCTGTGGTGCCAAAACATTGGAAAATAGATGAATGCCTGGGGAACTGGATATGATATAGGAATGGAATGTTATAATTTTATAAGAAATCATGAATATGAAGGAAATATGAGGAAGGAAAGAAGGAGGGAAGGAAGGAAGGAAGGAAGGAAGGAAGGAAGGAAGGAAGGAAGGAAGGAAGGAAGGAAGGAAGGAAGGAAGGAAGGAAACAACACTTAGCAAAAGCAATTCTGGATCCCTCTCACTAAGGATGGGTCTAGCTGCCTGCTGAGGTAGAACTCTGGCAATGAGAATAACTGGTCTTAAACATTGATAATAATTAAAAGAACAAACAAAGATCCTGAACTGTGGATGTCAGAGCCCATCATTTTCCCTGGGTGGGGGAGGTTCATGGCCCATTTGCTTATGTTCCCCTTGAAGATCTGCCTTCCAGAGGATGTTTTTCTTCCACTGATATGGAAACAATCTGCATTCCCTGAGCAGTGGTGGCAGCAGGCTCAAGGCAGGAGGGGCTGAGGGGGGCTCCAGGTGGAAGAGAGAGGGAGAAGGAGTTATTGAAGGGAATCGACCAAGTGGCTAATTGCACCTGGCATAGGATAAGAAGAAAGGGGAGAAAGAGAAGAGGGAGGGGGAAAGAAAAAGGGAGAAGAGGAAGGAAAAAGAATGAGGGGGGGATAAGAGGATTTGAGAAAAGGAAGAGATAATAAAGGGAAATAAATGGAAATAGGTGCAGGAGAGGAAAATGAGGAACAGAAAAAAGACAAAGAATGAAGGAGAAGAGAAAATAAAGCAGGAGAACTAGAGGAGAGAAATGAGGATGGGGAAGAGGGGAAAGGAGAGAATAAGAAAAAAACCAAAAAAAAATAAGAGAGAAAATGGTGAGGAGGAGGGAAGAATACAGGGGAGATGAGATGAAGAGGTAGGTGGAGGGAGATGAGGAGGAAAGAAAGAGGAGGAAGGGAAGAGAAGAAAAAGGAGAAGGGGAGGAAGGGAGAAGGAGGAAAAGGAAGAGGGGAGGAAGGGTAAAGGAGAAAAAGGAAAGGAGGAGAAAGATAAGGGGCAAAGTGGAGACACTAAAAGAAAGGAAGGAGAGTGTGATTTATATCAAGAAAGGAGAAAAATGAGGAAGGGAAAGGTGAGGAAGGGGCAAAGGAGGACAGACAACTGTCCTCAGCTTTGGACTTGTCTCAAGGTTCTGTCTGGGGTGGAAAAGAACCAACCAGCCCTTCAGGTCCAGGTCTCTGCCTAATGTTTGACATTTGCTGTACTTTCCATCTAGGCAGCTATCAGTCCCAGAGTAGCTGGAAGGCACTGGGGAGGTATTTGTTCTTTGAGTTCCTGCCCTTTTGAAAGAAAGAAACTTAACAGGCTGTCTGGGAGCTGTCCAAGTTTTGAGAGGGGAGGTGGAGGGCCCCAAGGCTGAAAGTATCAGTGTAGCCAGGCAGTCACCCACAATACTTAGGTTTCTCACCCCATCCCAGACACCCTTCATTTTCCCTTGTCCTCTGGATTCCCAGAGCTGATCAGCTTCTGAATTACCTTTTGGACCCCAAAGGCCTGTTGGAGTTTACTGGGATTATACAGGGAACCATAAGAAAGGGTTAGTTGTTTGGCACTGATGCTCCCACAAAGCAGTCCTTCAACACCATCCCCTAACCCCTGTGCATTTTTCCAGTTCAGAATATCTTCTCCCTCTTTGTGAGAGGGACCTGAAATTCACCCCATTTGACGAGGAGGCTCCTTGGCTTAGCATCTCCTTGGCCCAGGATGGTTCAGGGGACACAGAATAAATCAGTGGATTGATTGCTAGATTGATGGTCTTTACAAGAGGACTGTAGTTTCCAGGCCTCCCCTGGGGTCCTCAGTGACTGGTAGTCTTCTCAAAAGAAGGCAGAGTTAAGAAGGAAATTGACATGTTTGTCCTTCGTTTTCGAAGAGGGCCATGACATCAGAGAAATGATGACATGACTTGCACTTAACTTTGTTTTGAGTGAGAGAGGGCTGTGCAGAGGTACCAGCCTCACTTTCTTCTCCTGAGCCATTGGATCCAGTGACCAGATATGCATCAACATGACTTGAAATGACCAAGGATGCAATGAGAGACCTTGGCCTCTTTGGCCTTGGGTTGGTAGTCTTCTCAAAAGAAGACAGAGTTAAGAAGGGAATAGAAGAAAGGTGGATGGTAACTGGTCTGTGAGCTTCCTGTCTCACATCCTGGACAGAGTGCTATAGAAAAACTACTTACAAGAGCAGAGCGCAGCCCAGCACAGGCACAGAGTGGAGCACAGTCCAGCATGGGCCATGCCACAGCAAGGACAGGAGTGGAGTGGGCTGCAAGGTGCCATGCCACCTGCAGCAGCTGTGGGTCCCAGATTCCTCAGCTCACAAACACCAAAGACACAGAGTCAAAGGTCAGTGAGAAAGCTCTTCCATTTGGGTGAGAAGAGAACACAGTGGTCTAGCACCGGCCCAGGCAGCAGCAGCTTCCATTGTTGGAGCCCTGGCCTAAACTCCCTAGGGGAATTGAACAGCTGAACTAAATCTAAGCCCTGAGTGACTGCCCAGGGTTGAGGAGGAGTGCTGGCATGGTAGATCTGATGGAGATTCTGGAGAGGGAATCCTGCTCGCAGAGCACAGGCCAAGAGAGAAATGAACTCCTCTTCCTTGATTGTGCCACCTTGGAGGAACTGAGAACTTAGATTCCAAGGTCCAAGGTCCCCAGAGTATACCCTCCTCTTGACAAAGAACTCAAAAGTCAAGTAACTGGCTGGGAAATGCCCTGAAAAAAAGGAAAAAGAATAAGACAATAGAAGGTTACTTTCTTGATGAGCAGATATTTTCTTCCATCCTTTCAGATGAGGAGGAACAATGCATACCACCAGAAGAAGACCTAAAAGTCAAGACTTCTGCATCCAAAACCTCCAAAATAAACATGCAATGGTCTCAGACCATGGAAAAGTTCAAAAGGATTTTGAAAATCAAGTAAGAAAGGTGGAATAAAAATTGGGAAGAGAAATGAGAACAATGCAAGAAAATCATGAAAAACGACCCAACAGCTTGCTAAAGGAGACCCAAAAAAATGATGAAGAAAATCGCACCCTTAAAAATAGACTAACTCAAATGGCAAAAGAGGCCCAAAGAGTCCATGAGGAGAAGAATACTTTAAAGAGCAAAAGCTCACTGAATAAAATAGTTCTTTAAAAATTAGAATGAAGGAGATGTAAGCTAATGACTTTATGAGAAACCAAGAAATTACAAAATAAAACCAAAAGAATGAAAGAATGAAAAAAATTGAAGATAATGTGAAATACTTCATTGGAAAAATAACTAATCTGGAAAATAGATCCAGGAGAGATAATTTAAAAATTATGGGACTACCTGAAAGTCATGATCAAAAAAAGAACCTAGACATCATCTTTCATGAAATTATCAAGGAAAACTGCCCTGATATTCTGGAACCAGAAGGTAAAATAATTATTGAAAGAATTCACTGATCACCTACTGAAAGAGATCTGAAAAGAATAACTCCCAGGAATACTGTAGCCAAATTTCAGAGCTCCCAAGTCAAGGAGAAAATATTGCAAGCAGCTAGAAAGAAATAATTCTAGTATTGTGGAAATACAATAAGGATAACACAGGATCTGGCAGCTTCTACATTAAGGGATCGAAAGACTTGAAATATGATTATTTCAGAAGTCAAAGGAACTAAGACTAAAACCAAGAATCACCTACCCAGCAAAACTGAGTATAATACTTCAAGGGAAAAAATAATCATTCAATGAAACAGAGGTCTTTCAAGCATTCTTGATGAAAAGACCAGAGTAAATAGAAAATTTGACTTTCAAACACAAGAATCAAAAGAAGTATGAAAAGATAAACAGGAAGGAGAAGTCATAAGGGACTTACTAAAGCTGGACTGTTTACATTCCTACATGGAAAGATAATATTTGTAACTCTTGAAACTTTACTCAGTATTTGAGTAGTTGGAAGGATTACACACACACACACACACACACACATACACACACACACACACACACACACACACATATATATATATATATATATATATATAGAGAGAGAGAGAGAGAGAGAGAGAGAGAGAGAGAGAGAGAGGGCACAGGATGAGTTGAATAGGAAGGGATGAAGGGATGATGTCTAAATAAATAAAATTAAGAGGTGAGAGAGAAATATATTGGAAGGAGAAAGGGAGAAATGGAATGGGGCAAATTATCTCTCATAAAAAAGACAAGAAAAAGCTTTTTCAATGGAGAGGATAAGGTAAAAGTGAGAGGGGAAAAATGAAACTTACTCTCATCACATTTGGCCTAAAGAGGGAATAACATGCACACTCAATTTGGTATGAAAATCTGTCTTACACTACAGGAAAGTAGGGGATAAAGGGAAAAGTGGGGTGTGGGAGTATGATAGAAAGGAGGGCAAATGAGAGGAGGGGGTAATTATAAGTAAACACTTTTGAGAAGAGATAAGGTCAAAAGAGAGAATAGAATAAATGGGGAGCAAGATTGGATGGAGGGAAATATAGGTAGTCTTTCACAACATGACTATCATGAAAGTCTTTAGCAAAACTACACATATACAGCCTATATTGAATTGCTTGCCTTCTCAGTGGGAATGAGTGGGGAGGGAGGTACGAGAGAAGTTGAACTCAAAGTTATAGGAACAAACGGTGAGAATTATTTTTTCCATGCAACTGGGAAATAAGAAATACAGGTGATGGGGTATACAAATCTATCTTGCACTACAAGGAAAGAGAGACAATGAGAATAAGGGAAGGGAGTGATAGAAGGGACAGTAGAATGGGGGAAGGGGTGATCAGAATATATGGTATTTTGGGCTATGGGAGGGGAGAGATAGGGAGAAAATTTGAAACTCAAAATCTTGCAGAAATGAATGTTGAAAACTAAAAATAAATAAATGGGTGAAATTTTTTTTTTAAATTGGAAATCAAAGGGATGCTCACTAATTGGGGAAGGGCTAAATGAGCTGTGGCATATGATTATAATGGAACATTATTTTACTATAAGAAATGACAAGGAGGATGACTTAGGAGAAACGTGGAAACACTTTCATGAACTGATGCATAGTAAGGTCAACAGAACCATGAGAGTGTTCTACCCAGTAACACCAATATTGCATGATGAAGAATTGTGAATAACTTAGTTATTCTCAGCAATACAAGGATCTAAAAATGAAGCATACTATCTGCCTCCAGAGAAAGAACTGATATTTTTTAATATAGACTGAAACTTGCTATTTTTCACTTTCCTTCTTTGTCTTTGAGTATTTTTGTACGAAATAAGTACTATGAAAAAGCTTGAAAAAACTACTTGCCTTCAAATCTCTTCTGTCCCCTTCCATCTGAGCTGTTGCCTTCCTCTCCCAATTTGGGTTGAGATCCTCAGGATTCTGAATCAACAGTTTAGATTGAGCCCTAATCTCCAGAAGTCCCCTGTAATATGTGTTTATGGCCTTCTCTCCGGTCCTCTCCTATTAGCACTTCATTGTGGCTCCATTTATCTAGTTATCAGTTATCACACAGCAGGGTGTAGAGAGTCTGGTGCTGAGATCTTCCATGGATTTGAAGAGAAAGTTTGAGTTGTAAAAGCTTGAAACTGAACCTGAGAGGAAGCCATTTCTCAAGCTGTAAGGAATGATGATGAAGACCCTTCAGTGTTCTGCCACCATTCAGTCACAAAAAGAGACTGGAGTGGAAATAAGGTGTGGCTTTATATCAATCTTAGATAAACAGCTGGGAGATATACCATCCTCTTGAGGCATGTATCTGGGAAGCCACATAACTTTGGATAATACCTTTAACTTCTCTGAGCCTCAATTTCTGCATCTGTTTAAAAAAAGTGGAGAGGAAGAAGTTAGATACGATCTGATCTTCCTTCACTGGTCAGATAGCAAAATTTCAGGTACAACATGCGAAGAGAACATCAGTGGAGGCATCTAGTAATTCAGAGAGACAATAAAAAGAAGAAAGAGCAGACTCACAGTCTCAGAGGTATATACACGGGCAGAAAGAGTGAGTAATAAACCAGGAGGTAAATTCGAGTTTATGTATATCATTATTAGAGGTGAAGCACATACTGTCAGGACCCCCCCTTCTGCCATATTCTGGCCGTATGATCCTGGGCATAATTTCTCTCAGTGCTCTAAGCAACTCTTGAAAAATGAGAGTTGCAAAGAAGGTACCAACTTGCATTAGTAGAAGGAGTTTTTTAATCTGGAAGTTCCTTATTCTCAATGACATAGCAAGTCCAGTCCTTATCACTATCCCTAAACACTTCTGAGATTAGGAGGAATTGGACATATGTCTGGAATATAGCTATGGAAGGAACCAAAAAAATGAAAAAAGTCAGAAGGGTAGCATTGTATATATTAAGATATACTCATGTCAGCATTTGGGTGAGGATAAGTGGGAAGCTAAACGAGCTGTATTGCAAGAGGAACATAGTAAAGAATACTTGGCCAGAAGGAGAAAATGGATGATGAGCTCATGATATTGATCACAAACTTGGCACCGAGCTGTGTCATAGCAGTGTAGGAGAATATGGTGATTCTGACATCTGCTGGTGCACCTTGTTTTTCTGCCAAAAGCTAAGTAGCTGATAAATTATTGACTGGCCTTAATGATAACTTAATTCTTCAAAGGGTAGAGGAAGTGACAATGAAAATTTGTACTTGACCAACTTCTGAGCACAGATAAAGGAAGGAGCTAGTTGATAAAGGAGAAGTGATAGGAAGCAGGGGAAAGGGAATACTTCATTTTTGAGTTCAGGAAGAATAAGGGAAAGAAGAAATTAGATTTCAAAGAATTTGGAGAGAGAAAAGATAGAATATAATAACCTATATTTTTATAGGTTATTATTTTATACGTTATATTTTATAGGTTTTTATAGTAGAAGTCAGCACAAAAGGAATGGGAAGACCTCAAGAAAACAAAATCATTCTAATAAAATAGAAAATAAAGAGTTGTCTAAAAAAATCAACATGGGCACAGAAGAAACTCTAACAATTTTTAAAAAAATAATATTTGTTGATTTTTTTTCCCCTGTATGTCAGAACCAATTTGAATTCAACCAATCTGAATATAAGAAAATAGAGAGGGACTTTGACCCAATGATCCCACTGCTAGGCACAGATCCCAAGGAGGTCAAGGACAAAATAAAAAGTTCCAAAATATTCTTATCAATATTTTTTTTAGAAGCAAAGAACTGGATACAAAATAGATGACCATTAATTAAGGGACAACTAAACACATTGTGGTACATGAATGCAATGGAATATTACTATAGCATAAATGATAGATATGAAGACTTCAGAGAAGAATGGGAATACTTCTGTGAACTGATTCACAGTGAAACATACAGAACCAGGAAAAATAATCTTCATACTGACTACACAATCCCAAAACTGAGTACTGCAGTTAAAATGACCAAGTTTGACATCAAAGAAGAGATGAGAAAATGTATCTACCTTCCTTCTGTTCAGAAATGGGGGACTATAGATACGAAACATTGGTTTAATATACTGTCAGAGTTGATTGATGTGTTGATTAGTTTTCCTATACTTCATTTTTCTGCTTCTTTATTATTTGTTACAAGGGATAGCTCTGGAAAGAGGAAATGAAGATGATAGAGAAAAGATTGGGTTATTGAGGATCATAGAATTACAGGCATAGAACTGGAGCGAGTATCAAAGATTACCTAATCCAACCTCCTCATTTTATGAATGGAGGAAACTGAAACTCAAGAAAACTAAGTATCTTTCCCAAGGTTACAGAGGTAGTAAGCATCAAAAGTAGGAGTTGAAGTCAGGTCTTCTGACTTCAAATCCAGTGCTATTTCCATTGTGATACTGTGGGGAATGGGGGCGGAGGAGTTATAAAGGAGGAGTTTCACAATCCTGTGAAAATTAGTGTCAGGAGATGTAAAGCTCAGAATGAATTGTGATTGGTGATGTTCAACAAAAGAGATTCTCAGTATCATAGAGTATAATACCTGGGGCCATCCCTTCATACTTGCATTCCCAGAAAATCCTCCCCAAACTTCAAGAAACCCTGTGAGTCAACATTCACTAAAAATCATAACTCGTGGGCCCCCATTGGTATGTTTTCTTTTACAAATCAGTCAAAGGATAAATTATTTCAAAACAAAAAAATAATCAAAAAATAATAAGGAAACTGAAAAGAAATTATATTGTCACTTTTCTTTTTATTGCATTGAAAAATGAACATCGGCTGCTGTTGAATTCCTCCAGGTAGGAAAAGGGCCCTTAATCCTCTTTCATCTGAAACCACCATGAAGCTAAGAGAACATGGCTCTGCTATTGCTGGTAAGAGGTAATGAGAGTGGTAATGAGAGCAATGACCTCCTTCTGCCAGCTACCCTTTTTCCCCCTTTTCTAGGGCTGACATTTGGCTCATAATTATGATGCTAGGTTATTTACACCTTTTCATTTTCTTTCTTCTGCTCGTAGGTAAAGGCATGGAATACTAGGTTGCAACCTTGTGTTCTTTGAAAGGTCAGAAGAGCTAGACATGAGAAGTCTGAGAGCTGGAGTCCATGCCAGATTTTCTGGACAGTTGAACCCAGTGAGGAGCAAAAGGCTGAGCAACCTGCTTGCTCAGCATAACTTTGGATCTGATCAAAGGCAGCCAAAAGGAAAGAACAGCAACTTACATATCAGCTATGCAACATTCAGAATTGAACTGGGTGGAGTGAATGCTTTGCAACAAGTCCATTAAGATTAAATGCACTCTTTCTCTCCCCTAACTATTTTTATTTTAGGAGGAAGTGTTCTCCTTGATTGGGAATGGGTTGTTAGTACTTCTGACCTTGCTAAATATTATTAGTAAATATTCCTTTGTAAACGAATTTTTTTTAAAATATCTTATCCTCCCTTCCCCCTTGCATCCATGTAGTACAGTGCTCCATAGATTATCATGCCACGTGGTAAAAAGCATACCATCACTAAGTGGAAAACACATATGAAAAGAATATGCTTGCCAAAGAGATATGCATGGAGAGGACATATGTGACAAATATGGGTGGCCAAAGAACACATATGGCCAGGGTAATTCGCATTTCAGTCACTGTAAAGTTGCAATGGCTAGAAAGCCTCTCCCTGACAAAAGCAGTTGAGCATGTGAACTTTTTAGTATATTCATATAATACCTATCCACACAACCAATAAAAGCTATCCAGAGTATCTCAAGCTAAGTTCCTGACTATGTCCAGTGTTGATTAGAATTCCACATTCCCAAGCAACTGTCAGGCTCAGAGTTAGGAGATTATTTTTTATATCTGATTAGGATACTGAAAGCACAATGCCCACTTCAGGCACTGACAAAAAAAAGTAAACAAAATTAAAATCATCAAAATATATGGAGGATGGACTACATCTACCTAACCCCCAAAACACTACTCAACTGGCAACCATGTGGTGTTGAATAAGAATCAAAGTTAAGTAAATAAGACAAGGTCCTCTCTCTCTGCCATCCTAGAATACTTTCCTGACTTTATTAGTATATTTATCAACAAATACAATAAACAAAAAACTGACTGTTAGCCTGTGTCCTGACTGCATGTAGAAACTCCATCCCTGTCCCAATCTGAGGGGCAAAAGGACAATCAGAAAAATAATGCGACCATCCCTCAGGGTGGAGGGGAAAATGATAAAGAATGACAGAAGAAAGCAAGAGTGACTCAACTTCGATTTTGTTTGTTTTCTCTATCAAGAGGCACAATCTCTATACTTGGTAAAGATAGAATACACATCATTAGCTGGGAGTTGAAAGCTGAAACTGAAGATATGTAAAGAGATGGTAAGAGAGCACCTACTTTTTCTCAGTGAGTTTGAGGTACTTGGTTCCAGACACTCTTCCTCCTAGAATATTCAAAGAGCTGGCAGCTGCTGTCAGTGAGATTCTATAAAATCGTGGGAGAATAGGAGAGGTACAGCAGAACTATAAATGGGCACACATCCCAATTTAAAAAAAATGCAAGAAAGAGGATGGATTCTTCAAACCCTGGGTCAGTGATGCTGACTTTGATTCCTGGCAAAAATTCTAGAAGCCATTATGAAAGGGGTGGTATGTAAGCATTTAGAAAAGGAAAAAAAGATTGCTAAATGCCAGTGTAGCTTCATCAAGAACAGGTCATGCTAGACTAACTTCATTTCCTTTTTTTGACAGGGTTACTAGACTGGCAGAATAGAGGAATGCTTTAGACATAGAGTATAGCTGGACTCCAGGAAGGCATTCATCCTATACTTGGGGACAAGATAAAGAAAACTGGGTCAGAAAATGATACAGCTAGGTGAACTGAGAAAGGATTGAGTGACTGGAACCAAGGAGCAAAGCCATAACTAGAAAAAAAAATCACCTAAGGCAAGCAGAAATGTTGAGGAAATGGGAGGGAGGATAAATAACCTAGCTGATGTCTGGGGTAGGGGGAAAGAACTACACCTTGGTGTATCTAAATATTGCTATGCTAATGTACGTGTGGTCCCTGAGGGGAAGAAATATCATATTGCTGCCAGGAGAGAAGATGTTCAGGGTGGCCAAAACTGTGGAAGACTAGCAAGAGAAGGAATGAAGGGATTGATTTGGACCTGGAGAAAGAATGCTGATGGACGAGGTCAGTGATAGCCACCATCACTAAAGGTGAGGCAGACAGAGACATCCTGTGTCTGATCCTTACTACCTATGTGACCATGCGCAAATCACTTCATCTCCCTGGTTCTCAGTTTCCCCATATATAAAATAAGAAAGTTGAACTAGATAATCTTAACATCCTCCCAGTTTTACATCTTTGATTTTCAATTACTCATTCATTTCTCCATCTTTTCCACCCCCTAGAAAGGTATTAAATTATCCATCCGATGGCAGTCTTAACTGCCCTATTCTAGATAAAGTTCTGCTGAAGAACACTCATTAATAATTTAACAACAGCTAGAGGGGGTGGTTGTAGCTTTGTGCTATTCAACATTTTCATCAATGGTTCAAATAAAGATGGAGTTGGGAGGATCATCAATTTTTCACAAGATATGGAAAAGGTAGCTAACTTGCTGGATGACAGACTCAGGGACTAAAAATATCTTGAGAAGTTGCAATAATGAACCAAGCCTAACAAAAGGGACTGCAGTGGGTATAAATGTAAAGTCGCACACTAGGGTTCAAAAAACTAACTTCACAAGTAGAGTACTGTGGCATGGCAGGTTGATTCATCAACAATTCTTGTGAAAGACCTGGGTGTTTTAGGGGGCTACAAACTTAAGGTGGCTCAAGAGTATGACAATAAACCTATTGGTTTCTTAGGTGCTGTTAATAAAAGCAAGGTTCCAGAATGAGAAGGTGATCATTTCCATATCTTCTGTCCTTTTCAGACCACATCTAGAGCAAAGCGTTAAGTTCTCCTGTACATATTTTAGAATGACAAAAGCATATCCAAAGAAGTACAACTAGGGGTGAGAAAATTAGATACTTTAGGGCTCAAAGATTATTGGAATAAATTGGAGGTGCTTCGCCTAAAGAAGAGACCAGAAGGGAGGAGAGAGGGGTATGATCTACCTTCAAGTATTTAAAGAGCTGTCACATGAAAGAGACAGCAAACTGATTCTTCTTAGCCCCAGAAAGCAGAACTTAGACAGCAATGGGCAGATGGCGTAGAGAGATCAATTTAGGATCCACAGAAGGGAAAACGTAGCGAGAATTGTCCAAAAAAGAAAAATTAGCATTTTATAGGGAATGATTTTCCCATCATTGAAGGACCTTCATTGGAAGTTTAATGAGGACTTGATGGTCATTTTATAAGGGATTCCAGTTCAGACTGGGGTTGCATTAGATACCTGCAGGGGTGCTATACATCTCTTAGGAGGAAGTAGATGAATCTCAGACTGGTAGAAGGCCATGCAGAGAGAGAGAGAGAGAGACCACCAGTGACCTCTTCCCTTGCCTCAACTTTTCAGCTGCAAATAGATCTGCAAGTCAGACCAGGGCCTCAGTTTCTCCAAATATAAAATGAGAGAAATGGACTGGAATAGATGATGTCTAATTCTCACTACAACCACAACCCCTAGCTCTGACATTCCCTGTTCTAAGATCCCTTCCAGCTCTGAAATTTTCTATTCTAAGGCCCTCCCTAGCTGTGACATTCTATGTTTCTAAAGCCCCTCCATTTCTAACCTTTTATAATTCAAAGATGCTACAGTTATATCACTTTGTAATTCTAAGCGTCTAAGATTCTTTTTATTGGCTGTTGATGGTAGATCTGAGTCCACTTGATTAGAGAAAGAGAAAAGGGTAGGTGTGAGGATGTTCTCTGTCATCCCGGGAACTCAAAGTTCTCTCCTTTTCTCCTCTCCTCTCTTCTTTTCTCTCATCCTCTCTCCCCTTCTTTCTCTCCCTCTTCCCTGTTTTCCTCTCTTCTCTTTCTCTCTCCCCCGTCTCTTCTCTCTTCTGTCTTGGTATGTTTTTCTGTGTCTCTTTTTCTCTGTGTCTCCATCTATCTCTCTGTCTGTCTTCATTTCTCTCCCTCTCTTCTCCCTGTTTCTCTGTATTTGTCTCTGTCCCATTTTGTGTCTCTGTCTCTATCTCTGTCTTTTTTTTTTGGTCTTTCTGTGTCTCGTCTCTGTCTGTTGCTGTCTCTTTCTCTATCTCTATTCGTCTCTCTCCCTCCCTTCTCCTCTTCTCTCTCCCTCTCCTCCCTCCTCGCCTCCTCCTTCTTCCTCTTGGCTCCAACACTTTCTCCTCCTCCGCCACCCACCTCCGCCTTGCACGTCCAGGCTGTCGGCATGATTGAAACGAGGCAGATAAGACTCAGGTCTCCCAATTAAGCCTGTGCGACTTGATTACAGCTGTTATCATATTTCTCTTTCTCCTTCTCCCCGCCACCACAAAACAAATTGGTTCCATAAATTCCCTCTCCAGCCCAGGGGAGGGGGAAGGGGGAGCTCGGGGACCCTCCCCCGCTTTCTAGCCCTCCTGGAGCCCCGTAATCAGCCCGGCCAGCCGGTGTGGGGCAAACCTAATAGATTTTAAACAATCCCATTACTTTATAATTTCTATTATTAAGCGCAAATTGCTGCCATTCGCTGTCAATTAGGGGGCTTAAAAAAAAAAAAAAAACAACCATGCAACCTACCAAAGATGTGCTAATAAATCCCCATTAAATTCTCAGCAAAACCCTGCCCCTGGTGGCAGAGCCGGGAATTGGGACCCAGGGGCTCAGGTTCCCAGCAGGGGGAGGGGAATGGGAGGGAGGAGAAAGGGAGGAAAAAGGAGGATTGGCAGAAGGACAGAGACCGGGAGACAGAGATGGAGACTGAGACAGAGACAGAGAGACAAAGACAGAGATAGAGGTCTAGAGACTGGGAGACAAAGATATACAGAGACAGGAACAAAAGAAAAAGCATGCATGGAGACACTGAGAGAGAATCTTACAGAGGAAAACAGACAAGGAGAGACAGATTCAGAGAGAGACAGAGTCACAGACATATATAGACACAGAAAGGCAGAGACAGAGAGAGGGGGAAAAAAGACGATCCAACAGGGAAGGGATGCAGAGAAAGGAGAGGAGGGGAGGGGAGAGAAGAGACAAGATAAATGACCCCTTGTAAGGGATATTGTTGGCTCAGTAGAAGACCTGAATTCAAATTCAGCCTCAGACATTTACTAACTGTGTGACCTTGGGCAAGTCATTTAATCTTGTTTGCCTCAGTTTCCTCATCTGTAAAATGAGCTGGAGAAGGAAATAGCAAACCACTCCAGTATCTCTGCCAAAAAAAAAACCTCAAACAGGATCACAAAGAGTTGGACATGACTGAAACGAGTGAACACAACATCTAGCACAGGAATAAAGCTAGAGGAGGCCTCAGAGATACTGTAGTCCAATATCCTTCCGTTTTATAGAAACTGAAACCTACAGAGAGGAAAGAGACTCAGCATTTCACTCAATAATAGCATCTCCATGTTGGAGGGTCCTCAGGCAGAAGGCATCCAGGTCATTCTGTATTGAGTTGTGTCTAGCTGTATGTGATCCCATGAACTTTGTCAATGGGGTTGTCTTAGCAAAGATAATAGAGTGATTTGCCGTTTCCTTCTCCAGTGTGTCCCCATTTTACAGATGAGGAAACTAAGCCTAGATACATGGACTAGAAAAACAGGGCAAAGTCCTTGTTCTCCAGGTAGAGACCTACAATGCAAGGGAGAGTTATATAGTTCCAAAAGGGTGCACACTCCCCTCCCCCTCAAAAAAAAGGGGAACTAGGAAAGATCATTTTCAAGGAAAGGTGTAGGGGAAGATTGGAGGGGGAGAGAAGCTTACTCAGGGAAGACTTCATGGAGGAGGTGTTACCTGAGAGGCTTTGAAGGACAGAAAAGACTTCATCAGACATAGATGGAGGAGGGTGCACACACATAGAAATAGGAATGATCATTATGGGGTAAGGAGTCCTTCACAGGCCATGAAATTTAACATACACCCATCTTCAACAGGGAAAGTCAACCTGAGACTAGCAGAGAATCCAGAAGCTTCCCAGGACTCATCTCAGATTGTTAGTTCCCTCCCCTTCTCTCTGTCTCTCTGTGTCTGTCTCTTTATCTATCTCTTTCTGTCTTTGTCTCTCTCTTTCTTCATATCTCCGACTCTCTGTCTTTCCCTCTCTGTGTGTTTCTCATTTTTCTCTAGTTCTATCTTTCTCTGTCTGTGTCTGCTTCTGTCATCGTCTCTCTGTCTCTTCCTCTTTCTCCGTCTTTGCCTTTGTCTTTCTTGGGCTCTGTCTCTCTATCTCTCTGTCTCTCCCTCCCAATCCCTCTCCTCCCCTTATCTCCCCTCATCTCTTTCACTTGTCCCATTCTTCTCCCTCCTCCCCCTTCTTCACCTTCCTCCCAGTCACTTTTCCAAAACAGGAGGGGGGAGCAATGAAGATTGTCAAGGAAACCTGAAATTCAGGAAATCCCATTTTCTGACTTGGAGCCTAGATAGTCGGCCACCCCTTGAGTACTCTGGGATTCTTTCCTTGGACTCAGTACTTGGGAGCAGAGGGAAAGGCTCCTCTAAGAATTAGCTTTACTTACCAGCTTGGCTCCAAGGAGTAAGTTAGCAACAGCAACCCACTGCCAAGACAGCTAATAGTCTATTACAAAACTACTTACTACAAACTTGAGATCGACGAGGGCCCAGACCCTCTAAAGGACAGCAATAAATCACAGCCCAGGGCTATCACCGAAGGATGCTCCAGCCAGCACTAGAGGAGAATCCTGTAGAGAGATACCTTGGTAAGAATGGCTCCTGCCATCTAGACAATTCCAACATGTGAAGTGGCCCATTAAGCTCAGTGCCAGACTCTTAGGGCATCCTACTGTGGAGATGAGTTCACTATGCCTTCTCTCCTTCCTTTCCCCTACTTGCTGCAATGGGATGGGTGACTTGGGACTAGAGCTCCTGGCTCAGCTCTGTTGTCCACTAGCTCTGTGACTATGGTTAAGTGCTATCATTTCTTACATGACTTATAGGTGTCTTGGTGACCCACAACAGTCAGTTTGAACTTGAGTTCAAATCCTGCTTCACATACTAACTTTGTGACCCCAGGCAAGTCATTGAAACTTTGCCTCAGTTCCTCATCTGTAAAATGGGGACACACTGGAGAAGGAAATGGCAAATCACTCCATTATGTTGGAATAATAAGCGCCCTTTCCACCAAGAGTTATGAGAATAAAATGAGATCATATTTAAAGTGCCATAGTTTCTTCATCTCTAAATGGGGCCAGTGATGGTGATAATACACTCTGTGTCACAGGATTTTGATAAGTTGAACACTTTGCAAATGACAGCAGTTCTACTTCGACTTACTTCTCCTTCAGATCTCAGACTTTCCAGCTACCAGTCTCTGTGGTTATAGATTTTAGAATCTTAGAATGAAAAGGGATCCAACCGTGACTTGTATAATAGCTTATATTTGCAAACCACTGTACCACGTAACAACTCTGGGAGGTAAGTGCTATTGTGACCCTCATTTTATAGATGAGGAAACCAAGAGACTTGCCCAGGAACACACAGCTAGCAAGTGTCCACCGTAAAACCAGCCATGACACCCAGCTTCTTGATGCAGGCTCCTTAAAGGCAGGATCTGTTTCACTTTACTCTTTGTAACCCTTAGTACAATGCCTTGTACTTAACAGAAACTGAATTCATGCTCATGATTGATTCATGATTTCATTGGTTCAGGATTGATTGCAGTGTCTTTAACATGGGGAGCTCACTACCTCAAGAAGTATCTAGTTCCATGGCTGGGCACTGCCAACTCCTAGGTGGCCCTTCTGCATATTGATCAGAAATCCACTTTCCTTAACTCTCCCCTAATGCTCTCACATCTGCCAGACAGAACAAAGCTAATCTCTCCTCCCCAGAGCAGCCCTTCAAATTCTGGAATATCAAAATTGTTTCCCAGCTCCCTCACCTCCAAGTCTGCTCCTTCCAATGGCCTCACCATGCTGGTTTCCCTTGACTGGATCACTCCCTCTCCAGTTTGTCAGATTTTCCACTAGAGGGTAACGTCCACCATTGAAGCCTAGGCAATAAATACTCCCTGAGCATAGTTAGATCCCTGTTTCTCCTCTCCCTTCCCCTGATGGAAGCCCAAAGAGACAGCTGACCTTCAGACACATGAAAGGGATTTTTTTCCCAAAGGACCAGAAGGAGGGGCTATCCTGAAAGACTTCAAGACTTCCTTTTATAGGTCCAAAGCTAGAGGCTCCAGCCTGCTGGGCACTGGACAAGTCATTAGCATCAGTCTTGACAGAGGTTTTGGAGGCAATGTGTATAGATCTCTGTCCTGGGAGGCAGGAGACCTGGGTTCCAGTGCTGTTTCTGATTATATGGGGGCCTCCCAAACTGACCACATGGCAGATAAGACCTAGACTTCATGGCAGAGTAGCCCCTTGTGCCAGGACATCTGACTGAATTCCATCCTTGGCACAACACTTGGAATTCAGAGCTCTGAAAACTAAACCACACTTCCTCTATGACATGTCTGTCCTCAAGCTGACACTGTTCATTCTGTCATGTCCATAGGAGTCCAGACCACTAAGGCATTAGGTTACCTCAGACCCCTACTATTTCTAAACCTCTCTTGCAAGAAAAGGGTGGTGGGCAGGCCCTGGTTCTTTCTCCCTGACAACAAAACATACACCTATCCCTTGGGGAATCTATCTCCCAATTCTCGATGGAGACTGTCCCCTCGGCGCATAAATCCTAGTGCTGGTATCTGATGCCTATTGGTTTCTTCTAGTGGACTCTGGATATGGTGATAGTGTTACTAATTAAGGACCCACTTAGAGCTAAATGAATAGAACAGATGGTACCTACCCCTTTCAGACTCACAGAATCAAGGAAAGCTGGAAGGAACCTTAGAGACAGCCCAGTCCAACAATTACAAAAACTGAGGCTGAGATGGGGAATGACTTGTATAAAGTCGCACAGCAGCTCAGTGGGAGGGTCCATTCACTTCAATTAAGGGTAGTCACAGAAGGCTTCCTGAAGAAGGTGTCCAACAGGTTGGGTGAGGCAGGAATTGGAGAAGACAAAGAGGAAGGAAGAAGTCTGGGGGAGGGGATAAGTGTAGATCAAGGAGAAAGGATAATATAGTGAGGAAGGCAGAAGGTTCTGGACTCCGGGTGGAAGCTGGGTGACCCCTTAGACAGAGGATGCTCAAGAGAACATCTTTTGCTCAAGAATGCATTGGTCTTGCTGGCCTCTGAGGTCCCTTGCAGCTTCAGATTCTGTGATTCTGATTCCAGCTGATCTCAGCTCCCCCCTCCCTCTTCGGTCACCGGTTCTGCAGGCTGAGAAGGCCTCTGGGAGGCTAGCCCCAGGCCTGGGTCCAAGTGACAAGGAGAAGCTCATTAACTGCACTGTGTGAGCCTTCATTACCGGTACCACTGCAGCCCCCACAGGCAGAGAACAGATGGGAAGATGGGAAGGGGGAGCCTGGAGCAGGGAGGGGCTCAGCCAGGGAGATGCCAAGCAGGGAAGAATATAGCCCATCCCTGGACTCCCACCTCCCCAGCCCCAACAGAGCCTCATCATACCCTGCTGGCAGCAAGGAATGGCCAGCTCTGGGGACCTGCTGCTGGGGGAAGAATGGAATTTCTCTGTCTCTCAGACAGGTGCTTGCTCCCTCCCTGGGCAGCCAGACAGTGGCTCACTGACGTGGGCTCAGCCGTGACTGGGTTGGAGAGTGGCTGGCTTGGGAGGAAGTGGGGGAGGGAGTCGCGCACAGGGAAAGCTGGGCATGATGCTGGCAGCTAAGAACAGGGAGGGAGAATCAGAGGGTGGGCTGCTAGACTCCTGGCATGGTTTGGGGGCTGAGGGGATACCTGGCAGCAAGATCAGTAGCCCAATAGGGAGGGCCTGAGTTCTGGTCCTCCTGGCTCACTGTATGACCTTGGGAGAGTCACATCCCTCAGTTTCAGGTGAATAGAGGTTTTCCCTAACTTTCCAGGTCTATGTGAGAGTTGTGTAAGGACCCATTGTATAGGGATTCCAGTTTTAATTCCAATCCTTAACAATTGAGTGAGAATAGGAAAAACACTTATCTGCTCTGAACTGTAGTTTCTTCATCTGTAAAATGGGGATAATAATGCATGTTCAGTCTACCTCCCAAGGTTGTTGTGAGGAAAACTCTTCATAAAATTGCTTCAGGGACAGGGGAGGAGAGCCTGGCATGCTCTGCTCCCTCACTCTCCCTCCTGGCCTCCCTGACTTCCTTCGAGGCCCAGACAAAATCCCATTTTCTGTATGAAGCCATTCTCAATCCCCATTCATACCTTCCCTCTATGATTATGTCCAATTTATCTTGTGTCTTGTTTGTACACAGCTGTTTGCATATTGTCTCCCCATTAGATGGAGAGCTCCTTGAAGGCAGGAACCATGTTTTTGCATTTCTTTGTACCCCTAGCACTTAGCCTAGTACTTGGCACACAGTAGCCACTTAATAAATGCTTCTTGACTTGATCCCCTTCCCAGGTCTCTTAACAAAACTTGTCCCTCCCTAGGGAATCATCCTCAAGTCCATGAATTTTTCTGTTAGATAATTATATTTCAAAAGAATCAATTTTCTTTGTAAGACTATGTATTTTATGCATTTAAAAACATGATTCTGAAGGGTTCAACCAGAGGGTTCGTCAGAACGACTGCCAGAGGAGTCTATGACACACAGAAGGTAAACAACCCCTGTCCTGTGTCCTGGGAACATTTGAACTGGGAGCCCCTGGGTTGTAAGTCCCATCAAACATGAATCTCAGAACAGGAAGAGTTACTGCCCGCTGCCCATCCCTAGGGTTAGTCCTTGGCTTTCAGTAGCAGAAGGGGTTTCAGTCCATTTGGTCCTCAGCAGCCCAGGGAGGGAAGCAGGAGCCAATGAGCCTTGCTGGTGGGTCCAAAACCATTAAGAGCCAACTGGTCATGACTGTATCTCTCTAAACAGGATTTGCAATTCCAGGGAGGCCTGTTGTCAGCTGGATTGGTTACCTAGGGTGAAATGAACAGTCAGATCTCAGTGGAGACCTCCCAAAATTGAGCTGGGAAATTAAGAAAAAGACAGTCAAAGCATCATACACCAAAATGTTCCCCAATCACACCACAGGACAGACGTTCTCCTGGCCTGTCTTTGCTCTTGCCTCTCCCTCTCTCCTTCGGCTGGTTCCCTCTCTCCCGCAGCTTCATCTCTCTCTCTCCCTCTCTCTCTCTCTCCTCTCCTGCTCTCTCTCTCTCTCTCTCTCTCTCTCTCTCTCTCTCTCCTCTCTCTCTCTCTCTCTCTCTCTCTCTCTTTCTCCCTCTCCTTCTCTCTTTCTCCCCCATCTCCCTCTCCCTTTCCTCCTTCCCCTCTCTCTCATTTTTGTAAGCTTAACAAACCTTTAAGAAGATGAACATTTCCATTTACAAACTAGAAGAGAAAAACAGAATTGTGCATGAAGGTTTGATTCTCTATTATGTAGAGCTTGCTTTTCTTTTAAAGGATATAATGACTGAAATATGCTATTTTCAAAGCTGTCCTCGTTCATCTTTCTTACTGACCTTACTGTTGCCCTCTGTGCATGCTTTTTTGTTTCATTTCCCTTCTTTTCTAACTCTTCTTCCTTCTTCATTTGGTAACCTTACGTCTAGTCCTCTCCCTCACATCCAAATGAAAAGATCAAGCCCTTGTACCTAATAATCACAGTTAACTAAAATAACCCCCACACACATTGACTGTCCGAATATCATTTTGCACCCTGAATCCAACAATTCCCTATCAAGAGGTGAGCAGCATTCTTGGCCATCAGTCCTGCATTTTATTGCTCTGGGTACTTAGATCTTTCTTACATGTTTCTCTTTACACAGTTTTTGTCACTGTATAAATTCTTCTGCTGGTTCTGCTCATTTCTCTCTGCATCTGTTCATACAAGGCTTTCCAGGTTTCTCGGAAACCATTCCTTTTATCTTTCCTTACAGCACAATAGTATTCCATCACATTCACACACCATAAACTATTCAACTGATCTCCAGCTGATTAGAACTTTCTTCAGTTTCCAATTCTTTACTATCACAAGAAGAGCCTCTAGACATATCTTTGTGCCCATCAGTTGAACTTTCTTTGGGGGTAAAGGTTTAGTAGTGGGATCACCTCATCAGAGATACATATGCAGTTTAGTGACTTGGAGAGCAGAGTTCCAAATTTCTTTCCAGAATGGTTTCCACCATCTTTTCTCACAAAACATCACTTTTCCCACCCTTCTCTGCTTTTCGGTCTTTTCATTCATTTATTCTGGAGATCCCTCTGCATTTTGTCTCTTCTCTTTTCCTTCTCTTGTCATCCCAATCCCACCTCTCTTTTACCTTCTCCTCTCTGTTTCTTTTCTCCCTCTCTGTCTTTGCTGCAGCTCAGTGCAACATTAAATACTAGTTAGCTTCAGTTCCTCAGAAGTAAAATGAGCTGGAGAATGAAATGGTAAGCCACTCCAGTATCTTTAACAAGAAAATGCCAAAATATGGTCACAAAGAGTCAGACATGACTGAAAACGACCTAACAGCAAGTCTCCGTTCAGTCTTTATCCTTCCTCTCTCCCTCTTCCCTCTTTCCTTTCTCCATGTTGTTTTTTTCTCTCATCTTTCTCTTACTGTTGCCTCTCTCTTTTCTTTCTTCTTTCTTTTTTCTTATCCCCTTATTCTTTTCCCATCTTTTTCTTTCCTATCCCTTCTCTCCCCATCTGCTCTTATCATCACCCCTCCTATGCCTTTTCTCTTCTCTTTCTCTCATTTCCCTCCATTTTCTTTCTCCTTTATTTCTTTTCTTTCTAACTTTTCTCTCCTTCTTCCCCCTTCTCTCTCTCACTCTTTCCTTTTCTTTTTCTTTCTCTCCTCTCTCTTCTATTCTCATCCTCCTCTTCCTTCTCTCTCTATCTCCTTCTCTGTTCCCCCCACTCTCTGCCCTTCCCTTTCCCCACTCCCCTGATTTTCTCTGTGTCTCTCCCTTTCTACCTTTCTCTGTGCCCTTTTCTGTGCTACCTTTTTCTGTCTTTATGTATCTCCTCTCTTTCTCTCTCCTGAAGCCATGTCAACACATTCCCCCCCACACACACACACCCCAATCTCTGCCTCTGGCTAGGCAGGGAGGGGGAAGAGAGTTGCTGACTGAAAGAGAGGAAAGGGAAGCGGGGAGGGTGGCCTCAATTCAGACTGTCTCCCCAGGATTCCTTCATCAGCCCAGAATGCGTGGAGAAGCTGGCTTAGAGATAATGCTGTCCACTGCTTCCAAGAGCCCACACTTGTCAGAGCTTTTAATGCCCAGGTCAGTGACACCTGGAGCCTTTCACTAGCATGAACTGATTAATGGTGATGAGTAGAGGAGGCTGACAGGGCCCCTACTGTGCTGCAGACTAAGAATCATCCCCCTCCCCAACTAACTCATTCATATTCCACTGTTTCTCTCCATGAAGGCTCCCCTTTAATGAATGCTCATTCAGCTGGAATATTCCATTCCCCAGGCTTTAGGGAAAGACAGCTCAAATCAATGCAAAAACATTTATTAAGCTCATCCAGTGTGCCAGGCACTGTGCCCCCAAACTAGGAGCTCTATGAGGGCAGGGGCCATGCCTGCTCTGAACTTTGTATCTCCCCCAGGTCTCAGCTATATCCTGCCCCCAGCTGTGTTTATTTCTAGCCACTCTTAAGATTATATTGGTGTAGGAAACTTGCAGTATGGAAATTCCCTCTGCCAATGCATAGCAGCAACTATCCCACAACTTCTGATCTTAGAGTGTTGCCTATAAGCACTCAGAAGTTAAATGACTTGTCCACAGTCACACAGCGTATATGTGACAGTCAGTACTTAAACTTACATCTCTCTGATTCTCAGGCCAGCTATCTAACCATTACATCTAATGGTTCTCTCTGCTTCTCTCTGCATTCAATTTGGGCCTAATAATTGAATTAATATTTGGGACAAACTATGAGCAGACTCCCCTGCTAGAAGATAAATTCTTATCTGAAATTGTGTTGCCATATTGCGGGGGGGGGGGGGCAGTAATGGGAGAGGTCTATTTATATAAAAGCCAATGTGTATCATGACCATAAAAGCTACCTTCTTCCTTAAATAGATGGTTTGGAAGGGGTGCTTCCTATCAGAAAGTCATGTTTCGATTGTTGTTTGGAGCAGAAAGCCCTTGTTCTTTGGTCCCCAAGCAGCAGGGTGAAGCTCTTATTCCAGAACTGTCTTTGATCCTGACTCCCTGACCTGCCTTACCACCTGTCTCACATAGGCTTTCTGTCAATGTCGGTTTTCAATATGGGAAGGCTTTTAAAGACGGCATGAGGGTTTTAGCTGGCATTTGGGTGATTGTATGTTTGCCTCTAACTAGGGCAAAATACTTCCTAGAATTGAGAGGCAGCATGGTATGCTCAGAAGGGTGTTAGTTCAAGAATCAGGAAAGATCTGGTTTCAGTCATTCCTCTGATACTTATAAATTGAGTGATCCTGGGCAAGTCACTTCCCCCATCTGACCCTCAGTTTCCTTATCAGCAAAATGGATTTCTACAGAACCTTGCCCACTGAGTCAGTGTGAGGAAGAAATAAGATCTGTGAATGATCTCAAAAGAAAATAGCATCGTCAAGAAAAACAATTCCCTCAAAGCCTGTATAGATGGTGAGTTGCCGAATGAGGATTTGAATGCCAATTCTTTCTTTCTAAATCTAGCACTTAACTTTACCCCTTATACCAGCCTGCCTCAAAATTGGTGATGAGGGTTGATCAGAGAACAACTTCAAACCTTGGTGGCTGAAAGGATGGGGGGCTACTCAGAAATGGAAAATTTGGGAAGCAGGAATAAGCCTGGGTAGAAAGAGAATGAGTACTGTTTGACAGTGTTAAGTTTGAGGTGTTTGTGGGGCATCCAGGGAGAACTGTCCAGCAAGAGAGGGTCATGGCTGGCAGGTGGTGGAGGCCTGGAGCTTAGGAGAGAGATATGGAGATCTGGGAGTCAGTAAATCATAGAACTGGAAGGGACCTCAGAAGTTACCTAGAGGGGTATCTAGGTGGCACAGAGGATAGAGCACCAGCCCTGGAGTCAGGAGGACCTGAGTTCAAATCCTGCCTCAGACACTTGACACTTATGAGCTGTATGACCTTGGACAAGTCACCCCTGCCTGCCTTGCCCCCCAAAAATAGAGTCAATTAGTCCAATCTCCTAGTTCTACAGATGCAAAATCTAAGGATCATGGAATACAAATTATTTGTCCAAGGTCATAAGTAGGATTTGAACCGAAGTTATTTGACTCTTTCCACTGTACCACACTACCTTTGAGTCTCTGAGAGATAGAACTTAGGGAAATGCCTACACTTACTGAGTGCGAAAAAAAGACAAGGATGAATAGAAGATGGACACTGCACCCTCCCCCCACCAATCTCCCTGTTACTGTTGCAGGCAACACCATCTTCCCAGTCATCAGGCTTGCAACCTTAGGCTCATCTGGAATTCTTCACTCTCTTAGTCCCCATATTCAATCTGTTAACAAAGACTATCAATTTCACCTTTCCAAATATGCCCCTTTCTCCCCTCTGACCCTGCCCTCACCCTGACACAGGCGTTCATCACCTCCCACCTATTGTCAATCTCTCAGTAGGTCTGTGTGTCACAAGTCTTTTGCCATTCCAATGTATTCAGCCGCTAAAGTTGTTTTCCTAAAGCAAAGGTCCAACCCTATTCAGTAAACTCCATGGCTTCCTATCACTTCCAGGATCAAATACAAAAATTCCTTCAGAAGCCACACCCCCTCCTATCTTTCCAGTCTTCTTACACCTTGTTACTGGGCATGTGCTCTTCACCACAATGACAACAGTCTCTTGGTTTTTCCTTGAACAAGACCCTCCATCTCTCGGCTTCGGGCATTCTCATTGGCTGTCCACCATGCCTTGAATGCTCTCCTCTCCCCTCCTTGACTGTTGACCTCCCAGGCTTCCTTTAAACTCCAGCTAAAATCCCACATTCTGTTTGAAGCCCTCCCTGGTTCCCCTTGAGCCTAGGACCTTCTCTCTCTTAGTTATTTCCTATTTATTCAATAAAGAGCTTGTTTGTGTATATTTATTTGCTTCTTGTTTCCCTTATCACTATGTAAACTCCTTCAAGGCAGAGACTGTTTTTTGTCTCTTTCTGTATCTCAAGCTCAGCACAGTGTCTGGCACATAGTAGATGTTTAATAAATGCCAATTGATTCATTAGTTGTACTGCTAGGACATCTCAAGACATAAGAGAGTTTCTCCCTAAGGAGAATATATTAATTTCTTCACTCCACTCACTCCTGCCTCCCTATCTAGAAATCCACTGAAGTTCCTCTCTAACCAGGGGATGGATGCAAGGCTTCCATTCATCTCAAATGTAATAAAAATATATTTGATATATAATAGTAATAGACATATATTACATATAATAGTTACATAATCAATAGTGTTTATACAGTACTTTGAAGTATGTAAAGTGCTGTGCATGTTATCTTATTTGATTCTCAGAACAACTCCCTGATCTAGATGCTACCATTTTTCCATTTTACAGATGAGAAAACTGAGGCTGATCAAAGTTAAGTAACTTTTCCAGGGTCACACAGCACAGTAAGTGTTGAAACTAGGATTTGAACTCAGGTCTCACTGACTCCAAATACAATATCCTATGTATTATGTCATCTAGCTACCTACAACAAGCACTTAGTAAGCTCCTAGAGTGTGCCAGAAACTGACTTAAACTGCCAGAAAACTAGCTTAACTCTTGCCTTCAAGGACCTCACCATCAACAGGAGACATTATGACATGGACAGGAATAAGCCCTAGTCCAAACCAGACTATCCCCAGATTGGGGGTAGGGGAAGACAGAGTCCAAAGATTCTCTTGTCTGAAAGAGAAGTAATGAGCCTGGAGGAGATGAGGTCTGTGTGCACAGACATCATCTCTCGCCCTGACAGATGGTTTGTAAACCGGCTGCCGATGCGCCCGGGGTGTCTCTATAAATGCAATCAAGGGACCAGGGATGTCTCCCAAGTCTCATCAAGGAGATGAACGTGTAACTAATGCATGTTGAACTGTGAGCCAGTCATCTCACAAACATTTACAGATCTCATTCACTCTCACTAGGGGAGAGAAGGAAACCTGTATGGGATCTAGAAAAAGCAGAGGCCAGGAAAGCTTGGTGGTGGGTCTCCACCTGGTGCCAAGGGGAGAGAGGGGCTTTGTATTGGGAATGGGAAGATCCTGGTCAGCAGAGGGTGGGAAGGGTGTTAGCTCAAGAGTGGAGCAGGGAGACTTTCTCAGACTCCATCACAGCCTAGATGAAGCCTCTCTGAGGACCACCCATCTCCCTACTCTATGGGTCCAGACTCATCAAATAGCCCTCTGATGGCTAATTGGATTTCTCATTTACCTTAAGAATAACTATAAGAAGAAAATGCTGGATCAGAGACTTTCTTGAGGTCCTTTCTAATGCTACAACCTGTTTCTGTAAAACCTTACATCTCCATCACACTTGTCTACTATAGATCACTTTTGTTCATTCTCTCATTTTAAATTTAATTAATTAATTAATTTTTATTTATTATTATATTTTCATATAATATAATTAATATAATACAAATAGTAGAATATATTAGTATAGAATAGAATGCAATATAATGTAATGTATATAATATTATATGTACATATGTATATATGTATATAACATGTATATGTATGTAATATAATATATTAATATATGTAATATGATATATATTATATACATATGTATGTATATGTGTATATAATAATAAATTATATAAATAAATATATTATATAAAATAAATATATTTTTAATTACTTAATTGAATTGAAATTAAATTAAATTTGATAAACACTTATTATTATTATTAAGTGTCTACTATGTACCAGGTACTGTGCTGAGCATTAGGAGTACAATCAAGGGAAAAAAAGACAATCCCTCAAGTAGCTTACAATCTAATGATGGGAGACAATCCACAAAGGAGGCAGGAAAATGGAAGGAAGACACCATCGGGTACCCAGCTTGGGGGCATCTTGTTCAGTGGAACTGAATCCTGAAAGAGCAGAAGATGTAGAGTAGAGTGAGTTAAAAGTCCTGTTTCTGCTTTCTTTCAATAAATGAGGGTTTTGGGAGGAGCTTGGTAGCAGCACAGACTAGCCTTCTAGTTAGAAGTGAGATGAGGCTTAAGGACATTCAAGATCTGAATTAGCTGAATCACAGAATTTTATAATTAGAGGAGACTTCATTCACCATCTAGTGTAACCCACACATTTATTCAATGGGCATCATCAGGTACCTATTGTGTGCTAGACATTAGAGGTAGCAAAATATAGACAACAGACAGCAAGTCACATGATTAGAAAGATCTGGATTCAAGAACCTTTCTTGATGCGTTTTGGCTGTGCAACCCTAGGAAAGTCACTTTACCTCTCAGGCAACTCTCTTAAGTTCCCCTAATAAATATTAGGGAAAAATGTGTCAACATACATTGGTAAGAGGAGTTTCTTCATCAGAATTTCCCTTCCCAGTGAAATCACAGGTCTAGTGGGGAGGAGCCAAGATGGCGGAGTAGAAAGACTCATGTATGCTAGCTCCAAACCCACAGCCCATAAATTTTCTGTAAAAAGAACTCCCCACAAATTCTGGAGCAGTGCAAGCCATGCAGCAACACAGTGGAGGAGATTTCCATTCCAGAGAGCCCTGAAAAACCAACCCCAAAGGTCCATTGCACACTGGAGAGTGGAGCCCACTCCTGCCCTGCCCTGCCCTGCCCACGCAGCCCCAGAAGAGCAGATCCAAGCAGGCTTCAGGGATGGAATCTCCAGTGGCCACAAAGGTCCCTCCACCCACAGGCACTACAGGTCAGTGAGAGAGACTTCTAGGCTGGCGGAGAGGGGAGCAGGGTGTCTCTTTAACTCAGGCCCCCTCAGGAGGCAGCAGAGGGAGGAAGCAGTGGCCAGGAGCTCCCAGAGCAGGCAGGGGCTCGGGTCCATTACCAAAGGTCTCCGCATAAACCCCCTGAGGGAACTGAGCCTGGGAGGTGGCCCTGCCCCCATCCAAGCACCAGAACTTAAGCTCACATTGAATATCAGCCGTACCCGCCACTGAAAGCCCTGAGGCTGGGGAGCAGCATTTGAATCTCAGACCCCAAGCACTAGCTGGGTGGATCTAGGTGGGGGTGGAGAGGAATCTCAGAAGTCAAGTAACTGGCTGGGAAAATGCCCAGAAAAGGGAAGAAAAATAAGACAATAGAAGGCTACTTTCTTGGGGAACCGATGTTCCCACCTTTCATTTCTGATGACGAGGAACAATGTTTACCATCAGGGAAAGACATAGAAGCCAAGGCCTCTGTACCCCAAACATTCAAAGTAGATATCCAATGGGCTCAGGCCATGGAAGAGCTCAAAAAGGATTTTGAAAATCAAGTTATACAGGTGGAGGAAAAACTGGGAAGAGAAATGAGAGAGATGCAAGAAAAGCATGAAAAAATGGGTCAATACCCTGCTAAAGGAGACCCAAAAAAATGCTGAATAACACCTTGAAAAATAGGCTCACTCAATTGGCAAAAGAGGTTCAAAAAGCCAATGAGGAGAAGAATGCTTTCAAAAGCAGAATTACCCAAATGGAAAAAGAGGTTCAAAAGCTCACTGAAGAGAATAGTTTCTCAAAATTAGAATGGAACAGATGGAGGCTAATGACTTTCTGAGAAACCAAGAAATCACAAAACAAAACCAAATGAATGAAAAAATGGAATAGAATGTGAAATATCTCATTGGAAAAACAACTGACCTGGAAAATAGATCCAGGAGAGACAATTTAAAAATTATGGGACTACCTGAAAGTCATGATCAAAAAAAGAGCCTAGACATCATCTTCCATGAAACTATCAAGGAAAACTGCCCTGATATTCTAGAACCAGAGGGCAAAATAAGTATTGAAGGAATCCATCGATCACCACCTGAAAGAGATCCAAAAAGAGAAACTCCTAGGAACATTGTGGCCAAATTCCAGAATTCCCAGGTCAAGGAGAAAATATTGCAAGCAGCTAGAAAGAAACAATCCCAGTATTGTGGAAATACAATCAGGATAACTCAAGATCTAGCAGCTTCTACATTAAGGGATCGAAGGGCATGGAATAGGATATTCCAGAAGTCAAAGGAACTAGGACTAAAACCAAGAATCACCTACCCAGCAAAACTGAGTATAATACTTCAGGGGAAAATATGGTCTTTTAATGAAATAGAGGACTTTCAAGCATTCTTGATGAAAAGACCAGAGCTGAAAAGAAAATTTGACTTTCAAACACAAGAATGAGAAGAAGCATGAAAAAGTAAACAGCAAAGAGAAGTCATAAGGGACTTATCTAAGTTGAACTGTTTACATTCCTACATGGAAAGACAATATTTGTAACTCTTGAAACTTTTCAGTACCTGGGTAGGTGGTGGGATTACACGTGCACACACACACACACACACACACACACACACATACATACATGCACGCACATACAGAGACAGAGAGCACAGAGTGAATTGAATAGGATGGGTCCGTATCTTAAAAGAAATTAAAGTAAACAGTGAGAGAGAAATGTAGCGGGAGGAGAGAGTGTGAAATGAAATGGGGTAAATTATCTCTCATTCAAGAGGCAAGCAGGAGACTTTTTCATGGAGGGAAAAAGAGGAGAGATGAGAAAAAAAACATGAACTTTACCCTCATCACATTCGACTAAAGGAAGGAATAAAATGCACACTTATTTTGGTATGAAAACTTATCTTACAATACAGGAAAGTGGGGGAGAAGGAGATAAGCAGGGTGGGGGGGGATGATGGGAGGGAGGGCAATGGAAGGAGGGAGCAATTTGAAGTCAACATTCAGGGAGGGACAGGATCAAAAGACAGAATAGAAACAATAGGGAGCAGAATAGGATGGAGGGAAATACAGTTAGTCTTACACATCACGACTATTGTCGAAGTCATTTGCAAAACTACACAGTTATGGCCTATATTGAATTGCCTGCCTTCCCAAAGGGAATGGGTGGGGAGGGAGGGATGGGGAGAATTTGGAACTCAAAGTTTTAGGAACAACTGTTTAGTATTGTTCTTGCTGCTAGGGAATAAGAAATACAGTTAATGGGGAATAGAAAGTCATCTGGCCCTACAGGACAAAAGAGAAGATGGGGACAAGAGAAGGGAGGGATGATAGAAGAGAGGGCAGATTGGTGATAGGGAAAATTAGAATGCTCGGTGTATTGGGGTGGGGGAGGGGATAAATGGGGAGAAAATTTGGAACCCAAAATTTTGTGAAAATGAATGTAAAAATTCAAATAAATAAATTTATATTAATTAAAAAAAAATCACAGGTCTAGTGTTCCCCTACAATATGCCAAGCCCTGAGCTAAGTATAAAATAGAAATGGTAGCTATATGAACCATTTGCTGCAACTGGAGTTCCTGAAGAAAAGAGGGGAGACTTCCTGCTTCTGAGATGAATTCCTGAACCCCAGCCTCTAAGATGGTGAGGGAGTTTCTTAGTAGCTCAATCCTGCAATCCGAGAATTTTAGTGAAATAACAGATATTTTGGGGATCACAAAGCTAGTAGTTGTCTGAGGTTGGACTTGAATTCAGATCCTCCTGTCTCCAGGCACCATGAACCATCTTGCTTCAGAAATAAAATAGATCCTGCCAAGATTGGACCCTGTTCATGTGAGCTCATAGCTTGAAGTAATGGCCCATGGCTTGTGTGTATGTATGACCAAATAATGTGAATTGTTTGTTGATTAGTGTCCCCTTCCACTGCATCATTAGCCTGACTCCTTATCAAGTCATATATTTTCCTGACAATATATTGGTTCTTAGGAACAATCTTTTGCTGGTCATAAATTGTGGCATACTCATGTCCATCAAAAGTCTCTCCCTCCTCTTTTCAGTGATATACAGTTATAATTAGTTGGACAGTATGGTATTCTATGATTTATGGCAATGTGGAATTGTTGGAAGACAATTTATGAAAGGGGGAAACCTTTGTTTCAGGGAAGTAAAAGAACTTTGCAGTCTCTCAAATGTAATCCCCTAAATGCAATCCAAACTACTCTCCTCCCCTTACTTAATTCTGGACTCAATTCATCTACCCAAGCTGTCTAGCCATTGAACTACATATTATAATCTGAACAACAGGTATTATTCATCCATTTGATTTTTCCCGTGTGAATAGTTAGGAAGAATACATTTAGGCTTGGTCCATGGTAGATAATAAATGTTTGTGAACTTACTGACTGATTATGGACTTCATTTAAAAAACTCTGCCAAGTTCTGTGGCTTCATGCAATCAGCACAATGTCTTCTGCAAACAGAGACATCTGCAGAGCCTCAGCATCTCTAAGGAATCCTCCAGTCTGAAATGTGTACTGAATGTTGGGCGACAATGTGAACAAGGGTGAACACTTTAGGACAGCTTCCACCTAGTTCTCTTATCCCTTCCTTGTTATTAATAACCAAAGGAACCAAAACAAAGTTATTTCTGCTGCCACAACTTTCAAAAAAATCTTGTTTGAAGGTTATATATGCATAGGAGATGTCTTGTTGGAGGAGAACCTTCAAGGAGGCATTTTATTCTACCAAATCAGAAGCTTTTGTTATAGTTAACAAAGAAACGCAGTGGGATCTTGTGTTGCCTGAATTTTTTTAGGAACTATAAAGGTGTGGACTTCTTTTACCAAAGCCTACACAGTTCCCTCTCATACTTATGTCTATGATTACTCTTTTTGTGTAGATAAATTATTCTTATAGGAATTTTGTAGATAGGAGACATCAATAGTTATTGATAATTTCTTGATATTCTTTCAGTATTAATAAGGTTCATTATTGTTTCTTCCAAATCTTTTATGTTCTCCTTTCTTTCTTTTTGTTTGTTTTTTAATTTAGTTTTTTTCAATGAACAATTTATTTTCTCTCCTTTCTTCCATATTGGAAAAACAAAACCTTGTGATGGATATGAACAAAGAAACAAATTCTTGCATTGGCTAGGTCCAAAACATATGTCTCCTTTTGCACATTGAGTCCATTATCTCTCAATAGGTGGGTAGCATGCTTCATTAACTGTCCTCTAGAATTAAGGTTTATAACTATGCATTGAACAGAGTTCTTAATTCAAGTCAAGAGTATGTTCTCCTTTCTTACAGGTATCTTATGAATCAATCCCTCAGTGCCCACACAGTTGTGTCACCCCCAGCAAGGACCTTCTCTGTGTATCTTTGGTCTAGCCCACATCTTTGCTTTTCTCAAGTGACATTTCTATTTCCTCATGCACCACACCAGAAACTGTGATTTAAAGTCCAAATGGGGTAGCTCTCCTGTCAGTGATGGAGGGAGTATTATAGAAATCTTGACAGATCTTTTCCATTTTTTGTCTGCTGCTTGTCCCCTTTCCAGTTTCACCCTTAAAGGCTCTCAGGATGATCGCTTTAATTATTTCTCTTGCTAAGCTTTCTGTAAACTTTGCTTTTTCCTTCCACTGCCTATCACTGTTTCATGAGGCGATAGTGCTTATCACCTTCCAACATCCTCCTCTGTCAGAGTTTACAAATGAGTCTATATACTAAACCAATGTTACCTTTGGCTGCCATATCTCTCTGCTTGGCAAGGAGATAAATGTTTGCCAGCTGAGTCAGTTTCTAGAGTCTTCCAGTCTTCTCTCTTGTGACTAATTAATATATTCATTATGTAATATTGCATTATCTGTGTGACAGCTATTTGTGTTTGTGTCTGACTCCTACCAGACTAGGCTATAATCTTTACGAGGGCAGGAATATTGTCTTAGCTAAACTTTTTAACTTTTCCTACTCTCCAGCACAGAGGCCTGCAATAATAGATAACTAATAAATGACTGTTAAATTGAATTCAATTGAAACTGAATAAGTGACATTCAGACATGAGACTGGTTCTGTCCACTGGATTCCACACATGACATTTAACACCCTTCTCACTGCAAAGTCCCTGCCTCACTATCAACATCTCAAGCGGAAAATTTGTGGGCTGATATCTAGTCACTCTTCCACCAAAGAACCAATCAAGTCAGAACCAAGAATCAAAACCAGGTGTCTTCAGGGTTCTTATACTATCGTATCATGCTTGGGAAGAGTACTAAACATCCAGAGATTTAAGTTCTAACTTTGCCTCTGTTCTGAAATTTTCAGTACGCTCAAATCATTTCACAATTCTGGACCTCATTTTCTTTATAATATCAGAGACATGGAGCTAGAAGGACCTCAGAGGATATCTAGCCCAAACTGACAGATGAAGAAATAGAGTCTCAGGGAGGTTGTGACTTGCCCAAGGTCACACAGGTAGTGATCAGAAATTCAAACTCAGATCTTCCAACTTCAGAGTCATTCTTAGCTATAACCTAGTCGTGAAGGGAGGGTGGGAGTAAGGGGGATGCATAAACCTATTAATCTCCATCCTAGCTAACTTTATGGGTTGTGATGATGACTAAAGAGGATAGCTTTGAATGTACTTTGAAAAGCAAGCAGTATAATTCAATGTAATCCAATTCAGTCCACATGTATTAAGACCAATTATGTGCTAAGTATTGTGGTCATGGAGCAACTGGACTGGGAATCAAGGAGTTCCAGTTCTAGTTCACTAGCTATGCTATATATTCAATGTGTGACCTTGGAAAGTCCCCTTTCCTTCCCTGAGCCTAAAAGAGAGAATTGAAAGCAGTGATCCCTAAGGTTACGCATATCGCTGACATTTCATGTTCTGCCAGTTCTTCTAACTCTGTCAGTCTATCTTTTAAATCTTCTCCACCCTCTCTCCCAGAAATAGCTCCTGAAATTTCATTAGAAATTCATTCCTTTGGTTATAGCCCAGATTATTAGGTTTCTTAAAACTATAAATGTCCCATAGAGGGTAGCATTTCTGTTACCACCTTGTTGCCACTTCCTTCTCCCTTTCCTGCCTACAGCTAATCAACTAATCGTTTCTTCTTTCCTACAATCTTTCATAGTGGATAAAGTGCTGGGCCTGGAGTCAGGAAGACTTAGGTTCAAATCCAGATCAAACATTTACCAGCTCTTGACCCCAGAAAAGTTACTTAATTACTATCTGCCTCAATTTCTTCAATTGTACTCAAAAATGAAGATCATAATTACACTTTCCTCTCAAGATGGTTGTAAAACTTTTTGCTTGTATTTGTATTCTTAGAACTTAGCACAGCATCTGGCACATAGTCAGTGCTTTACACATACTTGGTGGAAGCAATAATTTGGAATTATGTTAACAAAGGAACTAAAATATCCATATGTGTCAAACCAGAGACTCCGTTATTGGGCTACAAGGAATCCACTGTTAGAAAGTCCCCATATACAACAAAATAGATGCCCATCAACTGAGGAACAATTTGTGGGACATGAATTAAATGCAATATTATGGTACTATAAGAAATGATGTGTGTGATAAATAGCGAGAATCCTAGGAAGATCTACATGAACTGATGCAGAGTGAAGTCAACAGAACTGAGAAAATGATCTCCACAATGACTATAGCAATGTAAAAGAAAAGAACAACTACGATGAGAAAATTAAAGTAAATGCAACAAAATTATAAAGACCAAGAAGAATTCAAATGAAGAGATAGCAGAAGGCAGAGCCAAATCATCCTTTCTTGGAAGTGGGAGGCCCACATGTTTTCAGACTCTTTTAATGTATCATCGGTTACACTGATTTTTCTTTCTCTTTAAAAAAATGCAATTTTCTAAATGGCTCTTGGGGAGGAGGAAGTGATGGATACTGGGGATAACTATGATGATATAACAAAGAGAAGACATCAATAAAAAGGCATTTTTAAAATAGTTGACTTTCTGACTCTGAGTCCAGTGCCTTGTCCCCATTCCCATGCTGCTTCTTATTACCTAGGTGATTTTGGACAAAACATTTCCTTTCTATGACATTCAGTTTTCTCATCTGTAAAATTCTTCCATCTCATTTTATGCTCCCCCATCTCCCTGCATTCACTGTCTGTCTCATGCCTAGAACCAATTCCCTTCTCTGGATCTGTTGAAATTCTGTTTTTCCCTCAAGACTCTGCTAAGGTGCTTCCTTCCCTATGAAGACTTCCATGATTCCCTTCCTCTCTACCTCCAGCCAAAAGTGTTCTCTCCCTCCTCACAAGTCTTCTCTATATCTCTCCCTTGCCTCCATCCCCCACCTTGACTCCCTTCTTCTTCTTCATTCACTTGTTCTACCAGGGTTGATAAAGAAATTCCCTATATCAATGAAATCACAGGTCCAGTTTCTATTCCTAGCCTTATTTGTTTAACTAGTATTTATTAAGCTCCTACTATGTTACAGGCACAGTGGTAAGCAATAAGAAAATCACACGTTAAAAAAATCAGTCCTTGCCCCAGAGATGAGGAAAAGGGGGAATAAAATCAAAGCAGGTAAATGGATACAATATAATTTGAGGAAGAAGAATGCACTAACCATCCCAGGGATCAGGAAAAGCTTCCCTAATTTTCTTGTATGTCCTGTCCCTTCCCCCAGTAGATTTGCAAGATCTGTGAGGTCAGGACTGAACTGTTTTCCTCCTTTATCTCCCCAACATCTAGCACAGGACCTTGCAATTAATAAAAGTTTAGTAGAATGGACTATCTTGGGAGGTGCTAAGTTCACCCTCCTCAGAAGTCTTCAAGCAGAGACTGAATGACTTACAATGAGGATTTCTTTTTTGTATGGGTTGGACAAACTGAACACTGAAACCCCTTCTCAATCTTGAATTCTGCAACTTGGTGATGTTCCTCAAACTAAATTGAATTAGCTACTCTGAGCCTCAGTTTCCTCATTTGTAAAATGGAGACAATAATCTTTATACTACTTTTTAAAGAAGGAAAGTATTTTACAAGTCTTCAAGTCCTATAGAAAATATAGACTATTATTATCTTGGGGTTGAGGGAATGAGAAGCAAGGAGCAAAGATACACATGAATTGCCTGAGATGGACTCTTCTTTGAGGGAGTTAATGAGTGTCTGACTTCACAAAACAATCTGCCCTACTGAGATCCCCAACACTAGGGTAGGTAGCATTAAGATCAGAGCTCTAGAGTTGGAAGGGACGTCCGAAATCATCTGGTCCAACTTACAAATTACAGATGAGGAAATTGAGTCCTAGAGAAGTTCAATATCTTGACCAAGGTCACACAGATAGTGTCAGAGGTAAAGTTTAAAACCAAGTCTTACGACTCAGTTTCCAAAAGGGGAAGGTTGGATTTAGATGTTCTAAGACAGTATGGTCCAGTGAAAAGAGCAGAATACAGGCAGATGGTGAGCAGTGCTTGTACTAAGTGATCAGTAGAGAGGAGGAGATAGTTGCTGTGGAGATGGAATTGACCAGATGGGTAACTGACAGGACAGGTGGACTAGCCAATGTTCTTTCCATTGGGCCACACTGCCTTCCATGGAATCGAAATTCACCTCTCCTTCCTTACCACCACCCTGAGCTGATGAAAAACACCAGCCTCTTCCACATCTTCTTCAGCACCCATGGAGGAGTGGGGTGAAGCCAGGTGTGTAGCCTCAGCTGCTGTCAATCACCTAGAGGTCAAACCTTCAGGATCAGACCTCTTGTAACCTGGGGCCATCACTGTCTTCCCTGCAGTAGGGCAAGAGAAGGGCCGGAGGCAAATCTGCCTGCAGGCCCCTCTCCCTACCCTGATGCCCACGGTCCCTCTAGGAACAGCCCTGGCTGTCTTATCAGCAGGAGATGGAGGGATGTCCAAGTACCAGCCTCACAGTGTGGGCGCATGTCTGACTTCCCCCTGGGCCCCTGAGAGGGCTAGAAGCCAGCAGCTGAGAGAGTCTCGGGGGAATAGGGATTATACCTTCTGTGCTGCTCACGAGGGCAGAACTAGGGCAGTGGGGGGGGGTGGACAGAGAGGTAGGATTCAGCTCAATAGCAGAAAGGGCTCTCTAATCATTGGTGCTGGCTTTGGAGATGTTGACATCCCCCTCCATCATCTCCCAACCTCCTGTGCTAACCAGGTAATAAGTCTTGTCAACTCCACACTCATAGCATCTCTCAAGCATCCAGCCTCTCCCTCTGCCTCCGCCAGCCCTGGAGCAGATAATGGCAGGATCCTCCTTGGTCTTCTGTGATAGCCACCTGCTAGATCCTCCCACCCTCCTGTACTCTCCCGTCCACTTCGTCTTGCAGGCTGCTCCCAGAATCATCTCCTTTATGCATAAATCAGCTTGTGCTATTCCTCTGTTCAATCAATCACTCACTTACTGTACCAAGCACAGTAATCTTCAGGAGCTCCCTGTTGGTCTATGGAGTGAAATTCAGACTCCTCCACTTGGCATTCAGGGCCCTCCACAGCCTGTGCCAATCCTTCTTTCCCACTCTTATTTCATATGATTTCATCCTAGCCGAATCAGACATTTTTCTGTCCCTGTTCTTCCACCTCTGTACCTTTGTGCATTCATGTTTCCTATGCCTCAGATATCCCTTTATCTGTTGAATATCAGGTCATCTTAAAACCCAAATTCAATACTACCCTCCCAGAAAGCTTTCCCTGATTGCTCCTTTTGGTAAATGTCTCTAACCTTGTCACGCAGACTCATAACACACTTTATTTGCCTCTTTTCTGTTGCATTTATCCCAGAAGAGTATGAGCTAGGCATGGATGGATATGACATCTTTGGGTCATGCTCCTCCTAGGTCTGTGAGTGGAATATAAGCTTCCTGTGGGTAGGGACTGTTTTATCCTTGGTCTTTATGTCCCTTGCACCTAGCACAGTGTCTTGCATATATGACTTAATAAACAAATAGCAGGGAATACGTCCTCGATAAATCAAATTTCTCCTAGTACCTAGCATTGAAAAGGAATCAACAAGTATTTGAGCACTATGTGCTGACCACTATGCCAAGTATTTTAATTTGTTGCTGTGGCTAACCTCCCATTCCCTAAAGATCATAGTGTTATAAGATCTCACAGCTGGAAGGGTCTTCAGAAACCCTCAAATCTGACATCTCCATTTTACAGATGAGGAAACTGAGGCTTTTGGAGGCAAAGTGACTTGCCTGAGGTCATACAGTAGTTAAGTGTCAATGGAAGGATTTGAACCCAGGTTTTTCTACTAAAACTCATAGCAAAACACAGGCTAATGGGGATGCTCTATGAGAAATTCACAGTGCATGAGGTAGGGCCAGACAAGGTACAAGGATCCTTTCAAGTCTAATATTATATCATCCTCTGAGTTTAGGAGGAGGGCACAGAGTGCCCGGCTGGTTGCAGAGAGATGACAAACTCTTCCGAAGTTCCCAGCTAGGGAACAACCCAGCACCAGGAGCAAGGATGATGCCCAGAAGTGCCACAGGGCATTTTCCTTCCTCCCTCCCTCCCAAGGACCAGCTGCAGGGCATAGCCTGAAGCACAGAATTGTACAATCACAGAATCTCAGAAAGTACACACATCACACCACCACCTCCCAGGAGACTCTAAGCCCCATGAGGGAGCTCTATGAGACTGTCTTTCTTTTAAAAATCATTTTAGCCCTAGGTCATGGTGTAGACCTTAGCACATAGTAGGAGCTTTAGTCATTTCCCTTTGTTGTATCTGAGGTTTTCGTGACAAAGGCATTGGAGCAGCTTGCCATTTTCTCCTCCAGCTCATTTTACAGATGAGGAAACTGAAGCAAGCAGGGTGGAGTGACTTGCCCAGAGTCACCGAGCTAGTAAGTGTATGAGGCCAAGTTTGAAGTCAGGGAGAGGAGTCTTCCTGGCTCCAGGTTTGGTGCTGTACCCACTACACCACTCTGCTGTCCCTTCAATTGGAATTTAACTGAATTCAATTCAATATAATTAAAATGACTAAAGCTATTCAAGTCACTTCTTCAAACTGAACCTGAATTCTACCACACTCAAGGCTCTGACCATCCATGTTCTAAGGCCCCTCCCAGCTCTGCGATTCTGGGATCCTTGGGGGACTTGAGAGGAAGAAAGATTGAAAGAGCAGAGTAGGAGAGGAATCCAGGGCATTGCTATCCATATATATTCTTCAAACGCAATGTTGGTGCCCTTGAACCCAGAGGCCTGGGGTAGCCGCCCACTATTGACCTTATAAATCAGCCTCAGCTCCCAAATCAGCCCACACAAGACAGAGCCTTTTTTCCCCACCCCATACCCAGGCTACTACAGAGCACAGTAGGAATCCCTCCCTAGTAGACAAAGAGCCTAAAAGAATCCAGGCATCCGTGGTGAGAACCAGCTATTAACCCCCTGGGAAGTGGGAGAAAGGCAATCACAGGGAGCTGGGAGCTGCGGGAGCCCTGGCAGGAGGGGATCATGGGGAGGAAGAGTTGGAGAAAGTCCCATCTCCTAGCATGAGACTGGAAGGTGTGAGGGGGCTTGGCAGGCAGTCCCACACAGCTCCGGTGGAGGTCCAGACTGGGGGACATTGTCTCTCCAGGCCCAGAGCCCCCTGGAATCAATTGGACCAGGGGTGAATGCTACCTGAGAGATGCTGTGCTAAATCAGGGAGAGGGGAGAGAAAGAGGGGTGAGTCATGGTCCCTGCTGGGGACCTTGGGCAGAGCTGGGAGGGACCTTGTAATCAGATGGAGCCTCATCTAACCTTCTTACTTTACAGACCTGGAAACAATTGCCCAGAGAAGATAAGTAACTTCCGAAATGCCCCACAGGTACTGGAGGATCCAAGTACTCTTCAGGGAATACACAATCCTAACAGGGAGAGAACCATCGATTCCAAAAGACAAAGTCTAAGATGACCGAATCATTTCACAGATGGGGGGAGGAGTCACTGAGAAAAGATCAACACATGGCAGATGCCTGGGAGCCAGGAGACCTGAACTTGACTTCCAATTCCACTTTCAACACCGATGTGATCTGGAGTAAGTCACTGCCCAGAGACTCAGTTTCCTCCTCTGTAACATGGAGAAGGAGACTCGATAATCTCTCAGATTTCTTTCAGCTCCAAATCTATCAGTCTAAGGTCTCATGAACCTTGAATTTGGATTCAGAAAAGCTGGGTTCAAATTTAGTGCTGCTACTTAACTACCTGCCTGACATTGGACTAGTCATTTAACTGTCCTAGGCTTAAGGTTCCTTACCATTAAAAACCAAGGGCTTCAACTGACCTCCAAAGTCACTTTCAACTTTCAGTCTCTCATCCCATGACTACAACACCATGGGAAAAGGAGCCAGAAGTGGAAAAACTGTAACCTTGATTTGCATCATTATCCATATGACCTTGGACAAGTCCTTTCTCTCTGAACCTCAGTGCACACATCTGTCATATGAGGTGATTGGCCTAGACGAGTTCGTTCCCAGATATGAGTTCTCTCTAAAAAATGCATTTCAACAGTCACCCATCGATCTTCCCAGGCAGGCAAGTGCTGGTTATCACCATCTATGGAGTCATCAGAGCTGGGAGAGCAATCCCATCTGTGAATGTGCCTTTTACAGGCTGATGCCAGAAGCACACCTTTGATTGATGGGCCCTGGGCAGCCCAGACCTTGTCCCTGAAGCCTCCACTGGGCCAGCTCCCCCTAGTTAAGCATCCTCTCAGGTTTGCTGTCTGAGTGATGTGTCTACAAAAGAGTCCCAGCTATACTGACTACAACCGAGTCAATTGGGACATGTTCAGCAGCAGCAAAATTTGGGTCAAATACAATGATAGACTCTCGTACTACCTCAATAAAGCTCACAGCCTGTCATAGGAGATAAAGCCTTGGACTTGGATCCAGGAAGACTCAGGTTCAGATCCTGTCTCCATCTGGATGACCTGGAGCAAATCACTTTATCTCTGAGTCTGTTTCCTCATTTAGAAAATGGGAATAAGAAAAAAACGTACCTGACAGCCAGCAGGGTGATTTTGGGCAAGTCACGAAGCCTCTGCCTGTCCTACAAAGTGGTCCAAGGGACCATTGTGGCCTGATCCCAAGGGGTGTCTGATCAATCAATCAGAGGACAAAAAGATAAGGGGTATCCCACCCTCTGCCAGGATAAATAGGCAAGAATTTATCTCCAGCATAACCCTACCTGCCTTCGTCCTCTGCTGCTGTCCCACTCTATCCCCCCATTGCAAGGTACTCTAACCCAAGCTAATCCCCAGAGCAGGTACCATTGGGGAAAATCCACCATCACCACCTGCCCTCAGATCACTTCATGGCTGTGGCAGGCACCCCCCAGAGAGTGAGTTCTAAATTCTAGGCTAGGACTTGGTGAGTAAGAGCCTTGCCTCCCCACCCCCTTTTATTTTGGGTGGGACTGAAAGAGTCATACAGGATCAGCAGATATTACATTTCCTCCATCACCACCACCACTACCACCCAATTCTTCCTATTGTGTCTTCCAAACTTCCTTTTTTATGTTGAGAGTACCACCATCCTTCCTTCCAGTCATTAAAGTTCAAACAACCCTAGTTTTGTCATCACCCCAGCCCCCATTCACAATTCCAATCAAATGCTATATATTATCAACTCTACTTTACAATCCTTACATCCATCCTCTTCTCTCCATTCATCACCTTAATTCAGATCCTCATTGTCTCTCAGATTATTGCAATAGTCTTCTAATTGGACTCATCACCTCCATCCACTCCTTCCCAATCTATCCTCCAATTATCTGCCAAAGATTTTCCTAAATCAAAAGTCTGATCATGTCACTTTTCTACTCAATAAACTTCAATGACTCCTTATCAGCCCCAGGGTCACATATGATTCTATCTTTATTTCATCTTTTTTAAAACTTCTATTTTGTGCAATTTTTATAAGGTGCATAATTATTAATACCATTGTACTTGTATATAATTTATAAATAAATATACATAGGTTGTGAATTCTAGTTCCAAAAGATCTTTACTGATAAGGATGCTCAATCAAAAAAATTCGGAGACCGCTGTTCTTAGACTTGAAGTCAGCGATGAGGTGCCCCCCTGCATTGGTAGAGGGAGTTCCTTCATACTCCAAACAAAAACCACCTACTTCAGCAGGTGGATATGAGGAACAAATGAAATATTGCTAATGGGCTTTGCAAACCTCAGAGGACTCCAGGAATGGCAGCTTTTATTGTCATTATTTTTTACAAACAGTAATTTATAAGAATGCATCTGAGAGTCATCATGATCAACAAAAATAGTAATACTAGAGAAAAAATGATATCTACTGATTACCCAGAAAGACTCAAACAAGTGGACAGGATGATACCCCAGAAGCTCCACATTCTTCACAAACTAACAAATTACAAAAAATATCCTTGAGAAAATTACCATAGTATTATGAAACCAGAAACTTATCATGGATAAAACCATTGTCTACAACTGCCCAAACATAATAGTGACCCATGAAAATTTAAGAACAATGTTTTAATAGTCAATATTACCCCAAATATACAATCTCCAACTATGAGTAATGGAAGTACTGGAGTGAAAGTAATGGAAATTCCTCAAATTTCATGAAAGATACCAAAACCACATGGGAGCAGGATGAGGCGAATGTTATTCCCATTGTCCAGTCTGCTACTGGAATTTTAGCTAAAGGGCTAAAGACCAAGGTCTCCCATTGCATCCTGAGTCATCTCCAGTCTTCCCAATGAATACCTGGTCACTGGATGGTTCAGGGGGGACATGAGTCTGGTGACCTGCACAGCCCTCCCTCACTCAAAACAAAGTCAAGTGCAAGTCATGGCATCATTTCTCTGATGTCATGGTCCCCTTTGAAAATGAAGGACAAACACAGCAACTAGAACTTTACAGAGGGGAGAGAAACAGACCATAAACTTTTCATAGCTGTGGACAGGAGGTGAATTTTTAACCAAAAAAAAAAAAAAGAACAGAGGCAATTATAAAAGATAAAGTAGAATTCCAATTACATGCAATTGAAAAACTTTTGCAAGAACAAAATTAATGCAAGTAGATTAAAAAGGAAGCAGTTGACTGGGCCAGGGGAGGGGGGAATCTATTAAATATTTCTGATAACTCAGATACCCAATATATATAAAATTGATAGAAATCTATAAGAAGGAATTCCCCAATGATGAGCAATCAAAGGGTATGAGAAACATTAGCCACTCTGTTACCAGTTCTTCCTCCAGTCATTTTTTAAAGACAAATTTTGTTGGCAAAGAGAGACCCTAAGGCACATAGTCATAGAGGGGAAGATACTACAACACACTATCCCAAGGAAGTAGACAGAGATCCGTGAGCAAGCCAAGCCAAGGTCATGGCAGTGGGATGGAAAAGAGAGGACAGAGATTCTGGACCAGAGAGAAGAGCCCACCTAAGATACAGTCACCAAACAGGAGGTATAAGCAGTGGGCTAGACTAGGGAAGAAGTGCATGATTTGGCAGATTCTTGTTTTAACTAATTATTCTTGCTGAGATGCTAAGCTCAGTTCTTTCTAAGCTGCCAAAGAAATATAAGAGCTGTCAGCACCCTCTCATTGTAAGTTCCCTGAGGCAACACTTCTGTCACCCATCCTAGTTATGCCTCTGACTACTAGACACAGCACAATTCATATACAATCCATGGTACAATGAATTCTGCTACAATGTAAATCCGTAAGTTGGAGCTAGAATGCATCCCTAGAATAATGTATGAAAGTCCAGAGATGGAATCCTGCCTAAGTAGGTAATTTATGACACTGAAAGCATTGTACAGCTTCCTAAATTCAACTCAGTCCATTCTCATTCTACTATTCAATCTTGGGTCCAAACCAGCAGATGAAGAAACACCCAATCAACTTCCTTGATGGACTTCCCATCCTTCAGCATGCCACTTTCAGCACTACACCATCTGGGCTTTGATCACTTTTCAAACACTTGTTTTTTCCAGGGTGGGTTATACAACCGAAGTCCTTTGCCCTGCTGCAGATTTCACTGATTAGGTCTTGTAGAAATATGGATCTTAATGCTATTACTAAAATGTCTTCTTGGAGCAGGTACATTTGAAGGCCCTTCCCATTGATAAGGAATCCTTCAGTTTGGACTCTGTGAAGAATATTCTCCTTAACAATGGAAAACACTTTAGATGAGAACATATGTATTCTCAAATGGTGACAGTAAGTCATGAACCAGTCAAATCAACAAGCATTTATTAAGTACCTACTGTGTACCAGAAACTGTGTGAGGCACTGGGGTTCCAAAGAAAGGACAAGCAAAATAATCTCTACCCTCCAATTACTCACAGTCTAACATGGAAACCTATGCAAACAGTTATACACAAACAAGACTCAGATCAGATAAATTGGAGACAATCTCAGAGGGAAAGTACTAACATGAAAGGGGAATGAGAAAGGCTTCTTTATGAAGGCAGGCTTTAGCTGAGATCTAAAGAAGTCATAGAGCCACCATCAGGAGATGAAGTGCGCTTAAGGAACTGCAAGGAGACCAGTCACGGAATTGCAGAGTATGTGAAAGAGAGTAAGTTCTAATAGTACTGGGCCACTAGGTGGTGCTGCAGTGGATTAGAGCACTGGGTCTGGAGTCAGGAAGATTTATCGGAGTTAAAATTTGTCCTCAGACTTACTAGCTGGGTGACTCTGGGCAAGTCACTTAACCCTGTTTGGCTCGGTTTCCTCATCTGTAAAATGATCTGGAGAAGAAAATGGAAAACAACTCTGGCATCTTTGCCAAGAAAATCCCAAATGGGATCACGAAGAGTCAGAAATAACTGAAATGAAAATGACTCGACAACAAACTCATAACTGGAAAGATACAAATAATCCAAGGGTTTTAAGAAGCTGTATGTGTGGTCTTAGTCTGAGACATGAGGGTATTGGAATAATAGACTTACTGCTAGGAGGGTATAATCCCTGGTAGACTTACAGTTGAGGAAACTGAGGTCCGGAGTAAGTAGATGATTTTCCCAATGTCGCACCAGTTGTAATTTTAATTTGAACCTAGGATTCTCTAAAACCACAACAAGCAATCATTCCATTGAATGATGAGCCATCATTTTAGTAGAAGGACTTAAGTTATCTACAGGGAGGGCAGAGTACAGTCAAGTATAAGAAGCTTTCCCTTTTACTGATACATCTACCCTCTACATGGGTACTGGAGAAGGAGAAACAGGTGAGTAAGCACCGAAATCCAGAAGCCCTTCTAGACCCTTGTCTCCTAGACCTTGATCAAGGTTTCTAGCTAGACTCAAGCTAAAGTTTAGAATATAAAAGTGTTATCATCCAGTAGTTCATAAATTTATCACAGATTCTTCCATCCCATTAGGATTCCCAGCTCTTTCCCAAATTCTCATGACTCACCCAAAAGGAAAACACTCAAATTGTAAATTAAAGTACATTTAGGGATAGAGACTAGAGCAGTGACTACTGATACAGAGAACTCCCTGATGAGAAAAGTCAGCACCTTCTCTTTGACAGCTGTCTCTAGAGCACTAAGTAATGCCCAGGATCATACAGCTTGTATTTGCAGAAGTAGGATGGTCTTCTTGGTTTCAAGGCCAATTGTTCACTATGGGGGAGAGGGGGGTCATCCTTTCTTGTGTCATGAATTACTTTGGTAGCCAGTGTGGCAAACTATATACATATAAATATGTGTGTATGTATGCATATATCACACACACGTATATGTATGTGTTGTGTGTGTAAATGTAACTATATATAGTGTATGTGTGTATGTGTGTATAAATGGCAAACTACTCCAGTATCTTTGCCAAGAAAACCCCAAATGGGGTCACAAAGAGTCAGACACGCATGAATAACTACATTTACTGGGCATATGACCTTGGACATGACACTTAATCTCTATTTGCCTCAGTTTCCTCAACTGTAAAATGAAGATAATGATAGCTCCTATCTCTCAGGCTTATTCTAAGGATAAACATCTGGTTTTTAAGTGCTTAGAACATAGCAGGTGGTTAATAAATGCTCATTTCCTCCCTTTCCTGCCTCCCTTCCCTCTTCTCTGAACCACCACTTCTTACAGGCTCTCCTTTCCTTTACTTTCCCAATCATCCACAATCCTCACCAAACAATAGTGACCTTCTCCCTCCCTAGACTGCCCTTGAGGCAGAGTGGTTTCTAAATGAATCAGGAGAAAGCCCTCAACCTCCTTAATAGACCCTGGGTACAAGCTGCAAATACACAGCACTATCCCTTAATCCTTTAATTAGTCCCTGAGGTACGTGCCCCCAGGGCCTTGGTTTCTGCCAAAGAGCTAGAAAAGTCTGGGCCACAGACTTTCGTTGTAAAATTCTCAAGCTGGCATTCAAGGCTCTCATGTTCTGATCTGCTTCACCTTTCCAGTGTTCTCTCCCAGTTGCAGAGGCACAGAATTAGGCTTGATGTAAAGAGAAATTTCCTGAGAATTAAAGCCAGGCAAACATAGGATGGGCTGCTTGGGGAGTTAGTGTCTTCTCCTGAACTGGAGATCTTCCAAGAAAGACCAACTGTCAGGGATATCAAAGTAAAAATTCCTATATGGTTTGTACTAACCCACTTGGAGGTACCTTTCTCATTATGAGATTCTGAGGTCGAGCAGTTTTCCTGAAAGGACAGGGAGGGTGTTTTTTTGACCTCTATAACTTCTCTCCAGCACTGGATGGATAGATAGATGGATAGATGGATGGATGGATGGATGGATGGATGGATGGATGGATGGATGGATGGATGGATAAATGGTTGGGCAGTGATGGTCTTTTATCTTTTTGTATCCTTAGTGCTTAGCACAGTGCCTGGCACAGTGTAGGCAATACATGTTTGATGGACAGGTGGATGGCATGGACAGATAGATGGATGAATGGATTAGTTGGGCAACAGATGGATCTACAGATGAAAGGATGAATGAATGAATAATTTAGAAGTGGGAAATGTAACGGGAGTCTGAGCATACATGGTACAGAAGGAAAAGGCAACACCCTCTTCTGAGTGACAGGCATTCAAACACTCGAAGAGGTTGACGAATCCTTCTTCTCCATGCCCACCATCCTTACAATTACCATCTTCTTGTGTCTAGACTAAGCACCACTAGTTGCTTTAACTGCTCATTGCATAGAAATGCTTCCTTTTCCATCTTGGTCCTGCACTAACCCTTACCCCTCTCGGTCTGTCAAAGTTATTTCTAAAATATGGTGTCCAGAAATAGACAAAACCTTCTGGATGGGGAGGGGTTCCCCAACTAAGTGTGATTGGAGCAAAAGTTCTTAAACCCCAAAGGATCCTTGGATAGATTTCAAAGGATCATGAACATGAATAAGAAATTTTTCCACTAATCTTTGATTTCCTTTTTATTTTATGTATTTAAAAACATAGTCCTAAAAAGGATCTACAGACACAAACAAAGTTAACCCCTGACTTGATGATCTCAGAGGCCAAGTGACTAGTCTAGGAGAACTAAAGTGAAAGATTCCAGAGGATAAGGACTAGGTCTCATAGTTTCCCGACTCCCATCACTCCCAGCTGGGGCACAGATAGGTCCTCAGGAAGGAAGAGGGGGGTGATCTAGAGCAGAATGAGCCCAAACTGTCCCAGGAAGAGCAGCAGCCTCAGTCTCCAGCCCTGAATCTTTCTTCAGGGTATGGCAGAGATCTCCAGTTTCTGGGCAGTGGCAGGAAGAAATTCTTTTGAATTTTTCTCCCAGGGCCAGAGGCACAGAGCTTCAGAGATATTTCACTGGTGATTATCTGAGACAGTGTTTGTTGCCTGCCCAGGGAAAAGAAAGGAAACCTTTAATCAGAAATATGCTCAGCAGGGCACAGGAAAGGGGGAGAAGAGAGAGGTAATGAGAGGAAAGAGGAAAATGAGGGGGAGGAGGAAAAGGAGAAGGGGGGAGAAAGCAGAATAGAAGGAGGAAAGAATATGAAAAAAGGAGGAAGAAGATGAAGTAAAGAAAGAAGAGGAGAAAGAAAAATGAGAGAGCAGGGAGGAGAAGGAAAAAAGAATAAGGAGAAAGGAAAGGGGAGAAAAAGAGATCAAATATGGCTACGTTTGTAACATGCTTTATAATCCTTAAAACTCTACAAATGCCAGCTATGATTATTACTTGGAGGATAGGGAAAGAAGCAGAGGATGAGGAAGAGCACTCTATGGAGAGACTGGGGCAGAGGAAAGAGAGAAGGGAAAGAGGGAGGGTGAAGATGGAGGGGAGAGGAGAAAGAAGGGGCAAGAGAGGAGGAGTAGGGGTACAGCACAGACATGGAAAGGTTCTATCTTCACCCCTCTGATCCCAGACCCCTGACAGTGAGGTTGAGACCAGGCTTCCACCCTGCAGATCCCTGGACTCAACATCTTTCCTGGTCTTGGAGTGCCCTCACCACTGTTCCCAGATCTCAGTATAATAATGTCCACCCAGTCACTGAATCCATTCCTCTCATTTTACAGATGACGAAATTGAGACTGAGAGACATTAAGTATCATGTCCAGGGTCACACAACCAGTATCCGCAGAAGGATTTGAACTCATGTCTGTCTCCAAGTCCAGCGCTCCACCCTCTGCATGACTGTACCACTCAGCCCCCTCACTTCTCATCTGCCGGCCATCCCTCTGCCCCCTTGTCCCTTTATTCCCTACCTCCTAACTTTATCTCTACTTCCCATCCCCCCTTTCCCTTCCTCCCTCCTTCGCTCCTGCCTCACCCCCCTGATTTTCTCCTCCTCTGGTTGGCCACCTGTCTCTGAACCTCCCCCTCACACACAACCTATCTCCCCCCTCCCTTGTTTCCTTCCTCCCAGCCCCCATCCAGCTGCTGGCAGTAGGTCTGCCAGGAAGCCGAAGATGATCAAAGGCCTTCAGTGCTGCTTGGGAGTGAGCCAGGAGCAGGGCTTGGCAGATTGGGTTCTTCTCATCTTGGCCCATCAATCACTCCAGCCCCCAGTCCCCTAATCAATCTGTTGTTCTTCTTCAGCTCCCTCCCATTTGTCTTCATCCCTGCAGAGCAGAGCACAGTAGAGCAGAGTGGGCAGCCCTTTTGGTCAGCAGGGGAGGGGGCTTGCAGCAGGCACAGCCATGTCTGCCCCACTCTGCCCTGCCAGACTCTAACACAGCCCTCCAACAATGGACCCTGCAACTTTTGTTTCTTCAACAGAAAGAGAGACAGACAGACAGAGAAAGACAGAGAGAGACAGAGAGACAGATTCACATCAATTTGCCACTCATACATGTTCAGACACACCCATGGCATCTGAGGATTTAAAGCTGGAAGCCCTCAGAAGGCATCTAATCCAACCACCTTATTTTACAGACGAGGGAACTGAGGCATAGAGAGAGGGAGTGACTTGCCCTAGGTCACACAGCAAAGACTCAAACCCAGTTCTCTGACTTCTAATCCAAGACTGTTTCCACTGTACCACACTACAGTTCCCTCATCCAGACACACAGATACATACTCATGTTCTCTGAGATGTATCCACTGAGAAACACACACACACACACACACACACACACACACACATAGCTTCAGTGCTCCACAGTCCCCTCCATAGAGCTGCCATCTTCTATGTCAACAATCTTCACCCTGTAGACAGGGGTCCATAGCAGGAGAGAAAACTCTGGGAAAAATAAAGAGGCAGGGAAAAGCTCTATCCTCCACCCCTCTAAATTTCTGTGTTCAGTGTGGGAAAGAGGCAAGCGCTTTAGGAGCTAGTCTTTTCCCTGTTGCTAACCTACTCTTTTACTTTGAGCTTTAGAGGACTGGACCAGAGTCAGCCTTCTGAACCCGGGGTCCATAAACTTGTTTGCTGTTTAATATTTTGATAAACGTATTTCACCATAATTGATTTCCTTTGCAACCCGGTGTTTCATTTTATGCATTTAGAAACGTGATTCTGAAAAGGGGTCTGTTTGTAGATTTCACAGGCTGACTGCCCAAACAGATCCAAAAAACAAAAAAGGTTAAGACCTCCTAGATTAAATGGTCTCTCCCTCCTAGTTCTGACTCTCCATGTTCAACGGTCTCTCACCACTTCCAACATTCCCTGTCTCTGTGTCTTCCAACATTCCCCTTCCAACAAGCCCTTCCAACATTCTAAGCTTCCCCACTCCCAGCTCTTACAGTGTAGTTTAAAGGTTTTCCCCAGCTCTGCCTATTACTTGACTCTTTTTAACCAGTTCTTCCCTCCTCTCCTCCATGTCCCCACAGAAACTCTGATTTCTCCTCATACCCATTTTACCAGTTCAGCAACATCATAGGATCATAGAAATAGGACTGGAAGGGACCCCAGAACTCGTCTGGCCCAACTCCTTCATTTTGCAAGTGAGATTAGAGAAGTGGAGCAACTTTGTCACAGTCACACAGGCTGGGATTTGAAACCAGGTACTCTGCATCCAAGTCCACAATTCCTTTTACTACATCACACAGCCTTCACCTAGCTCCCCAGGCATATTAGGAGCATTTGTCTTCACTGATATCCCCACCAGTATTGAGTTGGTTCACTGCAGGGGTCCAAGCACCTTGTGTTAGAGGGACATTCCGAATTCCACACCCAGGAGCCTCACATAGTCAAATCCTAAATGGGGGGGAGGGAGTGTTTGGGGGGAAGGAGTATGTGAATCTTGGCAGCCAGATGGGTGAGTTGGGATACAGGACGTTAATCCTATTTCAGGCTTTCCCAAACTAAAGGAGGGGCCCAAGCTGGCAGCCTCTCCTCTTGACAGACCCTGCCTGCTTTCTTCCCCTCCTGCCTTGCTTCCCCTGCTGCCGCTGCTGCTGCCACTGCTGCTGCTGCTGTGGCTTTATTCCTTCTCTACTCTGCTTCTGCCCTCCATCCTGGCTGGCCCCCTGCTGCTCTCTTATTGCACCCTCAGTCTGAGGTTCCTCTTTGCTCCCCCTCCCACTTCTACCCTTTTTATTTCTCTTTAGAATAGCAGCTCAGAAAGCTCATTTCAGAAGAAATCGATTCCCAAGCTGCTCTGAGCTGAGACCTGGTTTTTTCATTTTGGAGAAATGAGCGTTAGAGAAAAGTTTGGAGACTTAATCACTTGGGGACCCCAGAAATCAGAGACCCACTGTCCTCTTCTCCCTGTTTAAATCAACACACACACACACATCATCTCCTCATAGGCCTTAGACAGCAAGGAGTATTCCAAACCATAGAAGCAATGAAGGGAAAGAAATGGAGCAGCCTCTTGGTAAAGGATCCTAAATCTAGAGCTGAAAAGGACTCCAGAGGCCATGGCATCCAGTCTCCCTATTTGACAGATGAGAAAATTGAGTCCCAGACATGGGAAAGGGCATACTACCTGTATGCCCAATGTCATACAGGTAGTAGTAGATAACATTTGAACCCAGGTTCTCTGACTCCAAATTCAGTACTTTTCCTCCTGTACCACCCTGATCAGCTCATCTCCTTTTCAAAAACATATTTCCCTGATGACATCATTTATTCCTCTTTTCCACTGAAATTCTTGTAAAATAGGGAGAATAATCCTTTGACTTCCTCTCTCACAAGCACATAAGTCAAGAAGTGGAAAAAAATCCTCAGGAAATGGCACCCAAGAGAAACTTAAGTGATTTGGTCAGGGTCACCCACCTAGTAAATGTTGGAGGCAGAATTTGGACCCACATCTGTTTTCCTGACTTAAGTCCAGCACTGTACTCACGACCCCATTCCATTTCCCTCATTGACAGAGCCTTTGTGAGCAAGAGGTTTTGTGAGTCATAAAGCTCTATAGAAATTAAAGTTTTGTTGACCTTCTGGGTTAAGCTATTCTCAACAAAATGATGTTCCTTAAGAATTTCTCTGATTAGGGCACCCTCCTACTCAGAACTTTAGTTCCTCTCTACTGTGTCATCCTTCTGGAGATCAAAGGTTGTTGTGATCGCAAAGCTGATTGAAGGCTGCTTCCACAGGGTCTCGTCATCATGGTGTCTCTCTCCTGGAGGACCTTCTCGCACTTTACCACTGGGGTGATGGGAATTTCTCTGGAAACCCCTTTATCAGACAATCGAAGTCACCGTTGGACTGCCCTCTACCCTACTGCTGCCAAAACCCCTCCACCTTCACTCCATGACTCCATGGCACCATCCTCTACACTAAAGATGGTCCTGCCCCAGGTAAATGCATTTCAATTTATAGCTTTGTCAAGGTAGACACTGAATAGGCGTTGACTGGAAGAAATTTAGCAACCAGAAGTTAAGTAGGAAAATGCATGGACTTTCTGACCCTAACTCAACAGATGACAGAAGTACTATCCTTGGTGATCAGGAAATAGAATTTTAAAGTAAGTTTCCAGGGCACTTAAGCCTAAGGGCACTGGTTTGCTAAGGCAGCTGTGTTCCAAAGATCTGGGTGTCTGAAGCAAAGCTTCTCTTCCCAGTGAGGAAACTCTCAGTCCAACCAACTAAGTCTTAGAAAAATAGACCCACATGAGAGGTGTAAAGGTCATTGAGAGTTTTCCCACTGACCAGCTATATTAGAGCTTCTGTCTTTTCTAAAAGACCTAAGGCTTTGGAATTTAAGCTAAAAGAGCCAGGAGTCTCCCCAGTTAGACTTATAAAAGAGTCTGTTCCAACTGGTCTCAAGACAAGCTGACTCACCAGGAGTCAGGAGGCTCCAGAGGAGTGAGCTATTGCTCCAGTCATGTGCCTTGGGAGAAAGGGTACAAGCATTCATTAGCACCTAACGTATGTCAGGTACCATGCTAAGCATTTTACAATTATTGTCTCATCTGGTCTTCACAACAATCTAGGGAGGTTTTATTATTACCCACATTTTACGGTTGAGGAAATTGAGTCAAACAGCCTAAGTGACTTGTCCAAGGCCATACAGTCAGTAAACATCTGAGACTGAATTTGAGCTCAGGTCTTCCTGACTTTAGGTAATACAGTGGATAGAGCACTGAGTTTGGCATGAGTTCAACACTCATGAGCTCAAATCCAGCCTCAGACACTTACTAGCAGTGTGACTGTTTGCCTCAGTCTTCTCATCTGTAAAATGAGCTGAAGAGGTAAATGACAAACTTCTTGGCAAAATTGCCAAGAAAACTTCAAATGGAGTCAGACATGGCTGAAACAACTGAACAACAGCAATTACCTGACTCCAAGTCTGCTGCTCTATCCACTGCACTACATAGGTTTTCCTTATTTATGTTCCCACGTACTCCCTTCCACCCTGGACACATGTGCTCCTTAGGTGTGTACCCTTCGATCTGTGTGCCCTGGCCATTGTCAACTAATGGCGTGGGTAGTTATGGGACAGTGTGTCCCAGATTTACAGATGAAATATTTTATTACTACTTTTATTTCTATGCCATTACATTAAATAAATGCCTTGCCTTTGAATTAATTGTGCCCTGTGGCTAACCAGAAAAGCAAACACATTGTCTGGGGCTTTTAAGCTATGGTTTTCAGTGAGCATGAACCAGCAGAGTAACCTGAAACTGGAGCTATCTGGTCTGGGGGATAATCCATTGTGATGGTGAGTCTATACTTAGAATCTCAGAGCTTGAAGAAACCTCAGAAGTCATCAAAGTCAATCTTTATCAAAACAGGAATCCTCTTTATGGTATCATGAACCAATAATAACCTCTTGCCTCTTTGAAGACCCCCCATGAGGGTGAAATTGTTATGATGACCCATTTCATTTTTGGACCAGCTCTAATTGTTAGGAAGTTTTTCCTCATATTCAGCCTAAATCTGTCACTTTGCACATCCCACTCACTGTTCCTAGGTCTGGCTCTGGGACAAAAACACAAATCTAATCCCCTTTCCATGGCATAGTCATCCTATACACTGAATCTTCTCTTTTTCAGGCTAAATGTCTCTATTTCCTTCTAGATGGTCCTCATATGGTCTGGTCTCCAGCACCCACAATATTTTCCTGTTTATTCTTCTCTGGGGTTGCTACGCCCATCCTGACCTAGCCATGTCTTGTGTCCCAGTTAGACTTATAAATCCTTGCATGGCAGGGATCATGGGGAATGATGACAAGAAAGAAAAGATGGTGAACTGTCCCTGAGATTTCAAGGTTTCAGACAACATGATACATCTGAAAGAACATCAAACTTGGAACCAGAAGACTTGGCTTGGAATCCAAGCTCTAACACTAGTTGTGTGACTGTGGACAACTCACTTAATCTCTCTAAACCTTGAGTTTCTTGTCTGTGAAATGAAAATAATAATCCTTGCATACCTTGTATCAAACAAGCACAAGCTATTATATTTACTATGATTCTCCTAACATGAGACTCCTCCAAATATAAACCAATGAGAAGAATTGAAAAATCCATTGGTCAAACTGAGGGCTAGAACTAAAACATTAATATTTATTTCCCTCTCTTGGAAGTTCCTTCCCCCACCTTTGTCCCCATTTCCCTGACCACCTCCAGAGGATGACAGAGAAAGAGACATCAGTCTTAGATTTGTAATTCCACTCTGTATGTAATGAGAGCACTGTCTGGCCTTGATAACCTTTAGGGACAATATTGCCCTACACTACGCCCCTCAAAAAAAAGAAGAGTCAGGAGTGAAGTGGCAGGCAGTGAACTTGCCTCTGCACATACTGGCACCAGATTGGTTCTGCATGTTTCCATCACATAATGATTACACTGCTAATGGTCCCAGGCCTTCTGAAAGATGCTATTGCCAGCTGGTGATGGACCAAATTCCTATCCTCAGTGGTTCGGCATATTTGTCCTCATCATCATGGAGGCAAGAGCCCCTATACAGCATATAAGAGTGGTGAGAGACAATCAAAACTTCACCCAATCTATGAATTCAAAGTCACTCCCAACTCTGACATTCCACGTTCTAAGATCCATCTCAATCGGACAATCTATGTTATAGATGTAATTCTACTCAGCTCTGATATACCATGTTCTTATACATTATAATTATTAGAGCTAAAAGTATGAAGGGAGTGGAAAAGGGGGTGTGAGGAGAGGCAGCAGTAAAGATAAAGATACCCAAGTTGTCAAGTCTTTCAGAGAATCTGGAGTTTTCAGTTTCCCCAATCTAGGATTCTCCTCCTCCTCCTCCTCCTTCTTTTCCTTCTCCCTCTTCCTCTCCCTCTTCCTCTCCTTCTTCTCCTTCTCCTTCTCCTTCTCCTTCTCCTTCTCCTTCTCCTTCTTCTTCTTCTTCTTCTTCTTCTCCTTCTTCTTCTTCTTCTTCTTCTTCTTCTTCTTCTTCTTCTTCTTCTTCTTCTTCTTCTTCTTCTTCTTCTTCTTCTTCTTCTTCTTCTTCTTCTTCTTCTTCTTCTCCTTCTTTCTTCTTGTCATGCTACCCCAAAGGATAAATTGAGCTAAGGTTTTAGAGAATTCAGTAGTTGAGACACATATCTCCCTCCCTTCCACCAGTACACCACGTTTTCTCTCTCTTCACCCTCACTTATTCATACATGATAGCATGAGAGTCAAAGAACTGGAGCTGGAAAAAAAACAGTCTTGACAATCATCTGATTCAACTCTCTTATATTATAAATAAAAAAGTCGAAACGTAGAGTGGGGAAGTCCAAAGTCATGCCGGGAGTTATTGCAAAGTCAGTATTCAAAGTAGTCTTCTGACTCAAAAGACAGGACTCTTCCTACTGCACCACAGAGTACATCCTGAACTTTACCACCTCCACCCTTTTGATCTTTTGTTTTGCTATGCCCGAATTATTTTCCCCCATATTCATCATCTCTCTCTATGGAAATCTCCCCATCATTCAAGGCCTAAGTTAAATGCCATCCCTACTCCATGAATCATTCCATAATTTTCTACAACTATAAATATCTCTCCTTCTTCTTAAACTCCATAGCACTCTGTATTTCTCTTCTAATGCCTTCTGCCTTGAATTATAATTATCTGGGTCCACAGAGTTGTAACTAGGAATTTTGCATGTGGGGAAAATGACATGAAGCATGTCTTTACTTTGGGCAGAGGAAGGAGACAGAGAACCCTAGGGGCAGGGACAGCAGGGCAGGGCAGGGAGCTCACCCTAGCCTGCCATCTGGTAGCTTTCTAATTGAACTAATTGGTTTTGCTAACTAGGTTCTAATGTCTGTCGTTTCTATCTCACTAAAGGATTATAGCTGACATTAGCACCCTATAAATTCAATATCCTCTAAATTGATAACATTGGAACAGAGCCCCACTTGCCTTTCCCTAGCTGTAGCTTTCAGCATCCATGGCTTATTTCTCCACTTTGAATGTAAACTCCATAAGAAAAGGGTCCATGTCTTACTTACCATGTCTACTTCACGTATCCTGGTGTAGGACCCTGTAAATAGTAGGAACTCAAAGAATACATATGGCATATTGGATGGAACAAGATGGGATATCCAACAAGGATCACAAGATAAATAGTAGACTCAAGAGCTGGCAAGTACCATAGAGATTACTCAGCATAAGCCTTTCATTGGACAAATGAGCTAAGTAAGGTCCACAGTGGTGAAGCTACTTCTCTGAAGTCACCCAGCTAGTAAGTAGCAGAATTGGATTCCAACCCAGGCCACTGGATTGGAGGTCCCATATTCTTTCCGCTAAACCAGGAAACCTTGTAATTGTCTACAACTGCCAAGCCACCTAATCTCTGCTGAAAGAGCATTTTCAACCTGTTTCCTTCCCAAACCATGCCATCCCTGGAGGAACTTCTAACTCATTAACCCCTTCTCCCATAGCTACCTGGTCTGGTCTTGCTGAGCTGTCTATCAAGAGTATGGAGGAAGAGTAGAAAAATAATGATAGCTCTTATTTATGAGAAATAGCATACAATGTCTCTGCAAGGCAGACCAGCTAATGATAATGATAATAATAACTAAAATTTCAATATCAGTTTAAGTTATAGATATAGCTCATTTGATCCTGGGATGCAGGCACTGTTATTATGTCCAATTTGCAGATGAGGAAACTGAGACTGACAGAGATTTGGTGGATCTATCAAGGGTCACAGGGTTAAGAAGCATCAAGGCTGGATTCAAGATCTTGCTGACTCCAAGTCTCGCACTCAATTCTCTTCACCCTCTGGATGTCACCGGTTATTATCTACATTTTACAGTGCAGGGGGAAAAATAGAGAAGTGCCCATGATCACACAACTAGTGAGCATAAGAACTGAGCTTTGAAATCCTGACTCTAAGCTAAAGATTCTTTGAACTAAAACATTAATTTTTATTTCCCTCTCCTGGAGGTTCCTTCCCCACATCCCCCATCCTCCTTTCCCTGACTTCACCTCCAATCACAGAGGATGACAGAGCAAGAGACATCAGTCTTAGATTTGCAATTCCACCCTGTATGTAATGAGAGCACTGTCTGGCCTTGATAACCTTTAGGGAGAATCTTGCCCTACCCTCCCCCTGCCAAAAAAAATCTCCATTCTAAGGAGCACAAGCTGATCTCCATCACTGGTGAGCTGGGTCTTTGTACATTACTTGGCCACTGGGGACTAAATGACCTCATGTCCCAGATCTGCCAGGACTGTCCCAGTTTAGGAAAAGCTCCATTGGCTGGGGCTAGGGACAGCTCTTGGCCTATTTCTGTCCAACACCCCTTTGGGGTGTCCAGACTAGATTTTGCAAGATAATTTGCCCTGCCCTGTCAACTTCTCCTTCTCAGCTCACAATCCATCACTGGCTCTATCCCCATTTCTATCATACTCTCTCTCTCTCTCTCTCTCTCTCTCTCTCTCTCTCTCTCTCTCTCTCTCTCTCTCACACACACACACACACACACACACACACACACACACACACACACACACACATACCCTCTACCAACCAGTCAATATTTACTGAGAGCTGACTAGGCATTGTGTGGGTGGTCCAAAGATTCATCCCACAAATACTCATTCAGGATCTGCTGGAATCACAGAATGTCAGAGCTAGAAGGATCATGCAGATATAGTATTTCCATTTTTACAGAAGAGAAGATTGAAGCCCAGAAATGAGGCAAGACATCCCCAGTCACACAATGATTGAGGGAAAGAGTCTGGCACAATGGTGATATTTGGAACCACAGATCTGAGTTCAAATCCTGGCTCTGCCCATGTGACCTCAGATGAGTCACTTCGTCTGCTGAATATCAGTTTCTTCATCTGTAAAACTAAAGGGCTCAAAAAGATGAACTCTAAACTTCCTCTAAGCTCTGAATCTATTATCTCAGGACTTGAACTCAAAGTTTCTAACTCCCAACAGATCCCCGAGCTGTTCACTACCCCATGTTGTATAAATGGCACTCTCCTGAGTGCTGATTTAGAGGTTTTCTCTTCCTGTGTGGGTCTCCCAACTGCCGTATGAATGGTTAGGACAGGGATTATCATCTCCATCATGGGGGGGAGGGGGCGGGGAGAGTCCTAGGGTCCAGAGAGGAGGAATTGGGCAGTCAAAGAGCTAAGATGAATGTCCCCAGGTGTTTGACATGCTTGCTGTCCTTGAGGGATTTATAGCCTAGTTTGGGAAATAAGGCACATATATGTAAAATGTTAAAGACCAGCACAAAGTCATGCTCCTTATTCCTCTGAATTAACTGACACAAACCTCCTGTTCCTTTCCTTCTCAACCCTAATCCCCTAATCCTACTATTTATTCTGTGTAGTTTAGGAAACCAGGGTGGCTTTTGGGCAGACCATCCAAAGACCTGTTCATGCCACTGTCTAGGTGCATGACCTCGAGCAAGTCACCATAGATGGCCATTGGTCCCTTCTATGTCTACTTCCATGATGCTAGGGTCTGTAAAAGGAGGATAATAATTCCAAGGTGCCTATAGCATAGTTGTTATGAGATTCAGGAGATAAGTTTGGTGGGATACTCCGTAAACCTGAAATCTTGGTATAATTATACATAGATAAATGTTCATTATTATTGTTGGGGGCAGTTATATGGCATAGTGAATAGACAACCACACTTGAAATCAGGAAGACTCATCTTCATGAGTTCAAATTCAGTCTCAAACACTTAGTAGCTGTGTGATCCTAGGCAAGTCACTTAACCCTGTTTGCTCAAATTCTTATCTGTAAAATGAGCTGGAGAAAGAAACAGCAAAACACTCCAGTATCTTTGCCAAGAAAACCCCAAATGTAGTCCCAAAGAATCATACGTGATGGAGAGCACTAAACAATAACAACAAATCATGAGGGAGAGGGACAGGGAACAACTGGAAAGAGGCTCCCCATGCTTTCTACCTCCCAGCCCTCCCAACTCTTTGTTTCTTCAAAGCCTTCACCATCCTCAACCCAAGTTCAAGAGAAGAGGTCCTCTCCTCCACTCTCAGCCCACCCTAGCCCCAGTCCATTGCCCCTTTCTCTAGCCACAAGAGAGGACCAGAACAGTCAGTGGGGCCTCCTCTCTCAGCTAGAGCACCTTTTCTCCTGTGGAGATCTGGAAAGGGGGTATTATCCTTACTGAGGTTGTATGGCAACAGAGCCCCCTAATCCTGTAATTAGCCCTGATTGCTTCAATCACCTCCCAGTGGTAGCCGATTCCCTTGCAACAGATAGTATCAAAAATACCAATTATCTCCACTCAATAACACTCCACAGAGGGAACCACAGAGAGGTAGCCAAGGCTCAGAGGCAGGAGACCAGGGGCCAGGAGGCCAGGGGGCCAGGGACCAGAGGCCAGAGGCTAGAGCCAAGCCTCTCCCCTCATCCTTTATGGCCCCAATGAAGGGGAAAGGGGAGTCAGCCCCAAGGAAAGGAAGGCACAAGGTATATTAGAAAGAGCAATGGCTTAGGGAACAAAGGATCTTGTGACTGCTACTTATGACCTTGGGTATATTACTGCATCTCCTGAGGCTCACTTTCCTTGAGTGTGAAATGGGGAGAGGAAGAAAAAGAGTAGATGGCCCCTGAGTATGCCTCCATCTCTAGGCTATAAGGCTGTGCCTGGCTTCCAGCTGGCAAGAATCACAAACAAGACATGAGGAAGCCCTTAGGGCAACTGAGCTATCAGTTGTTCCCCAAAATCTATGTTTCCTCATCCACTTTAAGAATTCTCAAAGGCTGCCTACCAAAAACCCTCTCTGCTCAGATACCAGCTCCTGCTGCTGCTTCCTCCAGAAAACCATCCCTGACCTCCTAATGAATACATACCTTTCTCTCCTCAGATTTTCTTAGAGAGAATCCTTTGTCTCCTTCCTCCCTATCATATGCTACCTAGAATGTCATACCTACAGGTAAACAGGGTGACCTCACTAGATTGTAAACTCCTTGTGGGCAAGGACTATTTTGTTTGAGTGCAGTCTAGAACATAGTGTGGATAAAAATTGGTGGGATAAACACTGATGTAATGAAATAAAAATACAGACTCTTTAGAGCAGGAAATGTCAGAACTAGGAAGGACTCTGAGAATATGAAATGTCAGAATTTACAGAGGTAGATGGACTAACTCATCTTTTTTAAGAGGAAAGGAAACAAGCAGAGAAAGGATTTGCCTAAAGTCATACTATTAGTTTCTGGCCAGACTAAGGCTAGAATCCAGGCCTTCTGAGTCCTAGTCCAGCAGCAACTGCCCTAAGGATATGTCCAATTGTTTGCCTGCACTGAATCAGTGGGGGATTGCTCCCATATAACTGCTGTATGCATCCCAGGACCTGGGACTCACAGCCATCTCAGCGATACTCATCACTAGGTTGGCTAAGGGTGATGGGCTTTTATTTAGCACTCAAAGATTTCAAAATCCTTTTATCACAATAACTCACTGAAGAAGATGGTGGAGAAAAGGCACCAACTTGTCTGAGCTTTTCCCAAAACCCCTCTGAGTACCTATAAATAATGCCATTAAACAATTTCTGTAGCAACAGAACCCACAAAAGGACAGGGTGAAATCATTTTCCAGCCAAAGACAACTTAGAAGTTCAGCAGGAGAGATCTGTTGTACTTGGATGAGAATGGAGCACAGTCCACCCACCTAGGCCCCAGAAAACCAGGAACAGGCCTTGGGAGCCACTGAATCTACAGCAGCAGCAGCTGCTTCCAGAACTCTCAGTCTACAGATGATGGAGGTGTGTCAAATAACTGGTCAGAAGGAGATTACAAGGGTCTCTTCTCTGGCAATGGAAGAGGACTCTGTTGCTTTGCCCATACTTGGATCTAGTTCACAGTCCTGGGTGGCAGTCCCAGGGTGAGGAGGTGCATTAGCATACCAAAACGTGCAGCTATAGTGGAGCAGGGACTCTGATCATAGTTCCAAGGCAGAAAAGAGTGCTTGTGATCACTCATAGACCAGAGCACAGGCCAGAGGAGTAGTAAACACATCTCTCCTTAGATCATACCTTGGAAGAACTGAAAACTTACAGGCTTCTAGAAGTATCTCTGAAAACAGTTGTACAAAAACACTGAAGTTTGAGGTAATATGTCCTTCACCCTGGAAACAGTCCTACTTTAACAAAGAGTTAAAAGTTAAGAACTAGCTGGGAAAATAAGCAAACAACAGAAAAAAATTCTGACCATAGAAAGTTACTATGGTGACAAGAAAGATCAAAACATACACTCAGAAGAAGATAATAAAAGCCAAAGCTCCTACATCCAAAGGGTCCAAAAAATATATAAATTGGTCTCAGGCCATGGAAGAGCTCAAAAAGAATTTTGAAAATCAAGTAAGAGAAAGAAGAGAAATGAGAGTGATGCAAGAAAATCCTAAAAAGAGAGTCAGCAGTTTGGTAAAGGAGACAAAAAAAATACTGAAGAAAATAACACCTTTTCTGTCTTGCCCTACAAGAAAAGAGAGAAGATGGAGATAAGGGAAGGGAGAGGTGTGATAGAAGGGAGGGCAGATTGAGGGAAGGGGTAATCAGAATGCATAGTGTTTTGGGGTGATGGGAGGGGAGAGATGGGGAGAAAATGTGGAACTCAAAATTTTATGGAAATGAATGTTGAAAACTAAAAATAAATAAATAAACATAGAAAATAACACCTTAAAAATACAAACCAGGCCAAATGGTAAAAGAGGTACAAAAAGCCAATGAGAAGGAGAATTAGTAAAAAGAAAAAGGTGCAAAAATTCACTGAAGAAAAAAAAAACTCCTTAAAATATAGTATTAGCCAAATGGCAAAGGAGGTAGAAAAGTTTACTGAAGAAAATAATTCCTTAAAAATCAGAATTGAATAGAAGCTAATGACTTTATGAAAAATCAAGGAATAAAACAAAACTAAATGAATGAAAAATAGAAGACAATGTAAAATATTTCACTGGAAAAACAACTGGCCTGGAAAATAGATTCCAGAAAAAGAATTTTTTAATTATTGGACTACCTGAAAGCCATGATACAAAAAATGAGCCCAGACATTACCTTTCAATAAATTATAAAGGAAAACTGCCCTGATAGTCTAGAACCAGAAAGTAAAATAGAAATTGAAGTAATCCACTGACTCCTGAAAGAGATTCCAAAATGAAAACTCCCAGGAATATTATAACCAAATTCCAGAGCTCCCAGGGCAAAGAGAAAATAATGCAAGCAGCCAGAAAGAAAAAAATTCAAGTATTGTGGAGCCACAGTCAGGTTTACACAAGATTTAGCAGCTTCTATATTAAAGTCTCAGAGGTCTGGGAATATGATTTTTCCAGAGAGCAAAGGTGCTACGATTACAACCAAGAAACACCTACCCAGAAAGACTGTAATCCTTCTCAGGGGGAAATGGATACTAATGAAATAGAGGACTTTCAGGCATTCTTAATTAAAAGACCAGAATTGAATAAACAAATTTGGCTTTCAAATAAAAGATCCAAGAGAAGCATAAAAGGTAAACAGGAAAAGAAAATCGTAAGAGACTTAAGAAGTTTAAACTGTTTACGTTCCCACATGGGGAGAGGACATTTGTAACTCATAAGAACTTTCTCATTATTAGGTCAGTAAGAAGGACTATAGAAAGACAGAGGGCATAGATGTGAGTTGAATATGAAAGGATATCTAAAAAAATAAACCTAAGGGGTGAGAGAGGAATGTACTGGGAAAAAGGGGAAAGGGGAGATAGAATGGAGTGAATTATTTCACATAAAAGAGGCAAGATAAATCTTTTACCACGGAAAGGAAGAGGGGAAAGGTGGGGGGGAATGAATGGACCTTAGTTTCATCAGAATTAACTCAGAGGGAAGAACATACACACTCAACTGGGTACAGAAATCTATCTCACCCTACAGGAAATTAGGAGGGTAAGGGGATAAGGAAAGGCGGGGTGGTCATAGAAAGGAGAGCAGATCGAAACAGGTAGTAGTCAGAAGCAAAACACTTTTGAGGAATGACAGGGTGAAAGAAGAGAGAGAATAGAATAAATGATGGGGGAGAGGAAGGATGGAGGGAAATACAGTTAGCAATAGTAATAGTAACTGTGAAACAAATTGAAGCAAGTTTCTATGATAAAGGCCTCATTTCTCAATCACATAGAGAACTGAGTCAAATTTATAAAAATAAGAGCTATTGCCCAGTTGATAAATGATCAAAAGATATGAATAGTTTTCAGATGAAGTAAACAAAGCTATCTATAGCCATATGAAAAAATACTCTAATTCACTATTGATTGGAGAAATACAAATTAAAATAATTCTGAGGTACTATCTCATACCTATTAGATTAACTAATAGAACAGAAAAGAAAAAAATGACAAATATTGGAGGGGATGTGGAAAAAAGTGAAACATAAATGCCCTGTTGGTGGAGCTGTGAAAGAATTTGACCACTCTGCAGAGCAATTTGGTACTATGCCCAAAGGACTATAAAACCATACATACCCTTTGACCTAGCAATACTACTCTAGATCTGTATTCCCAAAAGAGATTTTTAAAAAATAAGGAAAAGGATCTATATGTACAAAAATATCTACAGCAGCTTTTTTTCTGGTAACAAAGGATTGAAATTGAGGGGGTGCCCATCAATTGGGTAATGGCTGAACAAATTGTGGCATGTGGTTATGATGGAATGCTATTGTGCTATAAGAAATGATGAGCAGGATGCTCTCAGAAAAATCTGGAAAGATTTGCATGAGCTGATGCGAAGTGAAATGTGCTGTGTACAACATAACAGCAATATTCTAAGATAATCAGCTGTGGATGACTTAGCTATTCTCACCAATACAATGATCCAAGACAGCTCTGAAGGACTTATGATGAAAAATGCTATCCATCACCAGAGAAAGAACTGTTGGGGTCTGAATGCAGATCAAAGCAGATTTTTTTTGCTTATTTTATTTTTGTGTATATTTTTGCTTTCCTCGGTTTTCTTTCATAACATGACTAATATGGAAATGTTTTGCATGACTACACACATATAACCTATATAGAATTGCTTGCCTTCTCAAAGGGAAGGGGGAGGAAGAGAATTTGGCATTCAAAGTTTTAAAAACAAATGTTAAAAATTGTTTTTACATGCAACTGGGGGAAAATAAAATACTAAATAAATTCCAAAAAAAATTAAAAATAACTCATTGAGACCTACCTTAAAGGGATTACTATCTTTGTATTATGAAGCAGGAAAATGAATCTTAAAAGAGTAACATCTCTTAACTGAGATCCCACAGCCAGATCCAAAATCAAATCTTTCTGGGTCCAAGCATAGCTACTCTATTATACCACACTGCTTCACTACCTAAAACTCTGTAAAAGGAGGATGAGAGAAAGGAAGTAGATAATTTCTGTGGTCTATTAAGCGGTCTCCTAAGGCACTTTGGATTCAGAGGACACCCCAAAAAAAGTTACTTTCTCTCTGTGGACCTCAGTTTCCACATCTCTAAAACGAGGGACCTCTAAAATGATTGCATCAGAGGTCCCCTCTTGTACTAATCTAGATCTATGATCGTAGACATTTCTTCTCCCTTTTCTGTTCTGCAATTTTAATTTTGTTCTTCCCTCCTGAAAGGTTTAACAGAACAGAAAAAGACCGTGGCTGTGAAACGGTTTTGTAACCCTATAGAAATGTGATCTATTATTATTGTGCTGGTGGGACTGTCCCAGATGGCCCCTTCCCCTCTCCTAGCTCTCCACTCCCTCAGGGCTCCCATATGTTTCTGGGTAACAGGACACAGGGAATCATTCATCTGCTTCTTCTCCACCAACCAGCTTCCCCAGCGATGGCCCCAGCATAGGTCAGCTTCTGTCCCCCTCATTGCTGCCATTCTCCTGATGTCAATTAGACCCAGCTTCGGCCAGATCAGAGCATGGAGAGCAGGATGGACCACTCAGCTGGAAAATTGGGTGGCAGGTGCTGCTGTGAATTCTTAATGCACTCTTTCCCAGTCTGGGGCAAGGTTTAACCCACAAGCAACAGCTTTGCTGAGAAGCAAAGAATGGAGAGTTATAGGAAACCTGTAAACACAGGATTCAGAGGGAGAAACTTGAGAAAAGAATGTCAGAGCTGGGAGGAGCCTTAGAATAGGGAATGTCAGTGTATGGAGGGGCCATTAGGGATCATCAAGTCCAAGCTCCTGATTTTTTATATAAGGAAACAGACCCTGAGAGTTTTAGTGACTTTCCTAGGGTCACGTAGACTGTGCTACTTCAGAGTCATCATTGAACTCAGACCCCAGGATCCCAGAGTCATTGTTCATTACCATAGATCACAATGATGTTTCTGCAAGCAGGGCGCCTATGTCAATGGCCTGAACCAGAGAACTCCTCTGTCTCCTCTTCTCTTCCCCCTTACCTCCCATCCCGCCCCCACCACTCTGAGAGCAAAGGACTGGGAGCAGTCAATGACCCCCAGCAGTCCCTTAGTTATTGTCAGTGAACTCAGCTTAAGGCTTAGTGAAGAACACTGGTCTGGAGGGAAGAGACTGGAAATCCTGGAACCATTTTTATTTTTTAGCATATTAATTTCCTTGGTCTATAAAATGGAGAGAACCATCCCTGCCTCACTTTCCTTCCATCATAGGACTGGGAAAAGAACCCTACCAAGTGATGGGTGTAGAAAATATTTTATGCCTTTAATTTTTTTTGTCTTGACCTATGGTTCCATTGTTGTAAGGAACTCCAAGTAAGAAAACTCTCTCCACCAATGGAGGTCAGCATGTGCTCAGCAACTTATAGTCCCAGAGAGTTTCCTGGGAATAAATGACTTGTCCAAAGACCCACAATATATTTCAGAGGAAGAATTAAAACCTGACATCCCCCACCAAGGCCTCTATAATACTCAAATACTAATAACAACAATAATAGGCAATCAAAATGGCTCAGTGGACAGAGCACGGGGCCTGGAGTCAGGACAGACCCAAGTTAAAATACAGCCTCTGACACTAGCTGAGTGACCCTGGGCAAGTCAGTTACTCTCTCTGTGTCTTAGTTCCTCATCTGTAAAATAGGAATAATAGGAGGCAGAACCAAGATGGCAGAGTAGAAGGACAGATCTGCTCCTGCCATAGTCCAAAAAATACCTGTAAAAAATTACTCTAAACAAATGCTAGAGCAGTAGAAGCCACAAAATGACAGAGTGAAACAGATTTCCAGCCCAAGACAGCCTGAAAGGCCAGAAGGAAAGGTGTATTGCACTGGGCTCAGAGTAGAGCTTAGCATGGGCCACACTGCATGGACAGGACTGGAGTAGACTTTAGGGCATGAAATCATGGGTATCTGCTGCAGTTCCCAGATTTCTCAACCCACAAATGCCAAAGACATCTTCAAAGGTCAGTTAGAAAGCTCTTTCCCTGGGTGAAAGGGGTGTGCTGTCTGGTCCTAGCCCCAGGGCAGCAGCAGCCACTGAGGCAGCACTGTCCACTTTTGGAGCCCTAAGCCTAAACAACCTAGGGGAATCAAGTGGCTGATCTGGTTCTCAGTCCTGAATGGCAGTCCTGGGGTGAGGAGGAGTGCTGGCACTGGCATAGTGGAGCTGGTGGTGACAGTAAGATGGGAAACCTACTTGCACTTCCAGGGTAGGAAAGAGTGCTTATGACTACTTCCAGACCAGAACACAGGCCAGGAGAGGAGTACACTTCTCTCCCTTGATTGTGCCACCTTGCAGGAACTGAGAACTGATGGGTCCCTACAGTATACCCTGCACTTGACAAAGGATTCAAAAGTCAAGTAACTGTCTGGGAAAGTACCCCCAAAAGAGGGGGAAAAATAAGACTACAGAAGGTTACTTTCTTGGTGAAAAGGTATTTTCTCCCATCATTTCAGATAAGGAAGAACAATGCATACTATCACAGGAGGCTTCTACATCCAAAATTTCCAAAAAATATATATATGTAATGGTCTTAGGTCATGGAAGAATTCAAAAAGGATTTTGAAAATCAAGTAGGAGAGGTGGAAGAAAAATTAGAAAGAGAAATGAGAGTGATGTGATGCAAGAAAATCATGAAAAGTAAGTCAACAGCTTGCTAAAGGAGGCCCAAAAAATGCTGAAGAAAATAACACCTTTAAAAATAGACTAACTCAAATGGCAAAAGAGGTCCAAAAAACTAATGAGGAGAAGAATTCTTTAAAAAGCAGAATTAGTCACATGGAAAAGGAGTTCAAAAACTCAATGAAGAAAATAGCTCTTTAAAAATTAGAATGGAGCAGATGGAAGGTAATGACTTAATGAGAAACTAAGAAATTATAAAATATAAACAAAAGAATGAAAAAATAGAAGACAATGTAAAATATCTCATTGGAAAAACAACTGACCTGGAAAATAGATCCAGGAGAGATAATTTAAAAATTATTGGTCTACCTGAAAACCATGATCAAAAAAGAGACTAGATATCATCTTCTAAGAAATTGTCAAGGAAAACTGCCCTGATATTATAGAACCAGAGGGTAAAATAGAAATGGAAAGAATCTGCTGATCATCTCCTGAAAGAGATTTGAAAAGAGAAACTCCTAGGAATATTGTAGCCAAATTCCAGAGTTCCCAGGTTAAGAAGAAAATGTTACAAGCAGCCAGAAAGAAACAATTCAAGTATTGTGGAAATGCAATCAGGATAGCACAGGATTTAGCAGCTTCTACACTAAGGGATTGAAGGCCTTGGAACTCGATATTCCAGAGGTCAAAGGAGATAGGATTAAAATCAAGAATCATCTACCCAGCAAAACTGAGTATAATACTTCAGGGGAAAAAAAATGAAATTTCAATGAGATAGAGAACTTAAAAGCATCCTTGTTGAAAAGACCAGGGCTGAATAGAAAATTTGACTTTCAAATACAAGGATCTAGAGAAACATGAAAAAGTAAACAGGAAAGAGAAGTCTTAAGGAACTCATTGAAGTTGAACTCTTTACATTTCTACATGGAAAGATGTAACTTTGTAACTCATGAGACCTTTTTCAGTATTAGGGTAGTTAGAGGGAATATGGGTGTGCTGTGTGTATATGTGTGCGTGTCTACATGTATACATACATGTATGTATGTACAATATGTGTAGGTGTGTAATGGGTATGTGTGTACATCACATATGTGTAGGCATCACATATGTGTGTGCATCACATATGTGTAGGTATGTATATGTACATGGGCATATGTGCATATGTATGGATAGATAGACAGAGAGCACAGGGTAAGCTGAACATGAAGGGAGAATACCTAAAAAAATAAAATTTACTGTTGAATAGAATGTACTAGGAGTAAGAGAAAGGGAGAGGTAGAATATAGCAAATCATCTCACATAAGAGGGAAGAAAGAGCTTTAACAATGGAGGAGAAAGAGGGGGAGATGAAATGATTGATCCTTACTCTCCTGGGATTTGGCTTAAGAAGGGAATAACACACACTCCATTGGATATGGAAATCTATTTTACCTTGCTGGAAGGCAAGGAGAAAGAAGATAGGAGAAGGAAGATAATAGAAGGGACAGCAAATTAGGGAAAGGGATAATCAGAAGGAAACACTATTGTGGGAGGACAGATCAAGGGAGAGAATGGAATGAAGGAAGGGCAGGATAGGACAGAGGGAAATGTGGTTAGCCTTTTACAACGTAACTATTATGGAAGTGCTTTGCTTTGTGACATATGTATGTCCTATATTGAATTGCTTGTTTTCTCTATGAGGGTTGGTTGCCAGGGAGGGAGAGAATATGGAGCTCAAAGCTTTAAAAATGAATGTCAAAAATTTTGTTAGCATGAAACTGAAAATTAAGATATACAGGCAAAAAAATGGGAATAATAGTAGCAAGACTCTCATGAGAGTAAAAGGCAATATTATTGGTGAAGTTCTTTGGAAACCTTAACACGCTCTTTAAATGCATATAAACTATGTTTTTAAATGAGACTCATGACTATGGATCAGTTGACTCTGAGCATCCAGGGCTCTCGCTGAAAAATGTCCTGAGAAGTTTCTCCAGGTGTGGAGAATCCATACTAAAAAATAAAGGGAAAGAGCTGGCACCAGGGATCTCACCACCATTCATCATGCCTGCTATGTGGGGAGTTAAGAGGATTTCAGTCAAAGACCAGGGGAAGGGAGGGCCAGAACCCTTGATTATAACCACCCACTCCTAATTCATGGTGCTTATCCTCCCCCAAGTCTTTGGCTGGGCTGCTCAGAAGCCACTCTCCCCTTATTGGTATCACTCCATGCCAAACCCTTCTTCCTCTCCTTCTCCCCCCAGGCTCCACTCTGGCAGCAGATGGCTTCTGTTTCTAGTGTACCAAGAGGACAGAGGAATACGTACATTGGCTTCTTCAGGGCCCTTTCTCCGTTTCTCAAAATTTTCCTGAATCATCACCCTTTCTTTCCTCCTCCTTCTCTAGGGTCACCAAAGAAGACTACTACCCACTGAGGCCTTGCTCACTTCAGTAGCCCTTCATCCCTTCTAGCACCTTGGTCAACAACTAGAGCCTTGCCTTTAGTCTCCTGGAATTAGGAAGACTGGATTGTAATCCTACCTCAGACACTAGCTATAATCACTGTAACTCGTGGCTCCTCACTTTACTTACCTGTAAAATCAGGGGTTGGACTTGACCTCAAAGATCCCTTTCAGCTCTAAATCTATTATCCTAAGACCCCTTCTCTCCACTCAGAATAAAGTTCAGACCTTTACTACCTCTTACCTTGACTATTGCAATGCCATCCTAATTAGTGATGGAATGCAGATTTCCTGAGAGCAGAGAATGTTTTCCGCTTTTCTTAGTATCTCAAGGGCTACAGTATCTGGCATGGAGAACACAACTGAACATTGTCTCTTGATTGACTGATCTTGATGCCTCTGGTCTCGTCCCTCTCTGATCCCATCCTTCACAGAGCTGCCAAGTTGATATTCTCCAAGCCCAGGTGTGACCATTTCACTCCCTGCTCCAGAAGATCCTGTGACTCCTCTGTTTGCCATTTAAATCCCTCTCTGGTTCCAACCTCTTTCCAGATTAAACTCTCATCCATCTCTTTCATTTCCTCCCTATTCCAGGCAAACCGTTTAACCCAACATTTCCAATACTGGCCATTCTGTCTCCTGCTTCCATTCCTTTGCATAATGGACTATCCCCATGCCCAGACTAGTCTCTCTGCTCCTCCTAGCTCCATTCATGACTCAGCTTGGGCCCCAACTCCCATTTAAGACCCTTCCCAATTCCCACAATTCTTAGTGCTTCCCTGGGCTATCTCCATTGAAATTCATATTTGGAATAAAAAATCAAAAGCCTGAAAAGACCTCAGAGACCATCTAGACCAATTGTATCATTTTACAGATAAGGAAACTGAGGCCCAGAATGAGGTTATATGTCTTCCCCAAAGTCACATTTTGTAACCTTTGTGTTCATTTCTCTGTGTGGCAGTCTTTATTAAGGTGCCTGGAATAGTCTCTCTTCCCAAATTCCCCTGGCTAAATTCCTGTCCATCCCTTGAAGTCCAACTCATTTGCCTCCTTGCCCATGAAGTTTTCCCAAATCTCTCTCCTCAAATCTCAAATAGTACTTTTGATATGCAATCTTGCACAACACAGTTATCAGTGTTTATGTTCAGTCTTCCTACTGGACTCGGAACTTCATTAGGATGGGGATCCTCTCTCGGACAAACCTCATTTCTTCCCCAATGCCCAAGAAGTCTAGAGCATGGAACTCTACACAGAGTAGGTGCTTAATCAGTGTCCTCTGGCAATTTCAGAGCAATTCTACCCAGTCTGACCTTTTCCAAATAAACTCCTCTGTTTTCTTGTTTGCTGTAAGAAATTCAAAGATAATAGATGCTTGTTGAATTTGAATTTGTTTATTTGAATTTGAGTAAAACTTGGCTGAGGACAAGCCTAATAGAGCAGAAAGAACTCCTGGAGTGAGGAGCTCTGGGTCTAAATCCCTGTCCTAACTCAGACTATTTGCAATGTAGCACTGAGTAAGACAGTCCTGCCTCGGGCCTCATTTTCCTCATCTGCAAAATGAGGAGGTTGGATTAGGTGGTCTCCAAAGCCCCCTCCAGCTGTAACGATCCCTGGGATTCTATGAGAACCTGGTAGCATTAGGATCCATGCCCAGACTAAGGACTCAACCCACTCCATTTTACATCTGCTGCTCTGCCTGGTTTCAATTCAATGAAACATGATGCCCCCTGATGTCCACCCCTTTCCTGCCACCTTCCCTTTAGATTGTAAGCCCCTTGAGGGTAGGGATTGTCTTTTTATTAACTGTATCCCCAACACTTAGTATGGTACCTGGCAGATACTGTTCAATCATCTTCCATCTCATCTGATGCTCCATGATCCCATTTGGGGTTTCCTTGGCAAAGATACGGGAGGGATTTGCCATTTCCTTCTCCAGTTCATTTCAGAGATGAGGCAAACAGGGTTAAATGACTTGCCCAGGATCACACAGTCGGTAAGTGTTTGAGGTTGGATGTGAACTCAGGTCTTCCTGGCTCTAGTCTTGGCATTCTATCTACTGTGCTACCTAGCTGCCCATGGCATTTAAATATTGAGCTTTAAAGTTTAAAAAGAACTTTTTACAGATATGGTCTCATCTGATATTCACAACAGTTCTGGGAAGAGGGTACTCAAATACTCAAGGGGATTTCATCCATGGGGACACACCCTCTAGTGAGGCAAATTGCAGCCCATCTATACCCACCCTATCCAATGTTACTCTGTTCATGTCCTCATCCCATAAGCATCCCCCAAGGTGCTGGGGGTCTTCCCCATCTTTCCTAGCATGATCAACTTATTAGCAGTCCCCATGAGCTACCCCTCACTCTCACCATAGGACCAGATCATTTCCTTTCACAATCACCCATTTCTCTGATGACATTCTTTACTCTGGCTTTCTTTACCCTAAGCCTAAATGTGCACCTGGGTCAGTTCTTCAGAGACTGTGGCATTCCAGTCTCACTGCCATCCACCAAACTCAGAAAGGATATTGGTATGGGAAAGATGGGCCTTTATTTCATGGAGAAGTTTGGGGGCCATGCAAAGAGCTGGGCAGTTTCCCAAAATCTCCCTAGTCCACTGTCCTCCTGTTCAGTTGTGGGTCCAACTTACTGCTCATTTGCTGTGTCTGTCCAATTAATGTTATATATAATGTGTTGTATATATAGATATATATACACACACATATACTAAACATGTATGTATATGTACATACATATTGCGCTATATAGAGAACTATATACATACATGTGTATATGTAAATGTAGATATGGGGGAGAGAGAGAGAGAGAGAGAGAGAGATATGAAGGCCTGCTCCATGGGTTTTCCATTCAACTACTAGATAAGAACTAGAGCTGTGATTTCATTAATATAAGGAACTCCTAGGAGGGGAAATACCCTCCATCAATGCAGATTGACACCTTCTCTGCAACATATAGTCATAGAGTTGCCTAAGTACTAAGAGGTTAAGTGACTTGTCAGGGCCATGTCATCAGTATTCCATACTTCCTCTTATCCATTTGATCTTCCCCAGGTGGATAGTCAGACCAAACACTGAGTGGTTATGGATCTTATCCAGGAGATACTAGAGATCTAATACCACCTCCACCTCTATCCCATCTCCCTCCTCCCCCCCACATACACACATATTTTTCTTTTTACTATATCTATGATTTGACAAATGAGAAGCATTCTTAATGAGGAAACTCTCTCTACCAAAACAGTTCAGCACCTGCTCTGCAGTTTTGAGTGGTAAATAGTTGCCTAGAGAAACTCAGACTTTCCCAGGGTCACTATGTAAGAGGCAGGTCTTAGACCCAGTTGAGACTTCTTGCCTCAGGAGACCAGTCTCTAGCTATTTTCCTGAACTGTTTTACCTCTTTGCTGCAGATCACATAATCAGCAAGTGATTATACCTGCCTCTACACCGTCCTTCTTTCATCCCCCTTTAGAGCTACCTCTAAGGGAAAGCAGAGGCATGTGTTTGCTTTCGATGTCCTCCTCTCCCAGTCATGTTAGCCCCTCCTTCCAGTCCACAACCCACTTTTGCTGTTGTTTACCCCTAGTTCTGAAAGAGGACTGATGACGCCAGGAAGGTGGTGTCTTGACTTGCATGTGAATTAGACATTAGATATAGGTGCATAAATTTGTCAGCCTTCCTCTCTCCTCCAAAGTCATCTAAGTCCAGAGGCAAGACAAAGGTTGAGATGACTGGTGATGGCCCAAAATGCAGTGGACACCATCAGCCTGTCTAAATTAAGGTCTTCCCCACCCAGGCCTCAGTTTGTCTGAGACAACACCCCTAAGGGTGATCCGGAGAGATGCCACTCTCTTCCCTCTTGCTTCTCCTTTTGCATTATATGAGTGGTCTTCACCCCCAAAGGCAGCTGACCTTCCTCTTCCTTGCCTCCCATCAATTCTGGTCCAATTTTCTCCCCCTTCAGTTAATACCCCTCCTGCTCTTGTCTTCTAGCTCTATCCCTTCTCTCCTACCTACCCCCCAACATCTACTCTGTGACCTGACTTTTTCCTTGTAGATACCAAGCCAGCTCCTGGGCCCCATCTGAGGTGCTCAGTCATTCCAGGAAGAAATCTTTCCAGGAAAGAGAAGGGGAGGGAGGGACTGAGAAACCCTAAGGAGGAAGAGGAAGACAGGTGTGGAGTCATTCCAGGAAGAAATCTCTCCAGGAAAGAGAAGGGGAGGGAGGGACTGAGGAACCCTAAGGAGGAAGAGGAAGACAGCTGTGGAAAGGAGCAGGAAAAGCCACAGGGGAGGACACACAAAGAGACTAGAAGCCATTCGAGTTCGTTTTTAAATAAGAAATTTATTGCAAATATAGAAATTGATTTTCTCCATACAGGAATCTTGGATTTGAGGAAAACAATTTCGTGCCATTCAGTTTAAAATAGGAAAAGGAAAAAAAAAAGGTGGAGTGAGAGAAAATAAATCAACAAATGGACGAACCCAGAAGAAAGCAAACAAAAAAGAACAAGTCCCCCCAAAGGAGAGGGGAGGTTCATACACGACCAGGAGTCACAGGATCGTCACTGGGGAGGGGGCCCACCAACCCCAGAGGACCCAAACTGGGACATCTCTCCAGGCCACTGCCTCCCTGGCCCTCACCCCCTGGGCGTCTACATTCTGGGGATGGGAGTGGGCCGGACCACCCTGGCCTTGCAGCATGACTCCTCTCCTCTGCCCCAACTCTGTGCTTGTTGGGGGGAGATGTAAGGGAAGAGGAGGCCAGCCCTCATCCCATTCTACCCATTGCCTCCCATCTCCATCCCTCCCACCAGGGATCAGGCTAAGAACCTGGGCTGAAGACTGGAGCTTGGGGGAAAGACAAGGATGTGGGCTAAATGAGAATGGGATGTTCAGTTGTGTGTCTATGAGTTTAGGGGGTGGAAGAGAATCAGTAGTGTAAAAATCATCCCCTCCTGAGGCAGGAGAGGGAGTGGAAGCATTGTCTGGGGGCTAGAGGAAGGGGTCTGAGTTGGGATAGGGGAGCCAAGGCAAGAGACACTGGGAGTCTTGGCTGATGGCTTCAGGAAGGGGGACAGCTAAGGAAGTCAGAGAGGAGTCAGAGCTAGAGTGGGGACCCTGAGCTGGGAGACTGGATAGGGAAGAATTCCTTCTTCTCCCCCAGGCCTCAGGCTCCTCAGCTGTAAAAATGAGAGCACTGGACAAGCTGATCTCTAAGACGCTTCCTAGCCCTAAATCTCTGTAGTTTTGGAAAATGATTTCCCCCCCTTAGACCTCAGGTTTTCTTTTGCCCTTTCTGGAAAAGTCACTCCCTCCAAAAGACATATTAGAGGAAACCCCAGCCCTGGGATAAGGAAGACAGCTGGGTCCCACGGAGACTCAACGGAAGCTCACATTCCCCTCCAAGAGGATGAGACCCCCCTAAGACCAGAGTCATTACCATGAAGCCACATCACTCCACCTCTCCACATGGGATAGGGGCTCCCCCATCTTACTGAGCCCCACCCATGGCAGCCTAGATACACAGGGAGAACTGGCAGTCAGGAGGCTCATGGGCAATTACCGTGGGAAGGGGGTTTCCCAGATGATCTAGGTTTCTCCTTTTACAGATGGGAAGACTTAGGCCCAGAGAGGAGGAAATAGAGTGGTAAGGAGAATACACAGAAAGGGCAGGGAACAGGAAGTATCTTTCACAGGACATTTCTAAGCGAAGACAAGTCCCTCCCCAGTCAAGAGTAAATCAAGGGGGTATCAAAGGATTCAGACTGGAAGGGATCTAACAGAAAGAGGGGAAATGACTTGTCAAGGTCATACAGGTAGTAAGCAGAGACAGAATTCCAACCCTGGACCTCTGACTCCAGATCAAATGTTCTGTTGCCTGGTCCATACTGCCTCCCCTCCTCCTCTTCCTCCTCTCCTAGGAAGATAATCCTAGATCTAAAAGTGAAAAACCTTAGAAGCTATATTGTCCAAATCTCCTTTTCGAGAAAAAGAGGCTGACTGCCCACAGTCACACGGACAGTAACCATCAGAGGTCCTCAGAATCTGGGTTCAGCCATCTTTCCACTGTACCATGCTATTTCCCTAATTATCCTCACACCTGTACCAGTTACATCCCAGAAGCCCTTTGGTCCCAGAACCAGATTTCAAGTTATCCAGAGACTAGCAGATCCCTCTCCAAACACACCTGATTGAAGAAGTCAAGGGAATGAGTTGGTTTTGACAAAAGGGCAGATAGATCAGTGGTCTCACTTCCTTTATCTCCCAACTTACCCTTGTCCTGAATGTAATAAGATATCAGCTAGTCAAAGGAATTGACTGAACTGAGGAGTCTGAGGACCTGGATACAAATCTCAGCCCTGCCACTTACTAGTTGTGTGACCTTGGACAAGTTCCTTAACCTCTATGGGCTTTGAGTTTCCTCACTTCTAAATTGGGAGGTTTGGACTAGGTGATTTCCAGGTGTGAATCCCAATCCAAATCCAAATCCAGGATTTCTTCCCTTCCTGCACTGGTCTGGGCTGTACAGTTCCAGCTGGGAAGAAGGCTCCCAAGTTGATTAGCATTGCAAACACAGGGACTGGCGGGGGCCCCAGCCAAGATTCCTTGACATAAATTTCCATTTGTCATTCATGAATATTTCACTCCCTGCCTCAGGAGGAATTATCCAGGGCCGGCCAGGACACACACTGATGGTGGCAGGAAGGGACTGCAGTGCAGCTTCCACCCCATGCTTGCTGGGAACCCAGGGAAGTGTTGGTGCCAAGAAGGGTAGGGGAACTCAGAGCTCTTCTTGGGGAATTGGGGGAGAACCAGCTCTGGCTCTTCCTTTCTGTCATCTCCATGGAGAAGCTTGTCTTAGGAATGGGGCATCTTGAGCCAGAGTGGACCTAAGAAATTGCCAAGTCTGACCCCTTCATTTTGCAGCTTTTGTAGGCTCATAGCTAGAAGGGAACCCTCAAGTCCAGCTAATCCAGAACCCTCATTTTAAAGAAAAGAAAACTAAGGCCCAGAAATGTTAAGCAATTTTCCTAAGATCACATCAGCAGTAAATGGCAGGATTTAAACTCAGATCCCCCAACTCCAAATTCAGCCTTCTTTCCATTGTTACACTGTGCTTAGGAAAACTGTAGCCAAAGGACAGCAACCTGCCCCCTGGTCACCCAGAAAGTCAAGTAGCTGAGGCAGAATTTAAATGTAGGACTTCCTACTCCAAATCCACCATACCCAATTAATTGCTCTCTCATTCTAGAAATGGTCAGCTCCCCAGAGACCATCTTCAACAGGAAAACCTCCTACTCTCAGAGGCATTCTATTTGCCTATCTATAAATATATATACATATACATACATATATGTATATACATGTATATATACATATTCACCAGTGTGAAGGTTGAGGGTTCCAACCAGGACAGAAATGCTGCCTTCTCCTTCCCCACTCCCCTCCCCCAGCCCAACCAGGAAAGCCAAAATGTTTCCATTCAACAGGTGTTTCCATAGCAAACCCCTGACAACAGCTTATAGGACCCACAGGACCTAGATTCAAATCCCAGCACTACCATTGCCTTACATTTTTGACTCTAGAATAAGTCCCTCTCTGACTCTGTTTCCTTTCCCTTTAAACTAAGATCAGCCCAGATGTTCTCTAAGATCCCTTTTAGTTCTAAACTCCTGGGATCCTAGCACATACTAGGAGCTTAATAAATGCTTGTTGAGTTAACTTGAACTGAATTCAAACCATTTCATGTCTCTTCCCCTTCCTTGAGACAAGCTACAGGCACCCCAGGAATAGTACTGTCTAGGAGTCCCTACTGGTAACCCACATGAGGCAGTCCCTCTCAGCACCTCTGCCTGGACAGCTCCAGCACTGGCTAGAAGCTGAGAGGAGAGGGGAGGGGGGAGAGCAGAGGCCACTTGGGAGAACACCCTGCCCCTGCTGAGATGGGGAATACTAGGGCTGGCCTATCAGCAGCACCAGGTTTGGGTCCTCTGCAGAGACAGTTCCTTCCCGGGTTTTAAAAGTTGCTCATCAATTCACAATGGAGAGCATCTGAGAAGGGAGGCAGGGGGCGGGCGGGGAGAGGAGAGGAGAGGAGAGGAAGCAGGGGGGAATCTCGACAAACGGGCACATTCACAACAGATGTTTGCTCAGAAAAATACAGTAAAGAGCGTCATGCACAAATAGAACAGGAATTCTGTTTCTGACATCAGTGGCTTCTCCCCGACTCAGTTTTCTTGGGTTCTCAAAACAGGCCTGGGGAGGGACTGGAAAGGAGAGGAAAGGAAGTGGGTTGCAGGATGGGGGGAGAGGGCAGGCCAGTCTCTCCCTCTCCATCCTACCCCCTTTATTCCCTTTCCTCTTCCCATCTCCCACTCTGAAAGTCCTTTCTGTGCAAGTCACCCCCCCAAAAAAAGTCTGTCCTTCAGGATTGGGGGGAGAGACAGTGACTTCCTGTGCCCTCCCCATCCTACTGTGATTCCCCCCCCAAAAGGGAGAGCATGTGAACCCAAGGGAAGCATCCCCTCTCTCTGAGAACCCTTGAACTTGAACCCTTGGCTTTCTGGGACACTAACTATCCATAGGCCCTCAACTCCCCCAGTTCCCTCTGACCCTAAGGATCCGGGCTGTATGACTAGAAGGGAAATGGAAGGATTAGGATGATGAGCTAAAAGTGCCCTAATGCCCAGGGAGACCATAGCAGCCTTGGGCCAAGGTGGGGGAAGGAGGGATGGAACTAATCCTACTACCTCTAGTCCTGAGACAGAAGAGGAAGGGTTGAAGTCCATACAGCTAAGACTTCGTCTTTACAATCTACTCTCCTGTCCCAAGAAGACAACAGGTAGGAAGAAACTCCACTGAGGTGCCAAGAACTAAGAGCCAAGAACTTGACCTGAATCTCCCAAGAAGCCCCCCAGAAACTCCTGAGAGAGAGAGACTCTGGCTAGAGTCCCTCTTTGCTGCCCCTTTCTTCCTGGCACCACCCCTCTGACTCAGCCTCCATACCCCCATGCCCTCACTCTGCAGTCTCCAGTAACTCCCACAAGCTTTGTCTCCAACCATATTCCCCCCACCCCCACCTACTCCCCAGGGACCATAGCTCTCTCTTTTGCTGGCTGCCTGGAAGGGGGTTGTCATGGTGACCACAGCTGGCCAGAGAGTGGGGATAGAGTCCAGGAGATGGGGGCCAGTCACAGAAACTGTTTGTTTCCCCCACTCACACCCCGGGAGCTGTTTGTGCTTTGTCTGGGTGTCCATTGGAGGGGAGAGGAAAAAGGGTGGGGGGAGAGAGACTTGCAGTTCCTATGGAAACCTGGTTTCCCCCACCCCATCCCTACAGGGTAGAAGCAATGAATGTAGCTTAGATTTAATAAGGATGGGAGGTGGAGGGGTTTGGGGGGAGGGGTAGATACTGAGGGGAAAAAATAAAACCTCTTTTCCATTCAGAGGCCAGGATCAGATACTGGGTCTTTGACTTGCTTCCTTCTGTCCCAGGTCCTTGGTGTCCCACATTCTTACAGAAGAATGGAAGGGGGGGAGGCAGAGTAGGGTCTGGGGCATATGGGGTGGTGACAAGGAGGGTGGGACATCCACACAGCTCATCGTGCTTGTGGTTCTCCAGAAGTTGGCCAGTCATTCACACACTCACACATACATACACCCACGTCTTTATAGCATCCTCTCTCAGGTAGGGGTAAGGGCAGGAAGCCAGGCTAGGGGGAGGCACAGAAGCATTCAGGAGGCTGGCACAGTGGGGTGGAGGAAGGAGGGGCCACCCCCATCTCCCCAAACCTGGGGGGGAGGGCCGATGCACCTGAGATACACTGGGAGCCCCTCATTCACTCCCACCACTCTGCTGTCTGTAATCCCCTATCCCTTCAGTTCCAGGATCATTCTCTCCCCAATCCACACCCCACTCCCTGCTCATTACCTGGAAGACGCTTAGAATTTTCTGACAGGGTCACCACTCCCCATCCCCACATGCTCCCAAGGAGTGAAAGCCATCCCTGCTGGCTTCACTAAAATAAACAGGGCCTTGGAGGATGGGGAAAGGGAGGGCCCCTAATGGCTGGGATCATCATCCTCTCCTTGGATACTGGCCCTGAAATTGGAGGTTGGAGAGGTACCAGCAGGGAACTCCCCTTTATGAAGCCTCCTAGAAACCAATTGAAGCAACAGGGCTTTGGGGAAGAGGCCTTGAACCAGAGGGATGCCATCTGAGAGATCAAGGAGAAGCTACTTCCAATGCAAGTCCTGTATTTCCCCCGTCCTTTGGAGGAGGGAATGGGAGGTTAAGAGGTGGGAAACTGACCCACCCTCCTCCTGGACTCCCAATCCTCAACCTCCCAAGTCAAGGGCCACAAAAAAGGCTGAAGAGCTGCGCTCCTGTGAGTGGCCCTAATCTCAGGCCTTCTCGTGCCCTTTGGAACTCTCCTAGACCCTTGCCTATACCAGGCCGCCTCCTGAATTTCCCTTCTTCCCTCAACCTCTCCCTCCCCAGCCCTGAACCTCTGCAACCTTGGGAGAACATTCTAGGAGGAATGGGTCCCCCCGCCCCCGGGCAGCACAGTAGAGAACTGGTTACGGTGTCCGTTTGTAAACTTTAAAAATTGTGTTTTTCTGTCCATTTACGTCAGGTTTTTGTTTTTGTTTTTCACAGTCAGGTGGTGGTCAGGTGTGTGCATTGGGTGCGTGCGTGCGGGTGTGTGTGTGTATATCCATTCCTTGGCCTCCTCCGACCCCATACCCCCTCCCCCCAGGCCTCCCGGCCCCCCCCCCCCCAGCTTCGGTATCCCTCCCTAGTCTGCCCCCTCCCCGGCCTGATCCCTCTCTCCACCCCCACTTCACCGGGGGTCGGGGAGGAAGGAGAGGGTCAGAGCTTCTGCTGAGCTGAGACCCCCTTCCAGTAATCCAGGATATCATGCAGGTCCTCATCCTTAGCGAACTGGACCTTCTTGCGCAGGGCATGGCCGGCCGCCATATAGACTTCTTCCCGGTGATGCTTCTTGTAGGGCCGGAAGCGCTCCCAGATCTTGTGGGTACTCTCGGACGAATACTCGGGGCTGGAGGAGTAGCCCGAAAAGTAGTGTCTGGGGGAGAGTTGAGAGTACGTGGAGTCCCGCTTGGAGCGGGACAGGGGCTTGAGGAAGGACACCCTCTGGCTCAAGGTGTCTGCGCTCTCCTCGTAGTACAAGGCTGGGAAAGAGTGTCGGTGCTCACTGCAGTGGTAGGAAGGCTTCACCTCCAGGTGATGGATGGCACCGGGAGACACCAAAGGAAGACGGTCCAGGGGACTGTTGAGTGGACTGCCCTTCTCAATGTACTTCGAGTCCCCCTTGACCAACCCCGGGGGTGCTGGGTGATCGGGGACGTCCAGGCTGAAGACCTTGGCGCTCTTGATGGAGCCGCTAGAAGAGACGCTACAGGTCTTCCGGGCCACGGCAGCATCAGCGCTCAGCTGGCGCTGCAGGGGGTGATGTGAGCTTTCTTTGTAGGGAGGTGAGAGGAAGCTGGGCCGCTCCAGCCCACCTGTGGAGCTGGTCGGGATGGACTGGCACTCAAAAGCCAGCTCCGGGTCTGCTCCACTCCCTCCCAGGAAGGAGGCTGTGTCCAGCTTGAGGGCGTCTATGCAGTTATTGATTATCTGGTTGACTTTATCGACCTCCTTGGCAATGGTGGAGATCTCTGCTGCAGAACCCTGGCCATTATCCAAGTCTGGCAGGTCATCCTCACCCCGAGTCAGGCCATCCCCACCGCCGCCGCCACCCCCCGTCCGTACCTCCATGTAGTTGCCCTTGGTGGCCACCTTGGGTGTATCTATCCCGGCCTCCAGGCCCTTGGGCTGTGGTAGTTTCTCCCCGATCATGGAGGGGATGGAGGACATGCGGGAAACAGGGAGAACCGGTGGCTCCCCCAGTTTCTGGGCAGAGTGGACGATGGAGCTGGTGTCCACATCTGAGCCGTAGCGCATCTCCAGGATTGTCTTCTTCACACTGATGGATTTCTGTTTTTCCTCCTGCATGCGCCGCTTGCGCAGACAATAGTAGACCGCCCCCAGGACAATCACCATGCCAAAGAGGCAGCCGAGGATGGTCATGATATAGTGTGTGGTGGTGGACGTGCTGGGGGGCACGTCCCCCTGGATGGGCTCCCGGGTGGCAAAGGTCAGACAGGTGTGGTTGAAACGGCGGGAGTTTCGGATGGAGGCCACGCAGAAAGTGTAGTCAGTGTGGACTTTCAGCTTATTGAGAGTGACAATTTCCTTCTTATTTTTTAGAGTCATGACGTCGGAGACGTAGCTGTTGTTATATTGGACCAGAACGTAGAGCTTGCTGAAGGGGGAAGGGATGGTCACCACCAGGGTGGCCGAAGTGAAGGTGACATAGTGGAGTTTGATGGTGGGGCTAATGGAGGAGTCTGTGGTAGATGAGGCCGGGGGCTCCACGGAGAGGAAATCCACAGGGTTAAACCCCGAGTTCTCATCAGGATCCTTCTGGGAGTCGGTGGTGTACGGAGTTGGGTGGCTCACGGGCCTGGACGGCAAGGTACCATCGCGGCACATGGACTGGAAGACAGTGATGGCGTTGCGGCTGTGGTGGGGCCGAGGCACGAGCAGCGGGTAGCCAGCAAACTCCCGCGGAGACTCGCACTGCAGCCGATCGTAGTTCTTGGTCACGTTATTGAAAACCACGAGCCAGTTGAGGAAGCCGTAAAGACCGCAGTCACAGTTGAAGGGATTGCCCGCCAGCTCGCACACCATGAGGCTGCTCAGCCCCACGAAGGTGGTGCTCTCCAGGCGGCTGAGGCGATTGGAGGACAAGTCGATGCTGATGAGCGCCGGGCACTCGGAGAAGGCTGTGGGCGTCACCACCTCGATGAGATTGTGCTGGACGAAGAGGAACTGCAGGCGGCTCATGCCGCGGAGCATGCCCTCCGTCAGGTTGCTCAGCTTGTTGTAACCTAGCTGCAGCACCTGGAGGTTGGCCTGGCCCAGGAAAGCGCCGTCCTCGATGTAGGAGATCTCGTTCTTGGTCAGGTTGAGGTCGGTCAGGTTGCCGAAGCGGTTGAGGGAGGAGTATAGGACCACCTTGAGCTTGTTCTCATTGAGACGGAGGTCGTGCACCGTGCTGTTGATGTGCTGAGGGATGGTCTCATAGGGAGGCTGGTTCTGGCTGCAGATGGCCAGCCACACGTATCCCTTGTCACCTTCGATGAGCCAACAGTCGGCCCGCACGAGGTCCGGCTGGCAGGCGCAGAGCAGGGCTGCTGCCCACAGGCCCAGGCGCAGCATGGCAGGGGAGGCCCACTGGGCAGGAGGGCTGGATCGAGGCAGGCCACGGGCAAGGCGGGGCTCAGGGACGGCAGGGATCTGGGAAGGCCTAGCGGCCAAAAGCCTGGCCCATCATCCCAGTTCTCGCCGGGGCCACCAGCATTTTGAGGGATGCCCCCCCAGTGCTGGGGTGCAAGATGGGGCTCCCGAGCTCTGGTCCACTTTGCCTGCTGTCCAGTTTCGGGAATCCCGGCAGAAAGAGGACCTGGCTGTGGATGCGTATTGGGGGCGGCTGGCTCTTGCTGCGGCTCTGAGCAGTGGTCTTGGTGGCAGCACCCTCAGCTCTGCCCTCTTCCCTTAATCCCTGTCCAGAAGAGCAAGCAACACAGTCTGGAATAAGTCTTCCTCCTCTTCTTCCTCTTCCTCTTCCTCTCCCTTGTTCAGGTATGGGCCCCTCAGAGCTTCAGAGCACAGGCAAGGAGGGAAGATGCAGACAGGCAGCTAGACAGAGGCATGGTGAGAGACACACGGAGCTGGAGATCCATCTGTCACCCAGAGCCTGGAAGGGAAGCAGAGGAGACAGAGATGGATCCGTGAGGAATGTCCAGAGGCAAAGCTCTGGTTGAGGCAGGAGGATAGAGAGACAACAAACACTGGGGGAAGGGACCCATGGTAACTCAGCTCCAAGGCAAGGTCCCCCTGGAACTCACCAAAAGGGGGCTTCCTGCCTCAGCGAGGACTCTGGGTCGCTGTTACATAAAGGAAGGATAGCCTTGTGGGTGGCAGAGGAGACAGTGGGAGAGGAAAGAGAAGGAAAGAAGGAATGCTGGGGTTTGGGTGGAGGAAGTCTAGAACAGTGCAGAAAAGGAATTCAGAAATCTCAGCAGAACCCACAACATCATAGGGAAACTGGCTAGAAAGAACCTTAGGCAGCACCTAGGATCTTATAGAATCAAACATTTAGAGCTGGAAGGACCACTGAAGCCACCTTATCTGACCCCTTCATTTTACAAGAGAGGAAACAGAGGCTCACCAAGGGAGGTGACTTGCTCAAGGTCACATAGCTACAAAACAGCAGAAGTGGAATTGGAACCCAGGTCCTCTGCCACTGAATCCAGAACAATTTAGTCCAGCCCTACCCCGCCCCCCTCAGTTTACAGATGGAGACACTGAAGCCCAGAGTGGCTAAGCGACTTGCCTAAGGTCACACAGGTAGAAAACCAGGATTTAAACCCAGGTCCTATGTCTCTAAATCTTCACAACAGTCTCCTCCACTGCAACCCCCCACCATAGACAGGTTCAACTTCTGGCACCTGTATAGCAACCTGTATGTACATATGAGTACTTATCATAGGTATGTACAAACACAGATAAATGTGTAAGACCAGAGGCTTCCAGGTCTATAGCAGGAAGGGACCTCAGAGGTCATCTGTTCACACACACACACACACACACACACACACACGCCATTTTACAGATGAGGGGACTGAGGCCCCCAGAGTCACAATGATCTAAGGTCACACAGGTGGTCCATATCCACAGGTATGGAGGGATTTGCCTGCGAGAACATACAGCACTCAAGAAAAAACAGATGAGAGGCCCTAAGAACAAAACGCCATCTCCTCTCCATGCCAAACGATAAATAATTCATTTGTTGTGTAACTGCTCTTGTTCCAAAAATAATTCCCTTGTCTCAGCTCTGGTGGGGGAAGGGGAATAGGGCCACCCATCCTGAGCATGTGGTTGGGAAGGGGGCAGAGTGGGAGTCTCCTGCAGAGAAAGGGGGTAGACTGAACTCTGCCTGGGTCCAGAAGGTGGATAATAACCTGGAGGAAGGACCGAGGCCCTGGGCAGCAGCAGACAATGGTGGAAAGGAAGGGTGGAGCCCTGTAGGGGATCACAGGAGTACAGAGTGAGTTAGAAGGGAGCTTAAAGGAAGTTTATTACATGTCTTGCATTTTATAGCTTAGAAAGCTGAGGCCCATAGTGATTAACTGACTTAGCCTCCTGAATACTCTCTCTTCTCTGGGTTTTCAAACCTGTTCCCTCTCAGTTCTCCTCCCACTTCTGTGACCACTCCTTCTCTGTGTCCTTGGATGGATTTTCATCTGTCACACCCACTAACTATGAGTATCCTCCAAAGCTTTCTCCTGAGTTTTCTCTTTTCACATTGAGAGTAGTGACCCAGAAGGAATGTTTTGGTCTGGAAGTCACAGGCATTGAGAGACAGCTCTGTATATCTCATTTAGTGATGTCATCAGCTCTCATGGATTTAATTTGTATTTCTATGCAGATGAATCCCAGATTTATATATCTAGTCAGAATCTCTCTCTAGTCTTGACTCATAAGCTGCTTATTGGATATTTCCATCTGGAAGACCTATAGGCATCCCAAACTCAAGTTATCCAAAATAAAATTAATTACTTTTCCTCCCAAACCAACTCCTCTTCTAAATTTTCCTTCCAAATTTTCCTATTAGCATCAAGTGCCCCACATCCTCCCAATTACCCAGGCTCACAACCTGGAGATCACCCTCAATTCTTTATTCTTAGTCACCCCACATATGAAAACACCTACCAAATCTTGAAATTTCTTTTTCTACATTTCTCCTATATAACAAAAATATTTGTTCAGGCATTTTTCAATCATCTCTGATCCTTTGTGACCCCATTTGGGGTTTTCTTGGCAAAGATACTAGAGTACTTTGCCACTTCCTTCTCCAGCTCATTTGACAGATAAGGAAACTGAGGCAAACAGGATTAAGTGACTTGCTCAGTATCCCACAGCTAAGGATTGGATTTGAACTCAGGAAGACTCATCTTCCTCACTCCAGGGTCAGCATTCTATCCGCTGCACCATTTAGATGCCCATATAACATATCTCCCCTCTCTTCACTCACATTGTCACCACCCTGGTTCAGATCCTTATGACCTCTCCCTTGGGCTATTACAATATCCTTTTCATGAGCTTCCCTGTCTCTAGTCTTTCCCCACTTCAATCTTTACTCAGCTGCCAAATTTTCCGAAAACACAGGTCCGATTGTGTCAGACTTATTCAGTACCCTCCTACTCAATAAACTGCAGTGGTTCCCTATTCCTCCAGGACCAAATATACTTAGTACAATATTTAAAGTGTTCCCCCAGTCTGTGCCCTTCCTATATTTCTAGTCTTTGAATACATACCTCTCCTCTGTACATTGACCAGTCCAGCTATGCTGACCCACACAATGTTCCCACTCATGACTCCATTTGCCTTGGCTGCTTGGAATGCTCTCCCTTCTCACCTTTTCCTATCAAGAGTGCCTGGCTTTCTTTAACACTCAGCTCAAGCATTAACTTTTCTGGTGCCCCTAGACCCTTCCCTTCCAAGATTACCTTCCATTTCCTCTGTGTCTTTTCTATGGACCATGGTCTATGGACCCTGTTCTCTCTCCCACTAGAATGTAAGGTCCTTGAAGGAAGGGGCTGGTTTGGGCTCTTATTTCTAGCCCCAGACCTTAGCACCATGTCTTAGCATAAAATAAGTGCTTAATCAATGCTTACTGATTGATTGTCCAAGGCTGGATAGGCAGTAAATGGCAGAACCAGAATTTGAACCCACATAATCTGACTCAAAAAATCTTCCCATTGAACCACAGTGTCTAGGGGCCCCCACATCATAAGACCAAAGAGGAGAAAGAAGAAAAAAAAGGCCCCAAATTCCCTCCTCCCTACTCTCCAAAGCAGCATGTTTTAGTGAAGACACCAATGACCTACCAGGCAGCAGACCCGGGTTCTTTTCCTAGAGCTGTCAAGACACAGGTGGGCTGCCCTGCAGGTAGTGAGTTTCCTGTGACTGAAGTTATTCAAGGAGAAACTGGATGCTATTGGGGATTCCATAGATGTCAGTCATCATCCTAAGATGATGACTGCCAAGGCTCAGCCCATTGGTTTTCTAGGATGGCACTTGCCCTCTAGATATCTCCAGATTTAGCTCTGACTACCTGACAAGATTGTTTCAGGAATTTAATGAAGTGTCTTTGAAAGAACTTTAATGTAGGGGGTCTAGAACCAGGAGGAATGTGGCCTTAGTTTCCTCATCTGGAAAATGAAGGGGCAGGACCACATGGCCTCTGAGGTCCCTTCCAATTCTGGGTCTATGACCCATACTTGCTGTCAGAGCTGGGCCCTGGTACATATCCTGAAACATTATACAAATTCCTTCATGACTCAGCCTCATCTTCCTCACCTGTAAAAATAGGTTAGATGAGATGAGCCCTAAAGACCCTTCCAACCCTCCACTGATTCTGCCTCCTCCAGGTTTGGGCCTCAGTGATACTGGGATGGTGTCACCAATCATAGATTCTAGGTTCTGGAAGGGACCTTGCTAATTATCCATCTCAGTCTGCCTTTTTCTCAGATGAAAAAACTGAGGCTTAGAGAAAGGAGGAGCATACGGCTAATAAAAGTGGCATGGACTAGAACCCCCATGTCCCCATTGCCACCCCAGGGCTCTCTGGTCACTGTTGGAATGCCCCTGGTTCTGGAAATGGCCTGATGTTCTCAGACCTGGAGACCAACTGAAACCTCAGAAACTCAAATTCAGCACAGGATTCTGCAGGCTTCTTTTCCGAGATCCTCTCCCTTCTCCACTCCTTGGGGAAACTCCAGGATGAGAAAGTGCTTAATTTTTTTAAACTAAAAAGAAAAAAAAACCCTACGAAGTTAAAAGCAAACCAGTTTTCAGTATCGTGGCCCCAAAGGGAAGAAACAGAAGGAAATGAGAGGAAAGAAAGACAAAGAACGGCTGGAGGATCTAGCAGGCAGCAGATTGCTATAGGAGGAAAAGGGAACAGATCTGGGGTTTGCAAATGACAAGTCAGGTGAATGAAAGACTTAGACATTTGTCAGACAAAGACTTGGCATTCAATTACCCTGGAAGGATGAGGATGAGGACTACTTGAGGGGGTGAGAAGCTGGGCCTGGAGTTCTAAGGGAACATCCTCAGAGTCTCTATATCCCCCAAAGTCAAAGCCAAGTTAAAGCCAGATGGGACCCCACTCACCAAACACAGGCCAGGGAGAGGAAAGGTTGGGTGGAGAAGGGATAACATTCCCTATCTATAAATATCTATATATGGATGTAGCTATCTAGGCTCGAGAAAAGACCTGGGTTCAAAATATGACCTTGTTACTTAACTACCTGGATTGCCAACCTCACACACATATATCCCCACTGAGCCTCAGTTTTCCTCATCTGTAAAATAGGGATAATAATCCTTATATTCTCAAAATTGGAAGGGACAATAGATAAGAGGCAGTGGAAAGACTTTGGAATCAGACAATGATTCCAAATATACATTATTTATTTATATTACTTATATTGATTTATATGGCTTACTTATTACTTATATGACTTTTTTTTTTTCACAAACCCTTTTACTTGCTTTCCAATCTCTAAAAAGGGGGTGGGATGAAGACCTAACCTCAATAATATCTTAAGGTTGCTTAGTCAGCTCTCCAGTGGGTAGAATCCCCCCTTCCATTCCCAACAAGTGCTCAGTTAGCTTTGACTTGAAGACCTCACAGTCTACCAGTAGCTAGGTGGTGCAGTGGATATAGTGCTGGGAGTAGGGTTAGGGAGACCTGAGTTCAAATCCTGCCTCAGACAACTTATGAGCTGGGTGACCCTGGGCAAATGCTTTAACTTCTCAAATCTCAGTTTTCTCATCTGTATAATGAAGGGCTTAGAGTCAGTGGCCTCTCAGATCTCTTCATATTCCAAATCTCTGGTCCTTGGACCTAACTATTTGTGTGAACAGGCTGCAACAGATACCTCCTCCCTACAAAAAAAAAAAAAGAATTTGGAAGACCAGTGAGGGTAGGGGGAGGGCAATCTAGTCCAAGAGGTCCCAAGACTTCTCATACATACCCTAGGAGAACCTTGCCAGGCAACTTGCCAGCCTGTCTTGGTCACATTGGACAGTCCTTAGTCTCCTACTCTCAAGCCCCCCTCCCATCAGGGAACATTTAGGGAAAAACAGGTTTGCAGGCAGGTGTGTTTTGTGGATTTACATGAGGTTGCAATTTGCTAAAGAGGGAGTGTTTACCTAATCTGCTTATGTGTCTGTTTATATGTGGAAGGATCTGCATGATGGGGGTGGGGTGGGAGTGGGGGATGCAACTGCATCTAGAGAAGCCTACAGGATTTGTAGATTTGTGTAATGATGCTGGCTCTGATAGCTGTATGATTCCTAGCTGTATGATCTTAGGTGAGTCATTTTCTCTCTATGGGCCTCAGCTACTTCATCTGTAAAATGAGAGCAACTGGAGTAGAGGAATTTTTAGGTCCCTTCCAGGTCCAAATCTATGATCTTATATCCTGAGTTCAAATCCTGACTCTGGTCTTTGTGTGAGCAGGCTAGAATGGAAAATGGAACATTGCTTTTAAGATGACTCGTGTTCCCTTCTCCCTCCCCCCCTCACCTGAAACTTCAAGGTGACCCTCTGTCAGCCTCTCTCTCTTCAGGGTCTCCCAAGACTAGGGTCACTTATGAGTCAGAATCAGGCAAAAGGAGTCGGGAGGCCTCCCCAATCCAAGTAGGTAGGGATGCGTCAGCGTCCCTCGTCCCTGGAGGTACCGTCACTAGCTGACGCATCGAGAACCAGCCAAGGAGAGGGGAAGAGAAGGCCACGCTTCTGCTGACACCAGCAGCTGGCCCTCTGCCTGGTTCTGCTTTGAAGAGAGCTCACCTGGGTGAGAGCTGCAAAGAAAGCAAGGAATAGAGAGGGAGGGAGCAGGGATAGAGATTAACCCTGGAGAGCTACACTATCCAGCCAGTGCGACCAAGGGTGGGGGTCACAGTCCTCTCCTCCCTGCTTTAGAATGGTGGGAAGGATTGGGAATTTGGAATCAGAAGGTCCAGGTTCAAATCCCAGCTTGGTTACTTAATATTTGTGTGACCGTGGGCAGATATGGCTTGTTTTCTAATCTGAAAAATGGTAAGGGTTCTCTGGTCTCTCGAGGGTCTTTTCTAACTCCACATTCTAAGACTCATTCATTCTTTCATTCAGTCACTCACTCGGCCAACAGTTAGGAAGGGGCAGTTCTCTTCAGAAGATCAGTAGTGGAGGGAAACAGGAAGAAAAGAGGTCCACACAGAGTGATCAGAGTTTAATCAGCAACCTCATTAACATGCAGCCCGTGTCTGTCCTAGTGGGTGAGAGGGACAGAGGCTCTTCGGAATCAGAGATTTATTCTCCCACAGCCTAAATGGAGTTAAGAGATGCCCCTTTATGAAATCATACACGTTGTCCCATAGGAGCTCTTGTGGATGGTTCAGGGAAACAGATGCCAGCCTGGAAGCAGGAGCTCTTTCTCTCTCTCCTGTTTCTACTGATGCCCCTAGTCTCCTGCTCAGCTCTGTCTTCGTTTTGGGCATGGATAGAGACAGGCCTGGCCCATTCCATGAAAGAATGTAGATTGAGAGGAGACTTAGAGACCTTCAATTCCAACCCCCTCATTTTACATATAAGGAAACTGAGGCACAGAGATTGGAAGGGACTTGCTCAGTGCCAAGTAGCTGGTAAGTAGATGAGCCTGGTAGGGTTGTCAGATTCTATCATTTTGAGAGCAGGTCTCCTGGCTCCCGGGCTCTTCCCAATCAAATCAGTCAACAAGTATTAAGCACCTACTGTGTGCCAGGCATTGTGTTAAGTACTAGGAATGCCAAAAAAAGGCAAAAGACAGCCCCAGTGCCTCAAAGGGTTCCCAGTCTGATATCACACCTTTAGGGTGGTTTGACACCTTTGATTGGCAGCATAGGGAGAGGATGTCAGGGGAGAAAAGAGAAGAGTCCTTGGATCTGTGCAAGGCCAATGTAGGGATGGGGGTGGGGGTAGAGAAGACAAAAAAGTCTAGTGAACAGATGCCAGAAATTTGAGATTTCACCTCCAGTCCCACAATAACTTGCTCTGTAGTCTGCAACAAATGCTTAAATTGTCTGGGTCTCATTTTCCTCTTCTACTAAATGTGAATGATGAAGAAAATTCTGAATGTGGAATTATAAAGTCATAGTTGTGGAGATGTTGTACCTTAGAACCCATCTACTTTAATCCCTCTACCTCTACCCTAATGTCATAGATAAGGAAACTGAGCATCTGAAGGGTCAAATGACTTGCCCAGGGTCAGACACTAGGGAGTGTCAACAGTTGGATTTGTATCCAGATCTCCCTGGCTCCAGGTCCAATAAGTATGGGTTCAAATCCCAGCCTTTCTATTGGTTATCTATGTGACTGTGACCAGCCTGGGGCAAGTCATACACTCTCAGTTTTGTCATCTTAAAAATGAATGCGTTGGATTAAAATCACTAAGGTCCCTCCCTGCCCTGACCTTCCCTAATTCTAATGCCCCTCCAAGCACTGACACCCCCTGTTCTGAGACCCCTCCCAGCTCTGACATTCCCTGTTCTAAGGCCCCTCCTAGCCCTGACATTCCCTATTCTCAAGGGGCTCACACTCTAATGTGAAGAAGGCTAAGGTCAGACAGAGCTCCTGAAGTCCAGACATAGCTGTAAACCCCACAAAGGAGACTGAGAAAGAGCAAACAGATCAGTAGAAGGAAAACCAAGAGAACAATGTTGTAAAAAACCCAAGGCGTTGAGGATACTCAGGAGATGGGGCTCTTCAATAACATCCAATGATGCAGACAGATCAAGAAGGATGAAGAATGAGATCAGGCGATTCGGAGAAGCAGTAAATAGAAAGAGAGAGAGTTGGTAATCTTGGGGGAGCTGGATCAGTAAGGTAGTAGGATCAGAAGCCAAACTGCAAAGGACTGAGGAGTAGGCAATGAGAAACCAGAGCAAGAGAACATCGGCAATCCTTTCTATCTTGATGGAAGATGCCCAATTTTGGTTCCAGGGAATAAAGGATGAAAGCATCTTTTTGGTAGACAAGTGGGGGGGGGGGGTGGAGAGGCTATGGGTGCAGAATATTACATGTGATTCTTTAGGAAACTGAGATTGAATCATTTGTCCAGGGTCACAGAGGGAGAAAGTGGCAGAGCCAAGATTAAAACCCAGGTCCTCCGAGTGCAAAATGCAGCTCCTTTTACATGGCAACTTGCTGCTTTCCAGGAAGTGCATTGACTGATAGTGAAACATTTCTCTCCTTCCCAAGAGGTGGTGGATTATAGATGCATAATGAAGCATATATTGTCAGACCTGATCACCATGTTGGCTTGTTTTACTTAGCTAAAAGGGAAGTTAGTTTTACTTAGTTTTAAAGGGAAGGTTCATAATATAAAAGAAAAGAAAGAAAGAAAAAAAAGAAAGAAGGCAAGCCCAGGGTCACCAGGCAAGGAAACCAAACAGAAGGTGAGAATCCACAAGCATTTGCTCCTGGTGGGAGGAGGAGAAAAAGGCCCCCATCTGGCACTACCTCCGGGAAGCAGGGGTGTGTAAATCACCAGCGTCAGGCTGAGCTGGGGAAATCTTATTTGCAGTGCCTGATAAGCCCTGGCATCAGGAGCCTTCTCCTAGCCTGCCGGGCTGTTGGAACCCCCCCCTGCTTTTCAGATGTGCCATTGTTATGGTCTGTGCTAATATCATTATTCAGGATTAAGGAGGATTTGTAACCACTGTGCTCCAGCCAGAGTCCTGGGGGAGGAGGGGTTGGAGATGAGAGAGGAAGGGGGTGCGCCAGAGAGTAGAGACACACAAAGAGTATGCAGGAAAGAAGGGTCCTTCCAGAGAACCAGTCTGGGTCTCCTCTCCACCAGGCTCCTCTTACACCAGGCTAGATAGTTTCAAGAGATGAAACTAGCTCAATCTCTAGAATAGTCCATTGCAAAGAGCTAGGAATGAAAGATAGAAGACCTGGGTTCTAGCCCTAGATAGACTATCTCTGTGACTAGGGAGTCTATCCCTACAGACTGTTCAAGGACTAGTCATTTATCCTTTTGGGGTCTCAGTCTCTCCATTCATCAAAGAGGGAATCATAGAACCTGAGATTGAGATCAAAAGAGATCCTTGAAGAGCACCTAGTCTAACCACTTATAGAGGAGGAAACTGAAGCTCATGGTTACGTGACTTTCCCAATGTCACAGAGATAGTAAGCAGTAGGGCTAGAATTCCAAAACATTCCTCAAATTCTACAATTGATCAAATGAGATATTTGTAAAGTACTTAGCACAATAACTGACACATGCTTAATCTCTCAAATAATATTATCATTATCACTTATTCCCATCCCCAGCCCACTCCCATTGTAGCTCAATAACTCCCTAAGCAATTACAGTGCAATGGAGTCAGAAGGCATGGTCAGCTCATCACTTACTATCTACTATCTGTGTGACCATAGGTAAATTTATGAACCTATCTGACTCTCAATTTCCCCATTTGTGAAGTGAGAAGATTGGATCTGATGCCCTTCAAGTTTCCTTCCAGCTCTAAAGTCCCTGTGATCAAATTAGATGAACCATAGTGTGCAGATGTGACATCCAGATGTATCTGGAGATGGACTGAACCCTCATTGACAAATCTGTCCATGTTTCCCTGCTCCCTATCCCCAACACACACACACACACACACACACACACACATGCACACGCACACACACAGGCACACGCACACACGCACGCATGCACCCCTCCCCACTTGGCAGTTGGCTTCCCAGGAGCTGGGGCCATTTAAAAATGCTTTCCATGGAGTAAATGATATCTGAGAATAAATTCTAATACATATTTGAAAGAGCCCCAGTTGAATAATAAGAATAGCTGACATTTATATAAGATTTGGCTGTTACAAAGCGTTTTACAACCATTATCTCATTTGATCCTGAAAACAACCCTATGAAAGAGGGAGTCTGATGCCTGGTAGAGTGCTAACAGCAGCTGGCTTAGTCAGATGACCAGGGCTCGAGTTCAGATACTGACACTTGGTGGCTGCCTGACCCTGTGTGACCCTGGCTAGGTTTCCCCCTTCCCTTCTTGGAGTCTCATTGTCTTCCTCAATATATCAACATGAGATTTATTAAATACTATTTACTATGTACTAGTCGCTGTGCCAGGCACCAGAGATGCAAAGACACAATCAGGGAGAAAATTCTGCCTTTAAGGAGAAACACACACATAGAAGAATATATAGAAACTATAGATGAAATAAATGCAAAGGAGGGGATACACCCTGGGGATATAAGAAAAGGGTCCAAGTAGGACATGGTGTTCGAGCTGAATTTTGATGACAACTAGAGAACCTAGGAGGAAGAGGTAGGGAAGAGGACATTTCACACATGGAAGAGAGTCCACAAAATCATGGACATGGGAGTTGGAATTTTGTGGATGAATTCAGAACACCAGGAAGGTCAGTGTGGCTGGACCATGGAATGTATGAATGGGATAATGGACACTGTAGAGCCTAAGATGCTGATAGGTCATGCAGACAGAGCTGTCCAAACACTTACTGGAAAACCAGTTTGTAAAGGTCTTAAATGACAGAGTAGTTTGCATTTGATCCTAGAGATAATGGGAGGCATGGAAGTTGGTTGAATGAGAGAAATACCATGTTCAGATCTGGGCTTCAAGGATATTACTTTGGCAATTGATTTGAGGCTGTATTGGAGAGGGAAAAGACTGGAGGCAGAGAAACAAAGGCTGCTTGAATAATCCTGGGGAAACGTGGTGAGGGAAAGAAGAGGAATGAGAAATATTATTGGAAGCAGATCTACAAGGATGGAGAATTGATGGACCATGTGGAATAAGAAAGAGGGAAGAGTCTAAGATGACCTCAAAGTTAAGAACATGGATGATTGGAAATTTTTACTGGATTAGGGGAAGTGAGGAGAATACTCTTGTGGGCTATCATTATGCAACACTTACATACTATGCTGCTTGGGACACAGTAGGTATCCATTAAATGTTGATTTGACTCAGAGAATATTAATGATTGCCCAAGGTCACACAGCTAGTAAGTGGCAGATATGGTAAGAACCACATGGATGGACTCCAAGACCAACCCTCTCTACTATTCCACACTGTCCCTTTCTGGAAAGAGTTAATACCTACCCTCTCCTCCACTCATGACTGTGACCATACCCTCGCTTCAGCCTCACCCCTAACCCACATACCCTGTCTCTAGAGGAAGGTAAAGTCACAGGATCATAGATATAGAAGTAAAAAGGACCTCAGAGATCACCTCTTCTAATTCCATCATTTTTAAGTGAGGAAACTGAGGCCTAGAGAAATGAAGCAATTTGCCCAAGGTCCAGAAGGTAGTGAGCATCAGTGCTCCAATTCTAACTGGGATACTCTGACACAAGTCCATAATTCCACTTTCCATGTGTTTGCCATTCATGCCACAGGCATCTCCTATGCCAACTCAGGTCTCTATTAGGAGTCATAAGGACAGCAGACCCAGTGAGGAAATCTCCTCTCCCACTGGGAAAAGGGTCCTACCTATCAGTGCCCCTTTGTGTTCTGCTTCTGCCTCAATGGACCATGGTGGGAGGTCCCAGAATCTCCACCCTGGAAGGGACCTCAGAGGTCATTGTGTCTAGTCCGCCCTTGATCAACTGAGGCAGATTGAAATAGTAGAGTCAGAAGGATGAATACCATGACTACCAAACTGTAAGCCAAAAAACTTGCATTAAGAGGAAGCCCAATGTTGAGTACCTGAAGGAGTTACAGAGGACAAATAATGAAATGTACTTCCCTCCTGTTACCAGAGCGGGTGGTGAACTAGAGGAGCAAAATACTATAGACATTGTCAGTGAGGTCACTCGATTAGGTTGTATTCGCTTAATTGGTTTTCTTTGTTACAGTTGTTGGAAGTGGGAGTAAGGATAGACAAGTTAGATATAGCCACAAATGATTGATATAAAAACAAAAGAAATCAATAAACACATTAAAGATGGAATTTCCTTTATGACATCCAACACCTCCAGATAGGATTATAGATTCAAAGCTGGAAGCTCAGAGGCCTCCAGTCCAGCCCTCTCAATGGACAGATGAGGAAATTGCCCCAGAGTTGGGCAGAGTGCCCCAGGTGGGGTCTGGGACATACGACAGAGACTTCCACCTCCACTCTCTCTTGGTCGGACCTCACATCCATCAAAAAGAGAGATCCAAGATCACAAAGGATCAAATCCAAGGAAGAGGGACCACAGGACACATGAGACTGACCCTCTCTCTCCTCTGTCCTGCTTCGACCATAGAAGGAACATCATGTTTGCCTCTCCAGCAGGAGGACTGGACAAAATGGAGAATGTCCCCGAGATGATGGCCTCTTTGAATCCTCATGATCTCACAACCTCCACTCCTCTCATCCAATCATTTGCTGAGTCTTCTTGTCAAGACTATCTCCTTAGCATCTTTCTCCTCTCAGCTCCCACATCCAGGCACTCAGTGCCACTCCCTGACTACTTCAGTGGTCTCCTATCTCTTCTTCTTGATCCCAAGCTCTTCCCAAGACATACTCCATAGAGCTGACAAAAAAATCCTCCTAAAGCCTAGATCCTCTTGTGTCACTCCCCTGCTTAAGAAGTATCAGGGGCAGAAAAAAGTATTAAGGGCTCCTCATTCCCTACAGGATAAAAGACAAACATCTGAACTCCACATTGGAGGCTCCTGAACGATCTGGCTTTATGTCATACTGCCCTCCTTCCATTAGAGGAGGTAGCTTGGTACAATGGAAAGAATGATTCTTGTGCAAAGGACCTGGGTTCAAATGTCACCTCTGAGATTTACTCCCTGAATGACCTTGGGAGGGGAGGGACAAAATAAGCATTTACTAAGCAACTATTGAGTCAGGCACTGAGCTAAGTGACTTACAAATATCATCTCATTTGCTGTTTCTTCATCTGTAAAAACTCCTTTAGACTAGGCTGCTTCTGTGGTCCATTCCAGCTCTAGGTCAATGATCCTTACAAACCCTCAGTCACATTCTCTAAATTAGATAGTCCATCAAGACAAGTACAACTTGGTACATCTGCACAGAGCCACGTTCCAGACATGAAATGCATTGCCTCCTTCCTGGCCAGTTCCTGGATCTCTTCCTTTCATCCAGGTTAAGAGCAAGTCCTCCTCTAGGAAGTTTTCCCTGATCTCTCAAGTTTATAGAGCTCTCTTCCTCTTGAATTTATTTTATATTATTTGTCTCAGTGTGTAGGCTGTACAAGAGAATGTGAACTCTTTGAAGGAAGGAATAATTGCATTTTTCTTTGGGTCTCCAACACCTGGTCTTGTACCTAACTGTAAATTACAGTTACATTTATATATCTATCTACCTATCCATTTATCTATATCTCTAAGGTTTGGAAAGTACTTTATATACATGTATCTCATTTGAACTTCAACCACTCTGTGAGGAAAAAGCTACCGTCATCCCCATTTTACAAACGAGGAAACTGAGGCTCAGACAAGTCAAGTGACTTATCAAGGACTGCAAAGCTAATAAATGGCAGAGATGTGTCCTACAGTGAGAGGCAGAGTTGGAAGGGACCCAGAGGTCACTAAGCCCAATGTCAGAGACTGTATTAAAACATCTTTGATGTAGAACTAGGAGGAACCACCATAGGGGTCCCTTTTACAGATGTGGAAACTGAGGCTGAGAGTATGAAAGTGGCTTAGATTAGGATCACCGATTTAGGACCAGGAGTTATCCATTATCCCATATTGCCTCTCCATGTTGTGCACTTAATACATGGGTATGGGTCCCTTCCAACTCTGCCTCTCACTGTAGGACACATCTCTGCCATTTATTAGCTTTGCAGTCCTTGATAAGTCACTTGACTTGTCTGATGGATAGAAACATGGGTTTCTCTTGAACTGAAATGAATTGTCATTTAATAAACATTTGCTAAATTAAATTGAATCCAATACCAGTTCTACCTGTCTACCTCCTAGGGCGGCAGAAGTATCAAATGAGATAATAAGGTTTATAAAGTACTTCAAAACCATAAAGTAATCTCTAAATATGCTGTTACTGTTATCACGATCCCAATCCATTATTATAAGTATGATTGAGGCTTCCTGGAGGAGGAGACACAATTCAGGCCAGACCCTGAAAGGTGAGGGTTTGGATGTGGAAAGGAGGAGAGAGGAAGGTAAAGGATTCTGGTCCTGGTAGCAGAAGACCACCCTCAGGGGCCAGGTGAGACCCAGACCATGCAAATGTGGAGTGTTGAATGACGATAATGACAGTGATGGTATAATAGCATTTATATTGCTCCTACTGTCAGGCACTGCGCTAAACACTTTATAAATATTCTCTCATTTGACCTTTACAACTCTGGGATGTAGGTGCTATTTTTATCCTCATTTTACAGATGAGAAAACTGAGGCAAACAGAGGTGAAGTGACTTGTCCAGGGTTACACAGCTAATATGTGTCTGAGGCCAGATTTGAACTCAGGTCTTCCTGACATCAGTCCTAGTGACCGATCTGCTGTGCCCCCTTGATGTTCCTAGCTACCTAGGAAGTGAGAGAGAAGGCTGGAGGGCTTCATGGACTTTAGATCTGAAAGTGATCTAGTCCAATCCTTCAGGAAGCAAAGACCTAGGGAAAGGAAATGACTTGTCCAAGGTCACGAAACAGCAGGTGAGGTTTTTGCCCCAGGTCTCTGACTCCAGACCAGTCCCCTAGGCTTCCCAGTCCAGCCTTCTCCTCCAAGATCACAAATTTTGTCTGTACCTTCTTATTTCCATGTTAGAATGTGAGATCCCCAAGGACAGGAATTGTGGGCCTTTCTTTGCTGCTCTATGACTTAGCATGGTGAGAGCTAATCTCTCGCTTAGTGAGAGATTAATAAATGCTTGTTGATGGACAACGTGAGTCAAACAGTGCTTAGAGTGGCAAATTTACCTTCTCAATCAACTTGAACAGCTGGAAGCCAATGTGGATCCAAAGGCTTGGAATCAGGAAGCTCTGAATTCAAATCCTGCCTCAGATACTTTGGCTGTATGACCCCTTATGGACCTCAGTTTCCCTACCTGTAAAATGAAGGGGTTGGATTAAATGGCTTCTGAGGTTCCACGTTTAGGACTGTGACTCTATGATTCAAGTATTTATGAAATCACACCTATGGAAGGACTTGTCAATGACTCCCACACAGGGCCACCCTGTGACTGAGCCCCCACTGAATTCCCTGGGGCCCCACTGAGTCCCTCAGCTAAAACATTCCTGGCTCCCCTTGGGAAAAGTGAAGGGGGCCCTTCTGGACTCCAAATGTTATAGCCCTCAATGAGCCCTCCAGGCAGCCTGCTGGGAGGGCACATGTCCCATCTCCCCAAATGGACTGTGATCTCCTCGAGGACAGAGGCTGGCTTCTCCTGGCCCCTGCTCTTTACAGTCACTAAAGAGGGTGCGAGTTTCTGGACCTGTGAAATGGAACCAGTACTGCTTGTGTTTCCTCCCAGTAGCCCTGGCAGGTAGGGGAGTGCCTGACAATCAACTTTAAACGTAGAAAAAAGCTGGGGTCCACAGGTACAAATTGCTACATATACTGTCCTATATCATTGCTATATAAGCTGCTTTAACTAAAGGGCTTTTCTTTATTATAAAGACTAATATCCCCGGGGTTGAGAGAGAGCAATGTATATCCAGAAATTACTGTGACATTCAAATAAGAGGTAGCAATAAGACTTTAATTAAAAATATTTTTAAAGGAATGAGAGCTATGGTAATCTAATCATACAATCCAAGAGTTGGAAGGGACCTTGGGAATCTTTTAGTCCAACCTCTATCTGAATCAGGAGACCCTTCTATAATATCCATGACAAAGATCTAGCCTTGGCTTGGATACTTTTAGTGATGGAGAACTCACTATCTACCCATGACCAACTGGAAGGCACTCAATAAAAGTGCTTTGCTAAGGACTCAGGTGGAGGGGGCCAGTCAATCTTTATATACCCTCGTTTGACTCAATCCCCACCTCCTTTCTCTCCAAATCCCCACCCCCTTCAGCCTTCTCCCCAAATGTTCAAGTGCCTGGGTTTCTCTCCCTTCACTAAAACACAATGACTGTTATAATTAACAGATTATCTCAGTGTGACAGCTGTGGTCCTTTGAAAATTAGGTTGAATAACAAGATTCTGGCGTATGGTAATTTCTTTTCATCTCTAGAATATTTCTCTTTCTCCTCAGCCTTGTTATGCATGTGGGCTGTTGGGTGATTTTTTTCTCCCCTTTCTTCCCAAAGTCTCCCTCCTCCAGAGTGCTTCCTGGGAATGAGGAAGGTGAGAACTCTCTAGCCTGGTCCCCCAGTTAGATAGGCTAACTCCAAAAGGTGAAGGGGGAGGTAGAATGCTGGAGAATTCCAAGGCTGAGAAGATCCTTAGAACAGGGAATGCTTAGGGATGTCAGAGCTGAGAGGGGCCTTAGAACAGGGGATGTCAAAGTTGGGAGAAGTGAGCTAGGAGAGTCCTTAGAACAGGAGATGTCAAGGCTGGAAGGGGCCTTAGAACAGGGAAAGTCAGAGCTGGGCCTTAGAAGAGGGGATGTTAGGGTTGAGAGGGGTCTTAGGCAAGAGTGATTTGGTGCCTCCTTTTCAGCCTCCTGATGCTTCCCTCAGCCTTTGCCTACTTCCCCTCCTGCTTGGGGCAGGTCTCGGAGTCCAATCCCTCTGCCTCATTTAGCCTCTTTGTCACTGACAGTTCATTCATACCCACCTGCTTCACGGTTTCTCCTCCTTCCTTTGATGGATGCAGGATTCACATTTCCATAAACACTGACTCACGCACCCTTCCCATGGCCATCAGAAGTCTCATTAATCATTTAGACACACCTGCATATTCATTATCTGCTTTATTAGTACAGACCCTGTTATTACACCAGGGCTGCTGCCTGCGTTCTCGACACTTGGACTTCGTTCATTATTGAACTCCCCTGACAGATGAGCACAGCTCTCCTTCACTGAGAGGGATGGGGAGGCAGTCAGCGTAGGCCCTTTGACCTTCTACCCTCCCTTGAATGGCCATGTGACCTCTGCCCACTGGGTTTCCTGGCTGCCACAGAGGCAAAAGTACCCTATTCTCCTTGGGGATCCTAGGGGCACAGGTCTCATCAGACCCAACAGAACCTTTATCATTTTTGCTCCCTTCTCAAGATTGTTGAGCACAAACCACCATCTTTATGTTGTAACCTAGGAATATGAAAAGAGTCTAGATTTGGAGTCAGAAGACCCTGGGGTCAAATTTTGGCTCTTCCGCATGCTACCTGGCTGTTCTTTGGGAAGTAATTGAAACTCTCTGGACCTGTTTCCTCATTTGCAAAATGAGGGTGTTGACTCTAAGGTTCCCCCTTCTAGCTAGAAATCTATGATCATATGGTCCTGTCACTTCTCTGTGGGCCTCAGTTTCCTTATTTGTAAAATGAGCAGGTTGGGCTAAATGTGGTCAAGTGGGAAAAGGAGGAGGGTTTAAATGACAGCTGCAGGTATGTAACACTGGGCCACTCACCACTCCTTTGGGCCACAGTTTCATTGATCTGAAAAATGAGTGGACAGAATTAGGGTCTAACCATGAGTCCTAGTTGAATAACCATGGGCAAGGGATTTAACCATTGAAAAATAGTCTGTAAAATCATCTGTGAAATGGGAATGAAATAGAGATAACAACTGTGGTTTCATCATTATAGGGAACTCCCAGGTGTGGAAAGTCCCTCTACTGATGAAGACAGCACTTTCTCTCCAAATGAGTTTTAGACAATAGTCTGAAGAATTAAGAGGCTGTCATTTGCCAAAAAGTCACTCAGCCAGTGTGTGACAGAGGTGGGATGACAAGCCAGGTCATCCTGGCTTGAGAATCAGATCTCTACAGTCTCAGGAAAGGCCCAATACTAACCTGCCTTAGAAGCCAAGCCCTATCTCCATGAGATCCATGCTAGGAATTCTTTTCTTCTCCAGCTCATAGCATCATCTCCCTTTATAAACCTTAAAGCAATATGGAAATGTGCCATTATAATATGTGTTAAATAACGTCCCCTACTGAGGTCATCCTCCACTTCTGCAGAGCTGGGACTAGAAACCAGGATTTATAACCTTGTACATTTCCAATCAATTCACTGAGCAGTTATTGGCCATCTAGTCTGCACCAGGTTATAAAGGGCTTTAAAGGCCAAATCAAGCAGGTTACATTTTATCCTCAAGGTAATAGGGAGCCCCTTAAGGTGCTTCAGCAGGGGAGTGGCATGGTCAGATTTATGTACTAGGAAGCTGGTTTTGAAGGAAATATGGAGGATTAGAACAGAGTCAGGAAGCAGGAAGATCAAACTTGCTAGAGGCAAGAGGTAATGAGGACATCAGCTAGGCAGAAGTGGGGACCAAGGCGCAACTCATCCTAAGGTCTTGAAGACTATGCTAAACTCTTGAAGCTTCTCCCAAGCTGTAATATCTTTGTACAGACCCATTATCCCAACTCTGTTCCCAGAGGCTTATCATTAGAGGAAGAAGTATTTGGGGATCCATAAAAGCCGCTGCTGAGGTGTGATGGACATTAGTGGAGGGAGTGCCCAGGCGAATGAAACCAGAGCTTTTGAAAGTATTGATTTATTGGAGGAGCAAATGAATAGATTTGTCTCTAACATTCTAATATAACAGCAGCTAACCCTCATCTAGAGCTTCCCAGGCATCTTACATACATTATCTAATTTGATTCTTACAATAGCCCTCCCAGGGAGGGAGAGAAGTCTGGTGTTATTAACTCCATCTGACAGATGGGGACACTGAGACCCAGAGGGCTGGTGACTTGCCCATGGTCATACAAGGACTCAGAGCTAATAATAAATGTTTTAATGTTTACAAAGTATTTTACATGCATTATCCCTTTGGAACGTCAAAACAACTAGGAAATAGATGCTATTAATTACCCTCCCACCACTCTTTTTACAGATAAAGCACAGGAAGGTTGTGATTTGCCCAGCATCAAACAGCCAGGAGTGAATAAGTGAATGAATGAATGAATGAATGAATGAATGAATGAATGAATGAATGAAAGTGTCTTCATTGCTGAAGAAGACCATGCCATCAGAGAAATGATGATATGACTTGCACTTGACTTTGTTTTGAGTGAGGGAGGGCTGTGCAGGTCACCAGCCTCACTTCTCCAGAGCCATCTGAATTCAGTGACCAGATATTCATCAAGATGAATGGAGATGACCCAGGATGAGGCAATTGGGGTAAATGAATAAGTGAGTGACAAATTTGGAATTTAGAGAGTTTCCTGGGACACTAAGAGGTCAGTGCCATGCGCAGTGCCATGCTAATAAGTGTCAGGGGCAGGATTTGATCTTGGATGTCTCTGACTCCAAGTCCACCAAGTCACCTATTTACGTAAATGGTATGTATGTATATACATATCTGTGTGTGTGTGTGTGTGTTGTTGTCTGTTCCATCAAAAGTGAACTCCATGAGGGATCATGTTTTCACCTTTCTGTGTATGTCTAGCAGTCAGCACAGTGGTAGGCACATAGTAAGCACTTTTTAAAAAGACTGACCAACTTCACTAACAGCCTAGACCCCACATCTCTAAGCCATCAAATTTTGGGGTCACTGAATCCAACCCCTTTCTTTTACAGTGAAGTAAACTGAGATGCAGAGAAATTTAATTTGGCCAAGGTCAACATCGAGGAGACAAAGGAGCCAGACTCCAAGTCTGGTCAGGATCCGTGCAGCACCTGAGGGTTCTCTGCAAGCCTAGGCTCATCCAGGACTAGAATCGAGCACCTGGAGAACTAGCCTTTAGCACCATTGAGGAGATCAGCTCCCTCCCCCTGCCTTGAGGCCCTTTCAGCAGAATCCATCTCTATCGATTCCTTCATATACCAAATTCTACTTAATAGGAGCTCCATAAAAAACAGCTATTGATTCTGTCTCCATCCTGGCTGAACCCCTGCTCTATCTTCATTATGGCCAGCCCTGAGCCTTAAATACCCCTATTGGATTCTGATTACAGCATGTGGTACCCCACTCGCTCTGACCCCTCCCATCGTGTTACTATTCCCAAGTTCAGCAGTGTAGCCAATGAAACCTGCAGCAATTGCTCCCAATGATCTCTTTCTCCTCCTGGCTAATCCATCCACTCATTCCTTCCTCCCAGGGTGGGGGTCGGCGGTCCTTGCTCCAGCTTCATCATTGACTCCCTTTCTTTTGCTACTTCATTGATTCCCAAAAAATCTTGGTCAGAGACCTCTTGAAGGTAGGACTGTTCAGCCCACAGCCATCCTTTGCCCTGCTGCCCAGTTCCCCAAGATCAATAAGATGTGGTCATCCTCTGCCTCCAGAATGTTCCATCCCCTGCCCCCACACATACACACACACACACACACACACACACACACACCTCTCCCTGCCAGCTGCACTAGTGCAAAGGATGCGGAAGCAGAAGAAAGCCTTTGAGGGAAGGGAAGTGTGGGAGCAGGGAGGAAAGAAAACAAGAAAGGAAGGACGTGACAGAGAAGAGAAGCTAGCCTGGGAAGCAGGAGGTTGGACTTCTTAAATCAGTCAATCACTGACCATTTATTTATTAAGAACCCTCTCTGTGGCCAGGCACTGGAAACGTGGAGACAAAAATGAAATTATCTGCCCTCAAAGAGCTCATTCTATTGGAGGCAAACAATGTCTACATATATAAGTCAATACAAAGTATATGCAATATAATGAGGGGAGCCTGGAGCAGCTTGCAGAACTACTAATGGCTCCACATAGAAGGTGGTTCTTGAGTTGATCTTTGAAGGAAATCAAAGGAGGGAGGGCATTCCTTACAGGTATGGAGTAGAACCTAGGCAAAGGCATGGAGATGGGAGACATGATGCTGAACATCAACATTTGGAAGGTTTTTCTATATGACCATAGAAAAAATTGGATAAGTCTATAATGATTTATGCTTTTCAAAATTATTTACTTCCTTTCTCATTTGATCCTCACAATAGCCCTTGGGAGAGAGGTTCTCTAGGTATTATCTCATTTTACATATTAGAAAACTGAGGCACAGGAATATTGCTCAGACATCTTTCAGTATGCACCCAAGTCACCTCTTCCCACTCTCTTGGGACTTACCCAATGCCACTGTGTAGTGTGATGGAAAGAGCCCTTGACCAAGATCAGAAGACCTGATTTCAAATCTCATATCTACTACTTACTTACCTGAATAACTCTGGGCAGACCTTTTAACTTCTCTGGTCCTCAGTTCCTCATATGTAAAATGAAGGGGCTTGACTAGACATACTCTTAAGAGTCTTTCCAGCTCTCAATCTATGATCTATTCATATAGCACAGTACAATTTCTTGTTGCCGTTTAGTTATTTAAGTTGTGTTGGACTTTCCATAACCCATTTGGAGTCTTCTTGGCAAAGATACTGGAGTGGTTTGCCATTTCCTTTTCCAGTCCATTTTACAGATGAGGAAACTAAGGCAAATAAAGTTAAGTGACTTGCCCAGGTTCACACATCTAGTAAGTATCTGAGGTTGCCTTTGAACACAGGTCTTCCTGACTCTAGGCCTGGTGCTCCAGTTGCTGTGTCACCTAGCTGCTGCCTTACTTAAAAACTCCCCCTGCTCTTTATAATCATAACCAATTTTTTTCAGTCTCACAATAACCCTGTGAGATGGATAGTGAGTGAGAGAGATAGATACTGTAGGTATTATTATCTCCACTTTACAGATAAAGAAAGTGATGCCCATGATCACTCAGCAAATAAAAGTCAGAGGCAAAAAGGAGCTGAAGACAGGTTTCCCTGACTCTGTCCTGTACTCCATCCAAAATACAGGGCAGCCTCTTTATCATGACTGAGCCTCAGTTACCTCCAAGATACAGAGGGTTGGATTGCCGGTTGACTAAAGTTCCTTTCTAGATCTTACGAGTGTCCATTTTACAGCTGAAGATATTGAGGTTTAGAGAGGTGAGTGACTTGTCTTTGGCAATAGGACAGATAGGTGAGAGGCAGAGCCATAATTTGAATCCAGGGCTTCTGACTCCAAACCTCTACAAACTTCCATTTAACCTCATTGGGCTTCGATTTTCTAATCTGTAAAATGAGAGGACTACACTAGGGCTCCTCCAATTCTACTATTCTCTGACTTTGTGAATAGGTCCGGAAAGCTTGGAGAGCAGCCCTGCCATTGACCATGGCTCTACCCCCCTCCTTAGTGCTTTAAGAGAAAGGAGCAGTGCTGCCATTGTCTTCAGGGACTCCCAGGACGAGGCTCCCCAACATTCGAGGCATGAAAAGGAAGCTCAGAGCTGGAAGAAGCCAGGGAGTGTCCTGGCTAAGAAATGGATCAGCCCTATGATCTAGGAAGAGTCACAGGACATCAGATTCCTTGACAGCAAAGTAAATCCTGGGCTTCTGAGCTGAAAGGGACTTTAGAATTTATCTAATCCACCCTCTTATTTCACAATAGGAAATAATAGTGCAATGTAGCAGAAAGCACACTGTCTCCAGGATCTGAGTTGGAATCTTGCCTCTGAAGTTTACTACCTATGTGACCTTCGGCAAGGCTCTTAACCTCTCTAGGCCTCAGTTTTCCCATTTGCAAAATGAGGAAGTTGAACTAATTGGCTTGTGAAGTCCCTTCTAGTTGCACTAGGATCCTATGAGGTAACCTCCCTCCACCCACAAGGAAGTTACTTGCCCAAGGTCACACAATGACAGAGCTGGAGTTCAAACTCAAATCCTTGGAATCCCCAAACCAACCATGCTGACAACAATCTCTGTCCTGCCTGACTCTTAGGGTTGTTTAGTGGCAAAGTGCCTTCTTTATAAAGCTTAAGGCATTAAATAAATGTGCATTATTATAATATTAAGAGATACAACACAGAGACAGAGAGAGAAGAAGGAGGAGGAGGAGGAGGAGAAGGAGGAGGAGGAAATGATGATGATGATGATGACTAGAGTGCATTTGATCTGCACCCAAGGCATAACACAGAGCATGAGGACCACAGTAGCTCAGAATAGGGACAGAGCCATCCCCAGGCCTCTATGGTGACATGGCCAAAAAGTCTGTGACAGGAAAGAAAAAGAATAGAGAGGATATTTTTCAGTCCGAATCCCTTCTTGCCACTGTTAAAATACATAGGAAAATTCTCTGTGGTGAGCTATTCAGTCTTCAGCACCTGCCCTCTGGATAGATCCCAGGTTAGAGACAGGGGCAAGAGTTAGGGAGAAAGAATGAACCTGGTGTGAAGAGAACAGAGCACAAGGAGAATAAGGAGAAGGAAGAGCCATCTTTATATTTATGGGCTTTCAGAAGACACATCTAGAAGACAGGCCCCTTTGGTAGTAAAAGTTTTGCAGATGGTGGGCAAATATTTGCTGCGGACAGTCCTGTTTTCCCAGCCAGCAGCTGGTAAACATGGCTCAAGAAGATGGATGAAGGAATAAAGAGTTGCAAGGTCAGACAGAGAGGGACTGCAGCCTCCCAGCAGCAGTCTGGGAGACTGCATTTCTGGACTGCAGATGGCAATGGCCATCGGGTAAATTACCCCTGACACTATTGAAGGTGGCAGGACGGGAGGAGGGGCAAGGAAGATATTCTCAAAGGAAGGTCAAAGACCCCCAAATGTGCTATAAATGTCAAAAAGAATGAATGTTACAGTTCTAGAGAGGGGTTTGAAAAACAATTCTGTAAATGACTTGCTGTAAATGTGACTCTGAGCAAGATTGTGACTTTCAGAAAGCCTCAGTTTCTTCATCTGTAAAATACATATAATAATAGCCGCTGCCTCACAAGGTTGTGGAGGCTCAAATGAGAGAATATACAAACAAGCTTTAAAGTAAAATCAGTAGCAACCACTACTATTATTGCTATTATTATGAATCATCTAGACCTATCTTCTCTGAGAAAACTGAAGCCCAGAGATAGGATGCAAGGAACGCAAGGTTATCCAGGGAGGTAAAGATACAGCCAGGAGTCTGACAGCATCCTGACTCCCTATCCAAGGCTCTTTCCCATCACCCCCACTCTGCCTCCCACAGGTCTGCTTCCAGCTTGGCCTTCCCCCAATTCCCAAATATGCACCTGGGCCACCTCTGCCCACACTCTGTCTGGGTGAGTTTATAATTATTGTTAATAACAACAGTAATATCATTTCTCAATGCCCTAACAACTACCGCAACCATTATGGTGATGCTAACTGTTCCCATAACTACCACTCTCAGTTTCATTCTCACTCCTCAGGCTGGCCCCTAGGCAGCAGTGAGTCACCAAATCTCAGCATCACAAGGGGCTTTTGAGGTCATTTTGTCCAGCCTGGAACTCCACTGGAATCTATATCCTAAAGGAGTGGTCCCCTGACCTTTCTTGAAGACCTCCTGAAAGGGGAAAGCTCAATATCTCCCAACACCCCCTTTGGACTTTGTGGGCTTCTCTCTTTGAGAGATCAAGCCCAAGATCTTTCTCTTCTACTCCCACCCATCACTCCAATTTCTGTCCTCTAGGACCAAAGAGAACAAATCTAATTGGCCCTCACCCTTTTGTTTCTGCGACATGATATGCCATCTCCCATCCCTGTGGCTTTGCAGGGGATGTTGCCAGAATCACAGTATTTGAGACTTGGCAGGGATCTCATTTCATTCAATCATCTGGTGAAGTTCATTCACAAAAGCCTATTTCCCTATGCTGGAAATGTATGCTTTCCTCACCTCCACCTCTTCGACTCCCTAGTCTTTTTCAAAGCTGAGCTCAAGAGCTGCCTTATACATGAGGTCTTTCCTGATCCTCTCAGATACTAGAGCCACATGGACACATATATAAATAAAATGAATCTCCTTGCATTTATTTCATTGATACTTATTGTCTCTTCCCTAGTAAAATGTATTCTCCTTGAAGTCAAAGACTGTTTCATTTTTGTCTACATTTAGCACAGTTCTTGACACATGTTAGATGCTTGACAAATGCTTGCTGATTGATTCCACGTCAGCCCTTCAAATATGGAAAGGTAGCTAACCTGAAGCAAGTGATATATGCTGGAAAGAGTATCAACCTGAAATCACAGGAAGATTCTGGGTTCAAATTCCAGATCTGTCCTTGGGGGACCTTAAGTAAATCATCTAAACCTGTCTGGGACTCAGTTTCCTCATTTTGAAGATGAGCTGGAGAAAGAAATGGCAAACCACTCCAGTATCTTTGCCAAAAACCCAAATGGGGCCACAAAGACTTTGGACACAACTGAAAATGACTAAACAACAAGAACAAATGAGGAGGTTAATCTAGATGGCCTCTAAAGTCCCTTCCAGCTCTACAGCTCTTTTCTTATATCTACTCCCCCTGTACCAAACTTTCTCTTCTTCAGGATAAACAATCCAGGTTCCTTCAATGGGTCCTCATATAGGAGAGTGCTCCGTTCTCTTCATCTGGTCACCTTCCTGTGGATACTTTCAAGGTAGCCAAGGATCATCTTAAAAATGTCGCCTAAAAGTGGACATAGTTCTCCAGATATAGTCAACTGTGGGCAGATGACAGAGGGACTGTCACTTCCCTAATCCTAAAAGCCATACTTCTCTTAATGCTGCCTTAATGGGCATCAATCCTCCCCTTCCCCTCATTATCCTGAATTGTGGCTACAGCATTTAGTATAGACAAGGTTGGGATTGGTAGTTACCAGTGAGTAATTCCAGGAGAGAAGAGAACTCTGTGACTGGGACCAGTCAAACATATGTTTGAAAATGGGAAGTACCAATGAATCCACTATTCAGGAAAGTGATTCAGAATTAGGCTAAAAAATAAAAAGTGACTAAAGCCTTCTGTGACCTGGAGATCCCACTGTCAGGCATGCGTCATAGTATGTGTCACAGCAGGTCAAACAAAGATGGAAAGAAAAGGCTCATCTGCACCAGAATATTCATTGTAGCCCCTTTTGTTGCAGCAAAGAACTGGAAACAAGGGATATGCCCATCAAATCAGGAATGGCAATTTTAAAACACAAAATACATGATGTAATGGATACATTACATCAATAGAATAATAGACTGTAAGAAATGAGGAATCCGAAGAATTCAGAGAAAGATGGGGTGACTTCTATGAACAGATGCAAAGGGAAGTAAGGAGAACCAGGAAAATAATATGTGCAGTGACTCCCATGGTGCAAATGGAAAGGACAATAAGACAAAACTTAATGCTTTGTAATTACGTTGACCAAGAGAAGAAGTGAGAAAGTATATTTTTCTTCCCTCTGCAGAGGTGGAACACTATGGATGTGGAATATCATCTATACTATCAGACTTGGTTTAGGTATTGATTGGTTTTGCTGAACTGCTTTCCTCTCCCCCATTACTAAATCTCTGTTACAAGGTCTGGACCACTGGGTAAGGGGAGAGGGAGAGATATTTTTAAATGAAGGTGATTTTAAAAGAAAAGATGTCAATAAATGTAACATAGGTTTTAAAATAAGCAAATGGATCAGCTTGGGTTCTATATCCATTTCCACCACCAATTCACCATGTGACACCAAAAGCAGTTAGATGGTACAGTGGATAGATGACAGGCCCTACAGTCAGGAAGAATTGAATTCAGACACTTACTAATTGTGTGATCCTGGGCAAGTCACTTAACCACAACCCATCTTGATTTTCTCATCTGTAAAATGAGGATAACAACAGCACCTACCTCCCATGGTTGCTGTGAGGACAAAATGGGAGCTAGCTTTGCTATAAATGCTAGCTATTATTGCTATAATCTAGAAGCTTAGATCCTGTAAGTTCCCTGAGGGTGGTGATCATGTCCTTATTCGTCCTTTTCCCCCCAGAAACCATGCAGAGGAGTAGGTGCTTAAAACACTGTTGTTGAATTCCTAAAATTCTAATACCATAGTTATGGTCTTTCTCCTAGTCTATTTTTCAAAGTGGAAAGGGGGTCAGGGAGTAAAAATAACATTGGCCTGAGAATCAAGGAACCTGGGTCTCAAGGTTAAGCTCTGTCACTTCATAGCTGCGTGCCCCTAGGTCCATGGTCCATCATCTCTCTCTGAACTCAGTCTTCTTATATGTCTAATAGTTTATTTTACAGCATTGTTGTGAGGAAAGGACTTTGTGCACTGGAAAGCACCACATACCAGTGAGCCACTGTTATTTATCTTTTCCTTCCTCATTGGCAAGTCAATAATAACAACCTATTTGGAGGCTGGCCATCTTGATCACCATGAGGGCTACTTGCTATGAACTAGATACAGATCCACAATTGCAAGGACCCAGAGGAGACATAGACTCCAGCCCGGCCTGACTTAGTCGGCAAGCCTTAATGAGATCCCTCTATTCTGGGTATTTCTGGGGAGCCACAAAGGTCCTTCCTTCTTCATTCTCTTACAATGTCCTGCTCCTGACTTCCTAAGATTTCAAATCCATGCCCTCTCTACAGCTGGCTCCTCCTGGGTCTTCCTTCCATGTTTGGGATCTCCTGGAACAGCTTACCACCCCCTTGGCCCACTCACTGTGGAATATCCCTCCACAAGGTCCAGTCCTCCTTCTCACACTGATGAGTTCCTCCTCCAACTTCCATTTTGTGGAAGGCTCGTCATTAATCTCTTCTTCTCCCTGTCCCAGACTTCCCCTGGACTTTAAAACCATGTCCCCAGGCCAGTTATCTTCATCTCCATCTCTGCTCTTCAGCTCCCTTTTAGACCCCTTTACATAAGCTTCCTGAGGGCAGGAACTATATCTCTTTGTTTCTATCTGTATCCCCGGAGCTCAGCATAGTACCTGACACATAGCAAATACAAATAAACATCTACTTCCTTCTTTCCTAATCTCAGTCAATGTTCTTTTCAACTCAGACCCCAGAGAAATGTGTCCTTCATTAGTGCTTCAGGTTATAAGACGATAGAGCTAAGAGGGACCTTAGAGGTCACCTTTGAAGGTGGAATGCTAGGCAAACCACTAGACTTGTAGTCCATTTTGTGAAAAAGATCCAAATCCTTTCTTAGATACTTACTTGCTGTGTGATCCTGAGCAAGTCATTTACTTGGTTTCATCTGTAAAGTGTTGGGTTGGAAGACCTATAAGTTCCCTTTTGGCTCTAAATTTAATATCATAGGGCCAAGTCCAATCCCCTTCTTACACAGATAAGGAAACTGAGGACCACAGAAGAAAAGGGACTTGCCAAAGGTCTTACAGTACTAAGAGCCATAGCAGGGTTTCCATTTCCACAGGGCCTTGGACTTCCAGAGTTCTTTCCACCATCCCATGCTCTCTCCAGTCTATGGCTGGGTAACTTAGCTCTGCAGACACCAGAGCCCAAGTTCAGAGGGAGCCCAAGCTCAGAGGGCCAGTTAGTGCCACTGGTGGTGACTGAGTCTGCTGCCTCTCCCCCACCACTACCCAAGGCCACTGGGAAAGGGAAAGAAGATGGACATCTTCCTAGGCTGGAGACTTTAGCCAACAACATTAACCTCCCTCTTGAGGAGTGAGTCATCAGCAGAGTCACACTTCAACCAGGTGTTCCAAATGAATCACGGGCTCCCAGAGCTGCATGGAACCCCAGAGGTCACAAGATCTTAGAATGTCAGAGCTGGGAAGGACCTTAGAACACAGAATGTTAGAAATGAGAGACATCTTAGAACACAATGTCAGAGCTAGGAGAAACTTGGAAACACAGACCAGCAGGGTTTATGGACCTTAAATGTCAGCTCATCCAACAGCTTCATTTTATAAATGAGGAAACAAATCTAAAAGGTTAAAAAGAAGAAGGGCATCTCTAGTGTTGGTAAACATTGACTTAAGTCACACAAGTAGGAAGAAGCAGAACTGAAATTTGAATCCAGGGCCTCTGGCTGTGAATCTGACATCTATGTGTACCTTTATTATCAATATCAACTTTACTCTTTCTCTTCACAGTACAATACTATAGTATAGTACTGAATACTACTTCATCAGGTGACTCTTCTGCTCAAAGATCTTCAACAGCTCCCAGTTTTCCTCTCCTGACAAGCCAAAATCCTACTTTTCAGATCCTTTGACCATCACTGACTCTATCCTTCTGCCCCACCCTGGTGGTCCACAGCTGCCCCACCACATCTTCTACTTGAATAACACTGATCCCTTCCCTGTTTCACAGAAAGGCCACCTTTGCTGATTCCCACTCTCATGCCTTTGTTTTCCCAGTGGAATATATGTGCCTCAAGATCAGGAATGGTCTTGATTTAATATGTGAGTCTCCAGCACCTGACACAGGACCTGGAACTCATGGGTCTTAAATAAATGCTTGTCAATTGATAGATTGTTCACCTAGACCAGAAATGTCTCTCCTCTTCTACTCCACCCAACCAATTCATTCACAGCCTTAAAGACCTATTTGACCCACAATCTCTACTACAGTCATGATAGAGTATCTCTTGGGACTCCAGTATCACACAATTTGTGATTTAATCACATTTAGTCATTGAATATAGAGCAAGAAAGAACTTCACAGGTCACCTAGTCCAAAATCCCCTCTTGTGCAGGAATCTTCTCGGTAGCGTTCCTAACTGGGAACCACTCAGTCTCTCCTTGAAAACCATCAAAGACAGGGAGCTCACTACCTTATGCAACAGCCTCATGCAATGTTAGACTGCTCTGAATGTTTGGATAGTTCTTGCCAATATTGTGCTGAATCTTTTAACTTCTTCATGGTGCTATGGGAAAAAACCAACAGATTCAAGGTCTGAGGAATCTGAATTCAGATCTAAGCTCTGAAACATGAGACCTGTGTGATCTTGGGAAAGTCACCTTACTTCTCTGCACGTCAATTTCCTCTTCTGAATCTTGGGTTTACTGCTTACTTCCTATATGATGACTATGCAAATCACTTGATCTCTCTAGACTGGTTTCTTCATCTATCAAATTGGGACAGAGGGAGATTTGCATGGTGAACTTGGTAACCTCTCAGCTTAAAATGAAGAATGATAATGTGAGGGCACTAGACAGAGTCAGGAAGTCCAAGGTTCAAATCTCACCTCAAATCCTCATTCCCTATGTGACCTTGGCCTAGTCACCTACCTTTCTGAGTCTCCATTTTCTCATTTGTTAAAGGGTTGGGCTCAATTTAGCATTAAGGTCCCTTCCAGTTCCAAATCCAATGGAGCCAAGTTGAGCTCTGATCCATGTGTCAGCCCCTTGTGTCATCCCCATCTATCTATCTATCTATCTATCTATCTATCTATCTATCTGTCTGTCTGTCTGTCTGTCTGTCTGTCTGTCTATCTATCTATCTCTCTGCCTGTCCATGTGTCCATCTGCCCATCCATACATACATACATCCGCCGATCCGTTCATCCATTCATCCATGCATCCGTCTATCCGTCTATCTGTCTATCCATCTATCTATATGTCTGACTATCTTGGAGATGGTTCTCATGTCTCCCCTAAATCTTTCCTTCTCCAGCTTATTAAAACATGGCCAGATCCTTCAACAGCACCTTGTCATCATCTTGGCCATCCATCACTGCCTTCTATCACTTGACAGAACTATAACCAGTATTTCTGCCACCGGGCAGAACACATTCAGGACAAGATGAATTTAATTGAGGAGGAGAGGAGGAGGTTAATGGGAGAAACACTTTTGACCTCCACACTCATGGCTTCCATGGCTGAAGGAAACACTCCATCTGATAGCTACTCATGTTTACTTCTTACTCGATGCTAAACTCAGTTGTTTTTGCCTGCTGACACCTTTCAATTTCTAGTCCTTACAGCAAAGGTCTGGTGATCTTGCCCTACTTCCTGCACTGTCGTTTGGTCTCCCTCACTAGATTGTGAGCTCCCTGAAGATAGTATGGCTATATGCCTCAACGTCTCCTGGGTACTAAGAACAGCGCTGGCTAAACCCTGAGTCCAAGAAATATCTGAATAGTAAATTCCATTTGTTGAGCAATAAATGTTACTTCTAACTCTCTGGGATTCAATGTCTGCCTCTGCTTATCTATGACCCTGTGATTCTCATAACTGCTCCGAGTCTCAATTTCCTCATCTGCAAAATGAAGGCCAGATGGCCTCTGAGGTCCCTTTTCGATTGGATCTACAATCTAGTCTCTTGAGTAGAGTCCCCTCCTAGTTCACATCCTCTATCTGGATCTCTAAGAAGTTTGATTGTTCCTCTGCCATCTCCCACCCCCAGACTGGCTTTTGGGTTCAGGGTTCCCTAGTCTCTAAAAAACAACCATACTGACATTTCCATTGAACTTTTAATTTCTTCTCATGTTTTCTCATTTGCTTGTCACAACAACTTGTCAGGATGCAGGTAATATGGAATTGTATCCATTAGACAGATGGAAAAACTGAGGCTCAGAGAGATGATGTAATTTACCTAAGTGGGCAAGTCAGGGACTTTCTGTCCAGAGACCTCTCCCTGAAACCAACTATATCATCCCAGTCTGCTTCCTTAGCCCACCCTTAGTCCCCTTCTGTCCCTCCCTTTCTTCTAGCACCTTGTTCCCTACCCCATTTCTTTTAACCTTCTTTCCCCTGCTTTCTCCATATTCTCCTCCTGTTCTCCTATTTGCCAGCCCCCATCCCCAGACACCTGGATTCAAACTTGTCTTTCATACACTGCTTAGTTTCCGGCCCAGATGGCTCAAGCGTTACAAATGAACACTGACAAACATGCTCATTTACATGGACACCACAGGAGGAGGCCTCCAGCCTCTGGCAAAAAGGGAGATTCCTGAACACCTCTACAATAGGGAGCTTTTTATCCTGGCACTTGGTGTCCTACTGGTGCCCTCTGGGAGCCCAGGAAATCAGACAAACATAGTGTCATAGTGTCTTGAAATCAGAGAAACTGAGGACTGTAGGTGCCCAGAATATAAGAGGAAATTCTTAAAATCCCAGAATTGGGGCTATCACTGAATCCTAGAACCTGAAAGTCTTAGAATTAGTCATGTTCTCAGAATACTGGGCTCTTAGAACAGTTAGGATCTTAGAGTTTCAGAATACACCGAGTCCTGGAATCTTTGAGTCTTGCATTCATAGAGTCTTAGATTCCTAGAAACGTCAAATACAGAAATCTTAGAAGTCTGAAAAAATCCTGGAATCTGAGGATACATGAAAATTTAGGATCCTTATGCCATAGAATCCATGGATCTTAGAATGCTGGAATATATAAAACCTTAAATATTTATAATCTTAAAATTAAAAAGTCTTCAGATGTTAGACTCTTAGAATATACAAAATCTTAAAATATTTAGAATCTTGGAATTGCAGTCCTAGAAAGGAATGGAATAATTCACACACAGACATCCCATCCTGAATCCAGGCAGGAAAAAAGATAACACTCCTACATGATTCCCAGACGACTTGTAAGGCATCCTTTACAATGTAATAGATCCACTCCCAAGGGTTAGTGGGCAATCTCTCTATCTCCTATGTAAACTTCAGTCCATACCTGAGGACTGACATCCTTCCTGCCTGTGATTATTTCTTTCCAGGACCTGTTCCTTTGCTCCCAGGACTCAAACTTCATAAATGAAATTAAAACCCAAAGAAAGCAATTTGCCAAAATTCACACACCAGCATCTGATATGACATTGCTTAAAAATGGTCCCAAGTTCTAGTTTTGGCTTTTTCATCCATTCATCACTTATTCATTCTTCCATTTAAACAAATATGTCTTGAGTGCTTTCCTTAGTAACTAAGTTAAGAGCCAGTGTCCTGGAGAATAGAAAGAAGACTTTATCCTTTCTCTCAGAGAACTTACAATCTAGAGAAGGAGGCGAGAAGCTACAGGAATTACTATGATGCAAGGCTGGTTATAGAAGTACAATAAAATATTCTGAGAAGAAAGATCTGGACACTTGGGGTAATCAAGGAAGGCTTCCTGGAGGAGGTGGCTTGGAAGCTTATCCTTGAAGGATTGAAAGAACTTGAGGAAATGGGAAAAGATTTCTAGTGGAAGGACCAGACAAGATGTGGAGATGAAGAAACTGAAACCCAGAGAGGGGAAGAGACTTGACCAAGATCACACAGACTATATGTAGCAGATCCAGAACTCAAACCCACATGCTGTGACATCATAGCCAGTGCTCTCTACATTACCTATCGCCTTATATTTATTTAGTCTTTTGGTCAATCAACATTTATTAAGTAGGCACTAGAGATACAAAATGAAGTAAAAGACAGTCCCTCTCCTCAAGGACGTTACAATCCAATGGAGGTGAAAAAATTACAAGCTTTTTGAGGAAAGGGATTATTTGGTCTTTGTCCTTGAACTCTGAATACTTGGTACACAGATAGTACTTCATAAGTGCTTGTCGATTGGTCAACTGATTGGTTGTTTGTTTGATGACATCACCATGCCAGAGCAATGTAGGTGATCTTAGATCTGGATGAGAAGAGGCTAAGAAGGGATCTTCTGGCATCCAACCACACTTCTCCATGGGGCCATGTGCGACAATGCCCCTCCCCACCAGAGATATTTCTTTACAACTCCCCAGGAATGTTTGCCAAAGAACTTAAATATGGATGGTATGAAGAAGAGGGGCAACAGAGAAAGCCAGAGATAAGTTGGGACCAGATCAGGAAGGATCTGAGGGAAATGGACATTAGTCAGGAAGTAAGGAGAAGCCTCAGAAAATAACTCAGAAGAGTCACATGCTCCAACATGTGCATTCACATCCTGCTCCTCAGCAGAATCCTATGATCTCTAAGCTTATTAAAGGGGTAGTGTGTTCAAAGCCCCTCCTGCTCCCCTAGCAGGAAGGCTAGCTCCCTCAAGGTGTCACCCCAACACCTTCAGATGTCCAAACTGGCTGTTGCTCTAGCAGTCAGTGTAGACCAGGATTCAAACTCAGATGCTCTGCCTCCAAATTCAGTGTTCTCTACATTAGACATAACCACGTAGCTCCTCAGGGTTCAGTGATTTGTATAACTGTCGTCGACTCCATAGAACGTAAAGACTGTGAGATGACCTTGTTTTGGGATGGGGGTGGTTGCTCATCTTATCCCCAACCCCTATCACAAAACCTTAATGAACCAATCAGCAAGTATTTATTAAGCACCTACTATATGCCCTGCCCTTTGCAAGGTGCTGGGGTTACAAGTATGAAGGATGGATAACACCTCCCCACCAGGAGATCACATTCCAATGGTGGAAACAAGTGCATCCACACACACACACACACACACACACACACACACACGCTCACATATATCATAAAGTGACTAAATATAAATACATCTGAAGACATTACATTCAAAGAAATTAGGATGTGGGGTTGGTGGGACTAGCAGTTAGAGGAAATCATGAATGAGTGGCTTGCTATTAACAGAGGCTGAATGAATGACCCTTCCCAGAAACCTTTGCAATTTGGAAACAGATTCCAGACAGAGGAAAAACAAGCCTCTGGTCCTTTGAACTTGTATTGGTCAAGGACTTCCCTCTGAAGATGTCTGCCAGCTTGGTGATTCAGACCACTATGGACAGATCTGGCTTCATAAGAACCATTACCCCAGGCTCCTGTGCTTTAACCTCCAAACAAGAAAATCCAAGAGAACTGCCCTGTGGCAGTTCCTGCCTGGCTGCTCTCCACTTTGGCCTCCCTGGCAGAAAGATAGACAAAGAGACACACAGACTTCAGAAACCATCTTCATTTTACGGACAACTGAGGCTCAAAAAGTGGAAATGACTCACCCAAGGACTCACAAACAGCACACTTCAGAGGTCAGATAGGATTGAGAGATGGAAGAACCTGAGATGCCATCTATCCCAACCTCCTTATTTTACAAAGAAGGAAACTGAGGAAGAGGGAGTAGAAGTGATAAGTTCAAGGTCAGAGAGGGAGGAAGGAACAGAGACCAGATTCCAACCCAGGCCCATTGCCTTCAGATCTGCTGCTTTCTAACCATAACAGATGTCTCTGAACAAACCTTTCTGGCAGGTCCATCAGAAGGACTGTCAGGAGCCGGCACAGATAGAAATGTCCACCCCAGCCTTGGCATATCCAACAGGCCCCAGGGAGGTCCCTGGCTGCAATTGGGCTCATTTTCAGTTTCTCTACCCTGTCCAGGAGCACACTGAGCCCCGGCAACTAGGGGCCAGCTCCTCTCCAGCTGCCCAGCCTAATTGGCCACTTACTCTCACTGCCCATGGAATGTGGGCCAAGAAGGGCCATTAGCATGTTGGCAAGGCTGGGTTCTCAGGGAGAGAGAGGGGAAGGAATGAGAAAGCCTAGGAGTCAGGAGAGCAGAGGACCTCGCAGTCATGGGCCAATCTCTCCATCTTTCCCAGACCAAAGAGGGGGTGAGCTTGGCCCTTCCCGCAGTTCCACCTTGGCCTGGAATACAAGCTTTGTCATGATCTCATGTCATGTTTTTGTCTCGCTTCAGTAAAACCTCAAAATTACCCTGTAAGGTAAGTGAGGCATCAGCATTGCTCCCATTTCAAGATTCCTTCATTCAAATACACAGTTCATTTGAGATATGGCCCCATATACTTCGTGGACAGGTACAGTCTAAAGCAGTTGAGGGACCTGCAGTAGACTTGAGTCTACATGTGGTCTTCTAGGTCCTCAGGTGCAGCTGTTTGACTGAGTCCAAGTTTTACTGAACAAATCCTTTTACTAAGGAGATTTATTCCATGAAGTTTGGATTCAGTCAAAGGGCCAAACTTGAGGACCTAGAGGGCCACATGTAGCCTGGAGGCTGCAGGTTCCTTACCCTTGGCAGGGGCATTAATTACATCAAACACCAGGCCTGGAGCCAGGAAAGATTTCAGTTCAAATCTTGCTTTGATGGATACTTATTGAATGACCCTAGACAAGTCACCTAACATCTCTGAGCCTCAGTTGTCTTATCTGTAAAATGGAGATAATGATACTTCCCAGGATTGTTGGAGGACCCACTGAAATAACACACATACACATACACATATACACATATATATGTATATGCATATGTGTATATGTATATGAATGTATGTAGGTGTGTATGTGTATGTATGTGTGTGCATATGCATATGTATGTGTATATGTGTGTGCAATTATACCCACATGCACATATACCTATATATACAAAAGCATATACATATACACACATGCATGCATGTATATATACATGCTGTAGAAATATGAGCTATTCTTAATAACATTTTTCTTTTGATCCAGACCTGTAATATCAGCATGAATTAGTGGTCAGAGACAGCAAGGTGGGCACAGCCTGGACCCCTGTAGGTGGCTCTGTTGGAAGAAAGGCAGCCCTCCTAAAAGACAACAGGAGAGCGTCAAACACAACCCAGGGAGATGGACTGCCCCTCAGGTGCAAATCAGTAACTTCACAATGTCCAATCACAGAGGATCTTTACATTAGAGTGGAAACCCCTTTAGGGCAGGCATGATTTTCCCTTTGGGAGAGACAGTGTGCAGCAAGTATTTAATGCTTATTGACTGACCGAGAGGATGTCAGGCAAGCAACAATCAATGTATCGACAAACATGTAATGATAATAATAAGTAGCAGCAGTAGTAGTATTTATATAGCATTTACTATAAGCCAGGCACTGCGCTAATGGCTTCACAAATATTATGAGCTCATAGTAAGTCCTTGGTAAATGCTTGGCACTTGACTCACTGAGAGTTTAAGTCAAACAAGTGACAATTAGACCAATAGCAAGCTTTTAGTAATAATAAAAATAGCAAGTATTTATTAAGCATTTACTAGTGCCAGGCCCTATATTAGGGAACTGGGGATAGAAAGCTCCACCCTCCCCACAAAATAATAAAAGTTGGGCACATGATGTAGGGAAAGAGTCCTGGTTCTGACATCAGAGATCCTGAGCTCAAATCTTGCCTCTGATGCTCATCACCTGTGTGACCTTGGGCACATGATTTCCCCTCCTATGCCTCAGTTTCCTCATCTGTAAAATGAAGGGGTGAATTCCATGATCCTTAAGCTCCATTCCTGTTCTTCATCAATGATCCTTTGATTTTAAGACAGTTCCTGCCCACAAGGAACTACTATTGGATTGAGGAGCGAGGGCCATACCACCTGAGACTTCTTCCCAAACACCTAGAGAGAACGGATATGATGCTCCCTGACTTCAAGGATGATCCTCTATCCCAGGGGTGGGGAACCTGTGACCTCAAGGCCATATGTGACCTCTAGGTCCTCCAGTGTGGCCCTTTTACTGAATACAAACTTCACAGGACAAATCCCCTTCATAAAAAGATTTATTCTGTCAAATTTGAACTCAAAGACCTAGAAGGAGGACTTCAAGGCAGCAGGTTTCCTACCCCTATAGTCTATCCAGTAGGGCTCCAGACCTCCCAGATGATAACAAAAGTTCAGTTTCTGGGATGCCTTAAAATTCACAAAGTACTTTACACCTAATTTTATGTGAAGCTCCTTAAAGGCAGCGATTTGGGAAGGGGGCAGGGTTCTTGGTACCCAGCGCTTGGCACATAAAAGGTGCTTAATAAATGTTTGTTGCTTAATCGACTGATCTGAACAACAGCCTCCTGAATTAACTATCAGAGCTGGGGGGGACGCTAGGTAATCTTATTATTATCTCCATTTTACTGATAAGGACACTGAGGCTGAGAGAGTTTAAGTCACTTGCCCAGGGTCAGACAGTCAGTGTTTGAAGCAAAGTTTGCACTTAGATCTTCCTGGGAAAGGGCTTCATCAACAGGAAATGTGCACTGCAAAAGCAAGGGGTAATTGCTACTTACCCAGAAGGGAGCTGAGCCAAAGGAAGGAGAGAGACAAGAAGTGTCCTAGAGAGACAGTGGGGGAGATGAAAAGGCATCCCTGCCCAGTGGGCAGAGCAGAAGTCTGGAGCAGGGTGCCCTGGCCAGCATGGGCCTCTGATATTTACTTGCTACATGACCTTTTCCTTAAATCCCTTCCTGTCTCTAGAACTCAATTTCCCCATCACTTAAATGAGTGGAGGGATCTCAAATTCCATGCTTGTTTTAAGATTATAGTGTTCATTTAAGTGAAGTTGGAATCTTTGCTTCTCGCAGGCTTAATCTGGTGACATATTCTTCCAAAAAAAAAGAATGCAATGATAATATTTGGGATGGAGAGGGAGGTGGTGACCTAGACACGGTGGGCTTAATGTCTTTAGGACAGATCATTTCAAAGACCTCTCCCAGCTCTGACATCCCCTGTTCTAAGGCCCCTCCCAGCTCTGACATTCTTAAATTTTAGACTTCTTAAGTGAAAAGAGAAAAGCCATTTTGCAGGGAAACATTGAAGTCCACATCTCTTTTCTCAAAGAGGAAAAAATTAAACAAACAAAGACCATTGAACAGCCAAGAAAGAATAACTTATTTTTATGAGCTTGTTAACATTTGTGAAGTTAAGTAAGCCCCAATTTATGCCATTCATTTGCATACATTAAAGGATTTCTCTTCCCTCCCTGTTGGTGTGCAGTTACTGTGAAACCTTTCTGTTAAAAAAAAAAAGAAAGAAAGAAAAAAAGAAAAAAGAGAAAAGAAAAAAAGACTCTTCTCCCTGTGCTGATATTAATTAGCACCTTCCGATCCTGCTCAGCAGTTATTTTTACTGTTTGGTCGTGTTTCTGGGGAGTTGGTGCCCAAGGAAACCTTGCCTCTTTCCCCGTTGTCCAGGGTAGACTCCCCTGTCCTCCATGCCAAAAAGGGGGCCCTGGAAACTCAAGCTTGGAGGTGCCAAGGCTCGAGTTCAAATTCTGTCTTAGACACAGCATCTGGGTGATTCTAGGCTCATTCTCAAACTCCGTTTTTTATCTGTAAAATGAGAATAACCACGGCTCGAGGATCATAGGGTTTTTGTGAGCATTAAATGAGATAACATGTAAAAGCATTTGGCAAACCTCAAGGTACTATATAAATTCTAGCTTCTTTGGCTTCCATTCATTCATTCATTTATTCCACATACATTCATTAAGTCTCTACTGCCTACAACCTGTATTCAGAGCTGGTGGATGAGAAGACCTAGTCTCTGCCCTCATGAGTGTACAAGAAAGAAGATGATACATGGAATCCTGGATCTAGAGTTGGGAGAGGCTCCAACCTCTCACCCATTTTACAGAGGAGGAAACAGATCTAGGGAGGTCATCTGATTGCCCTGTCACACTGGAGAGAGACTTCAGACAGCAATCATATGCAAATTTTGCTTTCGAGATTTCTCCAGAAATCTTCGAGGTTTTCCAAGATGAGGATGACAGGCCAGAGACAGAGAAACCTGACCCCCTTTCTTTTGGGGGGCAGCTCCCCCACCAAGGTGAATCCAGGGCCATAGGAGCTCAGAGCCAGAGCCCCTTGTGGAACAAAAACCCCTGCCCCCAGCCATGGGTCACATGGGAGGAGTGGAATGGAATTTTTCTTCTCTTTAGCCTTCTCTAAGTCCCCAGAGGGAACTGGGAAAAGGCTGGAGGGAGAAAAACCTGTAACCAAGAGCTTTAGAATCCCCAGAGCTTCCTCTGTCTGCTTTTCCTCTCTGTCTTTCTCTTCCAATGGTGTGGAAGGAGTAATGAGATTAAAACCTGAATCTGTGTGACCCTGGGCAAGTTTCTCTCCTTCTGGGGCTCCCTGGGGGTCAACAGAAGCCCTTGAGAGGCATTCCCTTCTTGACCATATTCTGGGTTCTGGACAAATTCTCCTATTTATTATTGTCCTTATGTAGAAATTCCTCTCTCCCCCACCTTTGTACAGCCCATCCTTTCTATCCAGATACCCTTCTATGTGCTCACTTTGACTTCACTGTCTCACAGAATCACAGATTTTGAACTGGAAAGGACCTAAGAGGTCCCTTTTATTTACAGATGAGGAAATTGAGTCCCAGAGAAATGAAATGACTTACCCTTCATCATGCAGGTAGTAAGTAGCAGAGATGAAATTCGAACTCAAGTTTTGTCACTCCAAATCCAGCCTTCTTCCACTGAACCATACTGATGCTGCCATTTTGGTCTCTCTCTTCCCACATAAGAGGTGATAAATAAATGTTTGTTGAATGGTTGGTTGATATTTGGAATGTTTCCAGGCCTCACCTGGGCCTGAAGTCAGAAAGCCCTGAGTTCAAATCCTGTTTCAGAGCAAGTCATTCAACTGACATCTACCTCAGTTTCCCTATCTATCACATGGGGATAGTAATAGCACCCCAACCCTGAGTGGTGAAGGTCAGGTCAAATAATACCTGTAAAGCACTTAGTATGGTACCTTGCACATAGTAGGTGCTTACTCCATTCTTGTTTCTTCCCTTCCTCCCTTTAAGGCTCAGCTCATGCACCACTGCCTACAGGGAACCTTCCCTGATCTCCCCCGACTAAGGTGTTGAAGCTCTCCCTCAAACACTTGAAATTACTTATTACTTACTTGGTATATTTTTTGGTATTGACTTATTCCCCAATATTATGTAAGATTTTTGAGGGCAGGAATAGGCTCCTCTGCCTAACTTTGCTAATTAGACACATAATGAGCTCTTAATCAAGGCTTGTTGAATTAATTTCAGATGGTCTTTAAGGTGCCTGGACCCAGGCCCTCTGATTCCAGAGCTCCTGCCACTGTAACCACACTGTTTATTCCCTTCTTGGACATGTGGGAAAAATGAGAACTGGAGAAGGTAAAGGGACTTGGCCAAGATGACACAGAGAAAGGAAGTAGCCCTAGATCCAATATCTGAACCAAGCTCTTCAGCCTCCAAATCCAAGCCCTTCCCCATGAGGCCATGTTGGCAGAGGGGAAGGGAAGGAGAAGGGAAGCAGGCAGGGAAAGCTGTTTCTGCTGTTGGCCGGCTTTCTGTTGCTAGGGCTACAAGAATACTGACTTCACATTAACACTAAGACAGAGGTGTGGGTTCTCACCTGTTTGTTTGGAAAGGAAGTGGGAGGGTTGGAAGTGGTTTCACTCAGGCATATACACCTGGGTATATGCAGGCAAACAGGGCCCCACTCCCACAGGAAGGAGTAAACCATTGCCCTCCAGCCCCCACAGGCTCATCATGGGGCTTCCCTTGTAAAAGTCTATAATCACCTACCCCTATAATCTACAAAATCATAGACTTTCTGACCTGCAGTAAAGTCTTTCCCCCCTACCTGGAAATTAACAGTGGGTTGCTGTAGATGACAGGTACAGCGGAAATAGACCTAGACTTCAGTTCTGGATCTGCCTCTCACTGCCTGTGTGACCTTGGACAAGTCATTTACACTCTCTGGACCTCTGTTTGCTCATCTCTGAAACAAGGAGCTTGGGCTACATAGCCTGGAATAAGGTTTCTCCCAGCTCTCCATCCTCCTCTCCCATTTTCCCAGAGTAAATGGAGGAGATGAAGATACCCCTAGTGTTCAAGTGTCAGAGATCATTGAGACAGGGAGCAGGGGAAGAAGGGAGGAAAAAAGGGAGAGAAGGAAGGAAGGAAGGAAGGAAGGAAGGAAGGAAGGAAGGAAGGAAGGAAGGAAGGAAGGAAGGAAGGAAGGAAGGAAGGAAGGAAGGAAGGAAGGAAGGAAGGAAGGAAGGAAGGAAGGAAGGAAGGAGGGAGGAGGTTTGCCTGGTGGTTTAATAAAGGTTGACTTGAATTGAAATGAAAGGAGTTGCATCTTTGTTGATTAGTCTCCAGTTACTGCTTATAGACCTCAAGTGATGAGGAACTCATTGCCTATCAAGATATTCCATTTCCACTTTGGGATGACTTCAGGTGTCACCAATGAGAAATGTTAGAGGTTGCAGATAAGTCAAGACTGGATGGGAAAAAAACAGAGTAATGTACAGGATGGGAGAAATGAGACTCAGAAGGCTCTAGACATTGAATCAAGTCTAATATAATTAAACTTAATAAAGATAAATGTAAAAAAAAAACCTGGCACTTGGGTTCAAAATTATCAATTTCTCAAGAACCGGATGGAGGAGGCATGTTGAGACAGCCATTTGGGGGAAAAAGATCAAGGGGTCTTAATGACAGTCAAAATGGTGACGTGGTCACCAAACCTAAGTTCTTGTGGATTCTGAGTGCTTTCCACTCTCTGGTGACACCATGGGACTTCTCAGTTGCAAGAAGTTAAATAATTCAAAGGCAACCATCCTCTGCTAAGAATAGAAGGGGACAGCATGACAGAGGGGGCAGGATTTGGAGTCAGTCGGATTTGTGTTCAAACTCTGCCTCTGATAATTAGCACCTATTTGTCCTTGGGCAAATCACTCCCCATTTCTGGGCCTCAGTTTCCCCATTTTTAACCCGAGGCCTCTGAGGTCCTTCCCAGTTTTCAACTGATGAGTCTGGCCCAAGATCATCTGTTACACCATAGTACACTCATCTTCCAATTTGCCCCACATTGAACACAAGAGTTTGAGGGAGTGCAGAGGTGAGTGGAAAGTGAGCTGCCTTTATTTTAATTTTCAGATTCCTGGGATCCTCTCCTCCCCCTCCTGCTCTGGTTACCCAGGAGGAAGAACAAGACTTTCCTTCATGCCTGACGTTAGAATGAGAAGTTCATCCAAAGTTCAGGGATGGAGAATTTGTTCAGAATGGAGCAAAGGGAATGGTAGAATCTGGCCAGAGGAAGGAGCTGGGCCTGGGCAGAGTAGGCAGAGATGAAAAGTAGGAGGAGGATACAGGGAAAACCAGGGGCTCAGGCCTGCAGGACAGGTTTAGGGTAAGCAGGATTCAGAAGACTGGGGCATGAATATGCTGCCTCTGGGAAAGAAGAAGTCATCCATCTTCAGGTTACAATTAGGGTGTATTCTCCAGGTGTTCTGGGAGCTCAGATGATGGTAAAAATAGTTTTCAGGTTGAGAGGAGGGAAGATTGTCACAAGTCCCAATCCTAAATGGACCCTTGACTCCCCTTCATGAATGGAGCCCTTGCTTGTTTTGGGAGTTGGGGGACCTCGTGTCAATCCTGCCCATCCCTTTCACCCTATGTTGAGCCTCAGTTTCCTCCTCTGTAAGATAAGGGGGCTAGACTAGATGGCCTAAAACTTGGATGCCATGAAATCTATGACCTGGTCAAGCTGGGCCCCATCTCCCACCACCCTACATTGGGACATGTTGAGAGTCCTCTGACTAGAATGCAGAGCTCTGTGTCTCAGAATCCTGGCTACCCATCCAGGCGCAGAGCTGGTGCTTTCTCCTCCCCAAAACCTTCCCCAATTTCTTGACCTTATACACACACAGACCTCTCAACTTCCTCCAGTAGAATGGAAATTCTTTGAGGGTAGGGACTTTGTGCTTGTGTTTCCAGTACTTGGAACTGAGTAGATGCTTCATAAATCTAGTTGAACAGAATGGAATGGGATGGGATGTGATAGGATGGGATGGGATGGGATGGGATGGGATGGGATGGGATGGGATGGGATGGGATGGGATGGGAAGGGGCTGAAGAAACCAACTTAGTAAAGGCTTATTCATTGAACATAGAAATAATCACAATTTAGGTGTAGAAGCCTCTAATGGGGAAGCAAGAGCACAAATCCTTCTAAAAGGACAAAAAGTAGGAAATCAAGACAAAGACTGATTTTTTTATGCTGTGGCAAGGGAGAAGGGAATTCTGCTCTTGTGGCTTGACCTGCCCTCCTGGAGGGAAGGGGAGAAATAACTTAAGGAATGAGGCCAAGGAGGAGAGGGAAATAGGGATGTTGCCAAGGAGGAGAGGAAACATCTTGTTTATCATGCTCCAGAGTTAGAGGACTATGGAAAGAACCTTACAATGTCAGAGCTGGGAGTGGGGGCAGCTTGTAACAGGAAATGTCAGACCTTGGAGATGAACCTTAGGACAGACAATGTCAAAGCTAGGGGTAGAGATTGGGGGCTTGGAACAGGGAATGTCAGACCTGGAAGAGAAATTAGAATAGGGAATGTCAGAACTGGAAGAGACCTTAAAGCAGGGGATGGCACACCTGGGAGAGTCCTTAGAACAGGGAATGTCAGAGCTGGGAGGGAACTTAGAACATGGAATGTCAGAGCTGGAAGCAACTTTAGAACATAAAATATCAGAGGTAGGAGATATTTTAGAACAGGGGATGGCAGAGCTGGGAAGAGCCTTGGAATATAGGGTGGCAAAGGCGGGAGGGAGTTTAGAACAGGAAATTTCTGAGACCTTAGAACGTAGAACTTCCAACATGGGAGGGATCTTGGTAGAGAGAAAGCTAGAAAACAGAATGCCCCAGAAACTATCCACTTAACCTCTTCATTTTCTAGATGAGAGCACTGAGATCATAAAGGGGACATACTTTGTGCCAGGCTACACAGAGTGTTAGAGACAGAGTCAGGACTCAAAGTCAGGTCTCCTGCCTCCCTGCTCACTGAGCTACATTGCCTCCTCTGACATCTCAAGGTGAGAAATGTGAGAAAGACCTCACCCCCTCCTCCCTCCACCTGCCCCCCTGCCCTGTCCTCTGGGCTCCGGTCAAGCCAAGCTTCTGTACTCGGGAGGTTCAATAAGCAGGAAAGGGGTACTTCCCTCATCCCCCTGCCTAACCCAGGGGACCTCTGATCCTTACTGCTTCCCTTCCTGCCTCTCCATCTGTTCAGTTAGGGAAAAGGAGAGAGGAAACACAAACACTTAATTCCTAATCTAATCAGCCCTCCTCTGCCTAATTGCCACACTCCTGGGCTCAGAGGAAGACTGACTTCCTGGAGAGAAGGGAAGGGGAGCAGACACCAGGGCAATGACTCCTTTCTAGGACAGGTCCTACCCAGAAGCAGAGCCAGCGTCCAGCGACTTTGGAAACCCCACTCTCCCACAGATACCTCCTTTGTCACCACTGTCACACTGCGCACAATTTATGTATCTGTCTCATGTCCCTTATTCATCCGGAACTTCCAAAGGGTTAAAGTCATCTTCTTGTCATTCATCTTTTCTATCACCCTGCCTGAAACTCCACTATTAGAAACTGACTCCTTTGGGTTAAGCCATTCCCTCCTTGGGAGCAGAAGAAAGTGTGAGAGTCAGATTCGAGAGACCTGGGTTCCAGTTCCCATCATCTGCACATGGGATGTGGTGATCAAATCCTGCTTATGCAATGGAAGCTGGCTCTGGAGGGAACCTGAGTTAAAATCCTGACTCTGTCCCTGTGTCTGTGAGATCCTGAATGTCTCAGTTTCTTCCATCTCTCACCTCCATGCCAGGGCATTCCCCCATCCTGGGATGGCACTCCCTCCTCAGCTCTGCTTTCTCTTCCTTTAAGAGGTAAGTCAACAGCCATGTTCTGCATGAAACCTTTCCTGCTTCCCCAAATGCTAATGCCCACTAACCTCACTATCTTTAATTTAACAGAGAGAGAGAGACAGAGACAGAGACAGAGAGAGAGACAGAGACAGAGAGAGACAGACAGAGACAGAGAGGTGGGGGGTGGGGGGGGACTTTTAAAGCAGAGAGGCAGCACTAGATAGAACTGGGCTTGGAGCCAGGAGATTTGAGATCCAGTCCAGGTTCTGATACTAACCAGTTGCATGATCTTCTTGCGGATGAGGAGACTAAGGCCGGCACATTATGACATTCCCTGCATTACATAGGTAGGGTCCAAAGTGGGATTCAAAGTCAGTTTCTCTGACTGAGTTCAATACTCTACCTTGCTGTCTCAGTATCAGGGGAGCAGGGCAAGAGTCTCAAAAGAAGAGAAAGACAAAGTGAGTCATAGAAAGTGGGATTTAGAGACTTGGTTGTGTATGGGTATGTTTGTCTCTGTGCATAACTATGAGGTGCTTTCTCCATAAAGACAGGATTATCACCATTTTACAGTTGAGTAAACAGAGAAGAGAATGGTTTCCCCATTGGTGCAGCTGAAAGAATGCCAATCAAATGCCAGTGTAGGAATATAATGGAAGAGGACTGTGCTTTAAGAAAGGGCAAATGGCTTCAGAGAAACCCAGGAAGACTCGTATGGACTGAAGCAGAGGGAAGTGAGTGGAACCAAGACAGCAAAGTCTACAAAAACAGCAACGCTGTAAAACAAACAACCTGGAAAGTCTTCAGAGCTGTGGTCACGGTAATGACCATCCACTCTCCCAGAGGATTCATGATGGAGCATGGTGCCCATACCCCAACAGAAAGGTGAAAGCGTCTCAAGATACAGAATGAGACAGGTATGTTTGGACATGGTCAATGGGGAATTTTGTTGGTTTGTTTGACTGTAATTATTTGTTGGAAGGGTTTTGTTTTACTTTCCCTCTGCCCCCTGGAAGGGGGAAGGTAGAAAGGAGAAAAACAGCTAAATATTTGTTAATTAGAAAAAAATGTTTCATTTTCAAAAAAATGGATGAATGCCAATCTTGAAGGCATGAGGTAGACATCATAATGCCAACTCTGTCATTCAGTACTTGTGTGGAGCAAATCACCTTACTCTCAGGGCTCCAGTATTCCCTTTCATAAAATGACAGGTTGGAACTGGCTAGCCCTAGAGCTGGAGTCCAGCTCTAGACCTATGATCCTAGGAACTGTGGGTAGCAATATTCAAACCCAGCTTCTCAGATTGGAGATGCACCTGCCTATGTGGGAACACAGAGACATCTGTACCTGTATACATAAATACCTGTGCTACACCTGTGAGCTTATACCTGTGTCTCTATGAGAACAAACTTTTGGAGAAATTTATATGCACTGTAAGATACCTAGGCATGCATATATTTGTATTTTCTACCTGTGTCTACACTTGTGTGTGTATACTTCTGTAACTGTCCTGTCACACACCTGGATGTCTGTATATCAGTAAATTACACCTTTGTGTTCCTGTTTGCATATATCATTGTGTGCCTGTAATTTTGCACACACATGGCTTTAGAAGACTGGATTTAAATCCTATCTTATTTATTGCTTGTGTGACCTTGGGGAAGTCACTTCCTTCCCTGGGCCTCAACTTCCTCATCTGTAAAAAGTGGACTAGATGACCCCTGAGGTCTCTTCTACACTACAGCTCTCATCTATAGTTCCCTCCACCTCCCTGGCCTCAATTTCCTCATCTGGAAAATGAGGTTATAATAACTGGTCTCTGAAGCACCACTCAGCTCTAAATCCTCTGAGTTGTATGTACACCCAGGTCTAAAGATGACCCCTCACCCTCTGTGGCATTGAGCACTGAGGTTTCAGCTGGGGATGGAGCTGTCTCAAGAATGCCTCAGCCACGTTTGGAATAGAGAATGTCCAGGGGTCCCAGGCCTGACTCACAGACCAATCAGGGCTCTCCCCTCCTAATTCCCACCAGGCAAATCCATGCTGGCTAAAGACCAGAGCTGCTTAATCCTGAAGGGATTAGAGGCCTCTAACATCCAAAACACAATCTACCAATCTGGGCCCAGATTCCCTGGACAACTCATGGAGACCCTGCGGGCCCTGAATTCCCTTAGCTTTGACTTTGAACGGGACCATCCAAACCCCTGGAGCATGAGATTTAGAGCTGGGCAGGGCCTTCCAGCTCATACAGACCAGGGTTGTCAAACTTAGGGCTGGGGGGCCCTAAAATAAGCCTCAAAACTCCTGAGTTCATCCAGAATCCAGTTAAAATGTCTTTGGGAAATGTTTAACAAAAATATAGTCGGACATGGATAATGTAAATTTGTGGTTTTCTAAGTCAATCTACTACCAGAAGAAATCTGTTTCTATTGAAGTTTGGAGCTGCTGAATTATGAAAGGCCCCCTCATTTTACAGATGAGGAGGCTGTGGCAGAGGGAAGTGATCCAGCCAAGTGATGCCAGCAGTCAGCTGGGATGCCAAGCTCAGGCCCTGCAGAGCACAACTAGGATTCGAATCCCATTACTCAAGTGACAGTCTCCTGAGGTTTCTGCTTCCTCTTGTGTAAAATGAGGGAGGTTAGCTTAATGACCTCTGCAGGCTCTTATGGATTGAGAGATGGAACCCTTAAAGTTTTACAAAGTGCTTCTTCTCTCCCAGCACCTCCATAAGGAATGCAGCTGAAGTATTCCTGTGCCCATTTTACAGAGAAGTCAACTGAGGTTCAGAGAGGTGACCCAGATGAAAAGCATCCAAGCTGGACACTCTGTAAGTGTTTATGGATGAGGGCAGGAGAGCCCTTGAGCACTGCTCACTGACATCAGATAATCAGAAGTTGCTAAGGGCCAGCTATAGTGAGGTATGCCTATATCCAGACTTGGACTGCTCTCTGACCACTAGGAGGGAGATGCTGGGTCAAAAGGGGTGGGCATCCAGGGCCCCAAAATCCCAGAGACCCATTCCATCTCCCAAATGCTTTCAGGCTTGTAAAGGGCTTCCTGATCACAAGCCCTCAAAAGGAGGCAGGATAAGCATTGTATCTGGGGCAACTGAGTCTCGGAGAGAGGAAATGACTTTCCTACAGTCACACTGTTAGAAAGGGTTTGCATCAGTATTCAACCTCACTGCCTGCCCCTCCAAGTCTCCCCTCTCTGAATTCATGTAGGAAAGATGAAGACAAGGAGGTAAGTCAGGACTTTGGATGTTCTATCCCCCAAGCCTCTGATGTTAGGCTATAATGGAAAAAGCACCCACAACAGCATCCAAAGAGCATTAATTCTAGGGTCAAATGGCCTGGGTTCTAATACTGTCTCTGATGCTTATTACCTGTGTGAAGGGAATTATGAGTTTCATATCAATTGATACATATAATGAATATTGTGTAATGTAATATAATGTAATGAATTATTCTCAGGCAGCTCTGAGAAATCTAATCAGTATATTCACTACACATATATCAATTAATATGAAAATCATAATTCCCTTCACATGTGTATGACCATGTTTAGATCACTCCATGCGCCTCAGTTTCCTCACCTGTAAAATGAGGGAGTAGGACCAAGTGGCCAGATCTAGGATCCCAAGTCACTTCCCCTGTTCTGGGCCTCAGTTTCTCCATCTGTAAAAATAAGGGGGTTGGATTAGATGGCCTCTGGTGGTCTGTTTAAACTGGGTGTGAATACTGTCCCTGTCACTTACTTAAGGTCTGACCTATCCCAGGGAGGACCCTGGCCCTCTCCGGTATTCAGTTTCCTTCTAATTAATAATAAGGAAAAATTGAGCAAGAGGCAGAACAGCCTAATGGATAGCGAGCTGGACTTGATTTGAATCATGGATTCAAATCCTGCCTCTGACACTTAATAGTTATATGACCCTGGGCAAGAACACAGCTTCTCTCAGTCTCACTTTCTTCATCCATAGAATGAGTGTTAAAAAGCCCCTGCCTGAACGGTTGTTGTAAGGATCAGATGAGATTTAAAATCTCTATGGAAATGAGAGCTATTCTTAGGATAATCGATTTAGAGTCAAAGAGACCTCAGAAGTCACCAGATCCAACCATCCTCCTTCATCTTAAGAGAAGAAATGAGACTGAAAGGAATGAAGTCAACCCCACTGGACAGATGGGAGGGGTTCGATTTAAACCCAGGTCCTCTGACCCTAGAATAAGGGCTCTCTCCCATTAGGCCACTTCCAGCTTTGAAGTCCTGCCATTACATGATTCTGTGACCTTGGCTTCCCAGCTTCACCTTCCTTGGGCTCAATGAATCAGCCCAGACAGTGGGGGATCCCAGGCCCAGTGACGTGAGGCTGAGCTCAATCACTCCAAGCAGACAGAATTTCTGAATGTTCCCTTTACTGGAGACAGAGCACCCAAGAGAGAGGGAATCCCCAAGGATGCATTGAAGATGACACAGAAGAGAGAGAAAGAGGGAGAGAAAGGTGGGGAAGGGGGAGGGGGAGAGAGAGAGAGAGAGACAGAGAGAGAGAGAGAGAGACAGAGAGACAGAGAGAGACAGAGAGAGAGAGAGAGAGAGAGAGAAGGAGGGGGAGAAGGGGGAGAGAAGAGTGAGGAGAGGGGAAGAGAGGAGGGGAGAGAGGAGGAGAGACAAAGAAGGAAAGAGGGGGAAGGGAGAGAGAAAGGAGGGGAGAGAGGGGGAGAGGGAGAGAGAGATAGAAAGAGAAAGGAGAGGAGAGGAAAAGAGAGGAAAGGAGGGGAGAGGAGAGGAGAGGGGAGGAGAGGGAAGGAGAGGGGAGGAGAGGGGAAAGGAGGGAGGGGAGGGGAGAGGAGGGGAGGAAAGGGGAGGGGAGCTGCTGCCAGGAATGACAAGGTCCTTGCCCCCAAAGCCAAACCCTGGAAGAACTACACAGGACAAGATGTGTGAATCCTCAGCCTGCTCACCGCTGAGGCCCTAGCATTGATATCAACCTTGATCCCAGACCCCAGTCTCTTTCCAGCAAGAATCTGGGGAAGAGGAAGGTACCCCTTAGGGCATGGTGGGTTTCTGGGATGCCTAAGCCTTGAGCCCTAGAGGCAAAACAGGATGCTGGAAAGAGCACTTGATTTGGAGTCTGAGGACCTAGGTGCACTTCTTAGCTGTATGACTTTGGGCTATATCTCTCTGAGTTTCTTCATCTGTAAAAGAAGAGGTCGGACTGGTTAGTGTCTGAGGTCGCCCTGACTCTAAGCCTCATGCTGCCATTCATGTGCACACCCTCTCCCCACTCAAGCACTCTCATATTCTGGCCAAAAAGCTGGAGCCCCCTCTTGGGCCCTGGAACTCTCCTATTCCCCATGCCCCAAACCCTGGAGCAACACATTCCAGGAGTTTCTGTCCCTCTCCCCCTCCAGGTGCCAGCCCCAGGCAGTTGTAGCTGATCCAAGTTTCCAGCCCAGGGGAGCAGCACCAGAAAGCAGAGGGGTTGCCTCCAAACCCACCATCAGCTCTGTTCCATGTACCTATACTACACTCAAAGACATAGTGGAAGAAAGGTTTAGCACACCCATAACCCAAACACAAATGCTCAGAGATGTCCAGAGGCACTCAAAAACACACAGAAAAAACCCATTCTCACAAAGACCAACCTTCCCACACACACACATGCACACACAATCACAAACACACATCAGAAGCACACAGTAGCATTAAGGCACATGCTCACACTCACACAAACACACAGTCACAAATCTAATACATACAAACCACACAAAAATATGCACACTCTCAGAGATCAAAGCCACACACATATAAACATATTATCATAAGTCTAGATGTGAAAATCATACAATACCATAAAGATGTGTGCATACACATATAAACATACACATGTTACACAAACACAAGCCTATTCTCTTGTCTACCCAGCACAATCATTTCCACTCTGCCCTCTCTTCTCTGCTAGTCAAACAATAACAGGGACATCAAAGAACCAGGGGCATCACAATAGACATAGCAAGGCTGTCTCCAGGATGCCCCAGAGTGTCACAACACATAGATGAATGATCGGCACATTATCCATCATGGATGGAGAAAGGGACCTGAGAGGGCAGCAGAGTCTGAGCTAAGGGACATTCAGGCACATGACAGACGTTTTCAGAGACAAGGATTCTGTGAAGGAGAAAGTACCTCAAGGGAGGTCATCTGGTCCAGGCCCCTGCCTCGGAGCAGATGAGCACCTTACCATCTGGATCGGTTCCTCAGCCTACCTAAGGCTAGCACTTCTTGTCCCAATGACAAGTAACTAGTCATCTAGTTCATTATCTAGTTATCTCCTCCCCAGAATCATGCATGAACCTCAGACACCATTCAACATACAGCTTTCATTAAGTCCCTGTGGCCCCATAACTCGGATGGGTATGGAAAGTCTAGACAATTGTGTTTTGGAGTCTTACAGAAAAAGAGGAAGTATACCCTCAAGGGATGCCCAGACAAGCATGTAGACATGCTAGGATGCCCAGAGTTGGGTCAAGGGAGACTCACACCCCTCAGCTGTTCCAAAGATGCAGACCCCTCTCCAAGAGCTCAGCTAACATCCACCCCTTGTCGGGTGAATCTAATCTGCGTTGGTCTCACCTGGTCTCATACACAGACCCAAAATCGATCTTCAAGGCCCAGCCTTTAATGACACCTCCTCCATGAAGCCTCCTGTGACTGGCTCAGTCCTGACTGGTCCCTCCCTTCTCTGAGTGGCTACAGACTCAGTCGGCACCACACAATTAACACCTTATTACATACTGCCTTATTCTCTAATTATTCTCGGCACCGCACAATTTAACACCTTATTACAGGCGGTTTTGCTTTCTAATTGTTCCATGCATGTGTTTCTTGCCTCCCCAACTAAGCTAGACTCGCTCTTTGCCTTCTCTCGCTCTGTCTCCAAGCCTCAGGACAGAGCTGGGACCACAGCAGGCGCTCAGTAACTTCTTATTGACTGAATGATAACAATATTATTCATATTTCCATAGTACTTGAAGGGTTATCATAAGAACTGGCATTTATGGAGTGCATTAAGGTGCCACATGGTGCCACTCGCAAAGCATCTACTAAGCATGATGTACCTTAAGTTACCTGAGCCTCAGTTTCCTCCTGTGTAAAATGAAAAGCCTGAACTCTACATAGTCTCTACCAGCTCCAGATCTAAGGGCTTGAATCACTTCATCTCTCTGGATCTCAGTTTCCTTCTCCTCGAGGCTCCATTGTCCAGCAGCAGTTCTGCTGTATAGGCTAATGTGCTTGTGGCAAGATTTCAGAAGAAAAGAGCTACTCTGGGACTCCCCAGGGCTGGGCAGGCAATGAGGAAACATGACACATTGGCAGAGAGGCCAGTGGAGGAAAGGAAAGACCAGCCTCTGCTTCAGTAAGCCCACCTTCCCCTTGGGCCTCCATGAGAGACCACTTCAGCCAAGAGACAAATGCTATGACTCCTAGCACACCCCTTGCCAATCCTTCAGCTTATCTGCAGAAAGAGTCTCTATGCTTCCAGTATCCACAGTGTACTCCTGGGTTTCCCATCAGCCCTTGGAATCCCTGGGTGACCTCCCAGCTTCAGAGACAAATCTTTCTGATCAGCTACCATCTCCTTGGCCAAACCCTAACCACTACCCCGTGTCCACCTTCCCAAAGACCCAGCTCAGAGATTCAGTTTCCCCATCTATAGAAAAAAGAAGGTACTGGCCTTCATGTTCTGTAAGCCTCCTCCTAACTCTGACATTCTATGTCCTAAGGTCCCTCTCTGTACTAACATTTCATGTTTAACAATCTCCTCCCCAAGTTCTGATATTCTCTGTTCTAAGGCCCCTCCCAGTTCTGATATTTCATGTTCTAAGGTCCTTTCCAGTCCTGGGATTCTCTGTTCTAAGATTTCTTCTAGCTCTGGCATTCTGTGTTCTAAGGGTCCTCCCAGAAAGAAAGATCCCCCAGCACTAAACATCTGGGTCTCACATCCCCAGTATCACCAGAGATCACCCATCACTGATTACAAGTATGCTATCCATCTATGATGTACTATCCACAGCAGCCAGTGGAGGGGAGAAAGGCAAAGAACTATTGCCATCCCAATCCCAGGCATCCCCAAGAGAGAAACAGACAGGCTGATGAACAGAAAGTGACAGATGGATAGATCAGAGAAAGTCTACCACTGAGTCACTGACCATTCCATAGAGGTCCCTGACACCTCAGCCCCCAAAGAAGAATGATCACCAGAGTACTGAACTGACCCTCTTCTCCTTTCTGAGCTAGAGAGGGGATCACTGGGCATCAGAAGCTCCTTCCCCAGACCATGGGCAGCAATCTGTCCCTAGTACCTGCTCACATCTGGTCAAGGAGATCCTCAGAATGCTAATGCCCCCAAGCTGTCAGTGGTGGCCACTGCTTCCTCCCAAGATGCACCAAGTCCTTGGCCAGACCTCAGCTCTGTCCTCCTCTCTCCTTAGCCCTGGCAAGGGAATGAAAGGACATCAGTTACTCCCACCAGGACATTGGTCCTCCAGGGGAACTGACTCTATCCCAGGCCCAGGGATCTAGGATCTATCAGAGAATGGAGAAAGCAAAGGCAGAGTCATGTCAGAAGAAACCACAGCATATGTAATCAGAGGGTGCTGGAGCTGAGAAATGCCTTAGGGATTATCTAATCCAATCTCTTCATTCTACATGTAAGGATGTTGGAAAGGATCCCAAGGTCACACAGGCTGAGCTGGGGCTAGGATCAGAGGAGCATAGATGAAAAGCTGGAAGGGAGCCCCACCCCCTCATTTTACAGATAAGGAAAATGAGACCCAGAGAGGTTAAAGGATTTGCCTAGGGTCACACAGCTAGTTAAGTATCCTAGACAGAATTCCAACCCAAGTACAGCATTCTCTGTACTACCTCCCCTCCCTCCCTCAACCCAAAATCTCCTAGATTTCAAGTCAGAAGGGACATTAGATGCCATCTGGTTCAACTCGTTTTAGAAAGGAAGAAAGCAAAGGTCAGAAAAGTTACATGACTTGCCTAAGGTCACACAGGAAGGATCCTACTTATGGAATTATAGGCTCATATATCTAAAGCTGTAAGAGATTCAGAGGCCATTTAGTCCCTCCCTTTCATTCTAGAGATGAGGAAACTGAGGCCAAGAGAAGTTAAGTGATTTGTCTACAATCATGCAGATTGTTATAGGCAACAGAACTGGGATTAAAATTCAAGTCTTCCCAACTCTCAATTCACACAGCTCCTTTACACAGGTAGGAGTAAAGGCCCTCTCTGGTCATCCAGAATGAGAGTTGGCAAGGCTTAGAGTCAGGAAGATGGACCAGATACCTCCCAGTCCTAGGTTTCAAAGGCCATGTCTACAGGGCTGATGAGGAGAGAAGGTCCATCCAAGATGGGCAGCTATCCAGCCACCTAATCCACCAGCTCCTCCCACCCCAAGCTTACCCAGCACAGGGTTGAAAAATCCAAATGCTATGTCACCATGCTGACCACCATCTCCACTTTTCTATTTGGATCTAGATACTTTGCTCTTAATAAGTGCCTTTTCATTCATTCATTCACTCACCATTTCTCCAAACTCTCAGAGGGTCAAAGGGGATCAATTGGAAGTCCCCTTGGATTCATCCTAGTCTCCATAAATGGAGCAGCCTTCCCTCAGCTCAACCAGATCCATTCTAATCTTTTTTTCAATCACAAAGCAGGACCCCTCTCCCTCTCCTTAGGGAACCCATCCTGATAAACCTGCCCTCTACTCAATGCCTGCTCCCACCCTTCTCCAACATTTAAGTAGTACCTGCATATACTCACCTCCACAACTGGGGCTGCATATTTCTCTGTCATGGTACCCCTGCCTGTTAGACCATGTCATCATGTGGACCTGACCAGGCTGCTCTTCTCCTCCTCTCAGAAGTCTGCAATGGCTCTTTACTGCCTGCAAGCAGCCTAATCTCAGATTTCCTAGGCCATGCATTCAAAACTCAATTTCAGACTCCTTGGCCAGCCATTCAGGTTCTCTCCCTTAGTTTCAGCCTTACTGTTTTACTTTCTTGCACTCTGGGAACAAACCAAATAAGACTTCTTACTGTACCTGCGTTGGGCTGCCCCACATCTGTGCTTTTACTAGTGCTGTTCCCCATGCCAGGAATGCCCTCCCTGCTCATCCCATTCCCATCCCTACTTCCTGAATTCTTAAATCATTCTTTAAAAGGATAGGAAGTAGACCTGTGACTTCACTGAAGGAGGAAACTTTCTCCACCCAATGTATAGCTTTGAATAGCCCTAGTGAGTTGCCTGGGACTCTGAGAATACATTGACTTGACCTTAGTCGCAGCCATAGCTGCTATATGTCAGAAGTGGGACTTGAATACAGATCTTCCTTCAAACTGAGGCTAATTCTCTAGGGTTGTTGTGAAGAAAAAAAAAAAACGATCATTTTGCAAACCTTAAAGGTGGCAACGTGACTACAGTAACTAGATTAGAGGTAGGAAGACTCATCTTCATGAGTTCAAATTTGACCTCAGACACTTATTAGCTGTGTGATCCTGGGCAAGTTACTTCATCCTGTTTGCCTCAGTTTCCTCACCCATAAAATGAGCTGGAGAAGGAAATGGAAAGCCACTCCAGTATTTCTGGCAAGAGAACCCCAAATGGGGTCACCAAGGATCAGACATAACTGAAGAACAACCACAAAAGCAGGATGGAAATGTTAGCTATTAGGGTCATGACTGTATACCATGCAGCCTCTCTGGAGACATCTTTTAAAATCTGATTCTAAGGTCACTGCTTCCCTGATGCCCCAACAACCACCTTTAACCCTTTGACTGCCCTTCTTCAATTGACTTCTCACGATAATATTGTGTATTTTCTTTACTAGTGTGTTATTCCCTGCCCCATCGCCAGATGGAAAGCAACAGAATGAAAAAGTTCCTTGAAGGCAAAGATTGTTTCATTCTTTGTCTTTGTAGCCCCAGCACCTAGTTTGGTGCCTGATACATAGTACATGCTTGATAAGTGCATGTTAAAAATTGTTCTAACATGTAATTGGTAAAAATAAAATATTATTCAAAATGTTATAAATATTATAAAATAATAAATATTTTTAAAATAAAATATTATAAAATTTATTATAAAAATGCATCTTGGTTAATTTAGCTCCATGAAGGCAGGAATAATAAATTAATTAAGCTATGTATCTCTTTCCCCCAGTCTACCACTAATGCTCTGTATAGAGTAAGTGGTTAATGAAAGTTTGGTAAGCTGAGTTGACTTGTAGAAGGAGACCTGGGCTCGTCTAATCTCCTGCCCTCATTGAGCAGAATGTGAGGTCCCTCTCTCCTTCCTGAGTAAGCCAGTTCTCCACACCCAGCCTGCCCTCCCCATCAAGACCAAGGAAATGACCATCTTCCCACCATCAAACTAGATGCTCCATGAAGGAAAGGCTGCAATTAGACCCCAAGGAAAAGAGCCAAGACTCCCTCCTTCAAATCATAGGTTAGGGCTCTTCCAGGAAGCCCACTGTCACAACTCACATTCCCCGCCTTAGGACCACAAGAGCTCACTCCTCAACATTCCAATGCACAGCTTTCCCCCTGGCAGTCTCTTTCCTTCCCTGCATCATTCTCTCCCCCTCCCAATGCTTAGCTCTGAGCTCTATGAGACTCAAGGTGTTGTGAGGTACTGCCAAATAGATGTCCATTTCCTCTCCCTGGGCCTCAGTTTCCTCTCCTGTAAAATGAGGGAGTTGGACTGGACGACTTCAGAGGTCTCTTCCAATTCTAGATTTATAACTCTATGATCCTAAATCACTTCACTTCCCTAGGTCTCAGTTTCCTGATTTGTAGAACTTGGATTTCAATGGTCTCTGTGGTCCTTTCCAGTTCTTAGAGCTATGATCCCTCCTATTATAAACAAACTAACAGATGCCAGAGCTAGCTTCACACACATACACACACACACACACACACACACACACACACACACACACACACACACACACACCCTCCATGAGACCCACTCCCACCTACCAGCTCAGTGAGTATGGAAGACTCCTGGCTGATCTCCAAGCCTGGTCTGTACCAGGCTTTCCTTGGCTCCCAGGCCCCATCAGTCCTGTGGCTGAGCCCTGTAGCCAGATATCCATTCTAACCCCAGTGCCTGTGAATCCCTCCTCTGTTATCAACCACAGACCCCTTTTCTCATCCACAAACAAACAGGGTGTTGAGTAACGAATTGCCTTCGGTCCCAAACACAAGACAAGATCTATTCCCCATGGCCCTAGCACCCCCCCACCCATCTAGGCATTGGCACTGCCCCCTTTGAGGTGGTCTCTACCCCTGCCCAGGCTTAGGGGAGACTAGCACCCAAACAAGATGAGACATGTCCTGGAATGAGTGGGGAGCGGTCCTGCCAAATCCACCCCAGCCCTGGGAAAGAGGCTTGAGGGTTCCTAAAAGTAAGGAGGGGAGAGGATAAATAGAGGGCTTTCAGGCTATATGCCTCCTTCTTTCTCTCCCCTGTTCTTCCTCTTATTTCCCAAACTTCCCTGCTCTCTTCCTTCTCTCTTTTCTCCTCTATTTCTCTTTATTACCCTTTCCTTCTTTGCTTTACTCATCTTTCCCAATTACTACCTTTCCTATCTCTTCTTTGTCTATCTCTTCTCTTCCTTCCCCTTTCCTTCCCTCTCTTCCTTTCCTTTCCTTCTAACTCACCCTCCCCTCCTTCAACAGTAGCTCCTAACAGCCTTGTGGATACAATATCAATTCATCTGTTTGGAATTTCTAGCCCGTCACAAGCTGACCAACTCCTTACCTTTCCGGTCTAATTACATACATTCTGCCTCTGGGATCCGACTCTGCTGACCTGGACGTGCACGTATCCTTCCATCTCTCTGCCTTTTCCATGGCTAGAATTCCCTCCCTCCATACCTCTACCTCTAGAATCTGTGGCTCTATTCAAGACTCAGCCGAACATTACCTTCTGCAGGACCCCTCTCTTGGAGTATGCGAGGTCTTTACCTCCCATGACCACAACCAGTTTGTAATCATTTGCTCTATACTATGCATATATTTTTAAGGAGCAACATTGTTGCTCCCCTTTGAATATAAGCCCCTGGAGGGGCTGGATCATGCTATTTCAAACTGACAACAATTGTTTCCTTTTTAGCATCATCCGTCCATGGTCTGACACAGAGAAACACTTCATAAATTCTAGCTACCGGCCTGCCTGCCTGGTTCTCCCCTTCTCTCTCTCTTCCCCTCTGTTCCAAGCCTACCTCTCTCTATTTTTCACATCTCCCCCTCCTTCCTCTCCCTTTTCATCTCTAGCATCTGGGGCCCCAAGAGATGAAGCCAAAAGTCGCAGGGAGGAGATTCAAACGCAGATTCTCGGAGCCCAGATCTAGCACCGTTCTCTCTCAGTCGGCAATCTGGATAAAAGCAAGAGGCCTGAACAGAAGCTTTTCCACAGTAGGGAAAGGGGTCTCTTCCTCTCCTTTTAATCAGAAGTTAAGGTCCACCTCCTCCAGGAAACCCACCCACATTAACCCCACAATCCCCTTCTCCACCTCTCCCCTTCCTCAACTATGGAATTTTCATATCTCTAAAAGTCTCTTTGTATTGATTCTCCAGTAATCCAGCTACTCTGTCCTATTAAGTTAGAAGCCCCTGAAGAGTGAACTATAGACATGCTTACTAGATAGAGCACCAGGCCTGGAATGAGGAAGACCTGAGTTCAAATCCAGCCTCAGGTATTTACTAGCTTTGTAATCTTGGGCAAGTCACTTAACTCTGTCTGCCTCAGTTTCCTTATCTGTAAAATGAGCTGGAGAAGGAAATGGCAAGTCACTCTAGTATCTTTGCCAAGAAAACCCAAATAGAGTCATAAAGAGTTAGACATAGCTGAAACGATTAAACAGCAACAACAGAATCCTCTTTACCCCCATCCATCCCTTGCGCCTGACACCAGGCTCTGCATCTGTCAGGGATGCTCATGAAATGTACCCATCATCAATGATATCAGAAAATGTCAAGGCTGGGAGGGACCTGAGAGAGCATCTTATCCAGTTTATTCTTCTGGTCATTTTACAGATAGGTAAACTGAGACCCAGAGAGGCAATGACTTGCCTGAGATCACACAGCTAGTGAGTGACAGAGTCAGGATTCAAATCCAGATCTTCAAGCTCCAAATGCAATGCCATTCCCCATGATGCTCCCCTGCTTTCATCAGATTGGGGAGGAGGGGCAAGAGAAGACTTTTTTCCTCAAAGAATCAGCCCTTTTAGGTCCTATTCATTCAACAAGTATATGCTGACCACCTTTGGAGGAGGCCCAGCCCCAAGGGGAAGGCAAGAGAAGGTAAAGGCCTAATCTGCCCAGAACCATAGCTTTAGATATCAAAAGGATCCTAGAAACCATCAAGTCTAATCAATCTTCTAATTTTACAGAGAAGGAAACTGAGAAATGAAGTCATAAGGTCATAGGACTCTAGAGAATCCTAGGATCTAAGAGTTGGAAGGAATCTACAGGTCCTATAGTCCAATCTTAATTTTACAGATGAGGAAACTGAGACAAGAGGTGACTCACCTAGGCCTACATGGATAGTATCAAATGCAGTCAGAATTTGAACCCAGGTCCTGTTTCCAAATCCAATACCTTTTTCTCCCTCCATACCATATGCCTCTCATAAGAGGATATGAGCACCATCCACAGAACAAGTCAAACAAAGGCATGCATAATGTAGTGTAGCAAATCCCGGGACAGAATTCAGGTCTGGGTTCCAGTCCTAGCTCTGCCCCTCACTGGCCGAATGACCTGGGGTGACAAAATCACAGAATTCTGGAGTGAGAAAAGACTTCAGAGGTCATCTCATCTAAACCAGCTCCATCCCAAAATACCCAAAAAGTGGTTTACTTCAATGAGGCTCAGTTTTTCTGTCTGTCAAATGGGAATCATAATCCCTGTCCTCCCTGGGTCCTTGTCCAGAATCAGTGAGATAGAATGGGAGCTTCTTGAAGCCAAAGACTATTTCATTTCTGTCTTTGCCTGCTCAGCTTCTAGCCTAGGGACCAACACATAGTAGGTGATTTATAAATGTTTTCGTACATATAGTAGATGCCTAATAAATGCTTAAGTAGGTTTGGTAGGTGCTTAATAAATTGCTAAGAGTTGCCCAGAAGGAGCAGGCAGAGATGGTTTGCCAATCGACTCTCAGGAGGAGATGCCTCTGACATAGAAGCTCCCTGAGGACCAGAATTTTTGTGTTTTTCTAGTACCACACGTGGCTGAGAAAAGGTGCATAATAAGTGCTTATTCACTGGTTGGTTGATTTACTTCAGAACCCTGTGCTTGGTACTAGAAAAGAATACAAAGTTTAGTTAGGACTTCGTCTCTAACCTCATAATCACTCAACAAGCATTTATTAAGTGTCTACTATATGCAAGACATTAGAGACATGAAGACAGCCCCACTCTCTCAAAGAGCTTAAATTCTACTCATAGCCCTGGGGCACACCAAGGGGATGAGACCCAAACATGGACAACTTTAAGTGTTAGTTGATCAACTGACTGATGGATGATGCTTTTGGTTAATTTTAAAGGTCTGTACATAAAACTTCGTTATCTGTTATGCATTACAACTCAAAGGATGCGGAGGTAGACTGTGAAACTGAAGCCTAAAGCGGGGGGAGCCCCTGCCCTGAGGTAACACAACTGTTTAGTGGAAGAAAACCAGTGTTCCCTCTGATATACATTACTGCTTACACTCAGCTGTGTGACCCTTAACTTCTCTGGGCCTCAATTTCCTCAGCTATGAAATGGAAAAATAACAGCACCTATCTCAAAGACACATTCAAGAGATCAAGTGGTAATATACAGATTGTCCCCAAAAAAGACTTTGGATATGCCCTGTTTGTAAAGGGCTTCGCAAAGCTCAGAAAACAATGCAAAAGTAAGCTGTTACTGTTCTTCCTCGGGGAGGAAGGGTTGGGGAGTAATGGCAAAGGGAGAGGAGAGGGAGAGATGCCAGTGAGCAAACTGGTCTGGTTTTAGTGAAGAATGTTGAGAGACAGAGTTGTTGAGTTAGGGTGGCATCTCCTTCCCTCCCTCCCATGGTCAAACTCATGGTCTTTCAGGAGAGGGCCACCAGTGGAAATAGAAAGTGAAGGAGGAGGATGTAGTATACTGGGGGAAGGGGGTGGGGAATGATGATTTAGAGTCAAAGAACTTGAGTTCAAATCTTAGCTCTGCCTAAGGTGTGACCTTAGATGAGTTTTACTTAATCTCTCTGGGCCTCAGTTTCCTCATATGTAAAATGAGGGGGTTGGACTCAATAACCTCCATGGACTCTCTTCTAGCCTAAAACCAAGAAACTGGTGTAGGAAGAATCTCCCCAAAGGAGAGGTTGTGCTGGAGGGGGAGGGGGCTGACCTGCCAGAGATGGAGTAGACAGTATTTCTAACAACAAATGGACAGTAGAAGGAGGGAGGCTTAGGACCCATCATGACCCACCCCCAGGACTGGAAGCATCAGGGATGAAGGGACAATGGAGAAATGAAAGCAGCAGTCTCCTCATCTTGACCGGACCGCACACACTCCGCCCAGGATAATATCTCTTTCCTTCTGGTAACCACCAATACTCCCCAGGGACTGTAATCTCCCTCTTGATGGTAAACACCACCGCGGAGACCACATTCCTCTCTGCCAATGACCACAAACATTGTGCCGGGAGGCACTACTCTCCACGAAGTAAACAACTGCCAACACTGTGCCAAGTACCACAATCTCCCTCCTGGTGACGACGCCCGAAACCCATTGCTGAAGGGAGATAACAACATCTCCCTCCCCATGGTAACCACCACGGAGACTTCATCTCCCTCCACGTGGGGACCAATAACAACTGTGATGAGAGAAAGCACCTTCCTGGAAGTATCTAAGCATGGTCCTGCTGAAGCAGCCCTGCCTGGGCGGGGTGGGTAGGGGTGGGGGGAGATCTTTATTATCTCCCGTCCAGGGTCTTCCCCAGCCGGCTAAGTGACCTAGCCCCTCATTGCTCCAGTTATTCCTGCAGAGGGAAAGGAGGGAATCCCCTGTTGTTCCCTAGCAACCCCAAGGAATTCAGATGAGAGGGGTAGGGGCAAGCATCATGGCTCAAACATGGAGGCCAGCCCAGCTTCTCCTTCCCCCCTGCTCCAGAGTCCTGAGACCCAGATCCCCACTAGCTTTGAGCACAGACATTCCTCACTCTGGCAGCGGCAACTTCTTTCATTATCTCCTCTCCTAGCTTGGCCCAGATACCATCCAGAAGCACTCTGTGGCAGGCCCTGGGAGGTCTGGGGAAGCAAGGGGCTGGAGTCTGGCCTCCCCTCCCTGCAAATCCCATCCACAAGGTCGAGGCCAAAAGGAGGCATACTGGGAATCCCCTAGCATCACCCAAGGCTTCAGTCACATTTACCCCTAACTCTCACAGAATGAAAACTATAGATGAGAGGAAAGGGAGATCGTGGGAGTTTTCTCAACCCTGGGTTCAAGCCCAGCACCCAGGTGAGGAAGTGGAATAAGGTTTTCTCTGGACAACAGATCCCCCGGCAGGCAAGTGTCCTGGGCATGGGTGAGATATCTCCTACTGATGCACTCACACACATAAATGTACATGGGCACACACATACACATACATGCACAGGGATATCAGGCTAAAGATACACATGAGGACACGCAAGCTGGACACAGACACACGTGCTCTTGGGCACATGGAGAAACAAATAATTCAACACAGAAAAACAGATGCACACATGATACAGCCACACATAGGCACAAGCAACATGAAGAAATAAACACACATACCTGTGCACATGATCAGACAACACACACATACACACAGTGGCACATGGACACACACACATATACACACATGCGGAGACACCAAAGACAAGCAGACACCCTGGAATATTCACACACTGCACACACACACACACACACACACACACACTCACAAACACGCCCACAAACCTCTGAAGAAGGACAGCCTCCCTCCCCCAAGCTCCTTACCCCCAGGCACAGGGATCCTGGGTTTCAGAATGAGCAGGATAGCCTGGAAGGGAGGGATAGAAGGAAGGAACGATGGATGGATTGAGGTTCTCGTCTCTGCTTTGGGCCTCCACGTCTAGGCAGCAGCATCCCTGGCCAATGTCCCGGCCTTGTTCCAACAGAGAGGAGAGGGCTCCCTCACCCAAGTCTTTTCCTTCTGTGAGGGAAGGGGTGGGGGAGGTGGGGGAGAGGGAGAGGAGAAGGGAGGGGGGGATGGAGATGCTGGAGTCTTGAAGGGTACACTCACTTCTTTCTTAGGTTTCCAATGGCAACGGAATATACCACAAATGAATATCCATGTGGGGGGGTTGGCAAGGGGGGAGGAGATGGAGGGAGGGAGGGAGGGCGAGAGGGTGAGTGAAGAGAGATACAAGAGGGATGAAGGGAGGGGAAGAAAGATGTATTGGTAGAGAAGAAGGGAAAGAAAACAGGAGACAGGAAAAGAGAGAGAGGAAGAGAGACAGGAGACAGATAGAAAGAAGAGATGGAGATAGGGAATGATAAAGGAAGAGGAAGAGAGCGAAAGAGGGAAAGAAAGAAGGAAGGAGGGTAAAAGATAGAGGAAAAGAAAGAGATAGAGAAGAGATAAAGGGAGGGAGAGGCAGAGATGGGGGAAATATGGAGGGAAGAGAAGGAGAGAGAAGGAGGGAAGGGAAGAAAGGAAAATAAATATGGGGAAAGAAGAGAGGCAGAGGGAGAGAGTTGGGAAAGAGATGAAGGCAAAGATACAGAAATGGTGGGGGGAAGGGAAGGAGAAGTAGAGAGAGAGCTGGGCCTGGAGTTTTGGAGCAGAGGAAGGGAGCAGAGCCCAGACCTAGGCCCCAGGCACCCCCTTTGGAGGTGCCCACATTCACCAGGAGACTTAACGGAGGAGGAAGAGAAGTAGGAACCTTGGGGAATTTATCTCCTAAGTCATAAATAGCCCCCCGGCACCCAGGTCAAGACCCAACCCCAGTCTGAGCTGACACAGTGCTTTGGGTGCCCAAAAGCCCAGCTGACATCTCATTTCTGAGGATAGAAATACCAGAGACCCAGGGAATGCCCAGCTGTGGGCACAGAGGAAGGAAGATGGGGACATAGATATACACACGTCACTACACGTGTGCACTGAAACCATCACCACCTCTCTCTCTCTCTCTCTCTCTCTCTCTCTCTCTCTCTCTCTCTCTCTCTGTCCCTCTCTCAAACACACACACACACACTCACTCACCACCTACACTAGTCTCTGTTTCTCACCTCTGATCACCCTCTCACCAGACACTAACACCCAGCAATCTTTTTAACCTGCCCTCAGCAAACTCCCCTCCAGGGTCCCTCTTTGTCTAGCCTACACAAACATACATGAGCACACATGCACACACACAGATGCCCACTGTCTTACTCAGATTCCTGCCAAAACTTCTCACAAACACTGCCATGAGGAAAAAAGCACCTACAGATCGCACATATACAAGCCTGCAACTCTGCCTCACCTCCAGACCCCCAGGTGCACACTTCCTGCATCTTCCTCACCTGTATTTTACACACACACATACACACACACACCCTTTTCCTCTCTGCTACCACCCCCAGATGCCACCCCAGTCCCCAGGCTCCAGCACAGTCCCAGATGGAGTCCACAAAGCTTCTCCTAGCTTCCCTCTCCACACACACACCCCCAACTCCAAGGGATCCAGGCACAAGCTGTCACACCTCAGATCCTTCTCCATCATTCACAAGCATGTGTACCCCATCCCCCAGAATTACCCTGGCAGAACCTCAACATACCCCTCCCATCCTCCCTCACAGTGAGTGAGCTCCCCAACTGAGGAGAGAGTTTGGGAGCTGGCTGTCCCCAGAGACACAGCACGCCTACGCACTAGCCTACTGACCAACACCATGACTGGAGAGGGAAAGTGCCTTGGGGCACCAACACACACACAGAAGCAAGACACACAACAACACATAAGCAACCCGGCAGAGATACTTCACAAAGACAGGCACAGAAACACATATCAGGAGAGACATGCGATACAGCCCTAAATGCATACCTTGGCTCATATACACACTCCAACACACATAAAACACATTCACACTCAAACACAGACACAGTCTAGTCCATATGCACACCCTAATACAGATTCATGTTCCTATACATATGCATATTAACATGCACCAACACTATTACATGCACACCGGGCACACATTTCTCCAAACATGTTTCAGTGTGTACACATACCTTCATACAGGCAGTCTCCTCTACTCACATGCATGCACACTCACACACACACACACACACACACACACACACCCCTTAACACACTTCAGTGCATTCACAAACCCAAGACTGACACACATTGCTTTCACATAGACACCCCCCTCTCCTGCCACCACCCCAAAGACATATACACCTGCCCAAGCCCAGAGGTAGAAGTTCTGACCCAGACACCCCGCCACCAGCCTGCACGCTCTCCTACCCCACTCCACCCTCCAGTCTCTCTCTCCAGGAACTTTGCAAGAAAATCATTCTCCACCTGCATGCTGGGCCCCAGCCTCCCCCAGCCAGTCCGGCACAGCTGGCTGCCAGCATCCGCCTGCTCCTGGTCCATGATCGCCTCTGTCCCTCCAATGGCATCCTGCTTCATCCTCCCTGACACACACACCCACACACCCACCCACACACACACACACACACACACACACACACACACACACACATACACACAGAGGCTCACACACCCGCAAGCTCACACTGCAGCCCAGTGGTCAAAGAGGCAGGATGCACACACACACACACACACACACACACACACACACCATCACATACCACAGGGGAATGTACCAGCCAACACCCTGATCCAGATTTCCACTACCACCTCCCTCTTCCCTTACTGGGCCAGGAGACAGGGAGATGCTTTGCATGCAGAGGGGACTAGAAATCAGGGAATAGTCCTCACTGGCTCAGAGTGCCATGAAATTGGCTGAGAAGAGCATTTGGAGCAGGTGAGGAGAGAGAGGGAAAGGGGGATGCCAGGAGTAAGGGGACCCAGCCTATGTTTCATTCTGGAACCCTAAGAACTCTTAGAGAAATGGGGGGATGAAAGGGTCAAAGGAAGGCACCCTCAGTTGGTAATAAGGGGAGAGACTAGAGGAAGCTATATGTGAGGGAAGTACTGGCCCTAATACAGGCATGTGTCTCCCATGTAGGAGGGAGGTGGGCCCCCAGGCCCTCAGCACTGGCCTGGAAGTGAGTGACTCAGGGGCTGGGTACAGGGCTGGGGCGGGTATGTCGCTGGGCCTGTGGGTGGGGGGCTTTGTTTGAGAGAACATGATGATTATAGTAATACTGGTAATGCAGCATTCCTGTGGAGCCCTCAGTGCATGAAAGCCTTCATGGAGAACTGACTTGTTGTTCCTGAGCCTATCCCCAATGCCCTCCCTCCACACCCCACCCCACTCCAGGATCACAGACGCAGAGCCTCATTCAACTCCATGGGCACCTCTAAACAGGAGCCTGAGGGGGATGGAGGGGAGAGGAGGAGGAGGAGGAACACTGACTTCCCACCCAACCAGCTGGGTGACCTTGGGCAATCTTTCCCCTCTCTGTGCCTCAGTTTCCTCTTCTGAAAAATGAGAGAATTGGTCTTGATGACTTCTAAAGTGCCTCCTAGCTCAAAACCTATGACCTTGTAATCCCTGTGTACATGCTAACTCCACTCCCACCTCCCCCAGCAGACATACTCTAATACCTACACATACATGTACACATACACACGTATGCATATGTGTATGAGCATATATACACAGGCATGCACATACACACACACACACAACCACAGATGCACAGAACCCAAGATAACAGAAAGATCTCTGCTCTTAGAGTCAGGACACCTGGGTTTAAGTCTCATCTTGGCCACTTACTAGCTGTGTGGATGGTAAGCTACTTCTCCTTTCTTATCCTCAATTCTGTAGCATGGGAAAAGTACCAGGGGCATTCTCTCCAGCCCAGGGCTTTGTGAATCTTATGGCATCACACAAGTGGGCATAGGAACACCTGCAAGGGAGGCATTGGGTCATATCTTTTAGTCCTTGCATACTTTTTAAGTGAAGCATACCCCCTGCATGCAGTGAGTGACTGATACTTGTTGAACAGATGAATGAATGAATGAATGAATGAATGAATGAATGAATGAATGCCTTCACTGCACACTTTCCCTCTCATCAGTCCCCTCACATTTGGGTGCATCCCAGCATGTCCCTGTGCCTGGACACAGGACCCCATGTGGGTGCTCAGATCTCCCCAGTCACTACTCTTCCCCACCACAGGCAGCCCCCATATACCTTAGCCCAGGACATTTCCATCCCTGAAACTCCTCGACCCTTTCCATCTTTCCAAGCTGTAGTAGTTCCCATCTATAAAGAGTTTTAAGCTTTATAAAGGCCCATTTCAGCGGTCACTTTCTCCCTAAAGCTGGCCCTGACATCCTTCCTCTACCCTAGACAGAAATCAATCAACTGGCAAGTATCTGTTAGCACCTACTGTGTGCCAGTCTGGCCCTGGGGGTACAAACACAAAATATGAAACACTGCCTACTCACAGGAAACATATTCCAATAGACCTGGAGCTCTTGACTTGAAATTGTCCAGTTATCCCATCTGTCAAGGCCACATCAATACACCCTCTGCACATATACGGCTTCACAGGAAGCCCCTTGAGGTCCACAACTAAGCATGCCTTCTCTCTCATCTCCAAAGAGCCAAGCATAGGGCTAGACACATGGGAGACTGGCGGAATTAATGAATAAGTGAAATGCCCCACACCCAATTTTGTCCTCAGTTGCTAAGGTTGTGTGACCTTAGCCAACTCACTCACTTTTCTGGACCACAGTCTCTTCTGCCAAATGAAGGCATTGGTCTAGAGGACACAGAAAGGTCCCTTCTAGCTCTAACATTCTATGATTCAGGGTGATATCTTTATCACCCTGAACAAAGTGAATGAGGAGAGGGCTAGGGCCCTAGTCATATGTCCATGATATGAACAGGTCCATTGAAGAAGCCTGGGTGAACTAATTCTTTTCCAAGACCAGCACACAGCACCCTCAGAAGTTCACACACACACACACACACACACACATATGCATGCACGCACACATACTTGTACAGTTCCATGACTTTACAACTGGATCAATTCCCTATCCGCTCAAAGCTACACACTCACCTACCTCCACTGCCCCATAATATCACTGCAGTTTGTTTTATTTTTGCTAGAGGGTTGGGCACTTTCCTCCTTACTCACGGTTCTATGAAACATCTTTTTTACATTACAGAAAATTCATTAATGATGAAAGAAAGAGGAGGGAGAGAAAGAGAAGGAGGAGGGGGAGAGGAGAAGAGCGTCGATGGGGAAGGAAATAGAAACAAGAGACAAGAGGGAGAGGAAAATGAAGGTGTAGGTGGAGGAAGAGGAAAGAAGAGAAGACAGAAATGAGGATAAGAAGAATGTGTCATAAAGGGGGATGGAGAAGAGAGAAGGAAAGATGAGGGAGAAGGAAAGAAAAGGATGAAGGAGGAAAAGAGGAAGGTGAAAGAAAAGAGAACATAAAGGTAGAGAGAAGAGGATGGACAGAAGAGAAAGGGAAAGAGGGAGCAGAGATAGAAAGGAGGAAGAGGAGAAGGGACTCAAGAGAGAAAAGGATATTGAAGGATGATAAAGAGAATGGAGAGAGAAGATGAGGGTATTTGGAGCACAGTACAGTAAAGGAGATGAAGGGAGGAGCGATGAGAGGAAGGGCAGGCAGGAGGAGAGAGGGAAGGTAGATGGGAGTGAAAAGCGGAGGGAAGAAAGAACACACATATACAGCCATCACCCCAGACACTGAGGCAGGCACCAGGGAGAAATGGACATATGGAGAGGCAGACAGGGAGGGAGGAAGGGCCAGAGAGGGACAGTCAAATGAACTGAGAATTGGAACAATCTCACACCTTGGGAGAATTCAGCATGGGGGAAGAGGTAGCATTCAGCTGGTGCCCTCCCCCAGTCAAGCACCCAAAGTCTGCTCCAGCCTTCTGTCCTCCTGATCCCCATCAGGAAGTCTCTGTTCTAGCCCAACTGCTTCCCCAAGTTTTTTAGCATCTTTTCATCCCCCCACCCCCACCCACTCCGCTGCATGGAAGCCTCAGAAACTCTTCTCTATCTACTGTCTCCTTGGCCTTCAAGGCTTCAGTCCTCCTTCCTCCAGCAAGTCTTCCCAGATCTGACCTCGCTTCCTCACTCCTTCATGCATGTGCAAACCTTCCCTCTCCAAACAGGCTTTGGAAATGCAGTAGGGGCCTTAGCCTAATATTCTTCAGGTCTCCCTCCCACTCAAAGTATTTCACACCTGTGGCTGAGCACCCAAGAGGACCACCTCCAGTAAACAGTTGCTTAGAACATACACAGGCAGACTTGTGCACATACTCAAACATACCACATGTACGGAGAACTGACTGCTCTCAGCTTGGGATCCACACTACCCTGACGAGTGAGTCCTCTGTTTCACCTTATACATAGAGCTTACAATCCTAGGGATTTGGTATTTAGTACACATTGGGACTTGTCCAAGTTTCTGGGGACACAAAGAGAAAGAAAAAGTTGTCCCTGCCCTTAAGCTACTTACCTTCTTTTGAAGAAAACAACATTTTTTAAAATGAAATATGTAGAAGATATACAAAGCAAGTGAAAAGTGATCTCAGAAGGAAGGTACTAGCAAGTGGGGGAAAGGGACAGGCCTCCTGTGGCAGGTAGAGTTTGAGCTGAGTTAGGTAGAAGGGGGAGAAAGGAGTCTTGAAGGAAGCTGGAACTTCTAAGAGTCAAAGGTGATAGGGAAGGCATTATAGGCATAGGGGACAGTCAATACAAAGGCATAGAGATGGTAAATAATGTCATGTGTGAGGAAACAGTAAGGAAACCATTGTAACTAGATTGGAGATTACAAGGAAGGGAGTAGTGTCTGGAAAGGTAGGAAGGGGTCAAGTTTTAAATGTCAAACCAAGGACATGATATTTTATTATAGAGATAATAATGAATAGCTAGTCTGTATTGTGGGGGAGGGGGTGAGAAATCCCTTTCACAGCTGAATGGAGAATGGCTTGGAGTTAGAAGAGACTTGAGGCAGAAACCAGTTAGAAGCTTATTGCTACCAATTGTCCTACTGAGAAGTGATAGAGGTTTGCACTAAGGTGGTAGCTATGAGTGGAGCGAGAGAAGGGGACAGATCTGAGAAATTCTACAGTAATGAAAATGACCAAAGCTAGCAATTGGTTGTAGATGAGGAGTGGGAATGAGAAGTTGAGATGATGCTGAGGCTTGGGTAGTGGTGCCATCAGCAGTCATTGGAAAGCAGGAAGGTTTGGGGGAAGGTAATGACTTCTACTTCAGATACTTTAAGTTTAAGATGACTATGTGACATTCAGTTTAAGATGTACAATAGACAGGTGGTGACATAGGACTGAATCTCAGGAGAGAGACTGGAGTTGGATATATAGACCTAGGAGTTAATTGCATGGAGATGCTCAAAAATCCCATGAGAAAAGGTGGGCTAGTAAGAAGGAAAAAGAGAATTATTTCCAGGACTGAACCATCCCTCCATCCATGTGAACTTGAAGACCAAAACACCCTTCCCAGGCCACCATTCTCTATGTATATTGTCTCTCCCATTCAAATGTAAACTCCTAGAGGACAGCCCCTCTCTTACATTTCTAATCACAGTGCCTGGCACACAGTAAATACTTAAAATTTGTATTCCTTCATTCTAACCTCCTTTCCCTCTTCTTTCTAGTGTATCTTTCATACAAGCAACCAGAATCATTGTTCTTAAATGATGTTCCATCACTTCCTCGCTCAAGTCCTTACTGGCTCCCTATTACTCAAAGAAGAAAGTTCAAATTCCTCTGCCTAACTTCAAGATTCTCCAAAGCAGGCTGACTTTCTCAGAATTTTCTCCCATAATAACCCTCACACACATTTTCCACTCCTATTCCCTCATATACACCCTCCATTTCCTACAAATTTCAGCTGAGGGCAGAGTGGCCTAGATTTCTCACCTTCAAATGCTGAGGTGGGTCTTTCTGAGACCCACCAATTCAATTGAAAAAAAAATCCAATTCAAAAACATCTATTAAGCCCCATATATATACAAGTTCCTTGTCTACAAAGGACTGTGTCAGCCCCTGGTGGGTAAGGAGTATATTTCCAAACTTAAATGAGATGTGGTTCCCATCCTCATGTAATTAGTCTACTGACATAATTATAATACATAATATTATATATGTATATATATGTATATATAATATTGCACTATATATATATAATATTACACAATCAGTCATTCAATCAACTCATCAACAAGTGTCTATTTGGTACCTACTTGCCAGGCACTGTTCTACTGCTAAACTTCCACTGGTACAGAGACTTTTCCCACCAGGCATCCCCTATAACAATGAAATTATAGCTCTGTATGTGTGTATATATATATACATATATATATATGTATATATATGTCTGTATGTATATATGTATGTATATGTATGTATATATGTATATATAGTATAATTATAGCTCTGTATTATATATATATACATTATTATATATTACAATTATAGCTCACACCCATTAGAGGAGTAGCCGGCACAGTTCAAAGAAGGCCAGGCTGAGAGTCAGGAAGCCCAGAGTTCAAATCTCATTTCTGACACCTAGCAGTTTTGTGACCCCGGGGCAGATGATTTCACCTCCTGATGGCCAAGACACATTTTTAAGGCTATAAATTAAATGATGTTCCATTCTGCTGCTGTTCTGCAAGAAGGGAGAAAATGTCCACACTGGAAGTTTCTCAGAACTGAGGAAGCAATGGAGAATTACCCCCCAAAAATGTGGCTTAACATTAACATTTAATGTGGCTTAATGCCAGAGAAAGAAATATCATTACTAACCAAGGGGAATCACGGAAAGTTTCTTGAAAAATGAGATAACTGAGCTTACAAAACCTTAAAGGATGAATGGGAAAGAAATTCCATTCAATTTATCACATGTGAATTGTTTGTGCTCAAACCTGAGGGACATATAAAGTTTAGGTAAGGTGTGGCCCCTGGCTTCATGAAGCTTATAATCTAGCAAGAGAATAAAATACAAAGTGGATTATCACATAAAACACATCAAGGTGAGAATCTAAAGGATGCTTTTGGTAGAGCTAGAGCAGAGGGCCCAGTGCCCACTCACTCCCACGTTGGCTCAATAATCTCAGCATCAGAAATACTCCCCACTTCCAGGGCCATTCGGTCCAGCCCTCTGTCTCAGGACAGGAGGACCCTCCTGCTGCCTCCAGACACTGCACTCCTCTTATTGGGCTTCCCCTCCCCCACCTCAGAACTAGGGTGGGAGGCCATCCTCTCAAGGCCTTAAGGGGAAGTGGGGAAGCTGCTTCTTGGCGCATGCATAGGAAGGGAGGAGGGAACTCCTTCAGCTGCCCTGGATAATATCCCCATTAATAACTCCACCTCTGCTCGAGGGCTAATTGAGCCATGGAGAATGTTAATTTAATCGAGAATTCAGGCAGAGACAGTGGGAGAGCTGCAGATTAAGTTAACCTTATGGACTATTAATACAGCTCCTGAAGGGGCTCCCACCTATTAAGGAGAATCAGGCCCCAAGTATGGACTCCCAAACCCACCCCCACCCTTGGCCAGCCTTGGCAGTGATTAGAGAGAGAATGGTGGGGCAGCCACTGGAGGCAAGGGAAGGAGTCAGGGACTCCCTTAAGGGACAGAAGGTCAAAGCCCTGGACATGGAGGCACCATCAGAGCCCAGATCTAGAAGTGGAAGTGATCTTAAAAGTCATCAAGTCCAACCACCATGTTCATTTTACAGATAAGCAAACTGATGCCCAGAGAGTTTAAGTGAATTTTCCAAGGTCATACAGAGTTGTAAATGACAGATGGGGTTGATCTGGGTGCTACTTACTACCTATGTTAAACTTAAGCAAGTCTCTTCCTCTCTCTAGGACTGTTTCCTCCTGTGCAATGGGAAGACCACCACTCACTTCATCCTACTCCATGAGACATAAAGAGTAGGAAAAAAATGCCGGAAAAGCAGGAAGAGCCATAGAAGGGCCCAGCCTCCCAAGGGGTAGGGGGCATGATAAAGGGGGAAAGGATCCCCTGAACCCTAACTGAGTCTCAGCATGCAGTGAGGGAGGAGGGCAGGTAGCAGATGGCAGCAAGCGCTCATGTCTCTGGCAGCTCTGGGATGTCGCCTCGCACCTCTTCGGGTGCCAGGGAAATACAGCTCTCTCTGTCCTGCCTCCCCCACTGCTTAGCCACCCCTCCGAGAAGCACAGGCTGCTCATGTAGGAGGGGCTCATCACAACCAGAAGTTCTACAGAGGAAGAAACTGAGGATCAGACAGAGTTTCCCTCTCACAGATGCTGAAAGGGAAGAAACCTAATCCCTGTAACCTCCTCCAGTAGGTGTCATCCTCTTTAGGAAAGGAAAGGTGAATCATGAGATCAGAGGAGCACAGATCTAGAGCACAGATCTAGAGCACCAAGGCCAGTGCCTTCCTTTGACAGAGAAGGAAACTGAGTCACACAGCTTGAAGCAAAGGAAACTCGAGAGAGAGAGTCTCAGGAGTAGACACCCTCCTCCTCCATCTATTGAATAATGAGACTGAATTCAAGGTCAACCCAGAAAGACCCAACCATGTGTAGGGCAGGCCTATTTCAGGGGCAAAAATTACTCCAGTGTCTGGCACGTAAGCCGTGGTTTTATTAATAAATGCCTGTTGTCATGACTTTATAGGGGTTGGAGGGCGATAAGAACAAGGGAAATGTTAGAGCCAGAAAAGGCTTTAGAACAGTGGTTTTTAAGCTGAGAGAAAGAGAGAGAGAGAGAGAGAGAGAGAGAGAGAGAGAGAGAGAGAGAGAGAGAGAGAGAGAGAGAGAAAGGATGAGAGACATTGAGAGAGGAAGAGAGACATTGAGAGATTTAAGGGGTCCATGAATTTAAATGGGAAAAATTACATCTTTATTTTCACTAACCTTTAACTGAAATTTAGCATTTCCTTCCATTACAAACATAAGAACCAAAACCCAACTGTAGTGGGCTTCTCCAGACTGCCAAAGGAGTCCATGGCATACATGCACAAAGGTGAAGAACCCCTGCTTTAGAATGTGGGATGGCAGACTTGGAAGGAAACCTAGAACATGGAACATCAGAACTAGGAGAAAACTTAGAAAATAGAATGCCAGAGCCAGGAGGAACCTCAAGAACATGCAATGCCAGAGTTGGAAGGAAGCTTACAATTGCAAATGTTAGAGCTGGGAGGGACCTCAGAAGTCATCTAATCTAACTCCCTCTTTTTATAGGCGAGGAAATTAAGACCCAAGTTGGTTAAGCGACTCCTCCCAGCTCACCCAGTTAATAAGTAACAGGGTCAGGTTTTGAATACAGGTCTTATGCTTCCAAATTCAATGTTTTTCTGTCATCATCCTATGGACTGGAAGCCCCCCTGAGGGGCTGTTTCATCTTACTCTCTCCTGTGCTGAGGACAGGGCCTTGTATGCGTGCCCTCTAAATCAAACCTGAGTCTTGTAAATTCACATCTAAGGCTATAGCAATCAATTCAATTCACAGGGTGGGTGTCAGACTCAAAGATGATGCTGTAGGGAAAGAGTTTTCTGGTTCACAAAGTGCTATGCAAATGTCAGCTCTTATTAGTGACATAAGTTCCAAGTCTGATGTCAGGATCAGCGTTCTGACTGAGCTCTCTAAGTTGATTCTGATGTTACCTTGTTTCATTAAACCCCAGTAGGAATAGGGATTGATTGAAACTGGATATGAGATTGTCCTGGTCAAGACAGCATCCTTCTACCAATGTTGGACAACGCCTTCTCCAAAACTTGGCATTACAGAGAATTATCTGTAGCATTGAGAGGTTATATAGCTTGTCTCAGGTGACACAGCCACTTGTCAAAGGCAGGACTTGAAGCCAGGTCTTCCTGGATTAGAAGCCAGCTCTCTCCACTGTGCCACACTGCCTCAGTAAAGTCTTTTTAGACACCCAAGCAATGACAAAGGAAATAAGTCAGGGGAAAATTTAGGCAAGGTCTGGTATAAGTGCTAGGGAGATGGAAAAGGAAGGACTCCCAACTGCTGAGAGAGCTGACCAGTTCAAGGAACGCAGAGTAGATGATGCAGAAGAAGAAGAAGGACCCCAGGGAAAGCTGGACCTGGTCAGTTCTCTTTCCTGCTCAGGATCCTATTTTCCTCCAAAATATCTCTTGTATCCATCCTGGCCCATCCTTTTCACTCCCATACTTCCCCCCCCCCCCCATACGTCCAAGCACCCTTACTCCCCTGCTCAAATACCTCCAATAACCTCCTGTTGCCTATAGGATTAAAAAAAAAAAATTCTTTAGCATGCTCTTCACAACCAGGCTTCGTCCTACATTCATAGACTTCTCTTTTGCTCCTCCTCTTCACATTCTCTACATTCTAGTCAAACTAGTCTAGTCAAAAGTTGTTCATTTTTCCATCATTTTCCAACCTCTGCATGTTTGCTCAACACCGTTCCTCCACATAGAATGCATTCCTCCCATCTCCACTTGTTGAATACCACCTATTCGCAGAATGCTGTCCATGTGGTTAGATGCATTCATGTTGTGAATCAACTTAACTGTATTGCTTTGTATGTTGGGAAATAACTGTGTTCTTGTTTTGTTTTCCTTTGAAGACACAAATTCATCTTTTGAAAGAAATTCTACTCATCTTTCAAGGCCCAGCTAAGTTGACAGGTTCTCTGGGATGTCTTCCTTCATTCCCCAACTGGAAGTCATCTCTCCATCCTCAGAGTTCCCCTGATTTTCTGTTTATACCTTTCTTAAGGTCCTTCCCACATTCTCTTTTATGTGACACTTTAATATCATTCTCCCTACTAGAATAGACACTCCCAATAGCATAGGGAGCCTTCTTCTCATCTCCAAATTCCCCCAACCACTGGTTCTGCGCCGGGCATGAAGTAATCACTTAGTAAATGTTTGTGGATAGACTGATTGATAGTAAGTGCTCAGGAAGAGTTTTGTTGGAAGAATGAGTTAGTAATGGAGTAAATATATAAATGAGATGTGTAGAAGTTCTTAACCCCATTTTACAGATAAGGAAACTGAGGTCTAGATAGATTAGGTCATTTACCTAGGCTGGGTCACACAGATAATCATCCACCCAGTATAATGGTACCCAGGACCAGGATTTAATAAGTTATCTAGTCAAACCTCCTTCTTTTTACAGATGAGGAAAGTGAGTCCCAGGGAAGTCAAATTACTTACCCAAGGTCACACACATCTAGTATGAAATTTGAACCATCATCCTCTAATTCAAGAGACAAAGCTCATTACAATGTACTACACTGCCTCCTCCTGGTTCTATTCCACTAGTACATCTTCACTGCTCTACTGCCAGCACTCAGCTTCAGTCCTTGGGCTTCAGAGTAGGAGTAGCTGAGCCGGACCCCTCTTGGCAAAGTCTCCTCCCCTTGTTAACCACTAGTGCTAGACCTTGGGTCCAACTCAGTCAAGGGTTTGGGCCAACCCTCCCTTCTGGCTTTAGGCACATTATCCATCCTTTCATTCTTTTTTCCTTTCTTCCTTCCCCTAGAAACTGTCACTAAAAGCCAGAGAGGAAAGTTCATTCCCTCCCTGCCACCACACTTCTCCTCTAGACTGAGCAATGCATGAAGCAGACGGGACCCCAAGATGTCCATGCAGCCTGCCAAGGATTACAGGGAGCCAACAGAGTCAGGAAGATGAGGCTGGAAACACAACGTAGCAGAAAAACCTTTGAATGAGAAGATATGAGTTCTAGTCCTGACTTCCCATCTTACCAGCTGTATATTTCTGCAACAGAGATACATACCTTTGTAAACCTCAGTCTCCATGTCTGTACAACAGGATTAATAATCCCTGTCCAGGAGCACTCCCTGCTTTAAGGATTGATCAGTCAACCAGCAAAGATTTGTTAATCAATCACCACATGTCCCATGCTATGTTAAAGTGCTAGAAATACATAGAAAAAGTAGGGACAGCCAGCCACAGCCTTAAGGAAACAGGGAAAGCTATATGTAGATGAGTAACTACGAGATACATACAGAGTAGATACAAAGTAACCTCAAAGGGGAAGGCATGAGCATCTGAGGGACTGGGAAAGGTCACATGTAGAAGAAGAGAGCACATGGGCTGAGTCTCGGAAGATGTCGTGGATTCTTAGAGGCAGAAAGGAGTGGGAGAGCCTTCCAGGAATAGGGAACAAGTTCAAATGCAAAGAATCATGGGATGACCTTTGAAATTGAAAGGGACTTAGCAATTGTGTCCAACTCAGATTGATTCCCACAGGGGGCATATTGACTTAGAATATCACCAATTAACATTGTCTATGTTGTATGGTATTTTCATTTAATTTGTTAAACATTTCCCAATTACATTTTAATCTGATTTGGGTTGCACTCTGCCTTAGAGGTCATCAGGTTCAATTTATAGAGAAAGAAACTAGGACTGGGGAGGGGGGGCTTATCAAGGGGCTTCCTCAGTCAGTATTGGTGTTAGAGGTCAGATATGGATTCAGGGTTTCCAGACTCCAAGTACAGCATTCTCTGTAAGGCTCCCCATGTTGCCTCAAGTTGGGAGGCACAGAAGAAAGAAACAAATGAGATGATGTAATGATTGCTATTCTCCAGACCTTGGTCTTCGATGAAGTGTCTGGCAGCCCAGGAGAGGCCTGTGGGTCCCCCTTGTGGACCAAAGAGGTTCAGTAGAAACAGAGCTTATAGGAGCTCAGGAGGACCTGGGTTCAAATCCTAACCCCACTACTCATTGCCTGTGAAACTTGAAGCAAGTCAATCTGTAAAATAAGGCAGGTGGGCCAGACAGCCTTTCTGGTGCCTTTTGGCTCAGACTTAGGCTCTCAGCATCTAGTAGAAAAAGATTCGAAGAAAAGACAAAAAGGAAGAAAGCCCTACTTCCAGAGCAGACTCACCCACATAGTTGTTTCTCTCTCCACAGTCTTTCCTTCACCTCCTTCCACAGAGCAGTATAAGAACCTTCTTTCATACAGTCCTGAGACCTAAGGGCTCAAGGTTACCTCCCCCCAAACCTCTGATAACCTTGGCTCAGGAAATCTGGTTCTCTTCCACTTCCCCACAAGAGCCAGTGGGACCCTGGGTCTAATCCGAAGGGGAGGGGTCCAGCCTCAGGCAGGTCATTAGGCTGTGGTCAATAGAGAGAGGGAGGTTTGAGACAACTTTCTTGACCCGGCCTAGCTGTAAGAAAGGAGCTGGGGGGGGGGGGGGGAAGATTGAACAGACATCCATACCTGAGTAATCACCCAACATAGAACCTCAGTCCTGAGGAAAATCACAGAAGCATCCTGAGAAAAACCAGCAGGGCCAAGGAGGAGCTCAAGCTATCCTGTGAGAAGGAATTACTCTGGAGTTAATGTGAAGGTGGAAGAGTGGAGAGGGAGTTACAAAGAGACATCTTTGTGGTTGACACAAGGAAAAAATATCCTGACAATGAGAGCTATCCCAAAGTAGAACAGGCTGCCATGGGAGGAAGTGGGTTCTCCTTCAATGGGAGATATTTGGGTAGAAGTTATATGGCCACCTGGCAAGTGAGAAGCAGTGGGGATTCTCTGGACAACATAGTGGCTGAGTTCCCTTCTGATTCTGAGTTCTGGCAGTTCTGGGTATCAGATCCTAATACCCCCTACATGCCATCTCATGTGTGGCCCCAACCCTGGGACAGTCACACACAGATGCACACCCATGTGGACCCATGTGGAGGTCACAGACACAGTGAAGGTAAAGTTGATATCCCACTCACCTCCACAGCTAGCTATGTGGTCTCATTCACAAGAAAGCATGAGTTAAGCAAGATTTATCCTTGCATAGATGCGTCCTGTACAGAACTTAGTCTAATTCAAGAGGGTTCCCCTCTAACCCATGGGTTCCAAGATCAGTCTGAGACCTGAGACCTGGCATCTTTTCTGAGGGGAGAGGGAAGAAGTCCAGAGCTAGGATCTCATTGGTTGAAGGAACTCTTGACAAGGAATCTTCTACTTATGTATATGAGCAGCAATTCTGAAACTTAGTCTTAGGAATTTGGCTAAGGCATGAAAAGTTAAATGACTTGCTGAGGATCACACAGCCTGTATTAACAGCTAAGGGTTTTTCCTGACTCAAATCCATTTGTCTAGCTACTAAATCATTCTTGTTTGATCTTCCTCATCTGGCACATGGTAAGAGGTTTTAAAAAAATGCTTCTTGAATGAGTGAATGTATGTATATATCAATAAATGAGGTAAGGAAGGAAGGGAGGAAGGGAGGAAGGAAGGAAGGAAGGAAGGAAGGAAGGAAGGAAGGAAGGAAGGAAGGAAGGAAGGAAGGAAGGAAGGAAGGAAGGAAGGAAGGAAGGAAGAATGGTCTACTTTATCCCAGTGGTGTGGAGCAGAGGAAGGGCAGCAGTAACCTTGCTCTCTCCTCACATACCAGAACTATGGCTCCCTATTGCCCTTTGCTAGGACTATAGAGAGAAGGCCTGACCAACACAGACTAGCACCTTTCTCTGCTCTTCTATCTTGGTCCAATTCCTTGAAGTAAAGGATTGAGGGGACAGAAGCAAAGTCAGTGCAGTATAGTGGAAGGGGTGCTGCATTCAAATCCTGGCTTGGATCCTCACTGTCTGTATGACCTTGTGTAAGTCATCTCACTTCCCTTGGCCTCAGTTTCCTCATATGTAAAAAATGAAGGACTAGATGGCATCAAAGAGAATTTGCAGTTCTAATTCTGTGAGTCTAGAATCAATGGTCAACCCTCTCCACTCCCCAACATACACATCTTTGACACTACTGAGACACAGGGGAGCCAAGGCAAGCGTCCTCACATACAATACTGAGAGCAGAGTCACATCCACACTGCCCAGGAAAGACACATACAAACATGCGCACACATGAGCACATGACTAGTGGTGTGTACAAGTGTGCCCATGGATGCTTGGCTAGGAGATGTACTAATATACTGGGAAAGGACAGGATTTGGAGTCAGGGGACCTGGTTGTGAGTCTCAGCTCCCCTTGTCTGCCTATATGATCTTAGGCGAACCATATCTCCAGAACTCAGTTTCTGAAACTGTCAAATAAAGGGACTGAACTGAATGCCACTCACTTTCTTGCCAGCTCTGAGTCTCTGATCCTAGGACTTTCTTCTAGGGTGATAAGATGCTGAAAGTGTCCAAGTTGTCTGAGCAGGATTCTGCACACCAATACCCCAGCCTGTCCCATGGTCATGTATGTCCCATACATAAACAAGAAGCACTTCCTATCTACAACACAGACACCCCTCCATTCTTGTCCCCTCATACACACATGTGGGAGTGCTGGAAAGAATATACAGTCACACATACACACATACCCCTGTGGGCAAAAGGCTCCCAGAAAACCTCTGACAAGGGGATCTAAGCTTATTGAAACACGAACATGCTACAGAGAGAGGCAGCCACACCCGCCCACCTACCCTCCATCAGCTATGGCTGGCCCACACATGTCTGATACCCATGGCTCTTTGGGGATCCACAGATGCCAGTGACAGGGAAGGAGATGGGGGGCAGGGAGCTGGAGACTGGCTCTTCGTGGGGTAGAGAGCAGTCTAGAGAAAACTGGATGGATGGATGAGAGGGGAGAAGAGAGAGCCAGAAAGAGGATGAGAGAAGGGGGTAAAGGAAGAAAGGGGTCAGGGAAGGAAGAAAAAAGGAAGGGACATAGTATGGGATGAAAGAGAGAAGGGGAGGGGAGAGGCAGGGAAAGGAATAGAAAAAGGACAAGAAGAGGGAAAAAGAGGGAGGGGATGATGGGGAGAGGAGAAGAAAGAGAAAGGAAAGAGAATGGAAAGGGAAGATATTAGGAAAGATAAGTCACGAGGGGGAAGAAGGAGGAGGAGGAGGAGGAAAAGGGCATGGAGAGAAAGGAGAAGGGGAGGCAGAAAGGGGAAAAAAGAAAAAAGAGGAAGTGGAAGAAATGGGTAAGAATAGAAGTAGAGAGGGAAGAAGGAAAGGGAGGAGAAGAAGAAAAGGGAGGGTGAAGAGATGGGAAAGGAGAAGGAAGGTTAGGAGAAGAGAAGAGATTAAAGAGGGAAGAAGGAGAGAAGAGGAAGGGAAGGAATGAAGAAAGGTAAAGAGCAAGGAGAGAAGAAAAGGAGTAGGACAAGGGGAGAGCATAAGAGATCTGAAGGCTAAGAAGGGAGAGGCAGGCAAGTACAGAGAGGGCTGTGTCTGCTGGCAGAGAAGGGGAAAGGGTGAGAGGAAAGATGGCAGAGAGAGCATCCTACTGCAGAGTAGCCTGTTCAGCCCCACTCCCTGAGGCAGCTCTCCTTCCCTGCCCAGGGCTGCTCTCATCTGCTCCTCGGACTACCGAACATTGCACATTCCAAGGCATCGTAGCCCACCCTCCCTCCCCTTCCACAGGCGCAGACAGAGGCTCCATAGCATAAAGCAGGGCCCCTCACCCTCTCCAGGATGAGCCGTCCCACATGCCTGGCACACACACACAGCAGGCATGCACTCTGCACCCTGCCCACAGAGAAAGAATAACCCCTCCCCCCCAAGAGAAAGAGAGAGAGAGAGAGACACCTCCAGTAGGGCCCATGTGCCCAGGCATGCGCATGAACACGCCGGACACATGCCACATGGCCAACCCCAAACCCCTGGAAGACAAGGTAGGATCCTAGGGCATTTCTGGCTGCAGCAGTCTATGGATAATCATCTCCTTGACCCTTGATTTGCCCCGGGGAGGCGAGGGTTGCAAATCCCCAGCCTGGTACCCTCCTCCAACCTCAGGCCCCACCCCCAATATGGCCAACCCCTCCTACTCCTCCACCCCATTCCCCAATCTTGACCCCACCCCTACTCAAGACCCCTTAAGGGTCCCACAGAGCATCACTTGCCCTCTTGCCATACTTGTTTCCCTCTTCTGGGAAGGATGGTCATATCAACCTCCTTTCCTCTCAGACACCCACTCCCCAATTCTCAGGATCCCCCAAAGTTTGCAAAGATCTGGGAGTTGGTAGAGGAGACAGAAAGGTAGCTTGTTTGGCCAGGGGGGAGGGGGGAGAGGGGGGAATATTGGCTGATATCCCCTGGACAGCCTCTGGACAATCTCATACTGCTGCCTTCTTGCCCCCCTGCCGCCCCAAAAATACATAAATTCATATATAACATTCATCTCAGCTATTTCCAGCTTGTTCTCATCCATCCACAAATCCAAGGTAGGTTCTTTATCCCCTTGGGAATTTCCAGGTTCCCAATACCAAAGAGATGCTGTCTCCCCTCCCCTTCCACTGATTCCCCCTTTTCCTAGTTCCCTACTCCAACTCTGTCTCACACACACACACACACACACACACACACACACACACACACACACACACACACACACACACACCTCTTGGTGAGGGCCCTAGAAACAGAGCCTCCAGCTTCAGTCACAGCCTCCCAGGGTCTCCCTATCCCTTCCCAATTTGGGCTGCTGTTAGAGCCAGCATCCCAGAGGCGAACCGGGAGATCTGGAGGGATCGACTTACCTGCTGATCCGGATGGAATTCCGGCAGAGGAAAGCGGGGGAGGGGAGAAGGCTGCTGCCTGCCCGCCTCCAAGGAAGAGAGAGAGAGAGAGAGAGAGAGGAGAGAGAGAGAGAGAGAGAGAGAGGAGAGAGAGAAGAGAGAGGAGAGAGAGAGAGAGAGAGAGAGAGAGGGAGAGGGAGAGAGAGGGAGAGAGAGGGAGAGAGAGGGAGAGAGAGGGAGAGAGAGAGAGAAGGGAGAGAAAAGAGGGAAGAGAGAATTAAGGAGAGGAGAGAGGGCTAGGGCTATGTGCCTGCCAGTGTTTGGGTACGGGTGTCTGAGTGTGCACGGTGGTGTGCAGACGTGAGTGTGCGCTAGTGTTTGTGCGTGTGTGTCTGAAACTAGCGTGTGTATGCGTGTGTCAGTGTGTGTGTGTGTGTGTGTGTGTGTGTGTGTGTGTGTGTCTGAGAGCGCGTGCAGACACCACCCGCCGCCACCTCTCCTCCTCCTCCTCCTCCTTCTCCTCCTCCCCGAGCCAGGGGAGGCCGCCGAGGGGGCTGGAGCTGTGCGCTGGCTGGGACTGCTGGCCGGACGGTGAGCCGGCAGTCTGGACGTCTGTCTGTCTGTCTGGCCCGCGGCTGCAGGTTCTCTGGGTATCTGTCTGCCTTGGTGCTAGGCTGTCGGCCCTTCTCCTCTCAAAATGCTACCCGCCTCCCCAACCCCTTCTCCCGGCTGTGCAAGCCCAGGGCCCAGCGGCAGGAGGCGCCCACCCGCACTGCCCGCACCTGCTCCCCCCACCACGTACCCCGCAACCCCAGCCCTGGGATGGGGGAAGGGGGAACCAGGGCTCCCGCCGCAGCCGCAGAGCCAGGAGGGAGGCCCGGCCCCAGGGGCCAGGCAGGCACTGAATCGGCGCCCTCCTGATGGGGCCCGGGTCGCTGTCCACCCCGCCCCCATTTCCACCCCTTCCTATCCCCTCCCTTCCCCAACACCGGCTCACCTGGGGCAGGGGGGGGAAGGGGGTCTCCAAGGCCCGCTGGGAATACGGGAGGGCCCAGGCGACAGCTCTGGCTCCCGGAGCCGGTGCATGCAACAGCTGGCGGAGAACTTAGCGCCCCGCAGGCCGGCTGGAGGTAGCGCAGCGCCCCCCCACCCCCACCCCCCCGAGCGCGAGCTCGAGCGCGCCCACGCTCGCGCGTGCCCGCTCCTCGCCCCACCAGAGAGGGAGCCTCCCCACCCACTCCCCGCCCCGGCCTCTCCAGCTGGACAGCTCCCCAGCAGCCTGGACTTAGGAATCAACCCCTAACAACTGGACAGCTCCCCCACCCCAGGTCAAACACAGCTGGGAGCCCCCCACCTCTCCTTCCCCTCACCATCTAAGGGAGCTTCCTGCTACCACCACCAAGCAGAGGCAGAGGATGTGAAGAATTGGTGGGCCACCTGTCCAAGCCCCCAAGACACACAAGATCGCATACACACCCATCCCCTGGTACCTGAGATACCTGAAGGGGAACAGCCAGCTCTGCTGGGGAGGCAGCAGCTGTCTCTCACAGATGCAACAGATGGAGAGAGGAACTATTCATAGAATCACAGAACCCAGGAATGTCAGAGCTGAAAGGACCTTAGAACATAGACTGTTGCACCATCCAGAGTGAGCTGGAAGAGATTTCAGAACATAGACTTTCAGAACCACAACTGTCAAGGGCTGAAAGTCAAGAGAGACCTTAGAACAGAGGATGATAAACACAGGGTATATGAGAGCTGAAAGGGGTCTTAAAACAGAATGTCAGAGTTGGGGGGGGGGGGACCTGGAAAGCGAAGCATTAGATCATAGAATGTTAACGCCAAAGGGATCTTCAAACCTAGAATACTCAAACATAGAATGTTTGAGTTTGGGGGAACCTTAGAAGAGAGACTATCAGAAATGGATGTACCATGAGGAAGGAAGGAAATGAGCCGTTATTAAACACCTACTATGTGCCAGGCACTGTGTGCTTTACAAATAAATATCTCATTTGCTCCTCAAAACAACCCTGGAAGATAGGTGCTGTTATTATTATCTCCATTCTATAATGGAAGAAACTGAGGCAGACAAAGGTTAGGTGATTTGCTCAGAGTCACCCAGCCAGTGACTGTCTGAGGGTAGATCTGGGCTGAGGTGTTCCTAGAGTTCTATCTACTTTACCAGCTAGCTGTCTCTAAATTGGAAAAGATCTCAAGGGTCATCTAGCCCAGTCCCCTACAACAGTGAATATTACAACTGAAAGGCCCTCAGAACATAGAACATCAGAACATGCTATGTTAAAGAATGGACTGTTTGAGTTGGAAGAGATATCAGAACAAAAAATATTAGAAAATAGAGTGCCAGTCCCTTAGACCAGAGAAGTCAAGTTGGAAAGGACCTTAGAACAGAGGATGTCAAAGATGGAAGGCCAGAGCTCGAAAGGCCTGCAAACAGAACTTTAGAACACAGAATGAACAAACTGAATGAACAAATAGATCCAAAGAAGAAAGTGACATCACCAAAACCTCAGAAAAGGACCCATTTCTCCTACCTCCAAGTCTGGTCTAAGATGCCACTGTGCTTCAATTCAGACTCAAACACACCCAACAAAAAGAACTTCCTCCTTTTATCTACGTTCCAAAAACAATATGCTATTTGGCTGTGGTATCCTAGGTCCTCAGATGTGTGCATCACTTCCATCAGCCAAGCTTCAGAAAAGCACCCTAGTAGTTGGCTTGGGAAATGCACAGATGTTGAGACAGATCATCTTTGGGAACAGCTACACCTGTTGGTTGCCTCCCAATCTGTTTCAAGAGTACTTAGGTGGCGAAATGGATAAAATGTTGGACCTGGAGTCAGAATAGACCTGTTCAAATCCAGCTTCCCACACTAACTGTGTCACCCTGGGCAAGTCACTTTATCCTGTTTGCCTCCGTTTCCTCATCTGTAAAATGAGTTAGTTTCTTTGCCAAGAAAAGCCCAAATGGAGCCACAAAGAGTCAGACATGACTAAATAACACCACTCTGTTTCAAAGTAGACTTAGAACCTTCCCTCCTTTCAACCCTAACCTCTGCATTCACTCGCTCAACCACAAAGAAACTAAGCTTCCTCATACATCCTTGCCCATCCCTACCTCCCTTTGATAGTGGACTTGTAAGACAACTACAGGATGCTTTTTTTCTGCCCATCTCTCTAGAAAGACAATTGTGGTATAACAGAAAGATCCAGGAACACAGAAGACATGGGTCCAAATTCTATACCTAAACTAACCCTTGCACTTACTTGCCGTGTGATCCTGGATAAACATTACCTCTCTGAACTTCAGTTTCCTATTGTGAAAAACTAGGAGATCGTATTAAATTATCTCTAAGGTTTCTTTTCAGTTCTAAATCCTTTGGTCCTTTAGGGCAGAGACTGGCATCTTGTATGTAGTAAGTGCTTAATAAATGCTTGTTGAATCGGAATGGAATGGACATGAAAAGAGCCTGTCTCTATAATACCTAGTCTCCCTCCTTCACAGGACTGTTTCCAAGAAAGTACTCTAAAAGCTCTCATGTCCTCCAAAAATGTGAAGACTATTTTTATTATACCCAATCATAGCTTCAGAGATGAAAGAGTCCCCAGGGATCACTTAATCCAAACTCTGATTTTACTAACTGGGGTTTACAGTGGATAACCAGTTTACCTATTGTCACAAAAATAGAAAATGACAGTCAGGATTGGAATTCGAGATTTCTGCCTTCAAAAACTCCAACTGATTCAAAGAAACTAAGTGTTGGTTTGTAAGAAAGCAAGATATAGGCCTGTGCTTCTCTCCCCGATCTGTAGTTTGACTGGTCAGGGAATCTCTGACAGCCTAATTTTGGCTCCCCATTAAAAAGTTTGGGTTTTTAAGTCCAGTCAATTATAAGAATGGGATGCTATACTTGAAGTCATGGAAACCTGGGTTTAAATCCTCCCTCTGACTAGCTGTTTGACTCTAGATGAGTCATTTAACTTTTCTTACCCTCATTTTTCTCATCTGTGAATTGAGTGCATTGGGTACAATAATGACTGTCATACCTACTGCTCAGGGATGTGAAACTCAAATGAGGAAAATAAGGCCCAGACAGTGGAATCAATGTGCTAAGAGTCACATGATTTAAGCATCAGAGTCCAGGCTCAAACTCAGTTACTCCCTGATAGATCAGCTCTTCCACTCTACTCAAGCCTCCAATAGCATCCCCTCCCCCTACTTTCTCATCAAAGACCTCATCTCAGAGTTCACCCCAAAAATGGAGGCCATTCACCAAGCATTCCCTCTTCCCCTCTCCTCTTCATCTCACATCCCTCATATATCCCCCACTGTCTCCCTACCTCTTTCCTCCCAAGAAAAGATGACCCTTCTATGAGGACCCTTGACCCCTTTCCTTCCTGTTCTGCAGCAGATTATGCAAATTTTCTTCCCCACTCCCTAACCTTCAGTATCTCCCTATCTACTGGCTCCTACCCTGCTACCTACAAACATGCTTTTTCTCTCATCCTTAACAGATGCTCTCTTGATTTGCCCATCTCACCTCCTTTTTTATCTCCCCTCCCTTTCCCAGCTAAATTCCTTCACCAATGCCACCAGTTCCTCTTTGCTCATTTTCTTCTAAACCCTCTGCAGTATGACTCCTGACCTCATGATTTAACTAAAATTGCTCTCTCCAAAGTTACCAATGAGCCCTTAATTGCCAAATCTAATGGTCTTTTCTCAACTGGCATCCTTCTTGACCTCTGTGAAGCCTTTGACATTAATGAACACCATCTCGTGTCTGCTCTAGTTTTTCATGAGAGAATTCTCCTGGTTCTTCTCCTAGTTTTCTGTCCTCTCCTCGGTCTCCTCTGCTGAATCTTTATCCAGATCTTATCCACTAACCATGGATACTCTTCAAGCCTCTATTCTGTCCCTCCTCTCTTTTCCCTCTCAATTATTTCACTTGGTGAGCTCATTAGTTCCCATGGGTTCAATTATCATCTCTATGTAGATGATTCCTAAATCCATGTATTCCTCCCTCAGCTCTAGTCTCAAATTACCAACTGTCTATTGGACATCTCTAATCCAGTGCCCCATAGGCTTCTCACACTGAGTGATCCAAAACAGAACTCACCTCTCCTCCTCCCCCAATCCTCTCTTCTTCCCAATGTCTGTATTACTTTGGAAGATTTCATCATCCTCATGGTCACCCAAGTCTGAAACCTCTCCTAACTTCCTCACTCTCACCACACATATTCAGTCCATTGTCAAATCTTGTCATCTCTACTTTTTGCAACATTCCCTATATATGCTTCCTTCTCTCCACTCATCCAACAGACACTCTAGTTGAAGCCCACATCACCTCTCATCTGGCCTGTTGCAATAATCTCCTAGTTCTCCCTGACTCAAACCTTCTCTCCTCACACCAATCCATCCTTCACATAGTCACCAGAGTGCTTTTTCTAAAATGTAGATCTGACCTTGTTCCGCCTCTACTCACTAATCTCCAGAGGCTCCCAATGCCTCCATCTGGCACCTGAAGATCTTCACAATCTGGTGCTTTCCTCCATTTCTAGTATTCTCACCTTTACATGCACTCTAAGATCCAGCTATAATGGCTTCTTTGGTGTTCTTCACCCATGACCTCCCATGTCCTATCTCTGTGACTTTTCACTGATTGTGTGTCATTTTGGAAATGTTCTCCTTCCTCACTTCCACTTCTTAGATTACTTGTCTTCCTTCAACACTGAGCTCAAATCTTAACCTTCTGCATGAAGCCTTTCTTGGTTCCTCCCCACCCCCAGCTGCTAGTCCCTTCTCTGAAATTATCTTCATTCTACAACATCAATGGCTTATTTGTAGATTTTTTTGCATATTGTCTTCCCTGTAAGACTATGAGCTCCTGGAAGGCTGGAAGTGTCCTTACCTTCTGCATATCCCCAGCCCTTAGCACAATACCTGGCACACAGAACGCACTTCATAAATGGATAATCAACTGGTTTATTGATTAAAGTTCAGCACTTAAAGCTCTACTACACATAGGCTCCCTGTAATTGATTGAATTAAATAGATCTCAATACTCCATTTTCCAAGCAGATTGATTGATCAAAGTTTGATTGTATCAATTGCAACAGACAGTCCTATGTATGGGAGGGACATTAGAACAAGGAATGTCAGAGCTGGAAAGGACCATGAAACCATCTAATTAAACCACCTCATTTTACTTAAGAGGAAATGGAGTCCTAGACAGGTTAAGCACATTGCCCAAGATCACACAACTAAAGAAGGGTGAGGCTGGGCATAACATTCAGACATCCAGCTCCCCTCTGCTCTTTGCATCAGGGCTATTCCTTGACTTGAAAGCACTCCAATTTGAATGAGCCAAATGAAGATCACCATGTAAAGAAATCTTTCACATATACTATTATAATTTGTGTATATGTTTTGTCCCTAATTAGACTGGATGCCTCATCTTGGCATTTCCCATGTCTATTTTGAGTACAAGGACTTTCATTTAGCATAAATGATAAAATCATGGGATTTAGAGCAAAAGTCTAATCCAACCCCTTCATTTTACCGATCAGAAAACTAGAGAACAAGTGGGCTAAGTAACTTGCTCAAGGTCAATGAATCTCAGAAATGGGATTTGAACCTAGGCCATCTGATCACAAATCTACTGTACCTGGTGCTGCTCATTAAGTATTTGTAGAATTAAAATGAATTTAATTTAGTAGAGTTGTGTGATTTGTCTTTCTTTAAGCTAAGTTGGGCTTTCTTACAAACTATTGTGAGATTCAACAGAGACATAACTAGGACAGGGTGATCAGAACATCATCCCAGGACACTGAAATTTAGACAACACTAACAGCTCTCATGGTCCTCCAGCAGCTAGAAACAACTGAGCCTAGCACGTAGACAGCAATAATAATTAGTTAAAATAGGAAGTTAACAGATGGTGCGTGGCCACTGTACCACCAGGTGAGTTTTTCCCTGGGCAGTTCGCCTGCAGCCTCCTCCCCAGCTATGTGTAAAATATATATTTCATAGCACTTTCCCAGACAGAAAAATTATTGGCTATACTGAGTGTTTTTAAAGCAGTGAGCTCTGGTAGATAGAGCTAGTAACAAAACCAGAAAGATCTCAGTTCCATTCCTACCTGGTTGTGTGATCTTGGGTGAAACATTTAACCTCTCAGCAATCCAGGTAACTCTGTAAGTCACAAAAATGTCCCCTTTCACCTACAAGTTTTCTATATCCCTGAAATCTTAATCCATCCCATTTTGCTGTTCAGTCATATTCTGATTCTTTGCTACCCAACTTGGGGTTTTCTTAGCAAAGATACTAGAACGGTTTGCCATTTCCTTCTCCACCTCATTTGACAGATGAGGAAACAGAGGCAAACAGCGTTAAGTGGCTTGTTCAGGATCACAAAACTAGTAAGTGTCTGAGGCTGGATTTGAACTGAGGAAGACGAGTCTTCCTGACTCCAGGGCCAGCACTCTGTGTATTATGGCACCACCTAACTACCCAGTTCAATCTCTATGCCTCTCTAATGTTCAGAATAGGAATTAGTGTTTGGATCCTTTAAGAAGTTATGTGGTAACAATGGAATTGGTGTTTCTTAAGTTCAGGATTTCTTTTTTTTTTTTTTTTTTAATAAAAGGGTATATAGATAAACAGTGATACCCAATTCAAATACAAATGGGTGTCACTACACCATACAGAATGATCCTTAAGGGTCTCATGTTGACTAGGGAAACCACAGATTAACATTATGTATGTTCTATTGTATTTTTATTAATTTTAAAAAATATTTCCCAATTACATTTTCATCTAGTTCGGCCTCACTAAGAAGTATGTCCTCGGGCAGCATGTTATAAAATATAGAATCACTTGTGTATTAGTTTCCCAGAGGGAATGGGACTGTGGAGACTAAAATTGTATCTGGGAGAAAGAGAGAACCTCCAGCATTTGAATGTCTTCCCTGGGCAAAGAGTGCTCAGACTTCCACAAAGCACTCAGCACAGTCATTCTTGTGGACAAGATGGAATGATCAGAGATAGACAGTCATAAATTTGAATTTAGAAGGGGTTGAGGAAGAAGAAGGCTGGTTCTGGTTTACTCCTCTCCCTTCAGACCAGTCTCCTCCTCTGTAAAAGGGGATAGACAAGGAAATGGCAAGTCACTCTAGCATCTTTGCCAAGAAAACCCCAAATGGGGTCACCAAGAGTCAGACCCGTTCTGGATACGTTTGAGGAAGAACATGGATAAGCTGGAGAGGACCCAGAGGAGGTAGCAAAGGATTTTGACTCCTTGCCAGGGGAGGAGCAGTTGAAGAGAGTGGTCATGTTTAGGCTGGATGAGGAGACTCAGGAGAAATAGGATTGTTTTCTTCAGGTATTCAAAGGTCTTGCCATGGAAGAGGCATTAGAGTTATTTTGCTTCATCCTATTGGTCAAAACTAGAAACAATGGATGTTACTGGCAAAGATGCAAACTTGGGGTTGATTTATCAAAAAACTTCCTAACTGAGGTATCAAACAGTGCAATAAGATGCCTAGGGAGGCAGTCAGTTTCCCTTCATGGGACATCTGGTTCAAGGACCATCTGCTGATATTCTATAGGGAAGACTTTGTCTCATAACCTCTGAGGTCCCAGACATCTGTGAATTTGTAATCTCCCAGGGCTTAGCACATTGCCTGACGTGTTAAGAGATTAATAAATGCTTATTGATTGAATGATTGATTGATTGATTACAGTAATCATCAATTATTCTGTGTCAAGAACCTGGATTGTGGTCTCCAGAGGACTGTCCCAAGATCTATCGCTGGCCTGGTTTCACATTTCTAATAGTGACTTCAATAAAAGCATAGATAGTCCTTTTGTTAAATGTTAAGACGACATGATGCTGGGAAAAATACTCAAAACACTGAATGACAGAAGCAGAAGCCTAAAAGTTCTTGATAGGCTAAAGTGTGGGTGTTCATGCTTCATTGCTAAAGAAGACCATGCCATCAGAGAAATGATGACAGGACTTGCACTTGACTTTTTTGAGTGAGGGAGGGTTGTGCAGGTCACCAGCCTCACTTCTCCTCCAGAACCATCTGAATCCAGTGACCAGATATTCATCAGGATCACTAGAGATAACCCAGGATGAGGCAATTGGGGTTAAGTGACTTGCCCAAGGTCACACAGCTAGTGAGTGTCAAGTACCTGAGGTGAGATTTGAACTCAGGTCCTCCTGACTCCTGTACTGGTGCTCTATCCACTGCACCACCTAGCTGTCCTAGGCTAAAGTAATAGACATTAAGTAACAAAATAAAACATAACATGGAGAAATATAAAGTCCTATATTTAGGTGCAAACAGTCAGTGACACTTGTGCAGACTGGGAGTGAGACTCCTATCTGAAAGTTTTAGTGAACTCCAAGTCTTATAAGTCAGCATTGGGACCTAGTAGCCAAAAATATGTAATCTTAGTGTGTGTTAAATCATACAATGTCCAGACAATACCTAGAATATTGTGCTAATTCTGTGTTCCACCTGTTAGCAGAGATATTAACAAACTGGACCATGGTTACAGAAGTATGACTAGGTTGGTAAAGAGCCTGGAGACAAGGTCAAATAAAAAGTAGTTGGAAGGATCTCGCTATATTCATCCTGAGGCTGAGGACACGTCAAGAGGACATGCATGATCACTGACTGTAAAAATGGCTTCTGATGTCTAATGATCTTTCATATAAAAGAGGAATTAGACTTGTGTTACAGAAATCCAAAAGGTAAAATGTAAGTTGATGAGTAGAAGTTACAGGGAGGCAGATTTTTATCTCCATATAAGAAAGAACTTAATGACAATCCAACATTGATAGGTTTTCTTGTTAGGTAGTGAGTTTCTTGTCAGTGAAAGTGTTCAAGCAGAGAATGGAAAACCTTTTGTTGAGACAGAATTTATTCTTCAGAGAATACTAGGACTAGATAACTTCTAAAGACTCTTCCAGCTCTAAGATTTGATGATTCAGTGTGAGTCAACTCAGAAACAGGGAGAACAGTAAATAGCTTAGATAAAGAACATGGTGGGGGGGGAAACACAATTAAAAAATGTTTTAATGGTTGTTGTTTAAAAAATCCAAAGAGATTCACTAGGGCCAGGAAAATGCAAAAGAGTTAAATGAGACTAACAGATGCTGCTTTCTTGGTAGAGGAGGAGGTGTTGATGTGGTATTCAACATCTGTACTTTACTATAAGTCAGAATGAGATAGAATATAAAGGGCTGATCAATGGGAATAATCTGGAGGAACCTGTAGATGGGAATAATATGAACACGTGCACATTGTACTTTGTCTCTGTTTAAATTGTGATGAATACACTCTTTGTACTTAGGGGTTGTTTTCCTCCCTTCAATTCTCACTAGTTTCATATGATATTTTGCTTTCTGGTGTGTTTTTTTTTTTTTTTTTTAAAGCAAAGTCAACAAGCTCGGTGCTGAAAAGAAATGAGAAAATGCCCCTTCTCCTTTTCTTTTCTGAGATGGGGTATGATCGGTTTGGAATGTTGCATATAGTGTCAAGATTTGGTTGAATGTGCCAGTTGTCTTTGCAGAACTGTTTTTTGTTTTCTTTCTTTTTTGTTCTTTGTTACAAGGCTTGACTCACAGGGCTGGATAGGGGAAGGGAGAAATAAAGATAAATAGATAAAACATTTATTAAGCATTTGCTTTTTTTCCAAGCCCTGTGCTAAGTGCTTTAGGTACTAATACAAACAGAAAGTTCCTACCCTGAAGAACTTTACAATCTAAGACAATACATAAAAGAAACAGGGGACTGGGAGTAGGGTGACATGGAAAAATGGTTCTCAGAGGCATGGCCTGAGCTCTCAAGCGTGAAATGAGCTTGGCTGATGAGGATGCTTCATCAAGTGGGGTTTCCGGAGAAGAACTCACCAATGAGCACAGAAATTCATGGAGATGGAGATATCTAAGTGACACAGTGGATAGAACACTGAGTCTGGAGTCAGGGAGACTTGAGAACCTGAGTTCAAATCCAGCCTCAGACACTGACTAGCTCTGTGACCCGCGACAAATCACTTCATCACTCTCTGCTTTGATTTCTTCATCTAAAAATGGGAATAATAATAAAAAAAGAAAACCTACCTTTCTGAGTTGTTAGGATGATAAAATAATGTGGTTTTTGTAAAATTCCTTGTAAACCTTAAAGTATTACATAAATACTAATTATTATGGAGATATTGCCATTGAGAGAAGGCTTCTGGAGTGGAAGTAGAAATACATACATATGTGTATAGACACATATACATATATGTAAATGAAGGTGGTGTAAAAAGAAATCAATAAACGTGTTTATTCCTACACTTGCTGAACACTGGGAAATCAAAGACAAAAACAGAAAAAGCCCCTTATCCTAAAGAGTTTAGATTCTACCAAGGGAAATACTTAAATACAAAATATATAGACATTTTGGTGGAGATTGATAGGTTTCCAGTAGGAGATGCCCTCCCTCATTACTTCTGCCCATGCCTTAATTATACTTACCTGTATACCATTCCTTAGACAATAGGAAACCTTGAGAGCAGTGAATCTATTGATGCATCCTTGTAATTCCCAGTGCCTAGAAGCCTTGGCACATACTTCAGGGAACTGTGAATTCATAATCCACATCTGACCCAGTGTCTTTGGTTGTCCCCAAGTGCATAAAACTAAAAGTACCATCCAAGATTTTCCTGCCATAAACACAAACCCTACATGCATTAAAAACAAATCTCTATCAGTTATTATGCCCAAAATAACTCATCCCTAGAGGCTATCCCTCTGGTGATTAGGCTCTCTACACTTAGCCAAAGTGACCTGTTTGTTCTTCTCAGTACCCAACTCTACATTTTTGGCCATGATGTCCCCCATTCCTGGAATACTCTCCCTCCTAATCTCTGCCTCCAGAATTACCTAACTCCCTTTAAAACTCAACTCAAGCCCCACCCATTTCCTGCCTTTCCTGATCCTTCCAGGCATCCCTGCTCCCTTTCCCCAACCTAGTCCCCTGCTCCAAATTACTTTGCATTTCTATCTATAAACCTACTTGTTTCTACATTTGTGTGTATTTGCATCTATTTATATGTGTTGTTCATGTTTCCTTCCAGGAGGAAGTGAACTACCAAAATACACAGCTCTCCTTTCATACAGAAGCAGGGGATTATCTGTGTAGAATGCTGCATAGATTGGCAGATGTAGTAATCAATCAGCAAGTAATTATTAAATACCCCCTATGTATCAGGCGTCATGCTAGGTTCTAGAGATACAAAGACCAAAAAAGGGGAAAATGGTTGGTCCCTGTCAATGTGTTGGCTGATTTGGTTGAGGCTTTTATCTTTTACAATTTTATTACAAGGGAAGGTTTGCCCAGTAGTGCTAACCACATGCTTCAACAACCCAAGGGTATGTCATTTGTCTTACAAAGCAGGGGATGGGGAAGGTATAGTCTTGGAAATAAACAGGAATGGGGAGCTGTGACTTCATTAGTAGGGAATTCCCTAGATGAGAGAACTCCCTCTTCCAACGCAGGTCAGCCCCTCTTCAATTGAGAATCTTAGAGGGTTGTCTGAAGCAATGAGATCTTTAACAATGCCCAGAATCACACAGCCTGTGGGTGACATACAGGATTTAAACTCAAGTCTTTCCCAATTTTGCAACTAACTCTCTATACACTGCTCCATACTGCCTCTCTTGGACTAAGATGCTCTATAAAAACAAAGGGTTAGGGGAGGGGGATAAAGCTTGTGATTTCACTGGTATAGGCAACCCTGGGCTGAGAAAGTTTCCTTTACCAAAGCAGATTCATTCATGCCCAAGCATGTCTTTTTTTAATGAACAGATACAAATATTAGGAGTATCATGTGGAGATCCACAAAAACTTTTATTATTACAAAAGGGGTCCCTAAAATTAAGCCTGGAGTCATTAAGATTTGAGTTCTAATCTGACCTCAGATACTTACTAGCTGTGTGACCCTGGGCAAATAAGTCACTTAAGCCCAACTGTCTCCAAAAAAAATTTTTTAAGGGGAGTCCTTATATCCAAAAAGACTTAGAGCTGGAAGAGAACTTGGAGTTCGTCATGTCCAACACCCTTGTACGTATGGAGAAATTGAGGTCCAGAAAGGGCAAGTGACTTGCTCAAGGTCATACAGGATGTAATTGACAGAACCAAGAATTTGAATATCACTTGAAGAGGTCCAATGGCTCCAGGTTTGGCACAGTACCACAGGGTTGTATAAGGTGGGGAACCACTGATCAATGAAGGTTTTATGGGGAAAGGGGAACAATAATCTCAGAGGATAAGAGGACATAGAAAGAGGTGTGATGGAATCCCCTGGGAATGACACCATGGTTCTGCCAAAGTGCCCTACATACATGGCCTAGTGGAGAGAGCCATGATAGAAAGGATAGAGGTTCAACTCTGGGCTCTGCCATTTACCATCCATGTGATCTGGGGAAACTAGCTTCCTCTATATGTAAAATGAGAGATTGACATTATATGTTAGCCATATTATTCACTATTGTTTTAAACCATTTAAAATACCTAGACAGTATAAAATACCTGAGAGTATACCTTCCAAAACAGACAAAGGAACTATGTGAACATAAACATAAAACATTTTTATACAAATAAACTCAGATCTAAATAATTGAAGTAATGTTTATTGTTCATGAGTAGATGAAGTCAATATAATTTTTTAATTTATTTATTTTTATTTTTCAGCATTCACTTCCACAAAATTTTGAATTTCAATTTTTCTCCCCATCTCCCCCCCCTCCTCCTCAGGACAGCTTGTATTCTGACTACCCTTTCCTCCAATCTGCCCTCCTTTCTATCACTGCTCCCCTCTCTTATCCCCTTCCCTTCCATTTTTCTGCAGGGACATTCATTTTTAAAGCTTTGAGTTCCACATTCTCTCCTTTCTCTCCTCCCCATTTACCCTCATTGAAAGGAAAGCAATTACGTATAGGTTATGCATGTGTGGTCATGTAAAAGACTTCTTGATTTCTCATAAAATCATTAACTTCTATTTGTTTCATTCTAATTTTTAAGGACTTGTTTTCTTCAGTGCACTTTTGGACCTCATTTTTCATTTGGCCCATTCTGCTTTTTAAGGCATTCTTCTCCTCATTGACTTTTTGAACTTCTTTTGCCATTTGTGTTAGTCTAATTTTAATTTTAAAGGTGTTATTTTCTTCAGCATTTTTGGTGGTTTCCTTTAGCAAGCTATTGACTCATTTTTCATGATTTTCTTACATCACTCTCATTTCTCTTTCCAATTTTTCCTCTACTTCTCTTACTTGATTTTCAAAATCCTTTTTGAGCTCTTCCATGGCCTGAGACCAATTCATATTTTTCTTGGAGGCTTTGGATGCAGGAGCCTTGGCTTTGCAGTCGTCATCTAGTTGTATGTTTTGATCTTCCTCATCACCAATGACATAAGAAAATATCTCTTCACTGAGAAAGTAAGAATCTATAGTCTGTTTCTTTTTCCCATTTGTTCATTTTCTCAGCCAATTACTTGGCTTTTGAGCTCTTTGTTAATTGCAGGGGCTTCAGAAGCAGCTTCTGCTTCAGAAATGGCTGCTACCACTCTGAGGCTGGAGCCAGGGCTGGGGCTGGGATTGAGGCCAGACTCTTTCAGTCATGTGAAACTGTCTTTGGAATTCGTGGGTTGAGAAGTCTGGAAACCACAGCATCCACCAGCGATTCAGTCCCCTAAGGCCTACTCCTGCTCTATGGGATCCACCATGGCCCACACTGAACTGAGCTCTGCTCCCAACCTGGTGTGATAGATCCTTCCTGTAGACCTTCCCCATTGTTTTGGGCTAGAAATTTGCTTTGGTCTGTAGTTTTGTGGCTTCTGCTACTCTAGAATTTGTTTAGAGTCACTTTTGACAGGTTTTTTGATGGGTTTGGGGGGGAGAACTCTAAAAGGTTTCTGCTTCTATTCCACTATCTTGGCTCCACCTCCCAATATATTTTTTAATTTTTAAATTATTTTATTTGTTTTCAGTTTTCTACAATCATTTTCATATACCTTAGATTTTTCCCCTCTCTTCCCTTCCTTCCCCCCTCCCTCACCACTCCTTCCCCAAGATGACATGCAATCTTATATAGGTTCTACACATACATTCCTATTAAACACATTTTCACCTTAGTCATGTTGCATAGAAGAATTAAAATGAATGGGAGAAATCATAAAACAAAACAAAACATAACACAAAAGAAAATGGTCTGCTTCATTCTACAACCCAGTTTCATAATTCGTTCTCTGGATGTGAAAGGCATTTTGCCTCAAAAGTCCACTGGGGATTTTTTAGGTCCTTGCATTGCTGTGAAGGACTGTCTACCAGAAAAATTCCTTGCACACAGTGGGTGTTGCTGTGTACAAAGTTCTCCTGCTTCTGCTCCTTTCACTCGGTATCAGCCCCTAATATAATTTTTAAATGACAATTTTACCTAACTAATCTATTTATTCAATGTAACCCCAATTAAATTACTAAAAAAATTATTTTACTATATTAGAAAGAGTAATAACAAAGTTCATTTGGAAGAACAAAGGGTTAAAAACTTCAAAGAAACCAGGGGTGAAAGATGTAGAGGAAGCAGATTCAGTATCAGACCTTAAATTATATTATGAGAAGAGAGCATTGTTAAAGTGTAAAAAAAAATTTCTGTTATTTTAAATTAAAATTTTCTTGTATAAATAAAACACATTTAGCAAGAATAGAAGGAATGCAAAAAATGGGGGGAAACCTTTCATAGACAATCTCCCAGATAGGATGAGATTGAGTTGGAATATTGTTGTGGTGTTGGAAATGATTAGCTGTTTCAATTAGAAAAATATGGAAAAACTTGGACTTGTGATGGAAGATGCTATCTACCTTCAGAGGAACAGAGGATAGGAGGAAATAAGTATGGTCTTATATATATATATATATATATATATATATATATATATATATATATATATATATATATGTATGTATGTATGTATGTATGTATGTGAGTGTATATGTGTACATTTGTGTATACTTATAGATATCTATGTACCTATATATGTATGTATGTAACCACACTTAATTGTAGCCTTCTTAAGGGTGGTGTGGGGAAGGGAAGGGAAAAAAATAAAGTAAAAAATACACAGCAGAAAACAAAAAAAAATCTGCAAAGAAGTAAAGAAAAGCTAGGCAGTTTTGAAAATAATGTGTAGTATTCCTTATATGGGTTTTCTTGAAATGGAAATTTATTGTTTTATATTGCATCCTCTTCTGTGATCTGTTGTACATGGCAATGTTTTTTTCTCATTTTGTATTTAGGTTTAAATTTTTTTTAAGCTAGCAAAAAATAATTAGACAATTGGCTTATAAGGTTCCTTCTACAGCTATGATCCTAATACCTTGTATCTATTTTGAATATTCAGATGCATGTAAATGTTGTCTCTCCCAACTGGATTGTAAGCTCCTTAGAGCTGAGACTGTTTCTTTGTATCCTTCTCACCTAATAGCACATAGTAGTAATTTAATACTTGTTCATTGATTCAATCAGACCCAGGACAGGTAAGTGACTATTCCATTGTTCTCTTCTCCTCTCTGTAATTTATTCATTTATTTATGAAGATGTATGAAGAGGTCCAATGACTCCAGGTTTGGCACTGTACTTGAAAATGTAAGTAAATAAACATCAGGATTTCAGTGACTCTGAGATTTCCTTGATGTGACTGATCTCTTCAGCATAGATCGCAACCCCTTTATAACACAGTAAATGATCTTCATTAGTTATTGTGTTATCCTTTTCCTACTAAATGAATATCTTCACTGAAGACTCAGAATGGCTTGGCTTTGAGGAACAGAATGAGAGGTGGATGCTTGGTGCTATAGCTGTGCAGTTTCAGTGGGGTGAACTATGGGAAGCTGAAAAGTAAGGGATTACAAACCATCAATCTCAAGATGTTATGTCATGAAGTCAGGAAGAGGAGGAGAAACTTCGAAAAGAGGGCACCTTGAGATATTCAAGCTGTGATCCACATCCTCTCTCAAGCCATGGAATCATCAGTGTCCTTGAACAAGATGACTTTTCTCCTCTTTCTCCTCCTCCCCCTCTTCCTCCTCCTTCTCCTTCTTCTTCTTCTTCTTTCTCCTTCTCTCTCTCTCCCTCCCTCCCTCTCCCTCTCCCTCTTTCTTCCTCCCTCCCTTTTCTCTCAGCTTGCTATTTTGTGACTCATACCTTCCCTGGGGACTGTGGAGGTCACCAAGCGTTTTTGTTTGACAAGCCTCCCATCCAGTTTGGGATGAAGGTTAGAAGCCAAAATCAGAGTCAACAGAGGGGTGATTATGTCAACAAGAAACTGAGAAGTCATACTTGCCTGCGGCATTCTAATAATTGAGAGGTCTGCTTCAGCACTTAAAAAGGTCCCTGGCTCCCTCAATGCTTATACTCCTTCAATCACTGAAAAATATTATGTAATATCTGTATAATTAATATTATCATTTCTTTATAACTATTAGCATAATTATAGGAAAACATGCTTCTTATCTTACTAAATATACTCAAAAAGGATTATTATGTTCCAAAAGAATCCACCCAAGTTTGTGTTTTACTTTATTAAATAATTGTTCATTGATCAATGGTCACTCTTTATCAAGTGATAGTAAATCAATAACATGAAAAATTATTTTCTGTAGTTTTAGTAATAAGCCTCAGTTCACATTACCTTAACATGTTAAGGTTTACAAAATGCTTTCTTTTCAGCAAACCTGAAGGTGAGATATTATAAATATTATTATCCCAGTTTCACAGAGGAAGAAACTACAGCTTAATGAGATGAAATGATTTACCCAGGGTCACACAGCTAGAAAGTGTTAAAACCAGGATTCAAACTCAAGTCTCCTTCCCTCATGCTGAACTGCCACTGGGATGTCACACCTCAACCAGGGATCTTCAGTGAGTCATTGAACTCAAAAGAGCCTTGGAGTCGGGAAGCTTTCCACCTCCACCCCTGAGATGACTGGTTCCCCAGTAGGTCCATACCCAAAGGCTTCACCAAAGTTCTCGGATGTTTCATTATGGCATGAGGTGACTCTGTTTGGCCCTTTGAGTAAGGCACAAGCTGAGCATTCCCTTTATTTTAACTTTTGACAATGGCTTCTATCTGGAAAGCTCAAAGTTTCCTATTTCAGTGCACATAGAACAACAGAGATTCCCAAAACCCTAGGATGTTGGAGTTCATAGATATCTAAGAAAGAAAGCTAATAGCTAACATTTACATAGCACTTACTACTTGTCAGACACTGTACTAAGTACTTGATAATCATTATCTCATGATCCCCACACCAACCCAACGAGGTAGACGCTATTATTATCCCTAGCTTAGAGATGAGGAAACTGAGAGAGTTTAAGTGACTTGCTCAGGGTCATATAACTAGCAAATGTCTGAGGCTGAATTTGAATTCAGCTCTTTCTGACGCAAGGCCTTGCGCTCTATCCATCTCACTGGCTAAATGCCCCCTAAGTTAATCATTTCAGCCTTACTTATTCATTTTACACAAGAGAAAACTGAGATCCACAGTAGGGACTCCATCTCCACAACCAAGGTGCTTTCTACAGTAGAGTCTTACAGCTTCTAAAGCAGCATCTTCCTAAGCCATCCCATTCCCCTCTCACCATTTCCTGCCCCTCTTCTACCATGTCCCCAGCTCATTTCCTTGGTGTCAGACAGCTCCAACTGCTTTCTCCTTGCTATATCCAGGATCAGCCTGTCAACAAAAAGCCAGCTTGTGTTCCTCCCTCACCCTTCTCCCTCTTCTTCAGCCTCATAACCAGAGGCTCCAGTCCCAGCCCTGACTCAGTGAAATCCTTGAGACCTTCTCCCCAACCTTCCTGCCTCCAGCAATAGCATGCCTTTGATGACATCACTGACACTAGCAGACTTGTTCTCCTCAGAGTCCTACAATAAGAGCTGAGATTCTGAAAAACCCTCCACTCTGGGAAGCAAAGTCTCTAAATAACACACAACCTAACAATCACACAATCCTCAGAAACAAGGCCAAATTTCAAGCAAACAAAGGCAAAACCAGAACTTCCAGATGAGATCTTAAATCCCATTCCATCCCATCTCTTTCAGGACATTGCCCCTTCAATATCACTAATAATAACATTTATATAACACATTTATGTTTGCAAAGCATTTTGTTTGCAATTATTATCTCACTTGATCCTTACACTAATGCTGAGAGATGGATGCTACTATTGTCCACATTTTACAGATAAAGAAACTGAGGCAGACAGAATTTAAGTGATTTTCTCAGTATCACACAGCTAAGTAAATGTCAGAACTCAGATTTGAACTCTGAACTTCCTGTCTCCAATTCCAATGACCCGCTGTGTTACTACCCTCTCTCTTTTTTGTCTTTTATTTTTTTCTGATTAATTCTTCTCTGCTACCTTTCATTCTCTAAAAACAAAAACCATCCAACACTGTCACTTCCTGAGACTAGATAATTGACCCCTTGACCATAAGTCTTTCAGGCAAGGTTCGATGACCTTTTGTCCAGCATGCCATGATGGAATTTCTTCTCAGGTACAGGTTTAACTGCAATGTCTCTGAGGTTCCCTCCTATTTTCAAATTCTAGGATTCTGTGAAAAGTGACAAGACATCATTTCTTACTGCACAATAGTAATAATGGAGGGCATTTTGAGGTTTCCTATATTATTATTTTGAACTGTCATTTATTTCTTGTCTCATCACATGAGGATGGCAGAGAAAGCAAGGAAAACAAACCCATCTGTTACAAATAGATATAATCAAGCAAAACAAATTCTTGAATTAGCTACATCTAAGAAATCTCTCTCTCCATCTGAATTCTGTCTGAGACCTTTCCCTCTCTGTTAGGAGGTGAAGAGCCTTTTTCATCATGAGTCTTCTGGAATGGAAGTTGGTCATCTGTGTTCCTAAGTCTTTCAAAGTTATTTCTCTTTATAACTTTTGTTGCTATTGTAGAAATTCTTCTCCTGGTTCTGATCACTTCACTATGTATCAGTTCATACCAGACTTCCCAGCTTCTCTGAAACTATCCCCTGTTTGTAACAGAGGGTTTTGTTTTTCATGTTCCCTCAAAATAGGGTAGGGAAGGGTGAGGTAGGAGGAAGAAAAGGAAGATCTTTGAAAAAATAAAATGTGATTTCCAAGATAAGCTTTCACTGACACCTTTATCATAGTATGGAGGTGACCATGGGTGCTAGCCAAGGCTAAGCATTTATCAGGAACTTGTATGTACAGACAAAGAAGCAGACTATAGGTCCATTGTAGTCTGTTCAGAGTGGCTGTTGTTCACTGCACTGACTGTTGAAGGATAAATTTTTCAATCACAGCTACTCAGAAAGTGCAACTACTAAGTCACAAAGGCATCTTGACTTGCTCTGGTGAAAGGAGGGAGGGATGGCATCAACATAATCACAGGTCCTTGAAGAATGAAAGAGCCACAGGGACACACATGATTAACCTACAAATGTGTAGTCTGGCCTGCCAGCACTGTCAGAACTTGGAGGTGAGAAAAGAAAAAAGAGGGGAATGGAGAAGGAAAGGGAGGAAAGGAAGGGAATGGAAGGCAGAGAGAAGGTGATAAAAGTGGGAGGAAGAAAGTGGGATAGTAGAAAAGGAGAGGAAGAAAGCAAAGAGGGAGAAAGAAGGATAGGTGAGAGGGGGAGAAAGGAAGAAAGAGGACAACAGAGAAAAAGAGAGGGTGACCTGGGGAGAAAGAAGAGGAAGAGAAGGAGAGGGAGATAGAGAGAGATGGTGATGAGAAAAAGGGAGAAGGAGAAGGGGGAGGGGGCTAGAGAGATTGATGAGAGAGGGAAGGAAAGGAAAAAATGGAGGATGGGAAAGGACAGAAAGTAATGAAAGGAAAGAAAAAGGGAGGAGATTGGGAGGAGAGCGGGAGAGGAGATGAGGAAGAGAGAGAAGGAAGAAAATGGAAAGAGCAAAAGGGAAGGAGAGGGGGGTAGTGATTGCTCAGCCCTGGATGGTGGAGGAAGACTTTCTGGATCTGGTAGGATGAGAGCTGCTCTTAAAGGAAGGGGAAGACTTGAATTATTGAGAAAGGTCAGAATCTCAGAAGTGGAAGAAGATCAATTCATTCAGAGGGTCTCTGAGGCATTCCTGACAGAGAGAACAGCATGGAGAAGAGTGTGGAAGTCCATCAGATTCACAGAGATGATTAAAGACAAAAATGGTAAGTGTTGGCAGGGCTGTGGGAAGACAGCACATCAGTAAACTGTTGGTGGAGCTGTGAATTGATTCAACACTTCTGGAAAACAAAATTGAATTGGTGCGGAGAGGGAGAAGTGACTAAACTGTCCACACTCCTTAACAATAGTACTTTTTGGTTTGCAAAGAGTTCTACAAATATTCTTATTTAGCCCCCCATGACAAACCTTCGAAGTAAGCACTATTATTATCCCCATTTAACAGACAAGAAAACTGAAGCAGACAGAGGTTAAGTAACTTGCCCAGAGTCACAAAAGTAGTGTCTGAGATTGCATTTGAACTCAGATGTTCATGATTCTAAAAATGCCTACCCACTGTACCACCTTGACCATCAATACCCTCACTAGGTGTGGAGGTCAAATACCTTTCTGTAACACAGTAAGAGAAAGTGAGTACCCACTGATTGAAGGAAATTGTGACCTAGAAATCTGTGACCCAAAAACAGAGACCTAGAAATATGATGGGATATTGTACGCTACCAAAAGACAAATATTAAGAATCCAAAAAACTTGGTAAGACTTGTATGAGCTGATGCAGAGTAAAATAAATGGAATAGGAAGGACGATTGACAGGATAACGAAATAGAGTAAAGGGAAAAACTTCTGAACTCGGACAAGACCATGACTAATCAATCCTATAGAGTAGCTCTAGGTAGAGTATGAGGCCAGAACATTATCAGACTTGTCCAAGAGGCTGGTTTGCTATCATTGAAATGAGAGCTTGTGTGGGAGAAGTCATCGAAAAGTGATGGAGATTTTAAGAGATTTTTTAAAAAATAATGAAGGTCCTATATTACAGATATTAAAACCTACATCCTCCTCATGGCAAATAGTTGGGATATTAGGGCAGATTGTTGTGCACAGTATCTCTCAATCAGTTGCTTCTGATTTTTTTGTTTTTCTTGGACCCGAGGGAGGATTCAATCTGGAGGTGTCGAAGGCTGGGAGGGGGTGAGAAGTGGGAGTGGAGGAGAGTTTTTGGTTTTCCCAAAAAATGACTGTGCTCTAAAGACAAAAGCCATTAATATACTATATTAAAAGAGAAGGGAATGGGGGGGGGCGCAATCTATTAAGAGGAACAGTGAGTCAGAACAGGCGTCAAACATTGTTCTGTCCCTCTCAAATGCACTTATGTAATAATACTATGTATTACAATGACCCCCATTGTTATCAAATCCAGCACAGTGTAGTTCCTGGCCCATAGTAGGTGCTTAGTAAATGCTTGTTAATGACCAGTAGATGGTGGGTAGGGAGTATGGCTCATCTAAATTGAGTCTTTGCTATGTGTCCATTGTGCTGATTTGAATAACAAGGCAGGACACAGCCACAGATATACGAAGAGGCTGACACTCAGGAAGGACCACAACAAATATGATCCTCCCTGTGTACAAGTCAGTGTTTGTTGGAAATGATAGTAGCAAGCATTTCTGTACAAAGTGCTTTCCATATATTGTCTCATTTGATTCTTACAGTAACCCTGGGAAATAATAGGGGCTATTATCATTCCCATTTTACAGATAAGGAAACTGAGGGAGATTGGTTAAGTGATTTGTCCAGGGTAAGTCAGAGGTTGGATTTGAACTCAGGTTTTGTGATTCTAGGAAAAGTACTTTATCCTCTCTGCAACTACATATGTATTACCGGTTCATTGCCCACACCTGCATGGCAGTATGCTTTCCAAACCCTTTTGCCAAAACTTGCTTTCCCTCTCACCTAATTTCTTGAATTCACCCCTATGCAAGGGAAGGCTCAGTCTATTAACTCCATTTCATAGATGAAGGCACTGAAGCCCAGAGACCAGAAATGAGCTGTTACGGGTCTTAAGCCAAGCCTCCAGACACCCAACCCTTCCAGCTTCACACCTGTGATCACTCCCCAAAGACATAGGAAACATCCCATACCTCACTGACTCACTAAAACCTAAAGAAAAATAAATCAATGTCCCCCTCCTCCTCCTACCCCATCCACACACCCACACTCCAGCTGGACACACAGATGTTTTCCTGACGTTTTGGCAACTTCTTACAGAAACGGACCCTGTCTTGCCTGAAGCCGACATCACTCAAGCCTTCTCCCCTCCTGCCTTCATGCGAGTGGGATGCGGACAGAGAGTGCTCAACTCCCCATAGGAACTCGAAAAAAGAGCGGGGCAGGATTAGGAAAGACAGCTGGACAGTCCAGGAGGAACAGGGTAAGAAGTATATTCAACAAGTTTTTATTAAGTGGTTACTGTGTGCAGATCCCTGGTGGTGGGAGAGATACCAAATTTAGCTAAAATACAAACACCAAGGAGTTCGTAGTCTAGAAGGGAGCTGAGGCACAGATTATGATATGCAATATTACACAATATCGGTCAATTAATCCATAAGCATTTATTAATCACTATGTGCCAAACATTATGCTAAACTCTGGTGCTACAAACACAAAAATTAAATAATCCCTGGTCTCAAGAAGCTTACATACTGAATAAGAGAGACAACATGAACAAATTTAAGGAGAAAAAGAAGAAAAGGAGGGGAGATGGAAGGAAGGAAGGAAGGAAGGAAGGAAGGAAGGAAGGAAGGAAGGAAGGAAGGAAGGAAGGGAGAGAGGAGAGGAGAGGAGAGGAGAGGAGAGGAGAGGAGAGGAGAGGAGAGGAGAGGAGAGGAGAGGAGAGGAGAGGAGAGGAGAGGAGAGGAGAGCAGGGGAAGAGAGAGAAGGGAAAAAGGAAGGAAAGAGGGGAAGGAGGGAAAAAGGAAGGGAGGAAGGGAGGAAGGAAAGATTTAGTAGGTACTGGGATATAAATACAAAAAGTAAGATAGTTCATGACTTCAGGGAGGTTAGAGTCTAATAGGAAAGAACATACAGAAAATTTCAGCTGTCCATTAGATGGAAAGATAGACCCCTTTCACCTTAGGGTACAGCAGCATGGCCACAATGTATGCAGAATGACATGTGCACCGAATAATGAACAAGCTAGGATTGCTGTGGGAGGTGGGAACAGAAAGGTTACTGACATGGGAGACCAGAGGTGTTACCACAGAGTTGGCATTTCAGTTGGCATTAAAGGGTGAGGAAGAAACAGAAAGAGAAGAGAGAGCATGGGACACCAAGTAACAATAAATAAACAGAAAGGGGAGAGGGAATCAAGAGCCCAGCTTAGCATGGGCCAGGAGGGGTTCCCTTCACCCCTGCCCACCTTTATATAGCCCCCACAGGCTACCCTTTAAGAACCCAAGGCAAGGGAGAGGCTAATGAAAGCAGGGAGCAGTAGTAGCAATCTCCATGCAGATCAGAAATGCAGAGGACAGTGACAGGTTGATTTTACAGCTCCTCTCAGAGCTTGCTGCTGGCCCTGGGCAAGGGATGAATCAGCTTTCTCTGGCCTTGGCTCGACTCAATTTTCTTTCCTATGATTTCTTCCTTTTGCTGCTGAGGGGCGGGGGCGGGGGAGGGGATAGGGGTGGAGAGTTAAGTGTGGAATGGCCTTTTGTTGTTTTCATTTTGTTTTTTATTCTCTCTCCTTCCCTCCCTCTCCGGAAGCTGGAGATTGATGGACAGAGATATCTGAAAAATTAATGGAAAGTTTTCTCTTTTTCTCTCTCTAGTTCTAGTTCATTCACTCAACTAATATGTACTGTATTGAGCATTTTCTCTTTCTCTCTCTCTTCCCTCTTGGTCCACTTGTCCCAGAGCCAAAGCTCTGGATTTAAATAATAAAATCCAACCCTGGAGTTTTCAAATTCTTGTTTGATTCATGCCCCCCAGTACCCATGGTTTCCCTTGGGAACATCAGAATATGGTTTATGTCCAGATCTCCGCAACAAAGGAAAAAGAGCCCTCATTTCCTATGCAAGCACTCAGGGTAACAAACAATTAATTACAAATGGACTTAATTTAGTCTAAGAAACAAATGTCAAGGACTCGTAAGTCCAAGACAACTCTCCCTCTCCAGAGACATACGTAGTCCTCCAGATCTATAACATCATCTTGGCTGAGCTCTCCCCTTCTCTTCGTAAGGGGGAAAGACTTGGGATCGCAAGAAAGTCAAGAAACTTTCTCTTCCATTGAACCTACTCTGCCTGGAGGACCTAGCTAGTTCTCCATATTTATAGTACTATTCTGGAGTTAATGATATCCACCCACTCCACCACCTAATTAGGGGAATGCACTCACTAAAGCTGAGTTAACCCTTTTCCATCTACTTACACAACTGCACAACCCACTGTAGCTCATGTCAGAGGAAAGGACAAGATCCAAGTTGGCTCCTCCACATCATGGGCCTGTCCCTTGCAGCTCCCATCTTGTACTTGGTGGAGGTGTTCCTCTACCGTTTCAAAAACTCCTCACCAATCCCCTGTTGTCTCTCCACTCCTGAAAATTACTTTGTCATTATGTTGTATACATTTATATACATACAAATATATATGTTTGTGTGTGTGATACATTTATATATATATACATATATATATATACATATATATATATGAGATCCAATATGGTGGAGAGCATAGACATCTGGTCTTAGAGTCAGGAAGAACTACATTCAAGTCCTGCCTCAGACACATACTGGACAAGTCACTTAACCTTAATTAATTAAGAATTAAGTCACTTAATTTTTCAAGCAGCTCTGTAATAATATAACTTGCAGAGAATGTGCTTCCCTGGGACTGATTTCTCTACAAGAGCTTTCTATACCACAGAGATTACAGGTCTGATTAAAAACACCAGTGTGAGGGAGGGAGAGAGAGAGAGAGAGAGACAGAGAGAGAGAGAGAGAGAGACACAGAGAGACAGAGAGACAGAGAGACAGAGAGACAGAGAGACAGAGAGAGAGACAGAGCGAGAGACAGAGAGAGAGAGACAGAGAGAGAGACAGAGAGAGAGAGAGGAAGAGAGAGAGATGAGTGTGTTATGTGTATATATATTCTCTCTGTGTGCCACCCTCAATAGAGTCTATTCTCCTACACAGGGACTGCTTCATTTTTATATCTACAACCCCCGCACTCAGCACAATGCCAAAGTATATAATAAACATTTAATAAATGCTTATTGATTGCTTAATTGATTCCTGTAGCTCCTAGCCTGCCAGGAATTCCTCAGGGCTCAATCACCACCTTAATCCTCTGCCACCTCTAGGATTCCCTGTTTTCCTGGAAGAGTCGCATTTTTGCCTTTCTTTGTATTCCCAGAGCTTGGCACACAGTAGGTGCTTAATAAATGCATAGTGACTGGCAGATACACAGACTTCCCTTCTGGAGAACAGAGTCCAAGTATCTGTATGTGGCCCCTTTCCCTTTTGCGTCTCTCAGCTCTCATTCTCCCCAGCCCTTCAGGAAAAGGCCAAGGCCAGGTGCCTGAACTGGCAGTGAGTCAGCCAATTACCTTCCTTTCAGTATTAAAAGAGTAGGTGAATATCCAGAGGCCAAACCAGTTCACACTTTATCCAAGAGCTAATCTCATCAAGGGATTAACACCTCTTTAAAGAGACGAAAAGAGGGATTACCCTCAACAGCCTTCTCTCCTAAAGATACCACCCATTTCCCTGATCCTTCACAGTTAATAAAACACTTTCCTCAAAAGAGCTCTGGAAAGAGGCAGGTGGTACCAGACCCTCTATAGTTCCAACCTTCATTGATCCCCTCCCTTCTCCTAAAAAAGTCCAGAATAGCATTCATCAGGAAGTATTCTCCCCATTTCACAGATAGGTATACTCAGGACAGATTTATTACCACCACCACTCCTCCAGTCAGATGGGCACAGTAGGAAAACAGGATTTAAATTGAACAACAAATTGAAACTATTCCTGAAAGGTGTTACTGTATCCATCAAACCTTCCCACCTATCCAAAGGAGGCCCTGCTAGTAAGGGGGTTCAGCAGTCAGGGGGTTCAGCTCCATCTGCCTGGCAAGTACGGTTGATGTAAAGGACCATATGCCAGGGGCTATCTCACCCAGCCCTGAGTGCCCATCACAGGTCATTGGGAATCTATTAAAGCAAGGAGCACACAGTCTAGAAGAGATGAGAGAGCAACTGCACTAGGAGTCATAGACCTAAATTATAATCCCTATACCACAGCTCCAACTACTCCTTGTTCTGACCTTAGATGAGTTCCTTAACCCCTGAAAGCCTCAGTTTCCTCATCTGTAAAATGGACATCAGAATACCTGCCCTGCTCACTTCACAAAGATGAAATGAAATAAATAATGGATGGGAAAAGTCTCTGAAAAGGTGGAATTATGATTTCAATCACTCCCTCTCTCAGCTGAATTTTTTACCTTTCTTTTTCCAATCTGTTGTTGTTCAGCCATATTCCATCATGTCCAACTCTTCGTTACCCCATTTGGGGTTTTCTTGGTAAAGATACTGGAGTAGTTTGCCGTTTTCTACTCCAGCTCATTTTACAGATGAGGAAACTGAGGTAAGCAGGATTACAAGACTTGCCCAGGGTCACACAGCTAAGTAACTGTCTGAGTTCGGATTTGAACTTGGGGAAATGAATCTTTCTGACTCCATTCACAGTGGTCTGTGCACTATGGAGCCTCCAACTGCCCTCTTTTCTAATGCCCGCTGCCTTTTAAAAAGTCCAACTCTCCTCCTTCCTAACAGACAAAAACAAAAAAACCTTCACTTGACCCTACCATCTTCTCTATTATGGCCCCATGTCTCTTGTTTCTTTTGTAATCAAACTAGAAAAAACTCCTGAGGTCAGTCTCCTTGCACTTTACTTTGCACCCATTGTGTATGTAAATGTAAATGTGTATGAATGATGCAAACAATCAATCAATGAACCGTTATTAAGAAACTACTGCGTTCCAGTCACTCTGGCAGGTGTTAAAGACACAAATCAAGAAAATGAAATGTTTTATTGAGAAAAGTAACATTCCCATGCATACAGGAATATGCAAAATATATAATAATAATGGCTACAAAGGAAAGGAACAAGCCTTCATTAAACACCTATTACTAAGTCCTTTTGTAAAAATCATCTCAGGTACAGCAACCCTTCAAGGTAAGTGCTATTATTATCTGCAATATACAGTTGAGGAAAATTGAGGTCAAGTGACTTGCCCAGGATCACACAGCTACTAACTGTCTGAGGTGGGATTTGAACTCAGGTCTTCCTGACTCCAGGCCCAGAACATCACCAGCTGGCTCAGTAATAGCAAGAATTTATATTGAGCTTTAAGGTTTGCAAACCAATTTAACCGTATTTGACCTTCACAACAACCCTGGAGGGTAGGTGCTATTTTTATCTCCATTTTACAGAAAAGGAAACTGAGGTACTGGAGTCAAGTGATTTGCCCAGGATCACACAGATGGTGAGTGTCCGAGACAGGATTCAAATCCAGGTTGTCCAACCTTCTGGCAGTCAATCCCACCAGTTGCTGGGGGTGAAGGGGAGGGAAATCAGGAAAGGTTTCTTGTTAGGGTTTAAACTGGTCTTTGAAGGAAATTAGGGGATTCGAAGAGGCTGAGGAAAAGTACGTGAGTACTCCTACTTTGGAGGCGAGCTGGTTCCTTGCCGCCTTTTTCTCACCAGTTCCTCAGAATCTGCCTTTGTCCATACCACTGAACTGAAACTGTTTTCTGAGATCTCCAACAATCTCCTTATTTCAAAATCCAGTGGGTTTCCCCTAATCCTCAGCCTTCTTGACCTCCTGGCAGACTTTGATGTTGTGGACCATCCCCTCCCTTAGGAAACACTCTCCTCCCCTAAGTTTTTGTGATAGTGCCTCTGCTCACTTCCTTCTCGTCTGACCAGTCCTTCTCAGACTCCTTTGCAGGATCCTCATCCATGTTCTGCCCCTCATTCGTGGGTGTGCCCTTGGGCTCTGTCCTGGACCTTCTCATCTCCTCTCTTCCTCCCCTACACTCTCTGTCTTGCTGATCTCAGCAGCTCCCACTAGTTTGATCATTATCTTTATGCAGATGACTCCCAAATCTCCACATTCAGCCCTCATCTCCCACCTGAGCCCCGGGCTCACATCTCCAACTTTCAGCTTCCCATCTCCACTTGGACGTCCCATAGGCACGTCAGACTCATTATCTTCCCCCTTTAAAACCATCCTTCCTCCTAATTCTTGTCTTTCTGTCAAAGGTAGCATTCTTTCAGCCACCCATGTTTACATCCTAGGAGTTTTCCTCAACACTGCAGCCTCCTCCAGCCTCTATATCTGATCCTTTATCCAGGCTTTTTGATTCCACTTTTACAACAATCAACCTTCCCATCTCTCCCCTTCTCTCAATTCACAACGCATCCTTCCTAATTCAGGTTCTCATTACCTCTTGCTTGGGCTTTTGCAATAGCTAACAGATCTTTCTCAGTCTGGTCTCTTCCCTCTCCAATCCATCCTCCACACAGCTGAAAAATCCATATTCCTAAAGCACAGACCAAGGCATATCACTCTCCTGCCCAAAAAGTTTCCCAGACTCTCTATTGACTTTAGCATAAAACACAAACTCTTCTGGGTGGTATCTTATGATCTGATTTCAGTCCCGCTTTTCAGGTTGTTCATAAATTACTCCTACTCCACATTCTAGGCCACCTGCCTGTTACTGTTCCCTCTATGCTCCTTTCTTTCTTCCACCTCTGGACCGCTCATTGTCCAGGCTGCCTCCCATCCCTGGAATACTCAGTGTCTTCCCCTATTCCTCTTGGAATTCTGAATTCTTTCAAGACTACACTCAAAGCCAACCCCCTTCCTGAGGGCTAGTCCAGATTCCCTTAATTATTAGTACCCCTGCCACAATTTATTTTGCATATATCTTTTATTTATCTGAGAATCATATTGCATCCCCCAATAGCATGTAAATTTCTTGAGATCAGCGAATATCTCACTTATATTTCTATCCTAGTGCCTGACATATAGTAGACATTTAATAAATATTTGTTGATTCATGGTGAAAACAAACCACTTCGAAAGACTTGAAAAAACTCTGATCAATGCACAGACCAAATGTGACTCTAGAGGAGAGGATCAATGTTGAAACCCCAAACCCATCTCCTGACAGAGAGTTAATGGACTCAGGATACAGAATGATGCATACATTTTTAGACCTGACTGATTCTGGAATTGCTTTGCTTCCTTATGTGTATTTCTTACGAGGGTCTTGTTTTTTTTTTTCTTTTCTTGGAAGCTAAATGGTGCTGGGCCAGCAGGCAAGAAGACCTGAGTTCAAATCTAGCTCCAGTAACTTACTAGCTGAGTGACTTTGGGCAAACCACTCCAACCCTCAACTGTAAAATATGGTTAATAGCAGCACCTACCTTCCAGGATAATATTTATAAATAGCACTTAGCACCATGCCTGGCACGTGTAAGTAGTCACTAAATGCATGTTTCCTTCCTTCTCTTTTTCCAATGGGGGAATGGGAAGAAAATAGATGTTAATTAATTTAGAATTTATTTTTAAGTGTTTTTTGATGGACTGGAAATTAGCTGAAAGGTAAGGAGAAATAAAGAGTTCAGAACTAGCAAGAACCTAAGGCTGGAGAGGCAGCAGAAAGGGCCTAGTCCCTCAGAGGGACCTGAGTTCAAATCCTGGATCTGCCATTGGCTTTATAGTCACTCACCTTAGATGAGTGACTGCCCTTCCCGTGTAGGGGAAGTAGGACTAGATCATTTTTAAAGCTACCAGGCTGGGGTATTCAAGCTCTTGACACCACACAGAATTAGAACCTAGAGACTGGTCCAGGTCCCTTGGAGGAGGGTATATCACAGTGCCAAGGGTTGTGAAAGTAGAGATCAGGCTCAGAGTTTTCTAGAAAAGGAAATAAGGGATGATCAGAGGGTAGTAGAGAAACTGATCTGACCCCACACTCCTACTATGCCACCCCAAGTCAGAGTTGGAAGGGATCCTAAAATATGTAATGTCAGAGCTAAGAAGGGCCTTAGAACAGGGAATGTCAGACCTGGGAGGGGGCTTAGAACAAAGAAAGTCAGAGCTGGGAGAGGCCTTATAAAACAGAATATTAGAGCTGAAAAAGACATTTCAGGGATTCTTAACCATCTTTGTGTCATGGATCATTTTGACAGTGTGATGAGATCTATAGATCCCTTCTTAGACTAGTGTTTTGAAATGTATTTTTTAAAATACATAGGATTATAATGGCTACTATACTGAATTATATCTAATGAAATTATACTGGAAAAAAAGATGTAGTTTCTCTCATTCAAGCTCACTGATTTCAAGCTAAGAACCACTGCTTTCATCTAACATACCCAGGTAACAGAGGAGTAAAATGGAGGCCCAGAGAGGGGATGTCATTTGTTGGAAGTCTCAGAGGAAATGACAGGAATTCAGGTCTCCTGAGAGCCATCCAGTCCCTCTGCATCATGATTCCCGATCTGCCAGTAGCAGGCAGATGTTGAGGGCCAGAGTTCTCAGAGAATGAAGCATTCGGTGCCTCCCCCTCCTCCACCACCTCCCAGAGAGAAAGAGAAAGCAGATCCTCCCTCCTCCTGGACCATACTAATCTATTAATCTCTTTGGCTTTAATCTTTCAGGCAGGATTAAAAACAAATCAATGCTAGAAAAGAAACCAACATTTGGGAAGAAAAATTGAGGGAAGGGGGGGGGTCAGTCCAAAGGTTTTGGGGGGCAAGGTGGGGTCAATGGTGCTTCTTTCCAGCCCTTGATGACTGCTGGCCACTCACTGTCCCAACCTGCCCCCCCACCCCGCCACAGCTTTTGAGAGGCCAGGGTAAGGACCAGAGGTGGAATCTGGAGGGCCAAAGAATTCCAGAATCTCAGAATTGGCAGCCCCCCTCAACTCTGACTAAGAACCCCCTCCTTGTACAACATCCCCACAGAACCTCTGTTTGAAGACCTCCAGTAATGGGCGATTCCCTTCCCCCTGAGGGAACCTATTCCAAGTCTCCACTGTCAATTTTCATCCTGGTTCTAATGCTATATGTGGCCATGAATGGGCTGTTTCTGACTGAGCCTTCCATTCTCATCTATCAAGTGGGAATAATTAGTTGTGCCTTGCTGCCTTTCATGAGGATACTGGGGAAATCAGACAAGATAACAGATCAAAAAGCTAACGGAGAATAAGCCGTGTGAGGGCAGGGAGGACATCTTATTGAAATATTGTCTCTCCTCAAGACTCCAAAATAAGGCTCTGCCTTCGGTAGGTATGTAGTGCGTCATAAACTCAGAAGTCATCGATCCCTCATTTTACAGGTGAGGAAACTGAGCCCCCAAGACCTGAAGTGATTTGCCCCAGAGCCAGAAGACTTGAGTTCTCTGACTTCAGACCCCCCCCTCCCCTGTGCTTTCTACATCATAGGATTCCAAGCTGGGAAGAACACCTAGCTAGCCCTGCCTCCTCCTTTTACAGATTGGGAAACTGAAGCCTGGAGAGAGGACTGAATCAAATTTATTCAATCAAAAATGTTTTGTTAAGAAGCACAAAGCACGGCTTCACCCTGACCAGGTTTTTATTTAATGGAACAAAACTGAAGCAAAGAAAGTCAGCAATTGTGATTCCAGATCCCAAAGTAACTCAAGAGTCCACATTATCCAGTCCTGCTGCTCTCAGCAGCCCAGAGGATTGGCCACCCACACTCACCCCAGGGGAAGAACAATTCAATTTAGGCAGGTGAGTGGGAGGGAAGTGATCTGACAGCAAGCACGTGCTGAGAGCCAGGGAATGTCAGGGCTGGGAAGTGGCCTTAGAACAGGGGATGGCAGGACTGGAGAGGGGCCTTAGAACAGGGAATGGCAGGGCTGGGAAGGGACCTTAGAACATAATAATAAGTCTCTGGAGTTTTAAGGTTTTCAAAATCATTTACAAATATTATGTCATATGCTCTTCGCAACAATTCTGAAAGCAGGTGCTATCATGATGTCAAACAGAGTCTAACTCTATTTGTCAGGCAATGCTACCTTTAGCACTAGCCATCCCTGACTCCCTTCTTTACCCAGAGACCCAAAGGCTGTTTTCTCACCTGTGCTACAGGCCTGAAAGTATTTTGAGTTACTCCCCTTCTCCAAAGCTTGTATGGCTCTCAGTTATTTCTAAGATGACATATCGAGTCCTCTGGCTGGCGTTTAAAGCCTTTGGGAGTCAGGGCTCAACTTTTCTTTGCAGAATGAGCACATGTTACCACTCTATAGACTTCATGGTCCAACCAAACTGGCCTCCTTGAATTTCTCTGTAACTGCCACACCATCTCCCACCTCCATGCCTTTGTTCCAGTTGTACCTCCTATCTGGAATAGTGTCTTCCCTTCACCCCAATCTGGTAGCTCTCTTCAAGGTTCAGTTTCAGGGACACCTACATTTCAGTATCTTTCTTTATTCTCCCAGTTATCAGTGCCTCTCCCACTTAAAAAAAAAAGCAATAACACAAAACTTTGCCTATTAGAGAGCCTGAAGGGACCTTATAGGGCACTTAATCCAAACTGCCCATTTTACAGATAGGGAAACTGGAATCCTGAGTGAGGAAGTGATTTTGTCTTCACTTCCTGGATGCAATGTAATGTCCTTAAGAGGGGAGAAAACACTCCATCCCTTCCTCCTTCCTCCTTCTCCCTTTCCCCTTCCCCCTTCCCCCATTCTCCACTAGGCATAGGCTCTGGGGCTGGGAAGGACACCCAGCCAGCTCCTGTCTCCTTTAATGAGCTTTCACCAGCCAGGCCTCCCCCGGGACAGCCGCCTCTGATTTCCTACCGGGTGCTGGAAACACAGATTAAAGCAATTAGGCAGAAATAATCGGAGGGAAAAGGGGAGAGGAATCCGGAGCCCCTAATTATACCAGCTTAATCAAGGCACAATTATGCAGGGACTTTTTCAGATTATAAATTAGCCCCAACTCCCATGAAGGACCCAGAAGAGGAGTAGGGGGAAGGATCATTTGAAAATCACCATCATCAATACTCTTCCCATGAGCACTCAAGCTTCAGGGTCAATAGCCCAGTCCTGAATCGACTGCTCTGGAACCGTGGCCCAGTCCTCAAAACCCTCTGGAACTCAGTTTGCTCCTCTGTGAAATGGAACGCTGAGAAGCAACCTAGTATACTAGATACTGCTCTCTCAGTCAGGAAAACAGAGGTTCTTTATTTGGAATCTGGGAACTTGTTTTTCCATATATTTTCATAACTGCATTCAATACAATTAGAGTTCTGCTTCTGATGCGTGCTGGTCGGGTAACCCTTGGCAAGTCACAGCCTCTCAGCCTCCAGAAACCCTCTAAGACGTTAAAACACAGACTAGCTGTGGATTGGCCTTGTACAGGAAGTTCCCTAGCCTGATGATCTCAAGTCCAGACCCCAAGGAAAAGGGCTTTAGTCATCCTTGCCTCCCCTTCCAGACAAGGCTGGGGTGAAGTCAGTCCTTTGGATGATTCTTGGAATGTGAGGTATTCACAATAATGAGGCCAATTCATACTCATCCTCGTCTTTGAGGATCATTTTTCCCATTTGAGGGGTGAGGGTGGTTTCCATCTTCATGGGGCATGATTAAAGGAAGACTCAACACATGGGCTCCGTAGAGGCAATAGGAACGTTGTGGGGGAAGAGGGAAACAGAGAGGAAAGGTGGTGATCTCAAGAGTGGTTCAGTCATATGTAAGCAAATGGGGAAATCCAGACACTTAGATCACGGAGATATATAGCCCCCAAAGCACTCAGGAATCCCAACTAAAACCATTTCCCACAAATGCTATCAAATCTTCTACTTGAAGGAAGACCTCTAGTGATGGGGGGCTCACTATGTCCCGAGGTTGCTCATTCCCCTTTACAAAACTGGTAGGCAGTGTAGAATTCAGGGATGGGGAAGCTTGCAGCCACTTGTGGCCCTCTAGGTCCTCAAGTAAGACTCCTTCATAAAAGGATTTGTTCTGTAAAACTTGGACTCAGTCAAAAGGTCACACTCAAGGACCTAGAAGGCCACGGATTCCTACCCTTGGACCATAGATGACAGTGTAGACCAGCCCTCACCTCCTATAAGACCTCCCCAGAGCAGGGCAGGCTTAATTCACCTACATCACTTTGAAACACCTTGGGCTGTCCCAGGAAGTAAATAAGCTGCTTCATCTTCTCTTGCCCTAATGCCCAGCTCTGGGTTCAATTTCTGACTTGTCACTGAATTGCTGTGTGACCTTAAGCAAGTAACTTCCCTTCTCTGGGCCTCATATTTCTGTTTTGTAAAAATGGAGGCACTGGTTTAATTGATCATTAAGGCCCCTCCCACCTCTGACATTCCCTGTTCCAAGTTCCCTCCCAGCTTTGACATTCTGGAGCCTATCAGGGGAGCTGTGAAGTAAGATCGCCCTCTGCTGGTGTTATCTTATACAATTATTTCCCATACACCTGAATATTTAGTATTTAGTATTTAAATGCTAAATAGTAATTGTTTCTCTTTTACCCAAGAATCCTGAGGGTCTTCTCCTCCCAGTTTGGTTTTTTTTATTAAAGGGGGCATCCCTTGAACAACTACTTAAAGAAGTCTATTCATTGAATGGATGTGTCTCACTCAAAGTGAAAATGCTATAAGACTTTAGCCTGAAAGGGCCAGGGTCTCACTTTGCATCCTGGGCTATCTCCAGTCATCCTGAAGAATATCAGACCACTGGACCCAGATGGCTCAGGAGAAGAAGGTGATGTTGGTGACCTTGCACAGCCCTCACTCACTCAAATCAAAGTCAACTGCAAGAAATGTCATCATCTTCATGTCATGGTCCTTTTCGAGAACGAAGGACAAACATAACATGAAAAACAACACACCTGAGCAGCTTTCTGCTCTTTCAAAACCCATGACAACCTCAGACTAAGTGTCCTCCCTCTCCCTTGCCCCTTCTTTCCTTCCTCCCACATTTTCTCCTCTCTTGTGCTCCATCACCAACAGCCCCCCAATACAGATGCACCAGGAGGTTCATTTGAATCACCTCACCACCTTCCCATTCACCTGCACTGCAGAGTCTCTTTTCTTCATCCCCTTCCCTTGTCCAGGGCTGTCCCAGACCATGATCACCTAGTGTACAGTATATAGAGAAGGGGGAGAAGACCTGGCCTCAGGTAATGAGCCTCCAGACCCTGTACATAGATCACTGACTAGACAGCAAACTGGAGTCCTAAGGTCCCAGCCCCAGTGCTCACACACAAATGAGCAAGTTGGACTGGGTGATCTCTGAGGGCCTTTTTTCACTCTAAATCCTGTGATCCAGTGATCCAAGGGCAAATAACAGTGACCCTTCTGATGGATGCCTCTGTGATTACAGCCTCGCTGATTCTCTGATTATAGCATCACCAAATCTCAGATTTGGAAAGAACCTCTGGGGTCATCTGTTTAAGTACAGCAATTGCTTCTAGGACATCCCTGAAAAGCAGACACTCAGCTTCTGCCAGAGACCTCCAGAAAAGGGGAGCTTCCTTTTTCTCAAGGAAACTGGTTCTAATATGGGACGGCTCTAGTTTTTATTACACCAGACTCTAGCTCCTGGAATCTTGCACCCTTTGGTCTTTGCTCTGCCCTTTATAACCAAGCAGAGAAAGTCTGCCCTCTCTGCCATATTATTGACCTTAAAAAATATTAGCACAATTTAGTGACCAGAACCAAGAGGAGAGAGTGTGGTATCAATGTCATATGGGGGAAAATTACATCTTTATTTCAATATTTCAATATAATTCATTTCCTCTATAATCTTATGCATTTCCTTTTATGCCTATAAAATATGATTCTGAGGAAACAGAATTTACTATACTGATCACTCAAAGGGTTTGAGACACAAAGTCTCAGTCCTTGCATAGGTTTTGCACTGGGCTTTCCATCAGCAGATTCCTTGCTCTTTTAACGTGACTAGCCTACTTTCTACTCTGATCTCAGATTTCCTAAATTCTATCTCTTAGGTTGCTCATTACAGAGAAGTCATGTTTAGAAACCAGTTGTAGGCAACTTAGCACACACACACATTCTCTCTCTCTCTCCCTCTCTCTCCTTCCCTCTCTCTCTCCCCTCTCCCTCCTTCTCCTTCTCCCTCCCTCTCCCTCCCTCCCTCCACCCCCCCCTCTCATTCTCTCTCTTTCTATCAATTGCCTATGCAGGCTTTGCATCTTCAGAGATTATGATATTCCAAGGTTTGAAACCCAAGACCCTCAGCAGGAACATATTGACATTAAATAGATGGGAATTTGTCAGAAAGCTACTTGACGTTGTTGAAAAAACCTCACCGTGTAATTCTCCAAACACAATCCAGCCAATTCTGGTCCTATCCCTTTCCATCTGATTCTATCACCCAATAAGGAGTTTTTGATCCATAGTGAATCATAGATGTAAGATTTGAAGGGGGTTCAGATATGTGGCAAAACTGGATAGAGTACTGATCCTGGAGTCAGGAAGACCTGAGTTCAAATGTAGCCTCAGACACTTACTAGCTGTGTGACCCTGGGCCAGTCACTTCACTCTGCTTGCCTCAAAAAAAAAATCTTGAAGGGGACTCGGAGGCCATCTGTCCAACACTCTCATCTTATAAGTGAGGAAACTGAGACCCCAAGCACATCCAAGTTATGCAGCACTAAGTAGCAAAGTCATAATTTGAACCCAGCTCCTCCAACTTATATTATAACATAGTGTACAGCATTTCCAACCATGATCAATTTTATTATAAGGTCAATTATTTATTATTATATAAATTTTTATTTATTATTTTCTATACCAGAGAAAACACAAGGGTAGAGAAAGGATATGAATCATGGTGGACAGATGGAAACAACGTGGAAAGAAGGGAAAAAATAAGGTTGAATTTTTCCACTTCAAATCTTTCTCCTTATTGCTCCAGTCCCCAGTGGTTAGAGTTTTCTTCTCTCTGCAGATATTTCTAGAACACTTTGTCTTATCTTTCCCTTACTCTCATCACTACCTAGTTTATATTCACAAGTTTCCTCCCAATAGAATGGAAAGCTGCATGAGGGCAGGCACTGCTTCCTTTTTGTCTTTGTACTCCCAGCTCTGAACATAGCACCTAGCACACAATGGCTCCTTTCTGAAAACAACATTTACACTGAGCTAAGCACTTTCCTTTGGTCCTCACAAAAACCTAGAAGATAGACACAATTATGACCCCAATTTCGCAGATAAGATAAATGAAGTGAACTAAGATTAAGTGACTTGCCCAGGGTCACACAGCTAGGAAGTATCTGAGGCTGGAATTGAACTCAGTTTTTCCTGACTCTAGGCTCAGTGCTCTCTCCACTGATGCCTTTATAAACGCTTGATCAATTTTCCTCCACAGACCTGGATTGGATGGAATTTTACATTATACAGAATGTCCCAAACTCTTAGTGCTGTTTGAAAACTTTTTGAACATGCTGTACATCGAATCATCAAAATCTAAATTTAGAACTGGGAGAGACCTTAAAGTCCATCTTGTCCAGCCCCTCTAGGGCTCAGGGGTTAAATGATCTGATTAAGGTAGCACAGCCTCTAACTGTCTGAAGTGAGACTTGAATCCAGGTTCTATCAACTCCAAGTTCAACACATTAACCACAGCTCCTGGTTCTTCTCTCTGCCAGCTGTGACCTACACAAAATTGCATGGGGTCCTGGATTTAAGGCTGGGAGGCACCTTAAAGACTGGGAAGAGAGAGACAGACAGACACAGAGATGCAGACACAGAGACAGAAGGACAGAGAGACAGAGAGATCATATATCATGTATGATATATCATTATGCATATTCATCTATAGTATGAATTATGTGACATATTCTATATTATGTATAATGCATAATGTTCAGTCATTTCAGATTCTATGTGACCCCATTTGGAGTTTTCTTGGCAAAGATACTGCAGTAGTTTGCCATTTCCTTCTCTAATTCTTTTTATAGATGAAGAAACTGAGGCAAACAGGGTTAAGTGACTTGCCCAGGGTCACACGGCTAGCAGATATCTGAGGCCAGATTTTAACTCAGGAAGAATCTTCCTGACTCTAGGCCTGGCATCTATCCACTTCACCACCTAGTTGCCCTGTGATATATTCTACATTATGCATGATGTATATTATATGATTTCATATATTATGTATAACATATGACATATTGTGTGTGATATTTATATATTATGTATATTCTAGATACTTTCTCTTTTTATAGAAGAGGAAATTGAAGCTGACTGAGGTTAAGAGGTTTTCCCCAATGTAGCACAGGCATCAATTGAAAGCACCAAGATTTGAATCCAGGTCCTCCAACTCCAAACCCAGTACACTTCGAATGGCACCATAGTCTGGTGCAGTGATTAGGGTCTTCAGGCTTAAATCCCATTTCAGCAACTTAATTAACATCAGGACATTGGTCAAGCTATTTAACACCTCCGTCTCCTCATCTATAAAATGAGGGTGTTGGATGTAGATTAGGATCTCCAGGTCTTTCGAGGAGCTAAAGGAATCAATCTCTAATGGTGGAATTTTGGTCCAACATGACCAACAATGACAGAAGATATGTCTAGAGAGAGGAGGAGGCTTTCCTGGCATCAGGGCCCGTAGGCTGCTGCATACTCTGCCCACTACTAAGGTCATCAGGCCCTGTACCAAGGGACAATACCTTTAAGGTCTCTCAGCTCCAGATCTACCATGATAGGACATGATCTTACACACAGTTATGATTCCAGGTATCAGTAGAAGGTATTTTGTGGTTAGGAAGTTCTTTCCACCACATCTCAAATTACATTCTGAAGGCAACCACCCAATCTGCCTATGGGTGAGGCCAAACTTGCAAGATAATAGCTATAACATCTCACCTTCCTGTGGCTCTTTTGTTTGCCACTCACTCACCAAATCAGAACATAATAGGATGAGGAGAGGCGGGAGGTTGGGCTGTAATATACATGACAGGAGGGAGAATCAATATGGAGGAGCTGGAATATTATGAGCCCTTGTGGCAATCCTGTGAGTGGACTCAGGCAAGTTGTATCACCTCCATTTTACAGGTAAGAAAACTGAGGCTTAGAGAATTAACCTTACTGACATGACATGCCTAGGGTGATATAAAATGCAGAACCAGGATTCATATCTGGGTTTTCTAACTCCAAACCCAGGATTCTTTCATCTGCTGAACATGCCTATAAAGAAAGAACAGGATGGAAAACAAGAGGTAGCAGGGAACAGAATCCAAGAGGTTACTGGGGAAGGATGGGGCACAGGAAAGCAGTGGCCAGTTCCAATCAGAGCAACCTAATATGCCAAACATAGCCCAAGCCTGAGCCAGGGACGGACAGCAGCTGAAGCTTCCAATCCTTCAGCAGGGCCAGCTTGTCCCTGGGCACAGGGCCTGCTGGCCTCAGTAATAGGCAGAGTATGCAGCTGCCTAGGGGGCCCTGGATGCCAGGAAAAATCCCTCCCCTCTTCACACATATCTTCCCTTATTGTCTCTCATGTTGGTCCCAAGTTTTACCATTAGAGATTCATTCCTTTAGAGCCTGAAAAGACCTGTAGGTCCTAATAAATAATACATGGATACCCTGTGTTATTTTGGGTAAGTCTTTCTTCTCTGGACCTTCTACAAAATAATGCAATTGGACTAAGTTTCCTTCTAACTCTAAAGCTGACCCTAAGCCCTCACCTGTCTCCAGAGGCAGACAGTTTACAGAACACAACACTCTCACTCACATCTCTCATTTCATCCTCATAGCAACCCTGAGAGAGCAAGGATTATGATCCCAATTTTCCAGCTGATAAAACAAACTGCATCCTGAGATTCTTCAATATTTATCAGGCTTCTTTATGCTCAAATCCCTCCAATCAAGCCCTGAGGTAGCCAAGGTGAAAAGCAGTTCCCCTTTTCACACTTTAACATTCAGATGTGCCCTGCTTAGGTGAGCCACTGTTTTTGCAGGCAGAGGTGGGGGAGCTTTTGGGAGCCTGGGTTCTCATTCTTTCCCAGTCCACTGACCTCATGTGCATTGATTTCTCCCTCTTCCTGCCTGGCTTTGCAAACATCTCCCTCTCTGCCCCTCACTAGGTCTTGTAGTCACAGCTGTTTTGGCTATGAATTAATTGAACTATGTATTCTATCCTTGGCTCTCTTCTTTGTTTTGTGCTAAAGCAGGTTAGCTGCTATGCACAAAGAATGGTTAGAGAAAGAGTGTGTGTGCCATGTTTCTATTCAAGTACCAGTACTTACAGTGGGAGAATGTGGGGAGGATACCGTATAAATAACATCCTGTCAGACTCAGTAAATACAATGAATTTCCATGTTTGGGGTTTTCTTGAATCTTGAATAAGAAGATAGGGTAATAGAATTTAGATTTAAGAGTGACTTTAGAAATAATCAAAGATAGATGGTATAATAGTAACAATTTGCATTTATGTAGCACCTTGGATAACCTCTAAAAGCTGCCAGGTAGGTGGAATTGCTATTCCCATTTTATAGATAAAGAAACAAAGACCCACAGAGGTTACTTACTCAACATCTCACAATTATAATTATAAATTATAAAGGCTATAAAGGACTCAAACCCTGGTGTCCTGACTTGAAATCCAGTGTTCACTCACTCTTCCTAGGTTTTGGGGTCAGACCCCAATTTCAGATAACCAATAAATCTTGATTGGCTTGAATCATTAACCTGTATTCAAGGCTTCAAAATTCATGGACCATGGAGCATGACTGACTAATTCCATTTTTTAAAATTAGAGAAAATATTAATCATACAGTTCCCTCCATATAGAATCAATCACATGCTCCTCCAGGCTAATCTCATCCTTCCAAATACAGACCCCAAAGACATTGTAGCCATGACATAAAAAGTATAAGGCACAGAATATCCCATCAGAAGGACCTCAGAGGCCATCTGACCCAAGACAGACCTGAACAGATGTCTCTTCTACCACCTCCCCAACAAGAGGGAGCCCAAAGAGCTCCAATCAATGGGCAACTTGCTACCTTCAATGGTAGCTCGTTATATTTTGAGACATCTCTCATTGTTAAGGAAAGTTTTCATTTTATTGAGTCCAAATCTGCCTTTCTGAAATTAGAACTCTTAGATCTGCCCTGTGGGAGCAGACAAAACAAGAGTATTTTCACTTAACACATGACAGCCCTTTATTTCCTTGTAGATAGCTATCTTGTATCCTTCAAGGCTTTTCCTCAAATATTCCCAGTCCCTCCAACAAACTTCCATGTGCTAGCATTTCTTGCCCCCTAATGGGAGAAGGGGAACTTTGGATTTCAGTCATATCACTACTTAGCTAGAGAGTACAAGACCTTCCCAACTGGTAAAAGGTAAAAAGGATATGAACAGGCAGTTTCCAAAGGAAGAAATTAAAGCTATCTATAGTCATATGAAAAATGTTCTAAATCACTATTGATTAGAGAGATGCAAATCAAAACAACTCTGAGGTACCACATTACACCTATCAGATTGGCTAACATTGGAAATGTGGGAGAGTTGGAACACTAATTCATTGCTGGTGGAGCTGTGAGCTGATCCCACCATTCCGGAGAGCAATTTGGAACTATGCCCAAAGGGCTACAAAAGTGCATATATCCTTTGACCCAGCAATATTGCTTCTAAAACTGTATCCCAAAGTGATCATAAAAATGGGAAAGGGTCCCACATGTATGAAAATATTTATAGTAGTTCTCTTTGTGGTGGCCAAAAAACTGGAAACCAAGGGGATGCCCATCAATTGGGGAATGACTGAACAAGTTGTGGTATATGAATGTAATGCAATACTATTTTGCTATAAGCAATGATGAACAGGAAGACTTCAGAGAGTCTTGGAAAGACTTATATGAGCTGATTCTGAGTGAAAGGAGCAGAACCAGGAGAACTTTGTACACAGCAACACCCCCTGCGTGCAAGGAATTTTTCTGGTAGACTTAGTTCTTCACAATAATGCAAGGACCTAAAAAATTCCCAATGGACTTTTGAGGAAAAATGCCTTCCACATCCAGAGAAAGAACTATGGAAATGGATCACAGAATGAAGCAGACCATTTTCTTTTGTATTATGTTTTGTTTTGTTTTATTGTTTCCCCCATTCATTTTAATTCTTCTATTCAACATGACTAAGGTGAAAATGTATTTAATAGGAACATATGTGTAGAACCTATATAAGATGACACCCCATCTCAGGGAGAGAGTAGGGAGGGAGGGGGAAAGAAGGAGAGGGAAGGGAAAAAAATCTAAAATATATGCAAGTGATTGTAGAACTGAAAACAAATAAAGTAATTTTAAAAATAGATAAAAATAAAAGTACAGAGTAAAAGACCCCCAATTCCTTGCAAAATAAGTCTATGGAGGCATTCTTTGTCCATGGTGCTGAACTCACCCTCCACACTCAAGTGCTGAACTCCATGGTTCAATCATTCAATTTCTCTAGTATAAGGCATAGGTCTTGTTATCCCCATTTGGCTGAGGAGGAAACTAAGGCTCCTCAGAAAGGTGATATGATTTACCCAAGGGATCACACTTAAATATTCTCACTACAGAACCAGTGCTCTTTCCACAATTCCATGGAGAAGCCTGTGCTTCCCATAATGGAGAAAACAAGGAGGCAAATAATTGACTTCCAAAATCTGATGATCCTATGAAGGTAGAAGAAATTGATGGGAGAGATGATTCCTACCTAGGAATCAGGTAGGTGGCCTAAAAGTGTAAAAAAAATAAAACTAATATAGCTTTTTTTCCTTCTTTACCCTTCCCCCTTTCCATTCCACATTTGGATGAAATCAGGTTTTTTTGTTGTTGAGGGAAGAGGCAGGTGAAGGTGTGTTTGCTGAAATAGCTTCTTAAGACTGGGGATTTGTTGGGAGAAAGGAGCAGAAAGGGACCCCGATGAATATGAAGGAGAGAGGTTAATGATGCCTGGGCACTATGGGGGAAAGGATCATTTTCTTTACTGTCACAAAATGTCAAAGCCAAGAAGGAACTCACAAATTATCAAGTCCAGTTGATTCATTTTACAGATGAGGAAACTGAGGCCCAGAGAGGGAAATCCGATTTACCAAGGACACTTGGCAAATTACTAATAAAGCCAGGCCTAGAACCTAGATTCTCTCATTTGCAAAAAATTCATGCCTCCCAGGCCTTTCTCTGTTGTCTCCTCCTCCTCCTCTTTCTCATCCTCTCCTCCTCCCTTTTCCATCCTCCTGCTTTGTCCTTTCAGTTTTTGCTTCCCCTTCCACAATTCCTGGACAATGGAGCCAGATGGCAGGACTCTCAATTTCTCCATCCCTCTGAATACTCAGCAACCCACTATCAGAGGCTATCAAATCTGCTGATGTTTCTAAAAACAACCATGAGAGTAACATCCACAGAATCACAGAATCTCTGCATTCATGGTGTTTGTGAGGTTGGAAGACTCAAGAGCTGGAAGGAGGCTTAAAGAGGATCTCATCCAACCCATGCCTGAATAGGAATCCCCTGTATGGCAGCTCCAATCAGTCTCCCAGTCTCCCTTGGAAGACTCCCAATGAGAGGAACCCACTACCTCCTGGGGTAACTCATTCCCTTTCAGATAACTCCCATTTTCTTACATCAAGCCTAATTCTTTCTTTGTGACTGTTACCATTCATTCCTACTCTTCCATCTGGGGCCAAACAGGAATAAATGAATCCCCCTTGCATATGACCACCCTTTATATGCTTCAATTTTCTCTTCTCCTGGCTTAGTTCCCACTATCCATCCTCCTATGACATAACCTCTAGTCCCTTCACCAGACTGCAAGACCTCTCCGGATACATTCTAGCTCAACATCATCTTTCCTAAAAGAGGGATACTCAGAGTGGAATATGATTTTCCAGAAATGGTCTACCAGGGGTAGAATATGACTGCACCTGGTCACTATCCCCTTAGTCCTGAGTACTAGGCTCTCTTAATTCAGCTTCAGATCTCATTAGATTTCTTGGTTACTGCATCACATTGTTATCTCACATGGAGCTTGAAATTCACTCAGATCTTTGGGTCTTTTTCATGCTGTCTGCTTTTCATACTGCCTCCAATTTGTATTGAATTCATTATTTTTAACCCATTCATAAAACTTGGCATTCATCTGTATTTAATTTCATCTTATTATCTTGGCTTCTTTTTTCTAATCTGTCCAAGATCTTTTCTGGCTTCTGTTCTCATGAACCTACTGTGTGTAGAGAACTGTACCCAGCAATGAGGGAAATAAAGTCTCTGCCCACATGGAGTTTTCAGTCTAGGAACTGGAGAGCTGAAAATTGTTCACAGAATTTGATGGAATCTCCAAGCTAGAAGGGACCTCAGAGGTGACCTAAGCTAACCCCCATCTGAACAAGAATCCTCTGAATCTTTACAGTATATCTGAGAAACATGTGATGAGACAAAATTGCAATGTTTAGATAAGTCTTTTGCCCTCATCTTAAATACTTTCCCTCTACCTTCACAACAGGATCACAAGATCCTGAAGAGAGGGTCACAGAAGAGAGGTTCAGAGCTTGACTTGATGATCCCCAATCCTGACTCCTTTCTGAGCAACTATTCAATGGACTTCTTCCAGTACATGTATGCCAGCCTTAAAATTTTGTGTCCTCACCGACAAACCTCAGAGGTAACTGAGGGTCCAAAGTTTAAATATTATGATCTGTATTTTAAAGGGCAGCTTATCAACCCTCTTCATTTTACAGATGGAGACATAAGCACAGCGTAAGTGACTTTGACCAAGGTCACACAGAATCTCAGAGTTGGAAGGGACCACTTAGTTCAATCTGTTCCTGAACAAGAATCCCCTCAAGAGACTATCTCCCAGGTGGTCATCCAACCCAAGATCCCACAGGTAGTAAGTAATAGGAATAACTCACATTTATATAATTCTTTAAGGTCTACCCAGAAGCATTAAAACCTGCCTCATTCACTGTACTTTGCTTACATCCCCATACCTGTCCCAGGCCCACTCCTAAGCAGTAAAACTACTTCTAGAAGATGAAGGAGGAGGCGAATGAAAAGGAGAAGGAGAACCAAAAAAGGAGGAAGAGGAAGAAAGAGGAGGAGGACAAGGAGGAGGAGATGAAGAAGATGATGATGATTATATTGATAATGATGACAACCAGTATTTACATAGCATTTTAAGGTTTTCAAAGTGACTTATAAGTCTTATCTCATTTGATCTTTACAACAACTCTGGGAGGTCGGTGCTATTTTACTCTCATTTTACAGATGAGGTAACTGAGGCACAGAGAAGTTACATGACCTTGTCAAAGTCACACAGCCAGTAAGTCTCCAAAGCTAGATTTGAACTCAAGTCTTTGTGACTTCAAGTCTCAACTCTATTCACTGCACTATCTAGCTACCAAGACCTCTTCTAGTCCTGGACATTATAGACCTTTAAATAAATGTTGATTGAATTGTATGAAACGGAATGAATTACCCATCGCCAAAAGAAAGTCAATGGTAAGAGGGTGATCCCAGTGTCTACTGTTCGCCTGTGAGGGGTGAGTTGGATATGGATTTCCCTCTCCTTTCCTAACATGGGCGTTCACACTGTTGGGAATAGACTAATCTCCCTCCTTGCCCTGACAGTGAAATGCATTTCCCTTCTCCGCACTCCAAATCTCCCTCCTCACACTGGGTGAAATTTATTTCCCTTTTCTTGAAAGAGATTAGAGCAGAGTTGGATTCGGTCAAAGGGCCACACTTGAGGACCACATATGACCGACCTTGAGGCTGTGGGTTAGAGACTACAGATGAGGAAGGAGATATAGTCACACACTGCCAATATAACAGTTCAGTGTGTGAGAGGGTAGACACATCCATTGGAGAATGGTTGAACAAGTTACAGCAGATGACTATTACGGAATATTATGCTGTAAGAAATGATGAAGGAGGTGATTTCAAAGTAACCTAACATCTGTGTGAACTTGGAGTGAAGTGATCAATACCAGGAAAATAATTTATATAATAAAATTGTAATGGTGAACAATCGTGAAAGGCTTAGGAACTCTGATAAGCGCAGTGACCTCACCACAAGCACCATTGCAGAGGACTCTCCATGAAGCCAGCTTCCTGTCTCCCACCAGAGAAGTGATGGGCACAAGATGCACAATGAGACACGTTTTGGACATGAACGACATGGGAATTGGTTTGCTTGTCTGGCAGGTTTGTTACAAGGGTTTTATCTTTCCTCTTTCAAATTGCAGGGGAGGGGAGAGAAAATAAATGCTTGTTAACAGAAAAAACCTGAGAAGTAGAGCTACAGGCTAGCAATGGGGCATGATCAAAGTACTGGTTTGTTTTGCCTCTGAAGTGGGGAACTACAGGTCAAAAATGAAACATATGTCATCAGACAAGGACAGTGTATTGATTTGTTTGCCTTAGTTGTCCTTTTTTGGATTGGAGAGGATGCTATCGAATTTCATGATGGCGGAGGAGAAGGTGCATTGGGAAATGCCAACAATGTAAAAGAAAACACCATCAATAAGATAAGAATGTTTTAATCTTCCCCTCAACCCATACAGCATCTCCCCAGACACTCATCAATCAATCAATCAATTTATCAAGTGCCTACTATGTGCCAGGCCCTGGATCCCTTACCCTTGGGGACCTCCCTTACTATACCATATTTCTGGTTACTGAGCTCACCTTTAACCATACAATACCCTGCTTCTCTCACATCCCAGTTCAAATGAATTCCAATTTTTTGGAGCAAGGGTCAAGCAAAGAACTCTCGACACACTCCTCTTCCCTTACCACCAGGCCACATACTTTGTTACAATCATCTCACCATGTCACAGCTAGGAGGGGGCTTGAAGTGCAGGTGGAAAATTTGGATTTGGAGTCAGAAGATGTGGGTTCCAAGTCTAGCTGACATGCTTTACCTGTGTGATCTAGGCAAATTAATTTCCCACTAGAGCCTTAGTTTTCTCTTCTGCAAAATAGGAGACTTAAGTCACATCATCTCTAAGGTCCCTTGCCTACTCTAAATCCTAGGACTCATCACTGGAAAAGGATGCCAACAGCAAGTGGAAAGGGATGCCACCCAATGGGGTCTCCTGCTCTTTGGCCCTGTTCCAAGAAGTTTTGGGGGGAATTTGTGGTTTCATTGGTGTAAGGAACTCCCAATTGAAGAAACTCCATTTACTAATGCAAATTAGCAACTCCTCACTTAGAGTTTTAGAGGGATCAGTACAAGTGCCCCAAAATGGGCCCCAGTATATATACATAGATTTTTAGAGAAGAATTCAGTCTTTGACTGATCAGGGCCCTGATATCTAACTTTACTGGAGATGTGCCCACTTCATAGGTATTTGTAGTCATCCTTAGGAGGACATAGCCCAAACAAGAGTCTGAGTCAGCAGAAAGGGAGTTACAGAATGTCAAAGCTAGTAAGGACCTCAAAACATGGAATGTCAGCAATGGGAGGGCCCTCAGAACCCAGAAAGTGGGAGGGACCTGAAACTATAGTCAGAGCTAAGGGCCCTTAGAACATGGAATGACACCTTAGAAGTCATCAAATCTGATCCACTCATTTTTCAAATAAGGAAACTGAGGTCCAAAAAAGGACAACCCTGCCCCAAGATCCAGCTGGGGGTTTTGCTTTGCCCTTTGTAGACAGGTAGGACCTCCTACCCCAGGAATGTAGAGAAACTTCCTGGCCCATTTTCCCTAAAGCACTGTCCCTAACCCTCTGTTTGACTCATCCTTCACAGGCCTGTATGGAGCTCAGTCCTTTCCACCTCCCAACTCAGTCTTCCCAGTTTCCTTAGCTAATAACACTTTACTAGGTCACATGGGAGAGATGGAGTCCCATAAATGGGAGAAATCAGTAGATGCCTTAGATGATACCCACTGTCCAAACCCAAACCTCATCCTGATGGAAGTCAGGAAACCAAGACATTCCACCTTGCTCTTCCCTGGGAAGCCCACTGCAGAAGGAAGTTTGGGCTGGAGGTGACTTGGATCTTCTACAAGTGACACAGTAACCAAAGGCCTCTCTTGGTCTTTGTCATAAGAAGGAGGTGTCAGAAGTCACTGAGTAGCCTGCTGTGGGCACCAGGAGGTGTCAGGATAGAGGAGACAATGAAGGGATCGGAACCTACCAAGACAAACCAACAAAAGGAAAGAATGAGACTCCCTCCCATCCTGAAATGTCCTCCATGAGTCACTGTCCAACTGCCTAAAGCCCAGGCACTCTCTCCTCCCTCAACCAGATGAATGCCTGAGGTACTGCCTTGGATGAACTCCATCAGGGGAACCACACTGCTTGGGAGTGAGGAGGGGCAGGAATGGCAAGGGTTGGTAAATTCCTATAAGTCAGGGGTGTCAGACTGAGGGACTGTAATCTATTGAAATTGAGGGGAGAGAGAAGGCAGGAATGGTGCTCCCAATCAGTACCCACACCCATGTAAATTTCCTCCACATCATCTTCCATAAGGCCCCAAGGGGAAAAATAAGTACCACTGTGTTTAAGGTAGAGAGGAAAATTCAAATTTCAATATAACAAATATTCTAATTATCAGAGCCTTCCACCAATCAAACAGGCTACCTTGATAGGTATTGAGTTCTTCGTCATTGTTTAAATGGAAATGGGATGGCCACTTGTATTAGGGCATATCAGAGGGTCATTGTTCCCAGGATAACCTCAAAGGCCCCTTCCAACTCTTTGATCCTGAGGTTCCCATTCTCCCAATCTCCCAGTCTAGTTTATCTCCACCTTAAACTCGACTGATGAAGCTGGAGAAATGATCTAACTAAAATCTCTTTTCCTAATTGTTCCTCCCCTCTAGAAATTCAATCCCTACTTTTTAGCACCTTGGTAGCAAACTAGAATTCACTGAGAGTAAGACCATCCCAGTCCTGCCCATACATCTCTTCTCTAGCCACATCTACCCTTCTCATTTCACCCCAACCACAATCCCTTCTGGATCCATCAGAGGACACACCTGGAGGGATCTTCTTGTGGAGAGAAGGGGCCCTCCAGGTTAATGGCATTGAGTTTCTTCTCAAAGATTCCATAACTGAGAGTGACCTGGGTGGACAGAAGAGGAGAGAAGTGTTTGAGGGATGGAATGGAAGGAAGAATGGCTTTGGACTTAAAGGTCATAGGTTCAAATCTTGCCTCTCTTGATTACAACCTGTACAACTTTGGACAATTCTCAGTCTCCTCACATGCAAAGTCAGAGAGTTTGGCTATCAGATGATTAAAGGTCCAGTACTAAATCTTTGATTACGTAGCAATAGCTATTGAAAGCCCAGTTCTGTAAAATGGTCCAACACTGGACACTGATAAGATTTTATTCCACAAAAGTGACACTAAAGAAGTATTTTCCTTTGTTTTTTACCCTAAGCACCTATGCACATGCACCCTAAGGACCCTAGGGTCTTTCCACCTGACTTGCAGCAGGAAACCTACTGTATGTGTCCCCCTCTATGAAAGTGTGAGCTCCTGTAGAGTAGCCATGGCCTTGCCTTTCTGCTTGTATCCCAAGTACTTAGCACAGTGCTTGGCATCCAGTCAGGGCTTAGTAAATGCTTTTTCATTTACTCATCCCATGATGAGATTCAAGCATGGGACAAATAAGGTTCTTTATCATACAACATTGGATCTTGATGAGGTTCTTCATGGACAGGAGCCACGAACATGGTCTTTAGAAAACCACAAAGATAAGTGACCCAAAGAATTACCAATTGACTTACAGTGGGAATAGGCCATATCATAAGACCCATGATAACTCTCTAAATTAAAAGACTTTGTGGAAGAAATGTAGTATGGGCTTGAGGTGGGCTGATTTTACAGTGAAAAATGAGAAGCAAAAGATGGACACTTTTAATACATCTGCCAGTCGGCCCATGTTAAGAGTCCACTATGTGCCAGGAATGAGGGATAAAAAGACAAAAATGAGACAATCCCTGCCCACAAGAAACTTATATTCTCTTGGGCAAAATAACATGTACATATCAATCAAGAAATCCATGAACATTTATTAAGTGCCTACAGTATACCAGGAGCTGTGGATCTCTGATGTCAATACACTTATATTTTAGAGTATTAAAAGAATCAGAAACAGATTATCTAAATACTGAGTGGCTCCTCTTTAGAGGATTATTGAAAGATGTGAGAAAAAACTGTTCAGGATAAAAGATGAAATACTCACACAGTGAAACCATCTTAGAACATGGAATATCAGACGTGGGAAAGACTAATTTATTAGAAAGAGGACCTGGGGTCAAATCTCAACTCTTCCACTTACTACCTTTGTGATTCAGTATCTCAGTTTCCTCCTTTGTAAAAAGAGTGATTGGACTTTAAGTGATGAGTCCCTTCTGAGGTCTCTGAGGTCCTTCCAGCTCTACTTCTGAGATTCTAAGACCTCAGAACGTAGAACATTAAAGCTAGGAGTAACCTTAGAGAGCATCTATTCCAAAACTCTCTTTTTAAAAAGCTAAAAAGTGAGGCTGAGCAAGAAGTGACTTACTCAAGGTTATACAATGGGTTAGCAGAAGAGGCTCCCCAATGGGATAGAGGAATAGGTAGATTTGACACCCTCCTACCCCACAGACAGTTCTTGGCCCACCTGTCATCCCAACCAAGAGCCAGCCCATTTCTTATTCCTCTCCTCTTTTCCAACTCACCTGATTTGGGAGCTGGGCAACCGCAAGAATCTGTAGGTTCTCCAGGTGGGAGTGGAACAGAGGGCTGGGGAGTAGGCGGAGCCCCAGCTTGCACTCAACAATGTAACCCACAGTGCAGTCATCAGGTAGTCGGATCCTTGTGGAGGTGCTCAGGAAATTGGGGCCACTGGAAGAAGAAGAAGCCTCTTGCTGAGCAGGCTTAGCTAGCCTTGGCTCGTGACCATTCTTTCATGCCCACCTCCCTCTTAAAGCCTTCCCTGGTCACCTCCACTCTTTCCCATCAGGCATCCTTTATCTCATTTAATCTTTACAACGTCAATAGACTGACACCTAGGAAGGTTTTAACTTGTCCAAGATCACTCAGGTAGGAGGTATGGAGTTTCCTAATCCCAGATCCAGGATTCTCTATTGTACTATCCTACCTTTCCTTCCATGGTCCAATCTGACAATCCTCAACGTTCTGTTGGTAAGAAGTCTTATAATCACAGACAAGGCAATGAGGATTTGTCAAGTGCTTACTATGTGTCAGACCATGTGCTAAACAATGGCGTTACAAAAAAAACTGAAAGAGCTTGTTGTCCTGCTCCATTTTGAGATGAGCAAATTAAGGCCTAGAGAGATGAAACATAAGGTCATATAAGTATTAAACTAGACCTGGAAGGTAATTTAGAAGTCATCTAGTCCAATAACTTCATTTTACAGATGAGAAAACTAGAGAAAGTGACTTTCCCAGGTTCACACAGCCACGGTGTTACAAAGGGAATTCGAACCCATATCCAATGAGAGTTCCCTCTCAAACACATCCTGCTACAGAAGAAGCTTCCTCATGGCCCCAATGTCCAAAGATCCCCCCAGATGGGCATTCCCAAGCTACCCCACCAGCCATCCCCTCGAGGTCCTGCTCACCTGGCCCATGGCACCATCTTCCTGGCCAATTTTCGGTTGATACAGAAACCAGCTCCACCTGTAGCAAACCAGAATCGTACTGGCCTCTGAAAGAGAGAAGAGCAAAGACTAGGATTGGCTGGGGACCCTCTGGGCCCTAGGAAATGGCCAGACCCTTCAAATCCCCCCACCCAGAGCAGGAATGTGGCTCAACATGAGAAGTATTCCAATGGCCTCTTCTCCAACGGTAGGATAATACAGTTGAAAGAACATTGGATCTGGTACCAGACACCTTGGGTTCAAATCTCACCTCTCATACTAACTGTGTGACCTTGGGCAAATCACTGCCTCTCTCTGGGCCTCAGTTATCTCATCTGTGCATGATAGCTCAGACATTCTATGAGCCTATGGAGGTCATTTGCTGCTCTAAGATCTCAGCTTCCATGGAGTCCCTTCAAATCCATGAAGCCTTTCTTGACACATCCAGCTTTCCTACCCAGTCACTGTATGAAGATGCCCTCTCCTTCATCCTTGAATCCCTTGCCTTGTTGAGCTTCCTACGTTTCTCCACCTAAACAACTCCCATCAATTGGCACCTTCCATTTCTACAATCTATTCTTCCTACTCCAGATTGACCAAATAAGGAGGTACACCACCAAATCATGTAACCTCATCTCAACTGTGCCACCATTGCTATATAGCCTTCCTTTTAGACATTTCTTGGTGATTCCCTTATCACACTTCCCATAATAATTCTTCCCAGTCTTCTATTTCCTCCCCAAGAAGCCTCTACTATACACTGGCCCCATTCCCTTATAACACATGACCTCACCTACTTTTTACTGAGAAAAATTGTGGCCATCTTGTGGGAAATTGAATTAACTCTCCCCTTAAGGTCTCTCAAACTCTCCATATTCTCATTTAGTCTTTCTTCCTTCCCAAAGATTTAAGATGAGGTGGCCATCCCTTTTGCCAAGGTTATTGACTCCACTTGTATCCTCCAAATCACTATCTCAAATCCTGGTTCTAACACTGAGTACCTGTGTGGTTTGAGGCAGGTTACTTAACATCTCTGGGCCTCAGTTTCCTGTTCTGAACAATGAGAGAGCTAACCTTTAAGACCTTTAAAGTCCCTTCCAGCTATTACTCTCTAATCATCTGCTCCAATTCTCCTCCTTGTCCTTGCTCCATCAATCATTCCCTCCTCTCGGGCATTTTTAATCTCTTCTTCTTCTTGGCTCCTTTCCCCAAAGCTTATAAATATATTCAGGGCTTCCCCAAACTAAAAAAAAGGGAAAAAAAACTTAAGCTTCCCTGACCTTGACCATCTGCTTAATAAATGCTTTGTCATTCCTTCATTCTCTCCTCCCCTTCCTTGCCAAAATCCTAGAAAGAGCCGTCAACAGGAGCTGCTTCCATTGACTTCCTCACCACCCACTCATTCCTCAAATCTTCACAGTCTGGCTTCCATCCCCACCAATCAATTGCAACTACTCTTTTCAAAATCAGTGATGACTTCCTTACTGACAAATCTAATGACCTTTTCCCACCTGTCTTGACCGCACATGACTTGCCTAAGGCATCTGACACTCTTGATTTCAATCTCTTGGTTTCTTGACACTGCACCTGCCAAACTCTTCTCCTTCCGATTCCATCTTCTTTGTCTTTTGGGCTTTCCACTTTGGCTGTAACTTTCTGTAAGACCATGATAATAATAATAATAACAAATACACTCACTCCCCCTAACTATCCTTGAGAATTCAAGTCATAAACTACACTGAACCCAGAGCATCATGACAGATATAACGGTTGGCCCTAGTTACCTGAATATAACAGTGATTCGTAAAACTTTAAGGGCAATGATTTTAATAGACATCACATACCAAAGACTCATAATTTCCAGCCCACATGGAATGAAAAGCTTTCAAAATATAGAGACCTAGGGGAGGAAATCTTAAGCACCTAAAAACAAAGCTCCCAGAGCTGTCCCAAGGATGTCCCATAGAGAGCCTACAAAGGCTAAACTTATATCCCAACACTTGAACACATTTATAAAAATCAACCATTTTATCTACCATCATCCACAAAACATTCAATATGGATAGGAACTAGACCTGTGATTTCATTAACATAGGGAACTCCCAGATGAGGAAAATCCCTCTACCAATGCAGGTTGGCACCTTCTCTGTCACCTAAAGTCTTAGAGCACTCAGTGATTAAGTGGTTTTCCCAGGGTTACACAACCACCATGAATCAGGGGGAAAACTGAAACTTAGATCTTCCTGGCTTCTCAATCAGTTCTTCATCTATGGCTTCATTAAACATTAAACAAAGCAGGATATCACCTTGTCCCAGGACAATTTATATTTGAACTTCATTAAAAAACGATGAGAGTAAGATGACAATAATAAGAGTAGCTTTCATGCTTATAACACTTTGATGTTTACAAAACCTTTTACATACACTCAGCAAACACACACACTGCCTTATTTAATATTCACAATCACCATGTGATGTAATCCCCACCTTTTTCAGGTAAGGAAATTGAGACTTAGAGAGAGAAGGCTTAGTTAAGGCAAGGGAAGAGGATAAGCATTCATGTAGAACTTACTGGACAGCTAGGTGTCAAAGAGGATAGAGTGTTTGCCCTGGAATCAAGAGGATTTGAGTTCAAATCTGGCCTCAGACACTTCCTAGCTGTATGCCTCTTAGTAAAGAGCTTCACCTTGTTTGCCTTAGTTTCCTTATTTGTCAAATGAGATGGAGAAGGAAATGGTAAAACCCCTCCAGTAGCTCTGCCAAGAAAACCCCAAATAGGGTCATGAAGAGTTGGATATGACTGATCAACAAAGCAATAGCACCTACTATAGACTAAGCTCTTTACAAACATTTCATTTAATCCTCACAACAGCCCTTTGAAGTAGGTGCTATTATTTATTATCCCCCCTTCACATATGAGAAAACTGGGACAACCATATGTTTAGTAACTTGCCCAAAGTCATACAGCTCATAAGTATCTGAGGTCAAATCTGAACTCAGGACCTTCTGACTCCAGGCCCAGCATTCTATCCACTGTACTGTCAGTTGCCCTAGAAAGGGACTTCCCCAGGATCATGAAGGTAGTAAAAGGTCTGACTTCAAATTTCCCTACTTCAAATCTATCCCTCTAGTCATTGTTCCATGATAAGCAAATCACTTCCTCTCTCTGGGCTTCATTTTCCTCATGTGTATAATGAGGGATCAGAACTCTGGACCTAGAATGGATATCCTCTTCAGTCTATAGACATAGATAAGAATCTGCAGCCCATAGAGGTTAAGTGATTTGCCCAAAAGTCACAAGGCAACACATTGGAATTCAGGTTCTCTGATCCCAGAGGCAATGCTCATTCTCCTAGATAATTCTCATGGTCGCTAAGTCCCCAGTCAAAGTCATCTTTGTCTCCCTCTCCTCCCTCTCCCCTCCCCTGAGAACTTCCAGGCGACATAGCCAATAGGGAGCAGCACTGACCATCTGATTGTTGGGCATCGGCTCTGAAGCCTTGATGGGCCTGTTCAGACTTGGTTTCCCAACATACACATCCCAGTTGGGTGAGAAGGAGGACAGGAGAGTCAGCAGGGCCTCTGGGTTCAGGTAATTGTCATCATCCAAGTGGCAGAACCAACTGGGGGAAGAGACAGATACAGTCATTTCTCAGGCAGCCTCTTGGGACAGAATCTGGAGTCCCCCGTTCCTCTAGCCTCACAGCAATACAACAAGAAAAGCCACCAAGATAGTGATAGAACCTCATAGATGAGATGAGATGATAACTGAGAAGCAGTTTGTCTGAAAAAGGAGTGGGTGACTTACTGAACCACAAACTTCACATGAGTCAGTAGGATGATATGATAGAAAAGAGAAGACAAAAGCTAATTTGATTTGGATCTGCATTAAGTGAGGCTTTGTGTGAAGGACTATAGAGGGATCAATCCCACTGGCCTCTGCCCCTGTCAAGCTACATTTGCAGGTTCAACCTCTTTGTGGGATAGAAAGACTTGGATGTGCTAAGAGTGCATTGTTGAGGGAGATTAGCCTTCTTCTGGAGGCTCTACCTTCAAGAAGAGGTTTGTTGATATATTAGAGGGAGGTTGGATTAGCTAGCATCTGAGGTTCCCTTTGGTTCTAGGTTCTGGGATTCCTGGATGAGCATCCTCCCTTCTGACTTTCTTGAGAAGCCTCTCCACTCTGTGTCAATTTCTCTGTCTGGTTTCAACTCAGGTCTTCCTGGCTCTAGACTTTGCACTCTATCCACTGATTAGAAGTTTCTCAAACTCTATGGGAACTATGTCTTTAGATTTTGAGGTGGAAGATATGAATTTTTAGCCCTGGCTTGCTGGGGAAGCAGTTAGGTAATAAAGTGGATGGAATTCTGGGCTTAAGGTCAGGAAGATCTGAGTTGAAATTCTGCCTCAGATATTTACTAACTGTATGACCTTAACAAGTCACTTAACCCCTATTTGCCTCAGTTTCCTCAGCTATAAAATAGGGATAATAACAACAGGGTTGATGTGAGAATCAAGTGCGATCACAGTTACAAAAATCACTGAGGACGGTGCCTGACACATAGTAGGTACTTGAGGAATGAATGCTAACTAATTGTTACTAAGGCAAGTGACCTCCTCTCTGGGCCACACTTCCCTCATCTATAACCTATTGGGGTTAGACTAGGTTTCCTGGATGTTTCTTTCCTGCTTGGACATTCCAGTATACTGTGTTTCTGCTCTGATAAGCGACATGGACCATACATGCATTAGCAATCCATAGAAAGGGGGAACTCAAGTGGACTGAGGTAGTCAGAGAGGGCTTCTCAGGGGAGGGGTTCCTAATCTGTGTCATGAAGGATGAACAGAATTTCTTTTCAAAGGAAGATGATCTTGGTGAGGGAAGACTCCTTCTATTTCTAATTTCTAGCTGTTATCAATTGTTCACAGCTCAGTGTGAATTCATTTAATTAGGTGGCTTTCTCTTTGACTATTGGCTGGGAGCCTCCATGCTGAAGGAATGGAATGAATTGAGATGGGAAAGCATTTATGAGGCCCTTACTTTGTGCCAACCCCTGCATTAAGTGACAGGGCTACAAGTAAGAAAGGGAGAGAGCCCCTGCTCTCAGAGAGCTTACACATTAATTAGAAGAAATGACAGTTAGGAAAGGGGGATTTGGGAATATTGCTGATTCATTTTTTAAAATAGTACTTTCCTTGAAATAGCCCTGAGGTACTATTAATGCCATTACTTCCATTTGGCCTGGGGGAAACTGAGGCAGAGAGCTTAGCGACTTTCCCAAGTTTGTAACAAAAAGTATCAGACACTGAATTTAAACCCAGGTCTTCTGATCTCTTTTTCCCACACCACATACCTAGGTGGTACAGGGGATAGAGTGGATAGAAAGATCTAAATTCTATTCTGCCTCAGATTCCAGCTGACATTCTGGCCAAGACACTTTAATCGCTCAGAATCAGCTATTCCTTGTCTGTAAAATGGAAGGGGAAGGATTTGGATGTGATTAAAGGGAATTCAGGGCACTGGTTGGTTCTGGGATGTATTTTCTAGGTGGCCAGAGAACAGAATGAAAAAAGGCATTAACTCTTGGGGGTAGGGGACCCTGCGCAAGTCATTTAACCACTCTCAGTCTCAGTTTCCTCATCTGTAAAATGAGGGGGTTGGAACTACATTTTTTTTAAAATTTGATTTTATTTTCAATTCCGAATTATCTACCCATTGAGAAAGGAAGAAAAATAAACCCATTAAAATATGTATAGTCATGCAAAATAAATTCCCAGATTAGGGAAGGGGGGAAGGAAGGAAGGAAGGAAGGAAGGAAGGAAGGAAGGAAGGAAGGAAGGAAGGAAGGAAGGAAGGAAGGAAGGAAGGAAGGAAGGAAGGAGGGAGGGAAGGAAGGAAGGAAGGAAGGAAGGAAGGAAGGAAGGAAGGAAGGAAGGAAGGAAGGAAGGAAGGAAGGAAGGAAGGAAAGAAGGAAGGAAGGAAGGAAGGAAGGAAGGAAGGAAGGAAGGAAGGAAGGAAGGAAGGAAGGAAGGAAGGAAGGAAGGAAGGAAGGAAGGAAGGAAGGAAGGAAGGAAGGAAGGAAGAACATATCTTCAATTTGAACTCAGAATCCATCAGCTCTCCACTCGGAAGTGAGTATCATGTTTTATCATGAGCCCTTTGGAATTCTGGCTGGTTGTCATATTAACCGGAGGTGCTAAGTCTTTCAAAGTTGATTATAATATTGCTGCAATTGGATAAACTGTTCTCGTGTTTCTGCTTGCTTCACTTTCCATCAGTTCCTACAAATCCTACTGTCAGGAGGAGCAGCTCTGAAAGTCTTAAGAGCTCTGATCAGTTCAATGATCAACTATAATTCCAGAGGACCAGGAATGAAGCCTGTGGCCTATCTCCTGACAGAGAGGAGATGAACTCCAGATACACAATGAGACTCACATCTGGAGCACAACCAATGTGGGCCCAAGAAGGTGGGATAGTGGATAGAGTACAGTCCCTGGAGGAAACAAGATTCATCTTCCTGAGCTCAAATCCAGTTTCAGATACTTCCTAGCTGTGTGACCCTGGGTAAGTCACTTAATCCTTTTTGCCTCAGTTTCCTTATCTGTGGAATGAATCAGGGGAGGAAATGGCAAATCACTTCAACATTTCTGCCAAAAAAATCCAAATGGAGTCACAAAGAGTCGGACATGACTGAAACAACTGAATGACAATAACGATGTAGGACTTTGTTTTGCTTGACTAGGAATATTTATCACAAGGGTTTGAGTTTTGCTTTTTTTTTTCTTTTTGGGAAAAGGGAGGTAGAGGAGACAATAAATCTTTCTTCATTGAAAAAATAAAATTTCACTTATAAAAAAGAGAGTCAGATCCGATAGTCTCCAATGTCACTTCTAGTTCTAAATCTACAATCCAATTATCTAAGTGTCCACAAAGAAATATAACACTAAGAAAAAAGTTGACCTGTGTCATAAAGGGAGAGGGGTTATGAAGGCAGATGAAAAAGGGCTCAAAGACTGAGGAGGGAGAACCCCAAAGACCAATTCATGGAGACTTCTCTATACTCTCGGCTCATCTCTGCTTCCTAGAAACCCGTGCACCCCTCAGAACTGATCCCGTACCATCAGAAGCCTTTCTTGATCCCCTCCCAACAGCTCATGCCTTCACTCTCCCCCTCAAATGCACTGTGTATGCACCTCATCCACACATTGTATGTGTTGATTTATTTACAGGTTTGTCCCCTAATAAAATGTAATCTTCTTGAAGGCAGGGTCTGTTTCATTCTTTGTCTTGGCAGCCCAATGCCTGGGACACAAGAGGGATCTAATAAATGCTTATTGATTGAAGGTCAATAAGCTATCTACTCTGCATCCAGCCATGTACTCATGCTAGGTAAGAGACAAGAGTGAGGATATAAACGGTCCCATTCTTCTGATGAAAGCTAAAACCATTCAGCCACAGCTAAAACTACTTCTTCTAAGAATCCCCAGGGTCCTTATTCTGGGTCCATGACCATACCCACCTCATTTGGTGCAGGGCCCTGTTGGACACCACCCAAATCCACTGACCTCAATCCACTGGCCAGGAAGGCATCAAACTCAGCCGCCATCTTGCAGGACAAGGCTGGGTGGCTGTGCTCGGCAGAGCAGTTTGTGACCACTAGGTGAGACCCTGGAGAGGAGACAGGAAAATCAGTGAAATGGGAGCTCTCCATCCCTTTGTTCTCTTCCCCTTTGCCAGGCCTGTGTTTCAACAGTCTAGTCTCCCTTGAAATTTAAGGCTCAGGTGCTAAGAGAATGAGATCCACTCATCTGATCAGGTGTTGGAATAATATTCAGACTCATAGAGAGGCAGAATGGGGAGGTAGCTTGGTCTGGGCCTAGGATCGATGAATTCATCAGCATGAGGAACTCCCGTGGGCAAAACCCCCTTCACCTATGGAGCTCAACAACTGACCATTTACTGGGATACCAAGAGGTGAAGTGACTTGTCTCTGGTCAGACAGTTTATGACAAAAGAACTTGAACCTAGGTCTTCTTGACTCCAAGGTCAGTCTTTTTAAGGAAGGGACTTTAGAACAGGGAGCATCAGAGCTGTGTATGGCCTTAAAATATGGAATGTCAGAGCTAAAACAACCACAGAACACGGAATGTCAGAATGGGGTGGTCTTTAGAACATGGAATGTCAGAGCTGGGAAGAGCCTTAGAGAGGGACCTTAGAACAGGAAATATAAAAACCTGGGAGATTTAGAACAGGAGATGTCAGAGCTAGGAGGGACCTTAGAAATCATCTAGTGCAATTCTCTCCTTTCACACATCAGCAGGACTGAGGCTTAGAAAGTGACTTTCCCAAGATCCCCTATCTTATTAGGTAAGAGAGCTGAGACTCTCTCCCAGACTTTCTGACTGATCTTTTCATCTTTACACCCACCCCCATTCTGCTCTCTCTGCCCACTTTCCCTCTGCTCCCGAGGTCATCGTCCCTCCCCCTCACAGCTGTCCCTCAGAGAGGTCAGCCCTGTCCTGTGTTGAAGGGAAATGCAAGTACCAAGGGAGAGTCATCCTCTTCCCTTCAGGGAACATTCACCCTTCTAAGCAGTCCCAGGGCAGAAGCCAATGACTCTAACTGGCTTCCCCAGGAGATTTCTCCTCACTTATGACCATTAAAGACACATCCTGGCCTCTTTTCTAGATAAATTTATTTACTTTTACACAGAGACAAGAGAAAGGGGAAAGAATAAATATTTATATAGCACACTGTGCTCAGGGCTCTACAAATATCTCATTTGATCCTCACAATTCAGGGAAGTAGGTGTTATTATGATCCCATTTTACAGTTGAAAAAACTGAGGCAAGGGAGGAAAGAAGACACTCCTATCCCATTGCCTGATCTTCCCCAAGGACTATGTCCTAGATCAGGTCAAGAATTCCCACATATCCACCTCAGGGACCCCAGGGTCAGGAGACAGCAAAGCACAGAGGAGAAAACAGTCAGTGTATCTAAAGTTAGAGGAGTTGGGTTCCAATTCCAACTCTGCCATTTATTACCTACATGATATGGGCAAAGTCACACCAGCCCTGGAGGTCCCTCTCATCACTGGATTAGAGAAATTCTACAGTCCTGTTGTAGCTCTCAGTCCCACGGTAGGGAGGGTCCCAGCCCCAAGAAGGAAAGGGGACTGTTACCTAGTCTTTCCTGGAGGGTCTGGTCCTCTCCATCGGTGAAGATGTAGGTCTACAGGGGAAAACCAGAGAGGAAGAAAAGGTTACTGGGAGTTGGTCCCAGAGACTTTCTCAAGGTGAGGGGTCAGCATCAGGATGTGTGTGTGTTTGTTCTTCATTGCTGAAGACTATGCCATCAGAGAAACAATGACATGACTTGCACTTGACTTTGTTTTGAGTGAGAGAGGGCTGTGCAGGTCACCAGCCTCACTTTCTCCTCCAGAGTCATCTGAATCCAGTGACCAGATATTCATCAGGATGACTGGAGAAGGCCCAGGATGAGGCAATTGGGGTTAAGTGACTTGCTCAAGGTCACACAGCTAGTGAGTGTCAAGTGTCTAAGGTGAGATTTGAACTCAGGTCTTCCTGACTCCTACTTTGATGCTCTATCCACTGCACCATCTAGCTGTCCCATCAGTATTACAGACTGATACAGATTACAGATTACAGGATTACAGATTACAATTACAGACTCATCATGGCCTCTTCAGCTGCAGCTATGTTCTTTTACACAGAGACAGAAGAAGGAAAGGAGGTAAGCATTAATACAGTGCCTACTGTATACCAGACACTGTTCACATGATCCTCTCGACAGCTCTGGGAGGTAGGTCGTGATCCTCCTTTTCTTTTTATTTTTTCCAATTACATGTAAAGACAGATTATAACATTAATGTTTTTTCATTTTGAGTTTCAAATTTTCTCCCTTCTTCCCTCTCCACCCCCTTCCCTAAGACAGTCAGCAATTTGATATAGGTTACATATGTGTGATCATGTAAAATATATTTCCATTTTAGTCATGTTGTGAAAGAAGAAAAAGACTAAAAGAAAAAAACATGAAAAAGTAAAGAAAGTGAAATTCATCAACGTCAGTCAGCATTCAGGCTCCATCAGTTCTTTCTCTGGAGGTAGAGATCATTTTCATCATAAGTCCTTTGGAACTGTACGATCCCCATTTTCAGTTGAGGAAACTGAGTCAGAAAACAGGTAAACACAAAAAACAAAGGGGTCACAGCATGCAAGACTGGATTTGAAGTCAGGTCTTCCTGACTCCCAGCCCAGCACCCTACCCCCATACCACCTCACTGCCTCAGACAGCTGTTATTTATATTAACACACTCATGCTTTACGGAAAAACAGGAATTGGCCCTGTGGTTTTCTTGGTGTAGAGAATGCCTATGTGAGCAAACTCCATCTGCCAGGGAGGGCTAGAATCTTATCTGCAAGTGACAGATTTAGAGAGTCAGCTAGCACAGAAAGGTTGTGCCTTGGCCCAATACAGCAAACAGAGAGCTGGACTGAAAGTCAGGAAGATCTAAATTCAAACCCTGCCTGATGCTGGGCAAGTCACTTAGCCCTGTGTGCCTCAATTTCCTCATTTGTAACGTGGAGATAATAATAGCACCTCAATCCCAGACTTAAGAAAATCAAATTAGATGTTATTTAGAAAGTGCTTTGAAAATCCTGAAGCATCATATATGTGCTAATTGTTATCACATATGGGTATATATGGATCAGAACAGGACTTGAACCCAAGCCTTCTTAGCTCTTTATCAGTTATAGCACCTTGCTACCCTTACAGAGAGATGCAGTCTCAGAAGTCCCTCCCTCCCCCTCTCCTCCATCTATCTCCCTCTCTCCCTCCCTCCCTCCCTTTCTCTCTCTCTGTCTCTCTATCTCTCTCTTTGTCTCTGTGTCTCTGCATGTGTGTCTCTCTCCCTCTCTGTCTCTCCTTTTCTGTCTCTATGTCACACACACACACACACACACACACACACACACACTTCATGTCTTGTCTCCCACACAGACATACCCTTTACAGCAACAGCTTTCTCAGTATCACACGCATCCCCTGACACACAGGTACAGACACCTATGTCCAGGGCCATCCCGCTGAGCTGTGGGAGGTGGGGATGGGGTGAGGGGTTCTGAGCAGGCAGCTTTCCAGCAGGTTCATCTCCTTTCCCTTTCTTTTCCACAGCTTTGCATTTGATCCCCCCACCCCATTTCTCATCCACCCTGCTGATTTCCTGGTTAATTCATTCTGGATAAGTCTGGCCCCCTGGGAAATGGATTTGGCTCCAGTTTCATGCACACATGAACACACCACACACACACACACACACATATCACTCAGCCCCCTCCCCACTACCACACAAAGAAACACATTACCTATGCCTCAGTCCTTTGTTCTATCCTTTCTTGAAAGTCTCTGTAACACTTGGTACAGCAACTCATCCTCACTGTTTTCCAACAGGGTGCAGGATCATAGACACTTAACCATAATCGCTCCCATTTAGGAAAGACTTTAAGGCTTACAAAGCACTTTCCATGTGTTATCTCATTCTGTGGAGACATAGACAGTTGTGTTCAAGTATTTGAAGGTCTCTCTTCTGGAAATGGGATTAGCCTTTTTTCCTTCCAGATCTAACTCCATCATCCTAAGCCCTGGAACCTGCCTAAGGTTCAGATGTGGGCACGGGAGCAGTCCTGCCAGCTTTCACCTCCTAGAGGACTGAATCAGGAAGGAAGGCTTTGGATGGGAGCCATTGGACCTGTGTTTCAATCTTTTTTCTGATGTTTAGTTAAAACCACTCTTGAGTAGCAAATTCTTGTATCTTTCTGGAAAGGAAGATTTCTATAATAAGGGCCTTGACTTACATGACACTCTCCACAAAGCCCCTTTCCACTTTAAATCTATAAAACAATAGAAAGACTTGAATATGGTAGGAGAACCTAGAATCCTGACTCTGTGATCAGGGGCAAGGCATTTAATCTCTCCAGGCCTCAGTTTCCCCATTTGTAAAATGAGAAAAGAGCCTTCAAGGTTCCCTCCTGCTCTGGAGACAGGGGACCTGAGTTCTGATACTGCCCCTAAATAAGTCTCAATTTCCTTATCTACTGAAGGGCTGCCGTGAGGAAAGCCTTCTGTAGACTTTCCCTCAGAACAGCTTATGATTGGACCCCATGACCTCTGGGGTCCCTTCAAGCCCCTTGCTTCTGTGATCTTTCTGAGTTCTCCTTGTCTCTGTGTGAGGAGGGGCTGGGCCAGACGAGACTTTGTAAAAATGCCCAACGGCTGCCGGAACAGCGAGTGGAAAACTGCCACCCAGGGTTCAATACATTGAAAAGAAGCACATCTGTTCCAAAGAAAAGGATCGTGGGGCTCCCCGCCCACTGGGGCTGCCCCCGCCCAACTCCATCCACCACCACAAGGGAGAGGGATCTTCAGGGCAAATAACCAGGGACGGGAGCCACCCCGTCCCCCAGCCACAATGGAGAGGCCCCGGCACCAAGCTGCCAAACAATGGCTCCACCTGCCACTCTTTCCACTTAACACACAAGACCAGGGTTGGGGGCGGATCAGCTTAGAGGAGTTAACCACAGTGTCCCCCTCTCCCTCTCCCCCTCCTCCTAATCCTGCAGAGGAACAGTGCTAGGGATGACCAGACTCAGAAGGCCGCCGGGGTGCAGGACGCCTTGGGGACCACTTCTTGTGAGCCAGGAGACTGCAGGATTGATGAATTAAGAAAGGAATTAGAAAGTATTTGTTCAATGCTTACCATGTACCAAAGATCACAGAAACTTAGCGTTTGAAGGACCCAACCAGAATAGCTGAAACTTCTAGGGCATTCCCAAGTTTGCAGAACATTTTACTCAGTGTTTGATACAGTAAAAGGAGCCCTAGTTCTAGAGCTAGAGGACCTGAGTTCAGATCTCCCCTCTCCCATGACCTCTGCGAAACTAGGGGGGTAGACTTGATGCCCTTCGAGGAGTCTTCCAGTCCTAGTCTCCCTGTGACTTGTGTGGCTTGAAAAGGCCCCTTGATAGCCTTGGGTCTCAGTTTCCTCATTGATAAAATGAGTGAGAAGGGTTGCATGAACCTCCTCCAGCTTGGACTTTCTAATCCTATTATAAGGCCATTCTCCTTCCAGCTTCTTCCTTAGTAAGCCTCTTCCTCTGCCCCCTCATCCACTGACACACATACTTAGAATCAAAGGCTTTAGATCAAGGAGGGGTCATGTAGTCCAACCCCCTTTTTATAGAGGAGGAAACTGAGACTGGGAAAAATCAAGTGACCCATGGTCACTCTCATGTATCAGAGGTCACATCTGAACCCAGCCCCTCTGGACCCCAATCTAGTAGTTTCTTCACTGTCCCTTTGCCATTATACACACATGCCTACCACACTCACCAGCCAGACATCTCCTGATCCCACCCCTTTCAGTGATAGAGTATCTACCCTACAGTCTTTCTGTGGAAACAGGCCCCACAGGAAACTCACTCCGGAAGTGACAGCATGCCTCCCTCCGGTCCACCCTGGGCCACCGCCCGGAAACGCCAGGAGGGGCCAGGGAAGGAATGGGAGGAGGGCTCCTTTCTACAAGGCCCATTCTCATCCCTCCACTCCAGCACTTACAGAGATGGGGGAGGGGGAGACAAGGAGTTGGGGCCCCAGGGAAACAGGATGGCCAGAGGTTTAGGAAGAACCCCTGGATCCTTCCTGCCCCCCTCCAGTTGTGAGCCAGCCTTAGAATCTCCCCTGCCTAGAACCCAGCCCCCAACTCTGTCTCCACAAGAAGCTATCTGAGGCTTTTGGCCCAGCTAGGTAGGCAAAGGGGGAACACAGGAGTAAAAGGTCATGTTTGGAGGTGAGGGGAGCCTGGTCCATTCTGTTCCCCCAGAAGAGCTAGGGCCCTGAAGAAGAGTATATATTCGAGACCTTGCCAAGCAAGAGTGATGTGATATGAGCTCCAAGCCCTGAGAGCAGGCACCAGCAGGAAAGGCAAATAAACATAGGGTAAGGAAGACTGACAGAATAGGCCACAAAGAGATGGAGACAGAGTCACTCAGGACTGCCTGGGAAGACCAGAGATGGACATGGAGACAGAGTCACACAGGACTGCCTGGGAAGACCGGAGATGGACATGGAGACAGAGTCACACAGGACTGCCTGGGAAGACCGGAGATGGACATGGAGACAGAGTCACACAGGACTGCCTGGGAAGACCGGAGATGGAGATGGAGACAGAAAAATAATAGATGCAGAGAGGGAGGCAGCCTCCAACACAGATCCAATGATATTGGATACAGCAAAGCACAGTAGGATAGAGAAAACTCTAGCAGGCTAGTCTGGAGCCATCAGCAAGGAGAGGAAACTGAGGCAGGGAGAGCTCACATTGCCCACACTCACACAGTTGGAATATTTCAGGAGCAGGGTTTGAACCCATTCTCCCAGTTCCAGGCCCTGTCCTTTCCCCTTCATCCAGCTCCTTCTTGGTCTACAAAGCATCCAAGTGAGGGTTGGTCATTACTAGTGTCCAAAAGCATTGTTGAAATATTCACGGACCTCCAGAAAGAAATAGCTCCAAACCCAAGAGAAACCAGAAAACATTCCCCTGCTCTCCAGGGGTCTATGCAGCTGCCTTCAGGCCAGAGACAGGAACAGACTCAAAAGGAAAGAAGGACCCCACCACAGGTTGGAATCTCGGAGGTCGGCAGTCCAAACTCCTCGACTTTTAGTCAGGAAGACTTGAGTTCGAACCTCAGGCAACCTCAGTTGTGTAACCCTGAGCAAGTCACTTAAGCTCCATTTGTCTCAGTTTTCTCAATTATAAAATGGGGATAAAAATAGCACCTAAATGAGATAATATTTGTAAAACACTTCGCAAATCTTAAAGTATTATACAAAGGTTAGCTATAATTATTATCATGTCACTTACACTATCTCAGCCTTAGCTTCCTCATCTGTAATATATACTGATATATAAATATTAGCATTTATTATTTTTGCACATGATGAAGCTGATACCCAAGGAAGGAAAGTGACTTCATAGGATTAGACATGGAGGCTGGAAAGAACCTTCAAGAGCCTCTCATCAAACCACCTCATGTAACAGGGGAGGAGCTCAGATTCAGATCTGATGTGACTTTCCCAAGACCATATGGGTGGTAAGTGTCTAGATTGGAACCCAGGATCTCTGAGGTCAGAGCCAGTGATTTTTCCCCAGCACTATGCTGCCCGCAGGCTAAATATCCCATTCTTTCTACCCTTCATCATTCTGGTTGCCCTCTCTGAACACTTCAGTTTTGTGACCTTGAATAAATCACTGTGCCTCAGTTTTCCCATCTGTAAAAATGAGAGTATTGGACTAGCTAGTCTCTGACATCCCTTTGGGTTCTAGACCTGTGGTCCTATGACCCTCAGTACAGAGCAGCACTTCCTTATTTCTGGAAGATTTGTCTCAAAGGCACCCCAGATTACCCTACTTTGCTGAACCATCATATCTGAATGTGGATTTGTTGATTGCAGTCTCCCTACTGACACTGAGTCATTGACCTCTAAAAGACAAAAAAGATTGGATTTCTGGAATAGATTCCTGTTATGGGTTTGACCAAGATAATTAGAGCCATCCAGGAATGGAATAATTGTCTCAGGAGGGCTGTGGACATCCCGCCCCCAGCCCTCGTTGCTCCAGGTGTCCAAATAGAGGAACCCTTGTCAGAGATAACATGGAGGTTGAACATGGACCCCTCCCCAGCCTCTTCCAGCTCAGAGACTTTGGGATTCTGCCCCTCCTCAAACTGACTATGACCCTGTGATAAATAAGAACCCCTTCAGGGACTTCACTTCCCATCTCCCCAAACTCTCGGTCACTCAGTGCCAGGCACTGGGGGAGGAGAACCTTTGCCTGGGATGATGGTCCCTGGCAGAGACAGCTTTGTCCAGAAAAATCACAGAAACTCAGAGGACCACAGATTCCAAGCTTGGATGCACCTGGAAGCCACCAGTCCAACCCTGGGTGAGGAAAGTCAATTCTTGGGGAGGTGACATATCCAAGGTTACCCAGGCAGCCTCAGAAAAGACTACCTCTTCAACCATCACCCATCTCCAAAGAGCCTTCTCCAATCTCCCTTGAAGGCCTCCAGGGAGAGGGAAACAGATCTCTCCAAGGGCCGCCCATTTCCCTTGGGAATGATTTTACTTCCTATCACAGCCCTTGGCTGTGTCAGTCCCTCAGTCTCAGGAGACACCCTCAGGCCCCTGGCAGATGTGCCCCAAGTCTCTGTAGCCCCTCAACTCACCTGCTTCCTTGCCCTTGAGATCCAAGTGTCCAGCAGCAGCTGTAGTCGGGACCTGTGGAAGCTCTGGGTTGTCTTGACAGCAATGTAGACTTCTGTGAGTGCCAGGGCCCCTAGTCTGGTGCTGTTCTCCCCAGCACCTGTCCCACTGAGCCCCGGGGTCCTGTGTCTCACCGAGAAGAGTGCCACACAGAAGAGGGTGACAGAGACCCCAGAGAGTCCGTGCAGGAGATGAGGCCGCATCAGATGCGAGGTGAACAGATGAGGGGCTCCTCCGTCTCTGTGTACCCCCAAGTCTCAGATCAACCCCTGCTTCCCAAAAGAGCAGGGATGAAGAAGCAATCAGGCTGCCAAGTCCAGCAGGCATGAGGGCCAAGGGCCTGATGCAGGAGTGGTCTGGAAATGAAGAGGGAAGAAAAAGCTTAGGGGTTAGAAGAAAGAAGAAATGAATGGGGGAACCCTGAAAACCCCAAGCCCAAAGAGTCCTGATGTGTGTCAGTCCCAAAGCAAAGAGGAGAGGAGGTGAGAGAAGGGAAGAGGAGGGGAGCAGAGGAGTGTGAAAGGAGAGGAATGGGGAGGAGAGGAGAGGAGAAGAGAGTAGGGCTGGGGAGGGGAGAGAAAGGGAGTGGAGGGGAAGGGAGTGGAGGGGAAGGGAGGGGTGAGGAGGGGATGGGAGAGAAGAGGAGAGGAGAGGAGAGGAGAGGAGAGGAGAGGAGAGGAGAGGAGAGGAGAGGAGAGGAGAGGAGAGGAGAAGAGAAGAGAGGAGAGGATTGAGGAAGAGGAGGAGAGGGGAGAGGACAGGAAAGGACAGGAGAGAAGAGGAGAGCACTGGGGTCCACGCTCTGACACCCACTCAGCAGCTCCTATCCTCCACCTGCTCGATCTGAAGCCCGTGGGCCTGTGGGCAGCTAAGGCTGCCAGGGCCAGCCTGAACCCCGCCCCCTCCTTTTATGTGCTGGGGCGGGGTTCCTTGGCCTTCCAGGGAGCCCTGGCAGCTGCTGCCCTTGGGTAGGGGGGAGGGGGAGGCAGAGGGAGGAGGGAGGAGGAAGGGAAACCAGAGACTGCAGGGAGCTCTCCAGGCTTCCTGAGCTGCTGAGGGTTCCTAATTCAACTCTGTCAAATTTAATAAGTCTTCCTCAAACCCACAGCACACCCGGCCCTGCAACAAAGGGCTAGGTTCATAGAATGCTGGCCCAGGAAAGGATCTTAGAATATACAATGTTGGAACACAAGCTATGGGTACTGGAAGAGAACTTGAAAATAGAGGTCACAGTGGCAAGCGAAACTGGAACATGAAATATCAAAGCTAGAAGGGATCTTAGAACATGGAATGTCAAAAGTGGGAGGTGTCTTAGCAATTACCTAGTTCTGAACATTATTTTATCCACTTGGAGACTGAGCCCCAGAGAGAGTGGGAGATTGCTTAAGATCACACAGATGGGTAATTTCCAAGCCAGGACAAGATCCAAGATCTAATTCCTGGTCCAATCCTGACCACCATACCCAGATAGGATAGTTCCCTATCCTAAAGGAGCAAGAAACTTTTAGGGAACAACACAAGATGAGGATAGAACAATATATTAAGATGACTATCCCATGGGGAAATGTTGGGTCAGACAATATTGAGGGGGGTTGGGAAGTGCTTCAGTTGAGTCTGAGACCTTCCCATTACTTCCCTGCAGACCAACTCTCTGAAGAGCTCTCATTAGACTCCCATCTTAGACCCTACCTCCCCCCACCTTGAGATCGAACCCCACAAAGCTCTGTCACCTCCCCTAACTAAAGGATTCCAGCACCTACTCTTAGCTTCTCCTGAATTTCCCATACCCACCTTACAAGATTTCCAGGACTTTCACACTCCAAGACAATACAGGGCCCCCCACACCAGAGAGCACCTTCACTTTGCTGACCTCCCTTCCCTTTGAGTTAAGAAGATGGGCATTAGGAGAAAGCATTCAAGTATCTATGATGTGCTAAGTACTTTACAAATATTATCTCCCTTGAAACTTAGAACAACCACACTGGGAATTAGTTACTGTTCTAATCCCCATTTTACAAAGGGGAAAACTAAGGCAAAAAAAAAAAAAAGTTAAGTGACTTGCCCATCTACTAAGTGGCTAAGGCTGGATTTGAACTCAGTTCTTCCTAAATCCCCTTTACCACCTAGCTAGCTGCCTTTAAGGTTTATTCCTTGCTGTCAGGATTGAGAGGACCCCCCTCTTCTCTCCACTAGGTGGTAACCTGTCAGGTACTGGCAGCATGTGCTATGAGCATTCAATCCTGTATGTGATTTTGACATAATCATCTTAAAGTCAAATTCATATCATGACTCTTCAGTAGCTTCCTGTTGCCTACAAAACAAAATTCAGACCCCTTTGCCTGGCATTCAGTGCCCTGTATGATTTGTCCCTAAACTCCTTTCCAAGCGTTACCTTTGGCACTCCCTCTCCATGATATCGTCCCCATTACCAAACATTCCCCGGATGTGACTCTCCTTTCTGCCTAGAGTTACTATCATCACCTCATCCCACCCCTTTTACCAATAAAAATCTTCTGTATCCTCACAAGATCAGCTGAAATGCCCCTTCCTTTAAGAACAGTTCCATGGTCTCTCAACCAAAAGCTCCTTCCTGTCCTCTGAATTCTGCTTTTCTGATCCTTATCATTTTCATCCTCAGACAGAAGATCATTGTGTGACCTTGGGCAAGTCTCTGACCCTAGATGACCTTCAGTTTCTTTCCTGGGAAAATAGGGTTATCAGTCCTTGCCCTTCAGACCTCATGGAGTTGTGAGGAAATGTGCTTTGTAAACCTTAATGCACTATATACATGTGAATTATTAGAAGGTACTGGATAAATGAAAGATCGAGGATACCCTAGGGCTGAAGAATGAGCTTGTGTTTCCCAAACACCTCTCTTCTTCCCTGACCTCCTGGATTCCTTATGATGTCCATAATCATGGCCATCACCTGCCCACCTGACCTCCCACCAGAAGCCTGTCACAGAGTCACAGACCACAGAACTAAAGTGGACAGCAGAGGGATCTAGGCCAGCCCTTCTCAGAACAGAAATGGCACTCCTTTCAATAAGCATTTCATGAAGGTCAGCTGGGCAGGCCACAGGGATGGGAAACTGACAATCTCCTGGGGCAGCCTCTTCTACTCTGGGCATCTTAGTCTTGGATGGGATAGTAGGTTTATTGGTATCATGGGATTTAGAACTGGGAGGGATCTTGGAACACAGAGTGTCAGAGCTGAGAAAGACCTTAGGATAGAGAATGTCAGAGCTGGGAGGGGCCTTAGAGCAGAGACATTATTACCTCTAAATGTCTCAACATGTGTTAACCTGGGTAATTGTCACCCCCTGAGGCTCACCACATTCCACCTGCTCCCCATTCCGTGTCCTTCCCTCTTGCCCTTCTCCCCTGGAGACAAGGTGGGTTGGAAGTGGGATGGGCATGGCACGTGCCAGGGCTCCCTCCCACTGAACCCCCCAGCCCTCAGGCAAGGAACATTCCTTGGTTAATATTTACTGGGGGTACAGGGGCAAGTGAAATCTACCTCAAAGCCTGAGCTAGGTCTGCTGCTATTCATAAGGACAAGCTGCCATCCAGTCCTGCTGACTCCTCTTGATTTTACAGATGAGGAAACTGAGTCCCAGAGATGTTACATACCTTGCCCAGGCTTTTTGCAGGTAGTGGCAGGGCTGAGATTCAAACTCAAGCCTTCTGACTCCAAAGCCAGTCAGTGGAGCAATCAACAATCAGCTCTTTCCATGGTACTGAATAGCCTAAACTTCTACCTTTGTTGTTTGAAATGGAAAGGCTCAGGTTCAGTGAATGTGAGAGGCAACAAGCAAGATCCATGCTTCACTAGCCCCAGGGGGATTTCTTGAAAAGAGCCCCTGGACTGGAACTCTGATGAATTGGGTATTAGCTCTGCAACTTTTTATGTGGCCTTGCTCGTCACCTCTGTCCGTGCCTCAGTTTTCCCAACTGTAAAACAGAATTAATAGTACTTGCATAGGAAGAAGCATACTGGATTTGGGCTCAGAAGATCCAGGGGTTCAAATCCTGACCCTGCTACATATTCTCTGTATGATCTAAGATGTCACTGGCCCTCTCTGGGTCTCAATTGCTTCATATGTACAAGGAGGAAGGGATGAGACTAGATGACAGCTAGGGCCCTTCCAGCTGTTGAGGAGGTTGGATCAGATCCCTTGGAAGCTCCCTCTAGCTCAAGAACTTAGAGCCTATGAGCTCTGGTGAAGAGGAACTCACTACTTCTCACAGCAGACCTTTCCTTTCCACTACCAAACTGCTCTAAATCTCAATGTTTCTCCTATATTATACCATGCTGAAGTCTGCAACTTGCACCCATTCCTTTCTCCCAGTTCCAACCTCAAAGGCAAAGCAGAACAAATGCAATCCTTTTGCACATAACGGCCCTTGAAATACTTGAAGGCAGTCATTAGGTCCACCCCACCACTACTATTCCCACTCCCAATCTTCTTTTTAAAGGCTAAATATCCCAAATACTTCTAATCAGTCATCATACAACAAATCCCTTTGTCCATCTAGTCACTCTCCACCATATCAACATCCTTCCTAAAATGTCCCACCCCAAACTTAAATGCTACAGATGTCAAATGTCAAATGACTGAGGCAGAGTATGGTGGGATAATTGCCTCTTTCATTCTTGACCCACTACTTTTATTATTAATACAGCCTGAGATCCCATTTGATTTTTTTCCTTTGGTTACCATATCATATCACATTGCTGAGTCATAATGCTATTGCAGTCCACTAAGCTCCCCAGATCTTTTTCATTTAAAATTTTTTTTCATATGTTGTACTAAAGCATTTGCTCTTTTGAACCAAGTATAGGACTTTGCTTAGACTGGCATTATGGATTGAGCCTTAAATTTGGAATCAGGAAGATGTACATTCAAATTCTAGATTTGAATTGAATTTGATGTAGATTCAATACTTGCTATTTTTTACATCATTGCAGGGGGGTAGAAACGAGGGAGGGAAAGGAAACCAGCATTTATTAAGTACTTACTTTGCACCAGGGGCAGTGTTAAGTGAACACATGTGAGGTAGGTGCTGTTATTGTCACCATTTTACAGTTGAGAAAACTGAGATATGCAAGGTCTTTTTTTTTTTAACTTACCTAGGCACACATATCTATCTAGTGTCTGTGAACTCAGGTCTCCCTGACTTCAGGCCCAGGACTCTATCCACTGAACCATCTAGCTAACCGTCATCAATAAAGTCCCTTAAACCTCCCTCAGCCTCAGCTTTCTCTTCTATAAGATAGAATAATAATTCTGATATAACCTACCTCAAAGGATTGTTATAAGTCTAGCGAGATAATGCGTACAAAACATTTTGCAGGCTTTAAAGCTGTGCATAGATAGACGGATGGATAGATAGATAGATAGACAGATAGATAGATAGATAGATGGATGGATAGATAGATAGATAAATGTGCCATAATTCTAATCAATTTTATATTAATATTAAATTTACTTCCATCATTCCACGTTTTCAAGATGTTTTTGCCTTATCTAAGTCGGCTGTCCTTGGCTGCTTCAAGTCACATGGAAATTTGAGAAGCTTCTCTAGACACTGATAGCAAATGTTCAACCACCCAGTCCAAGGACAGCTCCCTGGGGCACTATAGCTATGTTACTCCTCCAAGCAGACCTTGATCCAGTAAGGATTGCTCTGGGTCTCATCATTCACCCAGTTTTGAAGGCTCCTAATAACACTGATATCTCCCTACTCCTAATCTCTCCATTTTGGGCCCAAAAGCAACTTGACAAACTTTGTCAAATGCTCTGCCAAAAGCTAAGTCAACTCTACATTCCCCATCCCTTGAACTACCCATCTAGGAAACTTGTCAAAAGAGATTAAGTTCATCCAATGTGCTGTGTTCATGATGAAGTCACAAGGGCTCTCTGTCCCCTGACTCCTCCACAAGATTCAGTAATTCGCTTAAAGGGCCAAGCATGCCAATTGATGCAGACATTTTAAAATATAATTTTACTACAATTTCTATCCATGTAAATACACTTAAAATACGAATAATCACAAGTAGATGTTAGAATTTTATTCTGAGATAAAAATTTTCATCCCTCTATCTCTATTTTCTTTGCCTCAGAAATAAAAAAACTGCACTGTGTCAATTGAGGAAGCTTATACCCTTGAGGTATCCTTAAATTCCAGTCCCTCTATTAATAGAGCATCCTCAAATTTTGTCTGGAAGCAAAATTAAGCTCAAATAGCCTAGAAGTGGTGTTAATGCAAATATAAATGGTGGCCACCTGCAGTTGCATATTAACTTGGTTTTAAAATGTAATTCTTATCTATATTTTATTGTATTTTTATTTATCTTGTTAAATATTTTCTAATTATATTCTCCTCTGAATCAGACTGCGCTTGCAGGCCATGTAAGAGCCAAAGGTCACTATTTGACACCTCTAGCCTAGAGTTTTCAGTCTCCAATCTCCTTTTAGACAAAAAAAATAGAGGCAAATAATCCTTGTTAAGGTCTGGGATACCTCTCCCATACCCTGTGATCTTTCAAACAGCTTGGCAATCACATTGACCAGCTTTTTCAATGTCATGGGGTATAGTTTATCCGAGCCTGGTGACTTGAATGAATTGAAAGCATCTAAGTGCTCTCTTACTGTTTCCCTAATTATCTTCTTTCAACTCCCTATTAGCCATTTGTCCATCCTGTCCAGTCCAAACATTGTTCTCCTTGGCAGAGAAAACAGAAGTTTTCTGTTGAGGAGTTGAGTAGTTCTGCCTTCTCTCCAACATCAGTAATCATCATCCCACACACCCAAGCAGGAATCTTATCCCTTACTTGAGCCTCCTCTTTTCACCAAGATATGGAATTTTTTTCAGCCCTTTATACCATTCTTGTTACTCCGCAGGACTCAGGACTCAGGAGCTCATCCTAAGTTCCAACATTGCTAACACTCATAAATAGAAGCATTCCAGACTTCTGCATTCATTGTTATTATATATCTTGGCTAGCAGTGTCTATAGGTGTCCTTTTAAAACCTAAGTCAGTCAATGAGTTTTATATGTATCTACATTAGGTTAATAACTTAAAGTTGGCAAAGTATTTTATGTATATTTTCCCATTTAATCTCTTGTGCCTTCAGAAAACTCACCTCTTTCCTGATCAGAATTGTTTCTGTTTGTCTTCAGAATTTTCATTCCAGAAAGCTTCCCATTCCATCTGGATTGGCTCTCTCCATAGAATTTTAATCTGTGAAATCATCAGATCCTAGACCTAGAATTGTAAGAGATCTTAGAGATCATCTAACCCAACCCTCTCATTTTACAGATGAGGAAACTAAGATCCTGAGAATGACAAGTGATTTATTAGGAGCTAGGTGACCCAAAGGTAGACTTTATTTCAGATTTACCGACTGGATGACTTTGGGCAAGTCATTTAACCTCTGTCTGCCTCATCTGTAAAATGGCGGTAATAAAATGGAGGTGGGGGTACCTCCCCCTCAGAGTTGTTTTGAGGACCAAATGAAATATTATTTGTAAAATACTCTGCAAATGTTAATGCACTATATAGAAATGCTAGCTATTCTAGGGAGCAAATTCTTGCTTGATTAAAGTGATTGCTAACCCCTTGAAAGTTGCTTTCTTTTCATGAATGCGGATCTAAGAACCTGTGATAGCAGGCCTCCCTGTGTTTGTTGGTGTGCTTAGTGATACAGGCACTGAATAAATAAATTAATTTAGATAGATTTGCTATTTTTATTATATTGGCTGAGCCTACCTATAAGCAATGAATATTTTTTCAATTGTTTAGATCTTTATTGATGTGAAAAGTGTTTTATAGTTATGTTTATATACTTCCAGGGTTTGTCTTAGCAGGTAGAGTCCCAAGTATTTTATGCTATTTTATATTTTATGTTTCACTTACTTTAAGTGGAATTTCTTTTTCTGTCTAGCTGCTGGCCTTTGATGATGATATGTAGAAATCCTGATGATTTATGTTGGGTTTATGTTTTATCCTGTTACTTACCAAAGTTGTTAGTAATTTCAAGTAGTTTTTTTCAGTTAATTTTTCAGGATTTTCTAAGCTTTTTTTTCCCTAACATTCTCTAGCCTTGGAGGAGGGAGCTTGTCCCTGGTCTGCTCCAGGGTGGAGCCTTGTTGCTGAGTTGCTATGGACACAGGACTTTCCAGCTAGCAGGCCCTGGACGACTAATTTTGTTGCTGATCTGCCTGAAGGGTGGGGTCTTGCCGCTGGGTTGCTATGGAAACAGGGTAGACCCCAGGGGAGTGGGGCTCTCTGTTGGTTAGCCTCAGGGCAGGGCTTCACTACTGGTCTTAAGAAATGAGAAGAACGAGTCAAGAAACTGAATGGGCCTCTTCACTCAAAGTGAGACCCTGAAGAGACCTTAGCCTAGAAGGGCCAGGGTCTCCCGTTGCATCCTAAGCTATCTCCAGTCATCCTGATGAATAACAGGCCAGTGGACCCAGATGGCTCTGGAGCAGAAAGTGAGGCTGTAACCTTGCACAGCCCCCCTTCCCTCAAATCAAAGTCAACTGCAAGTCATGTCATCATTTCCCTGATGTCATGGTCCTGTTTGAGGAGGGACAAACACAACACAAGCATTGAGGTCAAGGTCTCACTGGAGACTTGTGCTGGGGGTGGGGGCAGTGGGTGGGACCTTGCTGAGCTGGCTAGGAGGCTGCTAGCTTGCTGGAATTGGGGAGGGGGGCTCTGTGATAGATTGTCCCAGGCTTGGAGCCTTGCAGCAGGTCCCTTGCCTTGAGATTGGCTGCTGCTGCTGCTCTTAGATTTCACTCCCCTCCAACCCCAGCAGCTTCCCAGCTTTCAGATCAGTTCTAAAGTTGTTTTCTAGTTGTTTGGAGAGGAATCTGGGAGGGTTCCTTCCTCACTCCAACATCTTGGCACAGGAAGTTTCGACTCTTCCTCAGAAACGTGTTTTTAAATGCATAAAACAAAATACATCAGAAATAAAATTATCAAAAGATTTTTAAAAATCAAGGTCATAGATCCCCTGATATCTATCCACATACCCCTATGGATCCAGCTTAAGAACCCCTAACCTAAGCCTTTGAGATCTTTTTGTCAAAAACCTAGGCTATCTAGCTATCCCTGGCTTTCCTCTTCTCTTTCACAAATTCTAAAATGAAGACATCACATCCCCTACTGCAACAATGCCTTCTTCTTTGTTGGTTAGAGTCAAGTCTTGAAAAACAGTTCTCTCCATTGCTTCTCTTACTGTGGAAGGATGAAATTATCATCAAGGCAAGCCCAGAAATTATGAGCCTTTCCAAAGAACTTACAGTGAAAAATGCTATCCACCTCCAGAGAAAGACTGGATGGCGTCTCAAGTGCAGATTGAAGCTTTTTTTTTTTTTTGGTCGATCTGTGTTTTCTTTTGCTAATATGAAAATATTTTGCATGACTGCACATGTATAGCCTACATCAAATTGCTTTTCTTCACAAGGAGGTGAAAGAGCAGGAAGGGAGGAAATTTGGAACTCAAACAATTTTTAAATGAATGTTAAAAATTATTTTTATATGTAATTGGAAAAAATATATATTTTCAAATATTATGAACCACTCTGATGTTAACAGAGTTCCAACAAATGTTCAAATAATTAAATATCACTGTCACTCTTAAATTGCTTTTTTCCTGACTTCTCATCAGTTTCTTCTTTCTGACTAGGTGGTCTGTAGCACACTTCAATCACAGCAATAGTTTCTACTTCTGAAGATGTTCACTTATGTGCTCTCTACTATGATTGTCCACTTTGATTGCTGGATTTCCTTGTGTAGGTAAATCTTCTTGCATCATCTCCCTCCACCCACCCACTTTTACCTTTCTATCCTTCTTGAATGTGTTCTAGCCTCACCAAGTTTCAGTGATAATTTTAATATCAAATTTACTTCTTTATGTTAGGGCCCATGAAACCTTGAAAGCTCATTCATATCTTGGATATTTTTGTATCAGAATCTGAAGCCTTAGATTTTATTCCTAGCACCTCCTACTGCTACTCGTCCTATATGGGAGCTACCTTGTACCTATTTTGTATATGTCTAAAGATATATTTGTAAGTTTTCCTAGGACTATTTTATTTTGTTGTATGCCCAGCAGTTAACCCAGTACCTGGCATACAGTAGGTACTACATAAATGCTTGTGGTGATGCAACCTCTCTGATAGAATGTAAGTTTCTTGAGGGCAGAGAATGTTTCACTTTTCTCTTTATGTCCCTAGAGCTTAATACAGTGCCTCGAATGTAATAGAAGCTTACATTGATTTTGTCTTCCCTGGTAGAATATAAGTTCATTGAGGGTAGGAAATACTTCATTTTTGCCTTTGTATATCCAGTCTCAACCACAACTGATGCTTAGCAAATGCTCATTGACTGATATGTAGTTTTATAACCAAGGCAGTTGTCTCCTTCTCCCACCTTTTTTCAGTCCTAAGACCCTTGAATTAGATTTATAGGGACCCCAGGTACCTTGTCAAATGTACTCCATCCTGTCAATAGTCCATTGTTCCTTTGGAGAATATACAGATAAGAGCTTTTGTTCTTTACTTATCAGCTCTACTTTCTCATTTGTCTCTTAAAAATGAGTCCCTCCACCCAATCCCCTTCACCCCTATCCCTTGCAGTTTATCAAAGGGTACTCATGTGCCCAGATAAATGGGTAGGTGCCGGATTGGAGACCCTCTCCTTGACTCAATGTGAGACCAGTGGCTTTGTAACAAGTCAGAAGATTGGGGCTTCGATCCCAGACGTGATACACCAGCGGCGTGATCTCTGCAAGTCCCAGAAGCTCTGGGCCCCGATTACTCATCTGTGAACTGTACAATCTCTGGAGTCTCTTCTAGCCTAGCATCCTATGAGCTCTTCTGCATGACTTTGAACTAGTTTCTTCCCCTATTTGGATCTCAGCTTCCTCATCTGGAAAGTGAGGTGTTGGAGGAGATAATGAAATCTTGTCAGCTTTTAAATTTTGGGGGACTCCTGGGATGTCTCCTTTGCTCCAAGTGACAGAACACCTTTACATCTTATCAGAACCCTGAACAATCTGGGAAAATGTATAAGGCAGAGGTCATTCTTGTCCTCTTTTGGACAGATAATGGAATTGAGACTCACAGGTGATAATGACTTGCCCTACATCTGTTGCAGAAGAAAGGGTCAGGGCTCCAGGTGCTCTAGGTCCATCTGGGCAAAAGAAAGAGGACAAGGGTCCCATGGGGTCAGGTAAGGTGATCTGGGTCCCTGCCTGGCCCTTTGTTCTCCTACAGACAGGGGCCCAGCTGGCAGGCGGCAGCTCCAAGGCCAGGAGAGAAATCTGAGCTACTGGGGGTGAGGAGGGGCAGGGCAGGCATAGAAAGGCCTCAGCAGCAGGAGTCTCTAGCAATGGGGAGTCAAGCAGGAGGAAGAAAGCCTGGTCAGCCAGGCTCCTGTAGGAGGGATGGGAAGCAGCAGCCAGACACTGGTTTCTGTATCAAATGACATTTAATTTTCTTCTTTGTACAGCAGATTTCTAATAAAAAGAGGCTCTTAATGACTTATACACAGTAAAGTCTCCAGTTCTAGCCAACCGCAGAAGTTACTGCAACTTTCATTCAGTGTCTCACAGGGGAACTGAGGTATGTGCAGATGCACATGTGTGTGCAAAAAGTGGGGTGAGATTGCACGTGAGAGCATAAAGGTGTGGTCACAGGGGAATAAAGGGAGATGCATGTGAACATGGATAAACTCTGCAAATACAGGAGAGACCACGTACACACAGTATGCAAAAGCAGTGGCAACAGGAAGAGTCAGTGGGTGAAGATGTGGGCAGGTACAAGCATGGACACAGAGCACCAAGGAGATGCTCACATGTAAGTGGGCACACACGTGCATAAGTCATCAATGTATTGCATCATGGATACATTTAACATGGCAACAGTGTGGCATAGGAGAAAGAAATCTGGATTTGAATCTGAGAGCCTGGATTAAATTCTGCCTTTGCAGGATTTGTGTGACCTTTAGAAGGTCACGGTGTTTCCCTTGGCTCCTTTCCTCATCTAAAATGAGGGGGTTCCCCCTCCAAGGCTGTGAGATTGTCTTTGCACATGTGGGTGAGGATATGTGCCTGTGACAAATGCACTGTGGGCATGTGTCTGCATGTGTCCGTGAGCATGGGCAAGGTCACAACAACGTGACCACTGTGTGTCCGCATGTACTTGTGTGTACGTGTGAGCACAGGTAAGAAATCTCTGTGAATGAGGGAGAGACATCTGCATGAGAGGGAGAAAACCCAAAGGCACAGGAGAGGCAGGAGCGTGCCTGTGAGTACGACAGCATCCCAGGAGACTGAACAGACCAAGGGACAGGCAGAAGGAGCAGCAACCAGACCCTTGCCCTTGGGGTCAGGGGTTTTCAACTTTGTTATTTGCAATATGACCCTAGAAAAGTCACTTTCTTTTCTTCTCTGATCCCTGGGGCAGGAAGTCGGGGGACACCGAAGGACCCTTACTCACCATCATGGTTTGTGACTACATTCATAATGAAAGTGATACTAAGTTTAGGTTAGAAGACTGGAAAGAGCTGGAATTTTTCCCCATCCAAGTTCACAGACCTCCCTGAAATCTCTCCATCGATTCCCTGCATGTCATCCATATGTTCTCATGTGTGTTTGAGGGGCTGTGGACTCAGGCTAAGAATCCCTGCTTTAGAGATTTTGCATAACTGTTCAGAGCCAGGCTTTCCTCTGACTCCTGACCATAGAATGGGATCCTGGAGCTGAAAGCCTGCTCAGGAGAAAGGGGAGGGATGCAGAAGGTATGGAAATGAAGCACTCGCACCCCCAACTACTCCCATCCCAGCTAGGGTGTCTAATGTCTTCAAGAGGAGCAGAACAGGCAATCCATTCATCCCACCGACTCTCAACAGTTTCCACTGCCAGAGGTCAGTCAGTCTTCCAAGATGGTCAGTGAGAGATCACCTCACTCTGGGAAGAGTGAGGTAAGTCTGCACCACCTTCAAAGTGCTTGGAGAAGGAAGGAGTCAAGGGAAAGGGGGGGGGGGTCTGCCTCCCCCAGACCAGCTGGGAGCCTGACTCCCCCCACAGGGACTGTCAGATCTCACCACATTCCACCCACACTGTCCGAGCCTGTTCCTGCAGAATACGGCCCCGGACAACCTTGGCCAATTCTTCCGCATGGGCCCAGGCATGCGTGTCTACCCGTGCCCAGGAGCATGGCAGGTCCCACAGCAAATGCTCCCCACCTCGGCACTGTCTCAGGAGCTCTGAGTCTCTCCAGCCTGGTCGGCCCAGCAAACTCCTGCCAAAGGGAACATGGACATGTGAGCTGGCAACGGAGGCCAGCCTGAGGCAGACACTGAAGTGACCCTGAGTTTAGTATCCAGGGCCCCTGGGCTCAGCCCTCCCTGCTCAAGGAGTATCTCCTCAGGCAACCCTCTGGACAAGTCATATCCCTTCCTGAAGTTTAGTTTCCCCATTTGTAATATAGGAGACATGAGTTCAAATTTCCCTAACTAGTTGTGTGGCCCTAGGCAAGTTCCATGACCTCTCTGTGCTTCCATGTCTTCCTCTGTAGGGGAATAAACCTCCTGTGAGGTCCCTCTCAGCTCCAGACTTGGGATCCTGTTACCCAACAGGCTAATCTATAAAGCATCTATCTGCACATGTGTCTCCACTTTTCAAGAACAAATCCAACAATGATTAAACACATCAAGGTCAGTGCTGGGCACTGAGGAAATACAGAATTTAGACAGGACACATTCCTTTACCCCATAAGGCTAACAGCCTTATAGAAGTTAAAAGAAACAGTAACAACTGATAATCCTTTCCCATTTCCATAGCGTTTAGGTCTTAACAGAAAACTGTCTTCACAGCAATGCTGGGAGGAAGGTAGTTATCATTTTAAGTATCCCATTTGACAGATGAGGAAATTGAGAATCAGAGAAGAAAGTGACTTTCCTAGGGTCATACTGCGAATAAGTGTCCATGGAATTTGAACTCGCAACGTAGTCCTCTGTCTATTCACTACCTGACTATCAGAGACTGTACCACTACCTCTCTGTCCTTAAGGGCTTCCCCTGACCCCTAAGCATCCCCACCCTTGTACTCCAGAAAGCCAGCAGCTACCCTTCAGTCCCTGCCAGGACCCCTCAGGCCTGCTTTCACAGTCCTTTCATCACCAACCACTGCTAGCTGATTCCCATGCAGTCCCTCTCCTTCCCTCACCCCTAGAAAAGGCCCCTGTTGTCCCCCAATTCAGGTTTTTGCTCCACCTCCAACCCCAGCCGCCCCAAGCTTGACCTCACCTGATTTCTCGAACATTCTTTTCTGTCACATCCACGTGGATGACAATCGGGTAGATCTCGCTCCGCACCAGCTCCCTCACACTCTGCGGGCTCAACTCCAACAAGCAGTGTTTGTTCTAGATTTGGGAAGAGGGAAAAGAGTCCTTTGAGTTATGTGTTCTGTCTTCGAGGTCAAAGACCCAGCCCTGGTCCAGCTACCCCAGAAGTAGCCAGGGGCAGTTCTCCACCTCATTCCACCTGGAAAATCATTCCATTTTCTAGACAAAACAAGGCAATTTAACAGAGAAAAACAGCCCTGCCCTGAATATCAGGAGACCCGGCTCTATGGAAATGTGGGTCCAAGATCCAGAGCTGGAAAGGACCTCAGAGGTCATGTAGCCCAGCTATTTCATGTTATAGATTGAAGCAAGTGGATCCCAGAGAGGCCCGAGGGTCTTCTAATGGATCCTTAAACAAACCACTTGGCCTCAGTTTCCTCATCCAATAAATAGGCACAAAGAAGCCCTGCCCTGTCCAAGAATAAAGTCATATAATACTGGACCTGGGGGAGCCCTTGAAGAAAATCTGTTTCAAAACCCAAATTTCATGGAGGAGGAAACTGAGGAAATTGCCAGTGTAGAGGCACAAGTTAATACAGTATTGTATAGTGGAAAGAGCTCTGAAGTTAGGGTTTGGACTCTCACTGGGTACACTTGGGCACCTTATTTACCTGCCTACATTTGTTTCCTCATCTGTCATAATGATAATGATAGCTAATGTTACATACATTCCCTCATCTGGTCCTCACAAGCACCCTATACAGTACATACTATTGTTATCCCTATTTTATGGATGAGGAAACTGAGGCCAAGACCAAAGCAGGACTTGGGTCTTTCCTAGACTCCAACTCCAGGACTTTATGTGCTCCCCTCCTGTTCTAGCTCCAAGATCCTATGATTCAATTATGTTCAAGTATTAAGAAACTGCCCTTTCTTGGAAAAAAAAAATCCTATATACAACTACAATAACAGCAATAGCTAATGTTTATCTGACACCTACCATGTGCCAGACACTGTGCTTTATAATTATCTCATTTGATCCCCACAACAACCCTGAGAGGTGGGGGGGTACTACTATTATCCCCATCTAACTGATGAGGAAATTGAGAGAAAGAGAGGTCAAGTGGCTTGCCCAGGGTCACACAGCTAGTGTCTGAGGCTGGATTTGAACTCAGGTCCACTGCCTCCAGGCCCAGAGCTTACCTAGCTGGGTGAGTTGAAAGGGAAGCACTAGGAGGTGGGGAAATCAAGGCTTTATGTAGGAAGTGTTGTTGGAGCTCAGCTTTGAAGGGAGCTAGGGATTCTAAAGAAAAACCATGAGGGCTCCACAGAGATAGCTGTACTGGGTTCCCTGACCGCCACACCCAAGCTAAGGAGAGTCTTTACTCCCAACCCATCCATCCCACCTCTATGCCTCCAAGGATCACCCCCATCCCAGCTCTCCCTCTTTGCCCTTCCACACCTTTCCAATGGATTCCTGGATGGTCCGGACCCTCACTCCCAGGCCCTGAGGAACAGGCTGAGCTGAGGGGGCGCCAGGTGCCGCGGGGACCAGCGGTTCATCTCCAGTGAGGCTCTCTGCAGGAGTAGATGTGATCAATCATTCTGTCTGCCTCTCCCAGCATTTGCTGTCCCCTCCTGCCCCATTCTCCCTTCCCAGGCCTCTCCTTACCTGCTGGACACACATGGAAATCCAGGCGTGATGTAGGCAGATCCAATAGGTTTCGGATTAAGCGGGGGGCCAGGCATTCAGGGGAGAGAACCACAGGACGGAGGGTGGACACCAGCAGAGGCCGGACCAAGCTGTAGGGCTTGGCACTCCGGTCAGGCTCTGGAAGAGACAGATGGGATAGCCTGAAGCCCAGGGGCTTGGAGAGATTAGACTAGCCCTCCTTAGGAATCATCATCAAAATCTCATATCCATAAGCTAACAGGGAGCACCCTTTTTCCAAATGACTCCCTGTATGACCTTGGATAGCTCAGGTCCCTTTTCTGTTCCTTCTCACAGCTGTGAGGGACCCCCCCAGGGGACATCGAGTCTAATTCCTTCATTTTAAAGATGAGGAAACTGAGGCACAGAGAAGTGAACTGACTTCAGTAGGACTATAGGAGCCTAGAACAAGACCTGGGAGAGACCTCAGAGATTACCTGATCCTACTCCCATCTCTGAAACATGAGAAAAGTGAGATATAAAGAATAAAGGAACTGTCCAAGGTCATAAACGACAGAATTGGAACTCATATCATGGAATCATCAGATCTATAGATGAATCTTGGAAATCCAACTCCCTCATGCTACAGCTGACAGAGTCAAACCTCAGGGAAAGGAAAGCTCACAACTTTCATCTAAATATTAGGCTCTTCTCAAGCCCACGATGATTTCCACTACATTACAGCTATGTCCATGTTTCTGAGGACCCAAGTTCAGACACCCCAGGTCTGAGGGGCAGAAGCTGGTTGGGGGGGGGGGGATGCTCACCTGGGCAAGGGTCTAGCAAGAACTGCTCCTGGGGATCACCTGGCCCCCCTGAGAGTCTGGGCTTCACCAGGCGTAGCTGATCTAAGGCACGTTTCTTTAGCTGGGTGGACAGAGAGAAGAAAAAAGATTAAGAGAATTGACCAGAGCCCTGCCCTCGCCACCCATCATGACAGGAGGGCAAGATAGAACAGGCAGACTTGCAGACAGAAAGACTTTCAAACAGGCAGACAGACTTGCAGACAGGTAAACAAACAGGTCTTTCACACAAACAATCTTTCAGACAGTTTCAGAAAGACAGGACTTTCTAGCAGATAGACTTTCAGACAGATAGATAAGACAGGCAGAAAGACAGACCCAGCAATATTGCTCCTAGGACTGTATCCCAAAGAGATAATAAAAATGGGAAAGGGAAAATGGGAAAATATTTATAGCAGCTGTCTTTGTGGTGGCTAAGAAATGGAAATCGAGGGGCTGCCATCCACTGGAGAATGGTTGAACAAGTTGTGGTATATGAATGCAATGGAGTACTATTGTGCATATAGAAAATGATGAACAGGAGGACTTCAGAAAAACCTGGGAAGACTCATATGAACGGATGCTGAATGAAGCGAGCAGAACCAGGAGACCTTTGTACACTGTAACAAGGAATTTTTCTGGTAGACTTAGCCCTTTACAGCAATGCAAGGTCCTAAAATATTCTCAAAGGACTCTTGAGGCAAAATGCCACCCACATCCAGAGAAAGAACTATGGAATCGGACTATTTTCTTTTTTATGTTTGGTTTGTTTTTTCTCATAGGTTCTCCCATATTTTTTCATTCTTCCATGCAATGCGACTAATGTGAAAATGCGTTTAATAGGAATGTATGTATAGAACCCACATAAAATTGCATGCTATTTTGGGGAGGGAGGGGAGAGGGAGGGGGAGAAAATCTAAGACTTATGGAAGTGATTGTAGAAAACTGAAAACAAATAAATTAATAAATTTGGAGAACAAAAAGACCTACAGAGCATTTATTAAGTGCCTACTGCATACCAGGCACTGTGCTAAGAGCTGAGAATGTTAGTACAAGCACAATGATCTGATGATCATCCTGCCTATGTTCTAATAGGGAAAGAGGGGTCAGTGAGGAGTTTAGGGTAAGGGAGAAAGTTAGCGCTGCATCTAGACAAGGAGGTCAAGTAGGGCCCAGAAAACCAGAGCTTCCCCGCCCTCCTTTTAGCTCCACCCAAAGGGAAAGGGAGAAACCAGCCCACCCTCTCCCAGCCCCAGCCCCACTCACATTACTCCCCCGGTGACTCCTAGAACGACCGTAGTGTGGGCATTTGTCCTGGGCCTCCAGGAGCTGTTGAGCTCTGTAGGGGAGTAGGGGGATTGGTTGGGGGAGCAAGAGCATGGTACCTCCACTTTCTGTACCCAGGACCTTCCTCCCACACCTTGCCAGGCAGGCCACCCCTTCTCCCATGTGCCCATCAGCCCTCAGTCACCTCCGGAAGTTGGGCACTGTGCCCCTGTCCAGGTCTCGTAGGGTGAGGGGGTCAACTCGGGCACAGTACCACTCAGGCCGGCCTTTGTAGGCTGGGTCCACCACACGTAGGATCTCTTGGCCTTTCACACACAGAGCCCTGGGGTCGGCCTGCTCAGGCAAGGGATGGTTGGCTCGGACATAGAAAGAATCAGCCCCCGAAGATCCCTTCTTACTGGTGGCATCAGAGTCCTCCCTGGGGAATGGGCAGACTGGGCCCAAAAAGAAGACATATCTATATAATTCTAGGGCCTCTTGTACACCTTCCCTGTTGCACTGCCCAGCCATGATTCCATCCATCCCTTACAGCCTGGTGAGGCAGGAAGGAGAAGAAATCACAAAATCTCAGGCCTGGAAGGCACCCAAAAGCCATCCAACATCCAGAGCAAGTGGTTATCCAGTGTCCACTCTACAATTATTATTTCCAGTCTATAGAAGAGGAAACTGAACCCCAGAACTAATGGGACTTGCCTATAGTCACAGAGTTGGTAAATAACAGAGCCAGAATTTCAACTCAAGTCTTTTGACTCCAGGTTCAACAGTCTTTGGACAAGGGGAAGAAATGACAATCACATGTTTCTCAAGGGCTATGGGATTTACAAAACACAATCTTCACCACAACCCAAGATTGCAAGTGTCCTTACATGCCATGTTATAGATGGAAAAACTAAGGCTTAGAGTTATTAAGTGACATGCCCAGGATCATACAGAGTCAGGATTTGAATCCAAGCCTTTCCTAACTCCAAATCCAGTGCTCAATCCAAATACATGGGGAGGCTAGATCTCAGGCTACAAAATCATCAGGGAAGGTAAAGCCTAAGTAACAGAAGAAAGTCATGTGTGACTTCAGTTGATGGGCAGAAATAGCCTCAACAAATGCCTGGACAATCTATTTCACATATGTCTAAGAGAAGAGTTAGTCACTCAGTAGGTATTTATTAAGTACCAGCCACTAAGCTAGGTGCTGGGAACAGAAAGACAAAACCAGGGGCCCTAGCCTCAAGGAGCTCACATTACAATGGAAGAGAAGAGATGCATATAGTGGGTATATACAGACTGGATGCAAGGCTTGAGTGCTGAGGGGGACTGGGAAGAGGCTTCTTTAGGAGATAAAACTGGAGCAGAATCTAGAGGGACTCAGTGAAGCCAGGAGTGGAGGTAAGAAAAGAGCTCATTCCAGGCCTGGACGTGACCAATGCAAGTACTTGGGAGTCAGAAAATGGAATGACGTCTTTGATGAATTGCAGGAAGTGTAGCTGAATCATAGAGTATGTGGAGAGAAATAAATGGGGACATAGAAAAGATGGGAGTGTTTGGGCGAGGGGAAGATAATGAGTTCTGTTTTGGACATGGTGAATTAGAAACATTTCTAGCACAGCCAGTGATTGTAGCTTGGGTGAATGGCTAGGGAAATAGAGCTCTGTGAATTGTTGGCATAGAGGTAGTAATTGAACTCATAGGGTGAGGTGAAATAGTAGAGAGGGAAAAATGAAGGTCCACAGAAGAGCCTTGGGGGATACCTACAATTAGGGGGTAGGATATGGAGGAAGAACCAGCAAAGAAGACTGAGGAGCAGTGGTCAGAGAGACAGGAGGAAAACCAGGAGAGTAGTGTCATGAAAATCGAGAGAGGAGAGAAAATCCAGGAGATGATGACACAATATCCAAGGCAGAAAGAGGTCAGAACAAGGGCTGAGGAAAGGCTACTAGGAAACAGCTGGTAACATTGGAGAGAGCCGTTTCAGTTGAATCATGAGGTCACCAGCCATAAAGCAGAGGGTTTGCAACAGAGCAAGAGGAAATAAGTGGAGGGACAGAAGCTTGAAATTTTGGTTACTTCAGATTTTACCCATCACAGTAGGCTGGTGAAGATGTGGAGGTACCTGTAGCCAGTGGGAAGTAGCCCATAGAGAGGGAAAAAGCTTGAAGAGACAGAGTTAGGGTGACCAAGGAGGTCATCTGCTGAGGATAGAATAGGATCACTTGGGCAGGTAGAGAGATTCACCTAGGCAAGAAGAAGACTCAACTCTTTCTCTGAGACAGGAGTGAAAGAAGAGAGGAAGATGTCTGAATAGTGAGAAATAAGGAGAAGAAGAAAAGAAGGAGCTTCTGGAAAATGGTCTCAATTTTTTTCCAAGAATGAAATGAGCTCTTCAGCTGAGAAGTACAGGGAGGTGGTGTCATTTGAGGAAGAATGAGGAAAGATAATAGGCTTGAGGAAAGTCGAGATTTGAAACAGCCACTGTGGAGACTGGGGTCGCAAATCATTTAGGAAACAAGAGAATGTTGGCCTGATGCAGTGCGTAGGAGACCCTGTCACCAGCTTCATGATTTCTATCAGCACCGTTCACTAGCATATGAACAGGAACAAAGGAGGTGAATGGCAGGAGGAATCACGGGTTGGAGTTTGGCAAGGTATGATCGGTGACAAGACAAGAAGGTGAGAGACTTGAAGAGGGGATGATATAGAGTTGAACAGGTTCACCAAGGGATCAAGGTTGGGAAGGAAGGAGAGTAGAGAGAGTGAAAGTGATGGCCTGGGAAGAAACTGAGGGGTCATTGTGAGGGCAAAGGGTATGACTAGGGATTGTGAGATGGGAAAATATGGAATAATAAAAGGTTATGATCAGATAAAGGAATTTCAGAGTTGCTTGAGAACATGGAACATTTGGGTGATGGCAAATTCAAATGAGAGGTGAGATAGAAAGGAAAGTCATGGGGAATGAGTAGATCTAGGAGCTGAGAGGTAGGGTGTTGAAAGACTATGAGTATCTATGTTGAAATCCCATTGTATGATGATAAGAGTTGGAGAAGACAGAAAGAACACGAGTCATAGAGTGAACTTATCTGAAGAAAGAAGGAGGACATCCTTCGAATCAGTAGATAATAGTTACTAGGATCCAGATTAGGTGAGAAATACAGATAGAATGAACTTCAAAGGAGGAAAGGTTTCTGAGTGATGGTGGTAGAGGGAGAACTTAGAAGCTGTGGGAAGCAAGGAGCACTCGAATTTCACCACCACCACCTGTGAATTGGGAGTATGAATGAAAAGGGAAAGAAGCTAAGGAAAGACTAAAGTGAGATTGAGTTTAACAGCAGCTGGGATGAGCAAGAGTCTGAGGATGCCGACAGTGGGAAGCCTACATCCAGGAAAGGAATTCGTGGAGGTCAGATAGAAAACAGGTCACTGGAAAGCTCTGGACCACCCCACAGTGACTATAACTTTAGAAGATTTTCTTTTGTTTGTTATTTAAAGCACTCATTCCCTTAGAAGTGAGGTCCCTCACTCGTGATGAAAGATGCTATCTGTCTCCAGAGAAAGAACTGATGAACTCTGAGTGCCAATAAAAAGCCCAGAGTTGGGGGCATGAGCTGACTTCAGTAAACAGGGATGGGAAAAGGCTGAAAAGCTATATCCCTTTCTAGGTAGGACAAAGAAAAGGTTAAGGACAAGAAGAAGTCACTTGGGAGAAGCAATGAGCCAAACCCAAGGGCTGCCCTCTCAAGGGAAAGAACATCAGCTGATTCAAGATAGAAAAAAAAGAAGAAAGCAAAGAAAGAATATCTAAATGAAGCACTTTTTAAATGCACAAAAAAGAACACAATGAAGTTCAGAGGGAGACATAAAAGGAGAAGAGTTTTAGAACTAATGTGTCCAATTTATTGAATACCCTTTTTAAAAACTATGTCCTTTTGTGGTGGTAAAGAATTGGACACTGAGGAAATGCCCATCAGTTGGGGAACGGCTCAACAAGTTGTGGTATATAATTGTGATAGGATATTGTTGTGCTATAAGAAATGAGGAGGGGATGGTTTCAGAAAAACTTGGGAAGACATATATGAACCAAGTCAAAGTTAAGTGAGCACAACCAGAAGAACATTGTAGACAGTAACAGCAACATTGTAACAATGATCAATTGTGAAAGACGTAACTATTCTGCTCAAAACAATGATCCAAGACAATTCCAAAAGACCCACAATGAAACATGCTACCCACCCCCAGAGAGAAGACTGATGAACTCTGAAACATAATTTTTTGACTTTTGTTATTTTTTTTTGTTTTTTTTAACATGCCTAATATGGAAATATATGCTGCATGATTACACATGTATAATTGACGTCACACTTCTTGCCTTCTTCATGGGTGTAATAGAGGCAGGCAGGGGGGAGAGAATTCAAAACTCAAAATTTTTAAAAAAATGCTAAAAATAAATAATAAAATGATTTTTAAAAATAAAAATAAAAAAGCTGCAATGTGATAAAGATTCATAGTTATACAAATCTCTTTTTTGGTCTTTATGCAGGGAAGTGTTCATGTTCATTGTCCTTGATCAAAGTCAAAATGATAATAATAGGTAACATTTATCTAGTACTTATTATGTGTCAGATAATGTACTAAGTGTTTGACAATAATTAATTTATTTGATCCTCACAACAACCCTGGGAAACAGATACTATTCCCTTCATTTTATATATAAGGAAACTGAGGCAAACAGATTAAGTGACTTGTCCAGGGTCACCTAGCTAGTAAGTGTCTGAGGCTGGATTTGAATTCAGGTATTCCTGACTAGAGGCCAAGTGCTCTATCTACCGCATCCTTTTAACACCTGGGTAAGGAAGGCAGGCACCTGGCAGTAAAGAAGTCAGAATGGGGAGGCAGATCCAGATCAAAGAGGCAGGCTAGTCTGGGGCTTACTCCCAGCTCCACACCTCACTCTCTTGGTGTGACTTTGGATATAAGCACTTCCATCCTCTACTGTGAAATGAGGATGTTTCCATACAGGATCTCTAACACCTCATGAGCCTGATTCCTATGATCAGGAGCCTCCAGCTACCCAATTTTTATTCTAATCCAAGTGGGAGGAAAACAGAGAAAGGGACTAAGAAGCCCAGACCAGAAGGGCAGAGAAATGATCCGACCCTCCCACTTGGTAAGGATTGCAGTGCCAGAGACAGTCTGACTGGGAAGGCCCTCCTTGCCCACCTCTCTCATCATGGGGCTCCCTCTGCAGACCAGGGCTAAGCTTCAGGAACAATTACGGTCCTCACCTTTCATATCTCGGAAGAAGGGGAACGTGGCAGTCTCATTACAGGGCAGGGTGCTCAGCTGGCTGTGGCCATCTTCTTGGCTTGTATTGTCTCTTCTCAGCTGGTAAGGCAGAGAAAAGGAGGAAGTGAAGATATTACCCCAGGATATTAGGGTAATTTGAGTTTGGATTTGGGGGTAGGGGGGAAGGCAAACTTTCAGAAGCGCTAAAAGGTGGGCTTTAGGGATAGATGGAACACCTTCCTACTGCCTGGCATCCCATCCTGTGCCACTCTCCCCAGGCTGGATTCACCCCCAATCACAGACACCCCACTCCTCTCTTGGTCTTGGGGGTTGAGCAAACATAGCAAAATGAAAAGACTTTATCCTTGATATGTCAGCCTGGAGTTTGGATTTGACTGTGGTCCTCTAGGTTCTTAAAATGGGGCCTATGGATTTGGTTTGAGAGAGAACATCTAGTTTTCTTTGGAATCCTCTGCATTTGATTTGATGCATTTAAAAATGTGATTCTCAGAAGGGGTCCATAGGCTACACTAGTTACCAAGAAGTCCAGGACACAAAAAGGACCTTTGTCTTATCCCCTCCCCTTCTCATCCTGTTTAAATTTCAGAAAAACCCTCCTCCATGCCAAATATCAGGGAGTTTCCTGTTTGATGCCACCCAGTCTGCATTATCTAAGTGAACCTCCCTTCATCACATTTACTGCCCCAGTCTGTACAGTCTGTGTTGCCTTGTCTTCCTATGAAGACTATAAGCATCCTGTAAAATGGGATGGGCAACTAGGTGGCTCTGCAGTGGATAGAATGCCAGGCATGGAGTCAGGAAGACTCACCTTTCTGAGTTCAAATCTGGCCTCACATAATTACTAGCTGTATGATCCTGAGCAATTCACTTCACCCTGTTTACCTTAGTTTCCTCATCCATAAAATGAGCTGGAGAAGGAAAAGGCAAACCACTGCAGTATCTTTGCCAAGAGAACCCCAAATGGGGTTACAAGGAGTCAGACATGACTAAAAAAAATCACTGAAAAACCACAAAACAGTACACCCCCAAAAGTTACAGAATGTTTGTCCAATCACCTCTTGGACCTAAGCTTTTCTATATTAACATTCTGTGTGTTAAGGTTAGCTCTGATATTCCACAAACCAAGGGCCCTCCCAGCTCAGACATTCCACATTCTAAGGGTCCTCCTCCCAGCTCAGACATTCCATGTTCTAAGGGCTCATTCAGCTTTAGCATCCCATTTTCTCACATCCTGTCCAGTTTCAACATTTGGATCTAAAGTCTATTCCCTGAAATCAAGGTAGAGTCAGTGAAGCTGCCACTGACTCAGGCCCACCTCTGTGTTGGTCATTACTGCCCAGTGATTCAGAATCTGAGATTTTCAGCCCACCGAGGTTGGTCAATTCAATACAGGTCCAGGGCTCAATCAGCCTCAGGTCTCACCTCTAAAAATTGGTGGCCATCCCGCACCTCCACTGTGGATTCTGTTCCTGGACCCGACAGTGCTCTGCGGAGTACCACCCCAGAGTGGTTGCTCCCACGGAATGATGTTCTACTATCTGGCCCCTTCTCTTGGGACTCTGGACCACCTGGAGGACTCTGTCTAGATGACCCCCGTACAGCTAGGGACCTGAGGGGAAAGGAGGAAAGAGGGATGTTAGAGGCTGTGAATTTGATTCCAAACAATCAATCTGCAAGTACTCTCTGAGAATCTCCTATGTCATACAGTTCTTAACCTGGGATTCACAGGCATGATTCATGAACAAATTTCCAGAAGTCTAAGGACTTGCTTTTAAAAAAAATCAAATTTTAATTTCCATTAACATCTACCTGAAATTTAGCTTTGCATTTAATTATGAATTCAGGCAACAAAACATAGTTCTGAGAAGGAGCCCATGGCATTCAGCAGCCTGACTGCCCAAGGGATCCAGAACACAAACAAGGATAAAATCTTCTAGTGTGTATATCCAACCCTGTGCAGGCTATGAGACATCCTCCCTGCTCCAAAGGAGGACACAGTATGGGAAAGTGGAAAGCTTAATGAACCAGAATCCAGGGGCCTCACTCTGCAAATGGTCAGCTGTGTGACCTTGGACAAGTCTCTCACCAGCCCTAAGTCTCAGCTTCTTCATCAATAAAAGGGAGCACCTTCATCAATAATAGGGAGCACCTTCCCTATTTACTACATGAAAAAGCTGTGAGACTCAAATAAGATAATGGAGGAAAAGGACTTTGGAAACCTTCCAGCTCTAGAGATGTTAGCTGCTACAATGAGGATGATGATGATGATAATTTAGCATTCATATATAGCACTTTAAGATTTGCAAAGTGCTATATATGTGTATAAGCTTTGTGAATCTTAATTTTTAAGTTATTCTATATTTATGTTATTCTAGATCTATATACTTTGCAAATCTTGAACTGATGTATAGATAAGAAGTGTTATCATTAATGTGTAAGCTAGAAATTTAAACATCAAAGATGGCAAAGCAAGGGCATGCTGGGAGAATGGTGAAGCCTGCCTGTAATTCCTCATAGAGGGAAGACTCCAGCTGGTGGACCGCTTGAGCTCAGGAGTTCTGAGATGAAACAGGGTATCGCTACTGAGATGGCAATCCTCAAGGGACTGAAAGATCACCAGGATGCCTACAATGAGGCAAACTGGCCCATGTCAGAGAAACAGGGCAGGTTAAAGCTCCCATGTTGATCAGTATTGGGATGGGGCCCATGAGAGGCCACTGTGCCTCCAACCAGCCCCACTCCTTCCCTCCCCCCAAAAAAGCAAACCTATACCCAGGGCCCAAGGAATGTGTACAAGTACCAGGATTCAGCAAAAATGCTTAGCTCAATGGTGGACACACAATAAGGTATGTAAGAAAGTGCTTGTTGATATGATTTGGAGTGGTCAGGAAACACTTCTCAGAGGGGACAACAGAGTTGGATGATGTAGGCTATTCGGAGAAGGGAGGACATAGCCGGTGTGGGGTTTAGAATGAATAAAGGAAAAGAGGTAGGGATGCACAAGTCAGGTGATAAGAAGAGGAGAGATATCACTGCTCCGAAAGTCTGGTTGATACAGCTCTTGTGGGTGCCCCCTGCTGGACACCATCTCCAGTCTCATTTAGCTTCCTGACCCTTATTAAAAGCCAACACATCTGAACCCCCTTTCCTACCTCCAGATGTTAAGAAGGTAGGGGTAGTACAGAACCCAGTAGGTCTACTATTCCCCTCTGCTTTTGGCTTGGAACATCTTACATACGCTCAGTGCTCTGGGAAAAGTGAACAATTTTGTCTAACCACCCTTCACCCAGCACCCTCTTCTCTGCCCTAGTTTCTTGCTTTTGCTTGTTATTTCCTTAGGAATGAATGCCCTAACTGTCCCCTACTTTACCGGCTGAATTCTTTCTCATATTTTAAAGCTCAATGCCCAGTCCAAATGTCACCTGCTCGAGGAAGTTTGCCCTCATTCCTTAAAAGGTAATAATTTACCTTCTTCCTTCAGACCTCACATGGCACAATTATATACTAACCTATATTCTAAGGAGGGGGTCTTATCCCCTGACTACCTGTGGACCAGATCTTATTAAAACTTTGAATTCAGCCCAAGGCTCTGCATACAGAAGTCATAAAATCAATATTTGTATTTACTAATGTGAACATTTTGTTTCACCAGTAAAATGTAAGCTCTTAGAAAGTAGAGACTTTCATTTTGCTTTTCTTGCAAAACATATCTGGGGCTTTTCAGTCCATACAATAAAATGTCTGAGGCTCCTATGTCTCTGCTCTAGGTATACCTGGGCCACACCTGAGATTCCTAGATATCTCTAGCTCTCAGAGAAGGTATGGAGGGGAGGAAGGGGTAATCCACACAGCAGTAAAGGAAGTCATGGCCACTAACCAATTCTCTTCTCTGTACCCCCAAGAATTCTAGGATCTTGGTTCCCTGGGTCTCTGCTCTAGGTATACCTGAACCATCTTGATGCTTGAGATATCCCGGTATCTCTAGCTCTCAGAGAAGATGGGGAGGGGAGGAAGGGGTGATGCACAGAGTGTCACTAACTAGTTCCCTTCTCTGAATCACCAAGGATCCTAGGGTCTTAGTTATAGAACTGGAAGGGGGCACACCCAAATCTTGCATTTACAGATTTTTTACATTTTATAGGAAACTTGGGCCCATCGAGTTGAAGCAATTCACCTAGCATCCTATGAGTAGTGACTATCAGGGGTAGAATTTGAACCTTGGTTCTCTGATTCTAAAGTCATTTTTCCCCACTTTCCAATGCTGCCAGGGCAGAGTCAATCAAGCATCAGTTATAATTACATTCCTCCATCAAAATATTCCTCCCATGCTCATCATGTTCTGGGGCTGACTTTGGGCACTTAAAGGCTTTGTCAGGAAAGAATATGCTCCCACATGCTCTTGCCCTCCCCAGAGATGGCTCTGGAGACAGGGCTGGTCCTAAAAGCACAGATTTTAAGCTGAAAGGAATCTCAAAAGCCATCTAATCCAAGCTACTCATTTTTGCAGATGAAGAAACTGAGGCCCAGAGAAGTGAATTTCCTTGTTCCAGATTACACAAGTAGTAAGCAGCTGAGCTAAGATTCAACCACAGGAACTCTCTCACTTAAGGAGCAAGATGGCATAGTGGAGGGAAGGGTGGACCTGGAATCAGTTCAAATCCTTCCTTAGTCATGTACTATCTGTGCCACCCTGAGTCAGTCAAAAATTCTCCATGTTTCAGTTTCCTTCTTTGTGAAACTGGATTCAGTAATATCTAAGCCCCCTTCTCAATCTGGAAGCTAAGACTACAAAAGCAGCGTTCTCTCCACTTGAACTGGTTATGAGGATAGAAGGCTGGGTATCTGTCACATGTGGAGGACAAGACCAGCTAAGCTGAGAGTTTCATTACCACCACCCAGTGGGGAAGGAATTTTCTTAGCCACAGAAACTCACAAAGACCAGCTAAAATAATGAAAAGTAGGGAATCTGCCTCCATGCAGTGAGGACCCGCACCCAGGAAGTCACATACCATGCACAATGTAATTTTTTATTATTCATTATTTTCTTATTACTATTATTATCTTCCACACTATGACTCTGGGATGGACCTATGATTCCATTGGTTCAGAAATTCCCTATCAATGTAGTAATATAGGTAGGCTAATCAGTCAGTTAGTAAACATTTATTAGTCACCTACTGTGTGCCAGACCCCATACACAGAAAGGCAAAAACATTCTCTGCTTTCAAAGAGTTCACAATCTAACGGACTATGGTAGGCAGCTTCATGAACAGAATGTTGGGTTCAGAAGACCCAGAAAATTCAGCCTCAGATACTTATAAACTGGGGGACCCTGGGCAAGTCACTTAACCCTGCTTGCCTTTGGTTTCCCCATCTGTAAAATAGGACAAGAGTAACCCCTACTCTCAGAGTTGTGAGAATCAAATGAGATAGTGTCTGTAAAGTGTTTTGCAAACCTTAAGGCATTATAGAAATTTGAATTATCATTACTTTTGTTTACTACTACTACTACCACCACCACTACCACCACTACTACTGCCTTTAAGAATGCAGAACTGTGAAAGGTAAAGTGGCTTGTTAGAAGCAGGAATGGAATATGAGTCTTTCTGACTCCAAGGCCAGATCTCTACCATCACTCTCCCATGCTCCCTCTCACTAGTGTTATTAATTTAATTAGGAAACAGGGAGGACCTTGACCTGTGATTTCACTGGTATGGTGAAGTTCAGTGAGGAAATTCTCTCCACTCTGCAATTTATAGTGTCAGAGAGACGTTTAGTATGCTGAGAGGTTGACTTGTCCAAGGTCACACAGCCAGCATGTCAGAAGCAGCCTTGAACCTACAGGTTCCAGTCCATTACAACACACTGCGTTTCCATCCTAGAAGCATCATTTAGAGGATAATAATGGTGATAATTACAGACATAATAACCATCATCATCATCATCATTATTATATCTCCAGTAAAGTCCTCCTCCCAGTATTTCAGCTAAACCTGGAGGGGGCTCTCCAATTGGTGTTAAGTGACTTGCCCAAGGTCACACAGCTAGTGACTGTCAAGTGTCTGAGGTGAGATTTGAACTTAGGTCCTCCTGACTCCTACACTGGTGCTACATCCACTGCCCCACCTAGCTGCCCCAAGGCTATGACACTCTAGCATAAACTCTGCTAGGTTCCACCTGGATGGAAAGGATGCTAGCTCCATTCCAGGGAAGGACTTTCTGACTGAACTCAGAGAGATGTAATGACAGCAGCCGGCCACCAGGGGGAGGAAGCCTTAGTTTAGCTAATCTCCTAAACTCTAATGCTTGCCCTAGGATGCTGAATAGTTTGTACAGGGTTGTCTACCTGTTGTCTCCCCCATTAAACTGCGGGCTCTTCATGCATTTTTAACATTGCCATTTTAATCATTCTACAAAAATTAATATGTAATATGTCCTCCTTTTAACAAACAGCTGTTTTACAAGATTTAAGCTTGCAAGATTCATCCACACATTCTTTAATTTTATAAAATCAAACTTTTATCACATTGGATATTAAGTAAATCTTGAATGAACAACACATTTTTCCAAAGTAGGGAACATCTTTTGTCTTCCTTTGTATCCCCAGTGTGGATACAGTTTCTGGCACATGGTAGATGGTTAATAAATGTTTATGGATGGATGAAAGGAAGGAAGGAAGGAGGGAGGGAAGGAGGGAGGGAGGGAGGAAGGAAGGAAGGAAGGAAGGGAGGGAAGGAAGGAAGGAAGGAAGGAAGGAAGGAAGGAAGGGAGGGAGGGAGGGAGGAAGGAAGGAAGGAAGGAAGGAAGGAAGGAAGGAAGGAAGGAAGGAAGGAAGGAAGGAAGGAAGGAAGGAAGGAGGAAGGAAGGAAGGAAGGAAGGAAGGAAGGAAGGAAGGAAGGAAGGAAGGAAGGAAGGAAGGAAGGAAGGAGGAAGGAAGGAAGGAAGGAGGAAGGAAGGAAGGAAGGAAGGAAGGAAGGAAGGAAGGAAGGAAGGAAGGAAGGAAGGAAGGAAGGAAGGAGGAAGGGAGGAAGGAAGGAAGGAAGGAAGGAAGGAAGGAAGGAAGGAAGGAAGGAAGGAAGGAAGGAAGGAAGGAAGGAAGGAAGGAAGGAAGGAAGGAAGGAAGGGAGAGAGGGAAGGAGGGAGGGAGGGAGGCGGGGGAGAAGATCAGACATTTCTTTGTTAGGTGACACATCCAAACCCAACCTGCTCCCATTCTGACCTGGACAGAGAGCAGGTAAGTCACAACTGGGGGCTTCTTCTCACCCATAAGCTTAGGCAACCATAATGTCCTTCCTACACTTTCCGAGCTCTGTGCAGACACAGAAGCCATACCCCAGGTCAGGCACACTGTCCCTTTTCATCTTTACCTTGCAGAATCTGCCTTTGAGCCTCAGATCAGAAGGCATCTTTCCTTAAGGAAGCCTTCCATGATCCCCCCTTAATTCCCTATTGTAAGTGTTCTGTCCCTCCTCAGATGACTGCGCACATGTGTGTGTGTAGCTGTGTCTGTGTGTCTGTGTACGTCTGTGTGTCTGTGTCTGTGTCTGTGTGATTGTCCAGTAAAATACAAACTCCTTGGACAAAGGCACATTTCATTTTTTTTTCTCTAGAGCCTGGCCCACACTACAGACATCCAACAAATGCTTCTTGAAGTCTTTAATTATTACAGGATCAGAAAGCCAATGAAACAACCAGTCAGCATGTATTAAGCACCTAAAATATGCCAGTCACTGAGCTTCAAAGAGACAGAAAAAGTACCTGCCCCTGTCCTCAGGGAGCTCATATTCTAACGGGGGAGATGTGAATTACTAGGTATGTATAAGATACACAGAGAGTAGATGAAAGGTAATCTCAGAGGGGAAGGTTCTAGCAACTGAGGGAAGCATTTGAGTAACGTCTTGAAGGAAGCCAGAATATAGAGGTGAGAAAGGAGGGCATTACAGGCATGGGAAATGGCCAATGGAAAGGTGTGGAGATGGCAAATGGAGTGCCATGTCTAAGAAACAGCAAATAGGCCAGTAATGGAGAGTTCAGGGAGACAATAATGTATAAGAAAACTGGAAAGATAGGAAGGGGCCAGGCTATAAAAGACTTCATAAAGAATTTATACATGAACCTACAACTGGAAGGGACCTCTGAGCCTGCTTCATCTTACAGATGGGGAAACTGAGGGTCAGCAAAGTTAACCTCCATAGGAAGTCTCAGGGGCAGGATCTGGACCCACATCCTGAGGTAAGAGCCCAGTTTCCTGCTCCTGGAATCCACTGGTTTTGTCCATTTCTCACCTCTCTCTATCTCTACCCCATTCACCACCTCCACTTTCCTCCATCCCTGTCTATTCCCCCTCTCTCAGTCTTTTTATCTGTCTTCTCCTCTGTTCCTCTACAAGGTTCTCTGCAGGTCTAATCATGCCCACTCCCAGATCTGTCCCTCCAACTGTCTGTTTCCCCTTCCCCCAACTCCCGGATTGTCTATCCCCCTCCCACAATGCCCTGCCTGCCTACAGGACTTCTCCCCATCAGTACTGAGGGCCTGACTGGTAGGGCAGCTCTCCCTCCCATGGCCTCCAGGCCAGGGCAGGAAGGGCCTGTGAATGAACTACTCAGGCTAGGCCCACATTCCTGAGTCAGGGGCTGGACAGCAGCCACGGCCCCCACAGCACTGTGGAGCTCCAGCTCCCAAAGGAAGGGGCCACTGCGGGTTGGGGGAGGGCCGGAAAGGAGCAGGAAAGAGAGGGAAGGGTGGTTCCTTCTGCCCCTTCCCCAGAAACACACTCTGTGAGAACAAAACAATACAGAGGTTTTGGAGCTTGTGTGTGTGTGTGTGTGTGTGTGTGTCTGTGTGTGTGTGTGTGTATATGTGTGTGCAGATGGGGGAAGGGATTCCTGCTCAGATATTCACACCAGCTTTGGCATGGAGACCAGGCCTGGACACAGGCACAGAAAATGTCCTGCAGTGGGCGGAGGGCCTCACAAAAGGGGACAAACCTGCCTGCTTCCCTTGGGTGCTCAAACAAATGAAAAGACACATGTACAATCTCTCTAAAAGTACAATTTAGAATCCTAGATTTGGAACCAGAAGTCTTGGGTTCCAATCTTAGCTATGCTCCTAATGATTTGTATGACCTTGGACAAGTCTCTTTACCTCAAGGACAGAAAATGACAAGGGCTAAAACAAGACCATGGTTCTGGACCTAATCCAGGATCCCACAACCCATTGCCAGATTCGTGAAAGGAGGATTAAGAGAAGAAAGAACCAGGCTCAGGACAGAGCCAACGGGAATATCCACAGCTACCAGTTATGATAAAAACAACTGATGACCCAAAAAGACAGAGAAGGAGCTGTCAGACAGGAGGAGAACCAGGGGACAGCAATGTCAAGAAAGTTCAGAAAAGACAGTCACCAAGAGGGGGGCGATGCCATGGAATGAGGGCCCAAGAATCTAAGTCCAAATCCCAGGCTAGCCCCAGGGTCTCATCCTCACCTCCAAAATGAGAGGCTTGGACCAGATGGGCTCTGAGGTCCCTCCCTAGGATCCTTTGAGGACAGGGTGGACAAGATGCCAAACAACAGGCAATGGTGATGGAACTAAAGTGAGGTCTGTGAGGTAATCAGGATACCCCCTTGTGTGCCTCCCTTATCCACATGCCTTTGGGGAAATGCCCTGCCCTGCCCCATACACACCACACACACACACACACACACACACACACACACACACACACACACACACACACCAGAGGCAAACCTTTCAAAGAAATAAGAAATACAAGTCTTCCTTCTCTAAGCCTCAGTTTCTCATCTGTAAAATGGGGGTGACAATCTTTGCACAGCTTGGTTCCTAATGGATACAAAGATTTCCTCTTCATAACCATAGATGAATGTCAGTTAGCATTGTCTCTCACTTCTTGGTCCTATCACCACCCACAGTTAACACCCTATAAGAAAGAAGAGAGTAGAGCTTGGCTACAGTACCTGTTTAGCATCTCTGAGCCACAGCCTCGGGCAGAGATTGTGTCTGACTTCCCTGTGGGCCACAGGACATCGGAGGATGAGGATGAGGAAAGCCCAGGAGACCATGGCTTGAGGGTGATGCTCCCTTGAGGGGGAAAGAACGGGCATCTAGGTTGGTGCTGGCTCTTAGACCGGGAGCCAGAAAACTAGGGGGATGGGCAGGAAGAGTAATCCCCTGGCACCTGGGTCCTCCCCTCCCACACACAAGAACCTGGAAGTCCACAGTCCTATGGGCCAAGGTGAGTGTTTTGTGGGTTCTAAGGCTTAGATCCCCCTCTTGTTCCTTCCAGATATCCTCAGGGGTCCCTGAACCCTTCAGTGCTGATCTGGTCTCCCTGAGCACCTCTACAATCTAACCTACTACTAACAAGATGCCAAAGCTTGGGCTGAGGAGAGGGTTTATAAACCAAGTTTAGATTAAACGCCCCTCCACTCCCTCCTCTAGATTTTGGGTCCCTGGGAACTCACTCCTGCTCCACATGAGAATTAACTCAGAGTTTCCCAGGCCAGGGGTCTAAGCTGGGCTAGCATCAGTGAAAAGAATAAAAACATAAGCCAGAAAAAGGATGGGGGAGGTTCCCACCCTCATCTACCCCAAGGAACACAGGAAACCATCCCTTGCAAAAATGAACTTAGGTTTTCAAGGGAACCCAAAACACTCCCTGATCCTCCCTCCCTCTTCACCCTCCTCCCGGTCTGAGGAAGATCTGCTGAGACCTTGGCTGGGCTGACCCTATGAGCAGCCCCTGCCCTCCCACCATCACCCATGGGCTTGCCTACCTGGTATATCAGATGTGCTGCTGAAGGACCTGTAGGGAGAAAAAAAGAGAGGATGAGGAAGATGGGGGTGAAGAAAGAGAGAATCCAGACCCAAAGACAAAGACTTTTCAGCCCCTCTCCCCATAACATCCCCAAGGAGGAGGGAGGTGCCAGGATGGGGCAGGCAGGGCAGGAGTGCACCCAGGTCCTCAGAACAGCTAGAAAAACCACCAGCAGCTTGTACCACACATGGGGTCATCCCCCAGGCTTGCCACACTCTCCTGATGCTTTGAGTCTCAGGCTTTCTACCTCTTTGGGGGTGCAGGGTCCTCCTCTCTCTGCCGTCGGAGGATGGAGCCAGCACTGGGGGGGAAGGGGAGTATGGAGAGGCGGTTGATCTCCTTCTCACTATCCACGGTTTCCTCCTGGGAAGGAAAGATTCAACAAGGAGTCTGGGGACCATTCACTTGGCCCTCTCCCTTCCCTCCAAAGGGTTCCCAATTTAACTCTGTACTAGCTGTGTGGCCTTGAGTCAGTCACTTAACTTCAGATCTTCAATGTTTTCATCCATAAGATGAAGATGTGTGGACAGTCTCATGCAGGCCTAAACCCTATGACACCTTATCTGTTCTCCCATTCACAGATCAGGAGACCAAACCCCAAAACAAGGGAGCCTAGATTGGTCAACCTTTGAGTCAGGCTCTATGCTAGCCTACATGACATTCCCATGCCTTTCAGCTACATCCCATTCAGAAGCAAGGGACCTAAGAAACCTAGACCCATAAAAACAATTCCCTTTTCTAAAGGAATTCCTTCTCAACAATCCTTTTCAAGCTAGGAAGTAAGAGGACAGATTTTGCTTTGCTTTGTTTTTTCTGATGGGGAAAACAAGGCTCCAAGGAGCGCCATGCTGTGTCCCAGGTGACATATATAGGAAACATCAAAGCCAAGACAGTGACCTGGGTCTCTTGACTCTCAAGTCCAGGCAATAACTTCTCCCCATCCCCCAATTCCTTAGTTGGGCCTCCTACCAACGTATGGGGCTCAGATCCTCCAGAAGTGGTAGTCTCCCCAGCTACATCAGGGCTCCCCAGCAGAGAAGGACACTCACTCAGACTCCACGTGCTGCTGAGGTTGGAGCAGAGAGAATGTGAAGAGTTGTAGGCCTGAGGAGAAAGGAGGGAAGGTCAGCAATGACCCACCAATGGAAAGGCTTCATTAAGCACCAAGCCTGTGGTAGTAACAAGTCAAGACCAGTCAGCTCTGCCCTCAAGGAACTTACACTCTATAGAGATTCCAACATTGTCACAGCTAAGTATAGCATCTAGACAAAGTAACAGTGAACTCAGGAAAAGCTCTAACAGCAAAAGACCCAGAGAATGGATGCCCAGCCCAGCCCACCCTTCCCAGCCTTGAAGATTCTTGCCTCACTTCGGGCAAATCCCAAAGTCAATGCCATCTTCTAGAGGAGACCTCAATTCCTCTTAATCCCAAGAAACTTGGAGAGTCAGCTTCATTCTGCCTTTCTTGTCACCTTTGCTTCTCCCAAATATCAAGGGCCTGGGTCTGGTTTCTACCCGCTCTGGTTTCAGAGTGGACAAGGCCACTCACACCACTTTGATGAACGTTACCAATTATAAACCTTCTGATAATAAAGTGAACCACTAAACCTTTCCATCTGCCCTGCTTTTGTGCCCTCCATACCCTGGACTTTGGCATCTGCCCTACAACTGAACACTCCTATGCAAATTATATCACACACACACACACACACACATACACACACACTCCCTGAGAGTATGGCCTGTCAATCCTCATTTTGAATCCCCAGCACCTGGCACATAGTGAATGGTTTTTCAATTAGTCAGTCATTCCTTTGAGCAGCCAGCTCCTACACATTCCCTGGGACAGCATCCCAGTCCCTTTCCCAAAACCAGCCTGGTCCCATTCATCCCCTGGGGGTAATTCACCTCACCTTCATGCCTGCACTGCCCTGGACCCGCTGGAGCTGGGCTTCCAGCAAGCCCTTAGCCCCCTCTAGCTGGGTGACTGTGGTCAGCAGCTCGTCCCTCTCAGCCTCCAGGCCTCGCACCTGCTTCCGGTACTGGTCCTTCTCAATCAGACTCTTAGAATACTGGAGTTGAATATGGTCCCGGCTTTGGATGGCCTGCAGGGAGGATTGGACCATGTCAGGAAGACTAGTCCCATTCTGGGTGCCAAATTTAAGGAGGTATCAAAGGTTCCCAGCTCTAGAAGGAGACTTAAGGGTCATTTTACAGAAAAGGAAACTGAGAAAAACAGAAGAGATATGAACTCCCCAAGGGCATCATGGTAACAGACAACCAAGCCAAGATTTCAACTCAGTTCCTCTGCATCTGAATCCATGGGCTCAAGACTAGGACCCTTAAGAGACACTAGCTTTTAATGGGATCAGGAACCTGTAGTTGGGTTTAACTAACGTTTATTCTTGTTTTCTTTCTTTCTCTCTTCCTTTTGGAAGCAATCAGGGTTAAGTGGCTTGCCTAGGGTCGCACAGCTAATGTCTGAGGCTGGATCTGAACTCAGGTCCTCCTGATTCCAGGGCCAGTGTTCATTCACCGTACCATCTAGCTGCCCCATTAATGTTTATTCTCAAAAAATCAAAGCTGGAGGGGAACCCAGAGGTCATCTACTCCAACCCTCATGCCTCGAAGTTTCCTCTAGAATATCTCTGACAAGGAGGCATCCAGCCAGCGCCTGAGGGCCTTTCCTGAGGACCCACTCCTTCCCCAGGCAGCTAACGTATACTGCAAAGGGGAGTCCCCCATGTCAGCTTAGTCAGAGATTTAGCACCCATCTTTGTTCCTCTTCATGAAGGAAGTAGAGACTTGAAGCAGACCTGAAGGCCAAGGAAGTCTACACCCCCATTTCACAGATGAGGAAACTGGGCTCAGAATGGGATAAATGCCCTCTCCTGACTGGCCTGCCCTTCCTACCACCTTGGTTGGGGTTTTTTTATTTTTATTTCATTTCCATTTTCAGTTGCACTTTTCCCTTTCCCCTACTAACTGAGAAAGCAAGAAATGCAATACCCATTTGCATATACAGTCATGCAAAACATTTCCCCATTAGCCATGTTTTGAAAAAAAAAAAAAACAAGAAAAATAAAGGAAGGAAAAAGATCTGCTGTAATTCTGGTTACATCCTCTCTCTATCTGTAGATGGAGAGCATTTCCATCAGGAGTCTTTTGGGGGTGTCCTGCCTCACACTTTTAAGCAGGCGTAATTCCCAACTGTTCACCCAAGTTAAAGAATGCTCAGGGAGGGTCTTCCTCCCAGGGCGATCTGGCAGTAATCGCATGGCACAGCAAGGTTCACACAGGAGGGAGACCGGAGCCAGGGCAGTCACTTAGACTTGATTGTGCCCATTCCAGAAGATTGCTTGGTCAGCAGGTTTTCCCTTCTCCCCCACTCAGCCCCTTGAAAAAGGTTTATTCTCGCTGGGTGAACTCTGGAGAAGAAAGGAAACATCCCAATATCCCGCCTGCCCAGGCTAAGAAGGTCAGGGACTGAAGTTCTGATCCCCGACTCTGGGGGAGGAAAGAGGCAGAAAGGGCCACGCCCCCAGCAGCTGGGGGATGGCCAGGAAAGAACCAGCAAAGCAGAGATAAGAAAAAAGCTTGGGCTGAAGTCAGCAGGTCTGGAGTGTGGAGGGCTGGCCCCTTTCCTGCCTCAAGTCCTATTTCCTCAATCAATCATATTTATTTAAAAACCTACTAAGTACCAAGCCCTGGGGATACAGAGAAAAAGCAAAATCAGTATATTTGTTACAGAGTTTGGCTTCTGCTTTTTCCCCAATGAGAAAGAAGAGAGAAAATAGGTTTTTTATTCATTAAAAATTTTAAATTACATTATCATTATTAAAAATGTAGATTATATTATAACCTAAGGGAGAGAAAAGATGTATAGAGATTGGTACACCCAGAACCAAAAGCAGCTAACTTTAGAAGTGGGAAATGCTTCCTGAAGAAGAAGAAAGCTGGGATTCTGAGAGTCCAAGGTGAGAAGGGAAAGCATTCCAGGTATGCAGCACAGCTAGTGCAAAGACAAGAGGACAGGAAACCAAATTTAGCATGAGAAAAATAGCAAGCATTTTTTGTTCTGTTTTGATTTGGTTGGTGGGTTTTTGGTCTGCATTTTCTTTTGCAACATGGCTAATATGGAAATATATTTTTGCATGACTTCACATATATAATCAATATCAGATTGCTGGACTTCTCAAGGAGGGGAAGGAGAGAATTTGGAATTCAAAATTTTTTTAAATGAATGTTAAAATTTTTTTACATGTAAATGAGAAATATTTAATGAGATAAATAAAAATATGTTAGGGGATGGGGGAGAAAAGCAAGAAAGCCAACTGTGTCAGATCACCAAGTTGTTTATGTATAATACGCATGTGTATAATATAATAATAATGCATAATAAGGCTGGAAAGGTAGAGAGAGGTCAGTCATGAAGAGTTTAGAGGCCAGACAGAGGGCTTCAGAGCTGATTCAAGATACATGAGGAAAGTGGTCCGACTTATGTTTTAGGAAAGTCCCTGGTTTCTCTTTTACCCAGGAACCCTAAGAGTCTTCCCTTCTCAGTTTGATATTTTTTTTTTTATTAAAGGGGCCATCCCTTGAGTAACTACTTATAGAAACCTATTCACTGAATGGGTATATCTTATTCAAAGTGAGAATCTTAGCCTGAAATGGCCAGGGTATCCCATTGTATCCTGGGCCATCTCCAGTCATCCTGACGAATATCTCACCACTGGACCCAGATGGCTCTGGAGAAGAAAGTAAAGCTAGTGACCTTGCATAACCCTCCTTTACTCAAATCCAAGTCACCTGCAGGCCATGTCATCATCTTGATGTCATAGGCCTCTTCAAGAAAGAAAAACACAAGGAAGGTTCCTGGGTAGGCTGAGATGAAGTGAGGAGAGCCGAAAGGCAGGGAGACCAAGGAGACGGTTCTTACCATAGTCCAGACAAGAAGGGATAGTGTTGTCTGGGCATGGAAATTTGGAGATAAGCTCCCTGAGGGCAGGGACTGTGTTATTTTTCATCTTTGTATTATTCCATGCCAAGAATAGGGCAGTATCCACATAAGGAACTTAATGTTTGCTAAACTGGATCCTAGGACTTGAGAGATGGAAAGGCCTGATTTGGAAAAGTCTTTCCAGCTCAAGATCTAGGCTCCCTATGCCTAGTGTGAACTTGGGCAATTCATGTTCCTTCTCTGAGCCTCAGTCTGCTCATCTGTAAAATGGGTGTATGGAATTAGTGACCCTCAGGCCCTTTCTAAATCCCATAATCCCAGACTCTTGCCACCTCTTTTCTGTAAGTGACATTTCCTAGCTGGGCCTTCTATATGACCCTACTAATGCCACCAGCCCCAATTTAACCCCTAGGGGCCTCCAAGTCCACTCTCCTCCTCCTCCTAACCTCCTGGCCTCAAGGGCCTGTCTCCCTCTTTCTTCTCTTCAGTAACCCAAGACTACCAAAGTTGGCTTCCTTTTTTCCAGCAACAAAGGAAACGTAGGAAAAGGCAAGAAAATCACAGCTTCCCAAAGTGCTGAGTTATAGATTCCAGGAAACTTATCCTAAGATAGGCCTAATCAGGCCACTGAGGCCAACAGCAGCTTCCTGCACTAACGGGCCCCATTTCCATCTCTTTTCCACCTGGACCCGATGTAGCCACACAGCCATCCACCCACCCAGTGCCTCGGATGGATGGCCCTTCACATTTTCAGCCTGGTCTGCCCCACAGCCAGCTCCTTTGTGCTCCTAAGACATTGGCCTGTCTCTGGCCCCTTCCAGCTCCCTACTGAGAGCACTCCAGAGGAGGGGGTAGGAATGACTGCTGGAGAGCACTCACTCTGTGTCTTCCTCCTTCAGGGAGGAGATGAAAAATAATCACATAAAAATAGTGTTAAAATAATGATGCTAACATAATAATCGTAGCTTCCAGGAAGGGGAGCTGCCTGATTAAGCCAGCATTTGCACTAGGGGGGTTAAGGAATTTGGAGAGAAGGAAGGCTTCTGTGAATGCCCAGAGAAAAGGTTCAGCCAAAGAGTTGCAACTGGGACCTAGCAAAAAGGAAAGTAATTTGACAAAGTCATATAGAGTCAAGAGTGGAACCCAGATCTTGACTCCCAAACCTAGGACTCTGACCTGTCCCACAATATCCAGCCCCCTCTTTTTGCAAGCAAAGAAGCTGAGCCCCAGAGAGCTGAGATGATTTGCTGGTTGTTAAGTTGGAGAACCAGAGGCCTGGGAAGCTGGGAGATGGGGGTGGGGGGCAGAACTGATGACTGTGCCCAAGTCATGTCTCATGGGGTACCTGAACCCCAGAAGAATACCAACCATTGAATCCCAGCCTCTTCAAATTGGGAAGAACCTCAGAGCAAACCCAACCAAGAATCCCTTTTAACAAAATAAGGAACAAGTGGCAGTGATGATGGGAAGTCAAGTCCAGCCTAGTCCTGCCCGTCTGATGCCACCTGTGCGGGCTCTCAGGTCCCATTCTTGGAGTAGAAGCAATGAATGAATGGCTTTGGGCATCAATTCCATGCAGGCTGCTGTAAGCATGACACCTACCCACCCACCTGCCCACAGAAAGGGAAGGGCCAGGAGACAAGCTCCCACTTCTGGTCGGGGGCTCACAGCTAAGACAACAGGGGTGGACAGGTGGCTCACCTGATCCCTCTCCTTCTCAATCTCCTCCAGCTGGACCAGGACAGTGGCCATCCGGCTCTTATAAAGGCCACAGTCTTTCTGCAGGGTGCGGTGCTTGAGCTGAAGATCTTCCATCTCCCGTAGGTACTGGGGGTAAAATGAGGGGAGCATCAAGAAACCAGGCAGTCAGACATTTACAGGAAGACTTCACATTTCCATGATACTTAACAGTTTATGAAGCACTTTCCTGTACTTTCCCTTGAGAAATTCAAACCAGATAATGTGCAGAAACTGCTATGGAAACCATGAAGCATCCAGGTTAGAGGGCCTCATGGATAGAACAGGGACTCAAAGGACAGAGTTCAAATTCTGCCTCAGATGTCTATCAGCTGTGAGGCCAGGGCCAAATCATTCAACCTCAGTTTTCTTATCTGTAAAATGGGTGTGTTAATAGACCTCCCTTACAGGTTTTTTGTGAAGATCAAGTAAAATAAATAACATGGTAAGTGCTTTGCAAACAATAGATGCTAGCTTAATAACCATAAATGATAGCTGCTTTTACTATCAAACGTTAGAGGCATTTATTAATAGGAAAGGTTGGGTTGTCCCTGTTTTGCAGAACGCAGATTTAGAGCCAGAAAGTCCCTGTGAAGTCATCTGGTCCAACCCCCTCTTTTTCCAGTTGAGGAAACTGAGGTTTTCCTTCATTAGACTACATTAGCTCCTTGAGGATAAGGTCTCTTTCACCTCTTTTTGTATCCTCCATGGCTGAGCACAGTGCCTGGTTCATAGGACGAGTTTAATAAATGCCTATTGATTGATTGTCAATAAGTAAAAAAAAAGTAAACTGTAAACTTCTTGAGGGCAGGGACTTTCTTTTAACTCTTTCTGTATCCTCCACAGCTTAGCACCCGGACACATAGCAGGCACTGACTGACTGAGCCATAGAGAGGCAATGACTTTCCCAAGGTCACACAGCTATCAAGCAGGGGATCTGGGACTCGAACTCAGGCCTTGCACTGACAGATTCAAGTGTTTTGGGCTCCTCCACAGTACAGATCTCAAAGTGAACTAGGGTATGTGTGGCCATCATATAGAATATGCATTTCTTAGAGGCAGAGGTTTTGTTTTTGTCGTGGTAACTCCTGGGCCTTGTACAGAGTAGGCACTCAAGAGATGCTTACTGAATAATTTTTATTCCTAACAATGGAACGGAGTGAGGTCAGTGGATCCAGTGGGAGTGGACTCCACGACCTTGGCTCAGTTAGGGCCATGATTCAATAGACTGGGTCAGCCAAGAACAGGCCCCTCGAGGAAATGGCTAAACCAGTGATAGTTTAGGAATATAATGGAATATTCCTGAGCCCCTGATAAACAAATATGAGGGATTCAAAGTACGAGCTGAAGACAAAGACATAAGAGGCAATGCTTCTTAGTGAACAGAGCACTGAACTTGGAGTCTGAAGGTCTGGGTTCAAATCCTGATTCTGACTGTTACCAGTTATGTGACCCTGAGCCTCGGTTTCCACATTTGTAAAATGAAGGAGTTTGAACTGGCAGACATCTGAGAGCCCTCCAAGCTCTAAATCTAGGATTCTCCAATTTGCCTTTCCATCTGTTGCTGGTGCTTTCTTTACACAATGCTTGGCTTTTAATAATGCTTGTTGACTGATAGATGTCAAATGAAGCAAACAGGACCAGGAGAACAAGACATCCTGAAAGGCAGAGGAGCTCAGCTTAAGCGAAAGATTAGTATTGGTTCAGGTGAGAAGCCAACACTCCCCAGAGAGGCCTGGGAACAAGGGTTGGTATGGAGCACCACAGACGCTCTCTGTGTGGCTTGGCTGCTGTTCTGGCTGACAAGGAAGGGTTCCATGGGAGGGGACTGATGGCAGGAAATGACTGTTCCATTGAAACAAAAGGCATCAGTGAGACTTGTTTTTAAAAGGACAGATGGGACCCTGGGGAAAGGTGGTCAGTGTGAAGGAGAGGAAAGGTAGTAGGGGGACTGGAATCACAAAGGCCAGGGTTCCAAGTCACTTATAAGCTGTCTTATCTCGGTCAAGTCACTTTCCCTCTTCAAACCTCAGTGTTCTCATCTACAGAATGGAAATAATCATGCTCATAAAAACAAAGGACAGCAACCAAGAACAGTGTGGCAAAGGGTAAATTTACAGGATTTCTGATGGAACTCTTCCCTTCTGCTATCACCTTAATCCTCCTCTGAAGACCATTAAGGAGGGGGATAGAGCAGGGGTTGAGAGAAAGGTGGGTGGTCAGATAGCTGTGGAAAAGTATTCCAATTCTAGGCAGGGTTTGTGTTACAGATGAGGAAACTGAGGCCCAAAGAGAGGCAGTGACTTAGGCTCACAACTCTTCAGTTCTGGAAGAAACCTTAGAGGGCAGTTAATCCAACCACTTCCTTTTCAGATGAGGAAACTGAGGCTAGGAGAGGCTAGATGATTTGCCAAAGGTCAGCAAATGGCAAATAGATGGGATCTGAACATAGGACTTCAGAGTCAGAGCCCAGGCTCGCTCCCATTTCTAGGTTAAGTAGCTAAACTGTTAAAATTTACAAAGCATTTTTCTGGACACAGCCTCATGGGATAGAGAATATAGGCACTGTTGAGCCCATTTCACAGATGAGGAAACTGAAGGTGGGTCAAAGAGGGGAAGTCACTTTTTCAGGGGCACAAAGTTGTGAGGAGCAAAGCCAGGATCTGAACCGTAGGCTCCTGGCCTCAACTTCAAAGCAATTTCTGCTATGGCCTCTTACGAGCTGGCGAGGTCCCAGTTTGCATCTGGACTGGAGGATGCTGAGCAGACATGGAGGCGTCCTGTTCCCAGATCTTGCCTGTCCTGGGTCCCTCGGTACAAGCTCAGGAGGGCAGCAGGCTGGAAAGTTACCTTGTCCCGAAGCTGCTCTGCCCACTGGAGCTCTCCCTGGACATCGTGCAGCTTCTGGCACAGTTCCTGCCGATCGTCCTGAGCCTCTTTCCAATCGTGTTCTAGGATGTCCAAGAGGATCTGCTCTGAGCCAGGGTCCTGGGGAACCACAAAGCACAGTCACAATTCAAACCACCACTACACAGCAGGAAGAGCCCCCAGAAGCCTGGGGAGATAAAACAAGGGGCAGGAAGTGTTGCCCTACCACCATCCACAAGCATTGCCAAGCCACCCAAAGGAGAAGGAACGGGGACTCCTGGGAAGACCTAGGTAGACAAATCCAGGGGGAAGTGAGCAGAACCAGGACAATGAAAGGATCCACATCTTTGAAAGCTTTAAAGTCTTCCATCGATGCAATGACCAGCCATGATGCTGGAGGACCAAGGATGAAGTCTAGGATCACCATATAGCTGGGGCTCAGGATGCATAAGATACATGTGTTTTACTTAACTATTTGTTATAAGGATTTTCTTGTTCCTTTTTTATTATTTGGGGTAGAGGTGGGAGGGAGAGAAATAAATGTTTGTCAATTGTTAAAAATAAAGCAATAGTAGCTAATGTCGTGGAAAAAACACCTATGGCTAAATGTGGACATTTGTTTTGCATGACTTCATACGCGGAATGGATGTTGTATTTCTTGACTTTTTGATGAGTGGTGAAGGGAAAGAATTTGGAATTGATAATAAAATAAGGTTGAATGGGAAAAAAGAAAGGAAAAAGAAAAGAAGGCAAAAGGAAGAGAAGAGATAAAGGAAGGAACAAAAGAATGAAGGGATGAGGGAACAAAGGCACAAAGGAGGAAGGAAGGAAGGAAGGAAGGAAGGAAGGAAGGAAGGAAGGAAGGAAGGAAGGAAGGAAGGAAGGAAGGAAGGAAGGAAGGAAGGAAGGAAAGGAGGAAAAGAGGGAGGAGGGAGGGAAGGAAGGAGGGAAGGTGAGAGGGAGGGAAGGAGAGAGGGAGGGAAGGAGAGAGGGAGGGAAGAAGGAAGGAAGGAAAGGAGGGAAGAAGGGAGGGAGCAAAGGAGGGAGGAAGGGAGGGAGGGAGGGATATTGGATTCTAAATCACAGGACGTTAATCTAAAACCCTGTTGTTCTATTAACTGAGCTTCAGTTTCCTCATCTATAAAAGAAAAAAGAGGGTTGGATTCCTTCTATGTCTAGCTATGATTCCAAATCCCTTCATTTCCTTGGGCCTCAATTTCCTTATCTGTAAAATAAGAGAGTTGGTTTGAATGACTTCTGAGGTTCCTTTCCAGCTCTAAATCTACTCTCCTAGGATCCTAAGGGCCTCAGTTTCCTCTTCTGTAAAAAGAACTGAGTCATCCCTGCTAATTTCATGAGTCAAAGAATTAAAGATATTCTCCAGTGTACATGGCAGCCCTAGTCCTAGGACTGGGAAACATCTATCTACCTTCCCTGTTGTATTCTAAAGTTTCTGCTCTGAGAACTTTCCTTACAGCTCTTGGGGGATAGAGGGTGAATGTATTAATTACCCTCATTTATGGATAAGGAAACTGAGGCCAAGAGGCAAGGTCAGATGCCACAGTTGTACAACTAGTAGGTGGGATTCCAAGTTCAAGTGTCTACACTCAATGTCCAATGTCCTTTCCCCTACTTTGAGGAAGAAGAGGGAAAGAGAAGTGAAGAGATGAGGGGAGAACAGAACAAAGCACTGCCCTTGTGCCAGGACTCCACCAGGAGACTTCACAGAGACAGGAAAGGAGGTGTGGGAGAGGGTCCCGGCCCACCCGACCCCCCAGGGCTCCGGACCTGCTTTAGGCCTTCCTGTAGCTCTCGAAGAGAAGTGGTCAGTCTCTGATTTTCAGCCTGCAGCTCAGAGATGAGGTCGGGTGCTTCTGGCTCCTTGTCCTCCATCTCCAGGGCAGAGGGGGCTGGGCTCCGGGCTCTGCGGAGCAACGTACACTCTTCCTCTAGCCGGCTCACCTTGCACCGAAGCTGGTCCACCTGGGAGGAGAACAGGGAGGCAGAGATGGTCAGCTCCGGGCCCTAAGCCATGATGCACTTCCCACTCATGTCTCAGCCCTTTATCTTTTCATAATAACCAATCCATCCAATCAACCTAATCAAAATGATGGTTAATAACCAATAATTTATTATGATATATAGATGATTAGTGATCATTATCATAATTAATTAGATATGATATTAGATTATGATATATACAGATGATTAATAATCCAAGTATTATCAGCAACCACAGTGTGTCAAGCACAAGGAGAACCAAAGACCAAGTCCCTGCCCTCAAGTAGCTAACCAAACAGACAAGACACAGAGGGAAATTATGGCCAGGGAAAGGAGTTTGGGAGCTTGACTGGGCAATCAATCAGCAATGCCCTCCCAGAAGCAACTGATTAATAAGCATTTCTTAAGCACCTACTATGTGTCAGGCACTGGGGATACAAAAGTATAGATGAGTAACGGTCCCTGTCCTCAAGGAGCTCACCTACTATATAAGGAAACCACACATTCATGGACAATAAAAACAAAATATATGCAAATTAATTACAACTCACCTTTCTCCGGTGCTTATCGTCTATTTTGAATGTGAGTGCATCAGTATGAAAGGCCTCAGAGTCAGGAAGACCCAGCTTCAAGTCTCACCTCAGTTATATTTACTATGTGACCCTGGGCAAACCACTATACCTATCTGAGTCTCAGTTTCCTCATCTGCAAAATGGGAGGTTTCTAAATCAATAAACCTTTGATCAACAAGACATTTTCCCTCCCAAGAACCATGGGAAGTAGATGACCCAGGGATTTTTATTCCCATTTACAGATGAAGATCTGTAAACTACAGGTTACATCACATAGGTGATCCCCGATGCTTGGGATCCATAGCTTCCTAGAAGCCATGGCAGACAAGCCCTCTCTAATGGGAAACCCTTCTGGATTCCCCACATTAAGAATGCCCTCTACTTCTTCCACTTATCCTGTATCTTGTTATCTTTATGTGTATCGTCCCCCACCCAAACCCAGGAGAAAGTGATCTCATTGAGGGCAGACAGCTTTGTGTCTTTGTGTGCTAGCAGCTTGACTAAGCCTGGTGCACAATAGGGATGTTTGTTGGATTGAATTAATGGCATAAGGGAGTGAGAGGAACAGGCACTGAATCATTCTAAGGGGGCAGAACACATGGTCACAACACACAGTAGGACAATTCTTTGAGTCTTTGAAGGGCCCTTAGTGCTAGACATGGAGTCAAGAAGACTCAGCTTTGAATCCTGCCTCAGACAGACAGGGTACAGGGTCTGGAATCAGGTAGACCTGAATTCACACCCCACCTCAGACATTTAACAAGTCAAAGGACCCTGACCAAGTTACTTCATCGGTGTCTGCCTCAGTTTCCTCAGCTGTAAAATGTTCATCATAAAAACATCTTCCTTCCAGGGTTATTGTGAGCACCGGATGAGGTCACATTTGTGAATCTTAAGGCACTCTCTCTCCATAAATACCAGACATTTATATTTGTAGTTACTATCTGTGTGAACCACAGTCCATCCCCAGCCCTACCATTAACACTCAAAGGACCAGAACTTAAGAATAAAGGAAATATTCTTAAATGCAGTGAATTTTTTTATCCTTAAGGCAAATAAAATAGAAACAGTAGAGTGAAATTTGAGTGAAATTACATTAATATATCATATTATATTAAAAATATATTAAACTAATAAAATTATATTAATATAACAAAAATTATATATTAAATTAATATATCAGTATGCTATACTAATATATTGGTATATTAATATTATACTGACACATTATGTTAACATATTGACATTAATATATCAATATGCTGTATTGACATGTTGATGTATTAATATATAAAATATATTGTTTCAAAGTAAAACACGAATTTTTTTGCATTAATTGATGTACCCAGTCCTTCTAGGGCCAACCCCCTGTGTGATCTTGGGCATCACTCCCTCATATGGGCCTCAGTCCTCCCTACTTGTAAAATGAAGACTTGTGATCAGTCATTTTTAAGGCCCCCTCTCTAGCTTTGACATTCTATGTTTTAAGGACCCTTCCAGATCTGAAATCCTTCCCCTTGTAGGATTCCTCCAAGATCAGCTATATTTTGCATGCTAAAGTCCTTTCCAGTTGTGAGAGTCTATGTTGTAACACTATATGTTCTAAGCTACCTTCTGGCTGTGAACATCTCTGCTCCCTGATTCCACTCTCACAGTCCCAATAAATACTTGTCAAATGGAAACTGAACCTTATCAGCGACTTGAAGGACTTTCCAGAAAAGTCTACACAGCTAGGTAGAGTTACAGTATGTCCTTGAAAGTCAGAAAACAGCATGTTGAAAAGACTTCCCAGAATTCCAGACTGCCACCAGAGTTGGCTGAGACTCCCATGAACAGCGCAAACCAAAGGGGCAGAACCATGAAGTCCTTAGAAAAATGTCAGGTCACGAACAGGGGCAGACAGAAAAATGCAGTCATTGTTGGCCAAAGGTCTCCATGAACTTGTGGCATGGCGTCCCCTCCCACTCACACGCCTGTCTTTATTCAGAATCCATTCAGTGCATGCCAGAGCTTGGTGCCTAGAGGGTACCCCAGGTGGAGAAATCACCTTGGAAAAGGACACACCCCATAGAGCTGGCCTCAAAGGAAGATGCATGCATACACACACACACACACACACACACACACACACACACACACACACACGCAGGCCACAGAGGCAGCTCATTCTTTTAGTTCCCAAAGGGCCCTTAGTGTGGAATATATAATATATAAGACCAGGGTTTGAATTGTGCCTTAATTTGCCATCCTAAGTCACTTAATTTGTCTCAACCTCAGCTTCTTAATCTACAAAATGGGAGAATTGGAATTAAATGATCTGAAAGTCCTTTCCAGCCCTAAATTTATAGTTCTAGAATCCTATGACTTACACCCTGGCAAGTCATTTAACCCCTTTATTTCTTCCCCTGTAAAATGAAAATAATCCTTAGATAGCTATAAGGAGTAAATCAAATGGGATCACATTTCTAAAGTGCTATATAAATATTAGCTACTATTAATACTACTACATATGAGGAAACTGAAGCTCAGAGATGAGGAAGAACTTGCCCAAGATGAAAAAGGGAATCAGCACTAAAATCCAGGCCAGTCTAGTACCCTTCCTAAGATTAAAGACTTCTCACAGACCAGAGAACGAAGGGCCAGTCCCCTCCTCACGAGGGTCAGAAAGAAATCTCCACTTTTGCTTCAAGCTCAGGAAAAATGAAAAACAGGCTGGCAGTATCTGATGGTCATCTAAGTCTGGTCACACATTCATGTGTGTGCACATACATGTACACATGCACACACATACATGCACACATGCACACACACACACCTAACTTATAGCCTAATATCAAAATCCTCCTCTGTAACCACACATCAGTAAGCAGAGAACATAGAATCCAGAGCAGGACCCAAGGTTGGGAGGGAGGGAGAGGAGTTGGGACACAGTTAATAGCAAAGCTGGATAGTTAGGTGCTCCTTGAAGTCAGACAATTTTCCTTTTGTCTCTGTATCTCCAGTGTCTACCACAGTGCTTGGAATGTAACAGATGTTTAATAAATGCTTTTTGATTCATTTATTGATTCTAACTCTCTCCAGTTTCGAGGCCACAGAATCTATGTAGGATCTGATGAAGAAGCACCTCTACTTCGCTTGTGACAATCACAACCAATCTACACTCTCATGGACAATCAGCAGCACAGACACACAAGCCAAACTTCATGCAAGCTGCCTAGAGTCATACACAGATAATGACAGTAAGCCCACAACAACCTCATAAACCACCGCAAGGTGGACCCATGAGCTCCAGTCATGTACCCCCTAGTATCTCAGCTCAACCTTGGGCCCACATTACAGCACAGATGACCACTGGAACCCCTTTGTATGTGACTGATGGCAGAGTCAAAGAAAACACCCTGGACTCCACCTCTATGAGAGAAGTTTTGTCTAAGCCAGATACACTCTCTCACCCCATCTGCCACATGACTCATATCAAGCCTTTGTAATGAAAAAAAAAAAAGTGGTGAGTAGAGGACAGGGGGTAGGAGGGTGGGAAGGTTTCTATAACTTTAGAAGAGCAAAGTGATCCACAGGGAGTGAGGCCCAAGACCCCACCCTGAACTGCATGATGCTCTAGCCAAGAGAGTCAGGTATAATAACAGAGAAACGGCATGACATATAAACAGAGGGCTGCCTTAGAGGTGGAAAGATCTGGGTTCAAATTCTGTCTCTGACTCTAGCTATGTGACTCTGGACAAATCAGTTACCCTCTCTGGGCTTCTATTTCCTCACCTGTAAAATGAGGGGAGGGGATTCAGACTTAGTGGTATCTGAGGTCTCTCCCAGACCAAGATCTAGGATTTTTATGTTCTTTATGATTTATAAGAACATAGATGTTAACAGAGAACAAGTTAAAGCCTCTCAATGCCCAAGACAACCCTCTAAGAATATAATCTACAATGGATAAAGGAGTTTTCACTACAAGAATTCCCTATGCCAACGAAATCATGGGTCCAGACCAAAACCAATCAAAAATATGATCATCATAATTCCCATTTCTGTAGGCCTTTATGATTTCCAAAGCACTTACATGTATGTAAGATCTCATTTGGTCTTCACAACCACCCTAGACGTAAGTGCTATTATCCCCAATTTACAGATGAAGAAAGTGAAAGGTTAAGTGACTTGTCCAAGGTCCCACACAGGATGTGCCAAGAGGCAAGATTAGAACCAAGGTGTTCCTGATGTCAAGTGGAGCAGATGTCACTAAACCCCACACAGCCACATGAATTTATATCATACAAAATGATTTTTCCTGATGTCCCAAACTTACTCACTGGGCTATTGGGAAGTTCAGATGAGATTATTGGTACAAAGCCCCATGCAGACCTTAAATCAATAGATGCACATCACCTGCTATCAATAATACAGCATTACTATGGCACTCTGAGGTTTACAAATTAACTCCTTTGATCCTCTAACAACCCTGGGAGAGAGGTGCTATTATCCCCCCATTTTACAGTTGGGAAGACAGGCATCCAGAGGCTGACTTGCTCAGGGTCAGGTACCCAGGCACTAAGGACTTCATGATCCCACTGCACCATATCAATGCTTCTATTGCCCATAGACTATAATCACTGGTGTAGTAATGATAGGTCAATCTAGCCAAAGCATTATTTAAAAAAAAAAAAGCTTTCCAGACATTATATAATCTATATAATAAATAACCTGGGGAGGGAGGCGCTGCCAGGAAAATTCTTCCCATTTTGTAGCTGAAGAAACTGAGCCCCGGAACAATAAACTCTAGGCCAGGGTCACACGGCTTGTAAGTGGTAGTTGGAATTCAAACTCAGATTCTCTAACCCCAAAGCTAATGCTCTCTCCACCAAAGTAGGCTGAGTATCACAGAAGAGAATTTTAAGGCAGGTTCTTAGGGAAGGATTGCAGGTGCCCAGACGTGACCCCCAACCTCTGCTGTCTCCCAAGCCCATACCACCAGCTGCAGGTCTCGACTGCGCAAGACGGCTGTGTTTTTCTCTTCGCTCAACTGTGCCAGGCGCATGGCTATCATGTAGTTCTCCTCCTTGAGCCTCAGTAGCTCCAGGCTGCCTGACTCCCAGTCCTCGCGGAGGCGCTGACACCGTTCTTGGGCTTGTACTTGTTCCCCTAGCTTGCGTTCCAGCGTGGCCCGCTCCTCCTCCAGAGCCCGATTCTGGGCCTGCAACTGCTGCTCCTTCTGTAGCTGGGCCTTACGCTGCTCTCGAAGCCGCCTCACCTCTGTCATCAGAAACTGGGTCAGGCCCTCGGGACCCTCCTCATCTGCAAGGGAGGCAAGTGACAAGTGAGCATCCTAGGCCTTGCTCAGCTCCCACTCAAAGTCCCAAAGGGACACTTCTACCCAAGTCCCAATCCCGCCTCTAAGATTCTGAGTTGCAGAGGAGGTACTGCACTGCATTGGGGAAAGTTATTTCCTTATAGCAATGAAATGACATGCAGAGTCTCAACAACATACCCTTATCTTTGGATTCAGTCTAATCCATTCAAGTAAGATAGCACTTGAAACTATCAAATCTATTCTTAAATCTCTCCAGGAAAAATGAACCAGCTTCCCTTCTTGGAAGGGGACTATGGGTGTGAAGAAGTACATACACACATACTCTGGTGCAGATGGCGATGGGTGGGGCACTTATGCTGAACCAAATTTTTTCTTTCCTCCCTTTGTTATAAGGGAGGCTGTCTGGAGAGGGGTGGTGGAAGTATACTTGGACATGAAAGTGATATAGAAAACAAATGATACCATTTAAAATATATGAGTGTAATATCTCTCCAAAAATGGATAGGCTAGAAATTTCCCTATTCCAGTGCGCGCGCACACACACAGACACACACATCATCCTCCCTCAGGATGTTCTTTCTTTCTGCCTTACATTCTTCCTGTTGCTGAACTCAAGCTGATCTCTTCCAGAAGAGAAAGAATAATGACGACCACTCATGTTTGTCTAGTGTTTTAAGGTTTACAAAGGGCTTTCCTCAAAATCATTCAGTGAGGCAAATGATGCAAGTGTTATTATGTCTATGTTACAGCAGAGGAAACTGTAGCCTAGAAAAAATATGGGAGATGGCGACAAGGTCACATAGCTTAGAAAACAGTCAGGTCTGAATTCATACTCAGGTCTTTTGGCTCCAAATCCAATGTTCTTTCCATGACATCAAGCTGTGTTATCATCCACATGGTACAGAAGAAGAAACAGGCTAGAGAAAGATGGGGCTTACCCAAAGCCTAACAGCCATCTGATGTCCCCTCCCTGGCTTCCTATGCACAGATAATCCATGGAGCAGACACAAAAGGCCCTCTAGGTCTCATTTGGGATCTCTGGGATCCCCTACTATATACCTCTTTTCTGAAATTCAAAGCAGTTGTTTCTATGGACTCTCGCCGGCAAAGAAGGAAAGGAGAAGGTTTACTCACCCAGGATCATGGAGCAACGCTGAGCAGGCTCCCTCCCTGTCAGTAAGGTGAAGTGTTCTGGGTAGTAGAATTCCAGGGATTCCAGAAAAGCCTCATAGCCTCGCCTGCCTCGACATCTTAAGATGTCCATTAATCGCCCTGGGATAGAGATGGATAAAATGAAGGGTTGTAGCTAAAAACAGATGAAGGGCTATGACTTCAAGCTAGAAGAAATCTTACAGATTAATGATCCCAGCTCCTTTATTTTACAGACAGGGAAACTGAGGTCAAGAAAGGGACATGCCTAAGGTCACACAGACAGTAAATAATAGGTATTATTATGCCACAAACATTCATGTTTTAGACCCAGTAGTAATCCTTACAGAATTACAGAAGTTCATAGAAATTTATAGCTAGAAGAGGCCCTAACTAGAGGTCTTTTGGCACAGCGAAAATAGCTCTAAATTTTATGACCTTTGATTTCATTTATAGAAGAAGGAAGAGAAAAGATATGGACCTTATATATTAGGTACGTAGCACTGGGCCTAGAATCAGGAAGATCTGAATTCCAATCCCACCACTGACACTAACTAGTTCTGTAACCTTGAGAAGGTCATTTAATCTCTCTGCCTCAGTTTTCTCATCTGCAGTATGGGATAATAATAGCAGCCACTTCTTAGGGTTGTTGGGAGGATCAAGTAAGCTAACATATGGAAAGCACCTGTGTTACATCCTACCTATTATTATTACATCACTTCGGTTCATGCATCTCATTTTAAGATGAGGAAACAGAGGCCCAGAGCAGGGAAGTCATTTGTTCAAGAGTACACAGCAGAGCTGGAATCTCTAAGCCAAGCATCCTAACTCCCAGGTTTCCACCGTATGACAAAATTCATGCCCAGAAGAAAGACTCCAAGGGTACCTCCCAAGGAGCCGCCTCCCTGCTCCTTCCCTTATTCCAAAGGGTCCAGTTCCTCACCAGTTCGATTGATCCTGCAGGGAAAACTATAGGTGCTTAGCACCTCCTCCTCATCTTGCTCATCGATCACCCGACACTGGCGAAGATACGGGGTGAGCTTGGCGGGGTTGAGGGCCCGAGTCAGCTTGTGCCGGATACCCTCGATCTTCTCCCACAATTCTTCCTCCTCAGACCCCACCTCCTCCTCCACTTCAGCTGCCAAGGGGGGCCGCATGGCTGCATCCTCTGAGTCTGCAGTCGTGTGGAAGGAATATACACGTGCCCTGTTAGGGTCAGGGGCTCTGAAGGCAAGGGGATACCCATAGAGCCAAAAAGAGGAAGCCAAAGCTACCTGGGGGGCGCTAGATTACTTCACAAAAATCCTAGAATATGAGAGCCAGAAAGTTACCTTAAAACACAGAATGTGAGAATTAGCAGGAACCTGAGAACAAAGGATGTCAGGAAGGCAGGGAGGGACCTAGAATATCAGAACTGGAAGAGATTGCGAGTAGAAGAGATAAAAAATCTCAGATCTAGGAGGAACCGTAGAACACAGACTGTCAGGACCGAAAGGGACTTGAGAATATAGAGTGTTACAGGTAGAAGAGAATGACATTTCTAGGAGGAACTGTAGAACACCAAAAGTCAGAGCTGCGAGAGACCTTAGAACACAGAACATCAAAACTAGGAATGAGAGGCATTAGAGTATAGAATAGTACAAGCAGAAAATATCATAGAATATCAGTTCTAGGCGAAACCTTAGAACACAATTTGTCCAAAAAAACCAGCAGGGACCTTAGAAGGGAGATGTCAAGCTCCCCAATCAGATTAAAATGTAATTGAGAAATGTTTGACAAAATAAATAAGCATACAATGAAACAGAGATAATGTTCAGTTTCTATTTGAATTCGATACCACTGCCTTAGAAAGGACTTTGGTACACAGAACGTAAAATGCCAGGGCAGATAGGGACTTTGGAATAAAAAAATGTTACAGGTGGAAGGGATCTTATGACCCAGAACTGGAACCTAATAGAGCTGTGGAAGTACTTGAAACTATTAGTAACAGTCTTGTCCAGCCCCATCACTATGTACTCCAAGAACCAGAGGGGGAAGGGATTTAGCCAGATGCGCACAACGTGTCCAGCCCATTCCCGCGCCCCTTTTCTGAAGGTACCAAACTCTGCATTTCTGAAATACTATCTGCCTAATATGATACTATCCTACACCAACCCTCCACAGGGGTCGTGCTCCTGATGGTGCACGGGGAAAAGGGGAGGAGATGAGCCCAGCTCCGGGGTGGGATGATCTAAGTCAGCTTCCTCTCATCCTTCCTATCGGGAGCAGAAGGGGTTTGGGACGCTAGGAACCCCCGGCCCAGGACCCAGCCAGGGCACCACCCCCCCGTTTCAGGGCCAGGGAGAACTAGCTCCCACCTATCCTTCTCCCACTCTCCTTCCCCCGCACTCCAGAAGCAGTTTCCTGACTCTCCCCGGGGGTAGCATCCTGTCGGCCAGAACACAGGAGTTACTGGGGAAGTGGGGCAGGGGCCCGCTGGGGAAGGAGCCAGGCTTGCGTGCCCACCCCAAGCAGGAGACTCAGCCTGGATCCCCAAGCAGACTCAAGAACTCAGCATTCCCCTCAGAGAGGCCGCCCGCTTATCCAGCGCCTACCCTACACCCTCCGGCCTAAAACCCATTGCAGCCTGGCCGGAGCCCCCCATTCCGACGAGCTCCTAGGCGCTGTGCCAGTCCCGCCCTTACCCCGCATGCTGCCCGCCGGTTCCCGCCTGCTCCCACGGCCTCGGACTCCCGGGTCCCGCCACTGAGGTGGAGGCAGCAGCCACTCGAGCCCCGCGGCGGTGCAGCGAGGGGGCGGGGTCCTGAGCTCCTCCCCTCCCCGGACCCCTGCCCTGTTGGCCCCTCCCCTTTTCTCCTCCTCCCCCTCCTCTTCTTTCTCCTCCTACCCACACTCTTAAAGTCCCATCCAACTCTAAAACTACTATCCAACTACCCCTCCACTCCCCGTCCTTTCCTTTCCCTCTCCTCTTTTCCTTCCTTCCCCTCCTTCCCTCTTTCCTCTCCTCTCCTCCTTCCTCTCCGCTTCTGTCCTTTACTCTCTTCAAACTCCTTTCCTCCCTCCCTTCCCACCTCTCCTCCCCTTGCCCTCCCCAGTCCCCTCCCCTTTTCCCCCCATCTCCTCTTTCCTCCCCATCCACTGGACTTCTGACCCCTCCCCACCCTCCCGGAGGCCACACTCCTCCCCCGGCTTCCTGTTTCCCTCCCTTTTTTTCTAAGTTCTACACGCCCACACCTGCCCTGGCCCTCCGGCGCTCGCCTGGGCGGGCCGGGCTCGGGCCCCCGAAGTCGGGGCGTCTCCGCTCCCCACCTCACAGCTCCTGGTCTCCTGGAATGCACCGGCAGCCCGTCACAGACGCACAGACACACACATACACACAGACACGCGCAGATACACACACACAGAACCAGGCGCGCGCGCACACACACACACACACACACACACACACTACGGCGCGGCTCCCGAAGCCTTATTCTCAAACCACAGTCCCCCACTTGCCTCTATCTTCCGCGCTTGTACCTCTCTCGGACGAAGATCTGGGACAGCTCACTTCCCTCTCTAAGCCTCAGCCGCTTCTAGTGCGCTCCAAGCGAGAAGCAGCTATGACTTCCTCCCCGCACGGGAAGCCCTTGGTATACTGTACGCAGAATGTGACCAAACTCTTCCGAGCTGCCCTACGTCTATCTGTGGGATCTCCAGCAAATCACTTCCGCTTTATGGGCCTCAGTTTCCTCATCTGTTTAAAAAACGAAGGGTGTGGACAAGATGGTCTCTTCTGGTTCTAATTTAGGATTCTGTGATGAAGGCTTACATCACGCGCGCACACACACGCGCGCCCGAGTCTTAAAGTCCTCTAGGGCTCAGGAATTGGACCCAGGAGTCCGAACACCTAACCCCTAACCTTGAGTCACCAAGCTGCAGCGATGCTGATTCCTAAGCTCCCCGAATCGCACGGAGTTTAGGGGGCGGTAAATTAGGCTACCGAGGAAATAAGCATCCTGGGGTAACCTTGTACAGCCAGGAGAAAAAAGAGTGTATTCCCCTTCCCAAACCACCAACACACATTCATTATCCGCAACCAGGTAGGCAGTTTCCTCATCTGTAATACGAGACTACCCAACGGTTGTTAACTTGCGGTCGGTGATTTAAAAAAAAAAAAATTACAACTATTTCAGTATAGAATTGGTTTCCTTTGTGATCCTATGTTTTCTTTAGAATTTAAAAACACAGCTGGAAGAATGAGGTTCACAAGTTTCACCACACCGGCTGTCACAGGTATTCGAGACACAAAACAGGTGAGATTGTGCACTGACTGATGTCTGAGATGTCTTCATTTCATCCCTTAGGTCCCTCCCAGAACTGTCATTTTATATTCTAAGGAGTTCACATTCTTTGTTCTAAGAGCCCTCCTAGCATTTACTCCGTGTTCTAAGGTCTTTTCAATTCACCTCAATAAACATTTAAGCACCTACTATGTGCCAAACTTTCTAAGGACCCTCCCACCTCTGACATTTCATATTCTAAGGTTTCTCCTAACAGCTCCGACATAATAACATTCATTGAGTCAGCTAGGAAAGGCAGTGGATCGAGGGCTAGGCATGGAGTCAGGAAGACGAGTTCAAATCCAGTCTCAGATTCTTGCCTTGATTCCTTAAGAGGTTGAGGCCTTTATTAAGCCTTTCTCTTCCAGAAGTCTGACAAGGACCCAGAGCAGCCAGATAAAACCTAAGAAGTCAATCAGTTAAGAGGATGAGGAGGCAATGGAGAGGGGGAGTGGAGGTCTCTGCGCCACACTGGCATAACACTGTTTCTCTGTAGCCCTGGACAGCTCAAGTAACACTTCTGGCCAGTAGCAAAGCCACATACCTCCCTCTTCCCCTAATCTCCTCTTTCCCGGAACTGCAAGGCCCTGGTTACTCAAGACCTCTTTCCAAAGTGAGTAAGACTTAAAAAAAAAAAAAAACTGGTGTTGTTTACAGCAAACAAAGGAAGGGCATTTTCAGGGCACTGTTTTAGATGGGGTCTCCAGAGGGCACCCACACAAACCTCTCCCATTTCTGAACTTGAAGTAAAAAAGGACAACCAGAATAGGGAGGGGACAGGTTAGGTTGGAAAACTGGTGAAGAACTCAATAAACATTTACTAAGTACCTACTATGTGCCAGGCACTGTGCTAGGTGCTGGGGATACAAAAAGAGGTAAAAGACAGTCCCTGCCCTCAAGAAGCTTATAATCTCATGGAAGAGGCTATGTGTAAACAAACATAAACAAGGCAAGCTATATGCAGGATAAATGGGAAATAATAAACAAAAGAAAAGTGTTAGAATTAAGAGAGAATAGGTTTCCAGCCAAAGAAAGGACTTAACAGAAGCTAGGGACTCCTATCAAGTAGAGCTATCCCTCAAAATGGAATAGGCTATTTTGTAAAGTAGTGATTTCTCTGTCCTTGGAGGCTTTTAAGAGGAGACTATAGAGGGACTATCCTACACAGATTGGGGAAGTCGAATTGGACAACATCTAAGAGAGAAGTGAGCGTACCAGTACAATCTTCTACAACTATTAGGCAGTAGGGAACTATACTTTTCAAACCACTACACAATTATTAGTGGTTGAAGGGTCCCTTACAATTCAGAATTCTATAATTCCAAGATTCCTTGTTGTTCTGTCATTTCTCAGTCACATCCCTCTCTTTGTGATCTCATTTGGGGGTTTGCTTGGCAAAGATGCTGTAGTGGTTTGCCATTTCCTTTTCTAGTTCATTTATGGATGAGAAAACTGAGGCAAACAAGGCTAAGTGACTTGCCAAGGGTTTTAGAGCTAGGAAGTGTCTGAGGAAAAAATTGAACTTAGGAAGATGAGTCTTCCTAACTCCATACCTGGTACTCTATCCACTTCAACACCTAGCTTCCCATTACAAGATTCTAGGAATCCATAACTCTCTATAATTGTTTGACTCTAAGACTAGGCTACTATTTCCTTCAATACTTCAGTTAATCTACTGTGAATGCCATCTTCATTTTGTATCACTTCTGATCATGGTTTTCCACAAATCTTCCATAGAGAATCTACCTAAACTTTTTTTCTTTTTTCTTTTTTTTAACATTTTGTAAGGACTGGAGGCTCTCTTATCAACTCTTGCTCTTGATAAATGATTAACTACTTTCCCTTCTTTTTCTCATTGTGGTGCCTGGAGGAGAGGCTAGCACCCCCAGCTCCCAGGATAGGTCCCCTGTCCCCAGAGGATCACTGTGTTTAAGGTACTTGATGGAGCCATGTTACCAAAGCTATAACTCATAAGCCGCCACTGATGTATTTACCATGAGCCCTCACTGATGTATTTACTTTTAATTACCCAGTCCTAGGAAATGTTTAGGTCAAAACAAAGACATTTCCCAAAATGTCATGGTAAGACATCTATTTCCCCTATAAATATAAATATACCCCACATAAGCTGGGAGAGGCCTTGTATGTAGATATAACAATTTAAAAGGCTCACATATCCAGTCTACCTCATTACATTTGATTTATTGATAGCTTCTGTTTTATACACAAGAGTTGCTTCCAGATATACTCCCCCAATCCCATAGAACTCTCTTTTATAATGCAGAAGAACAGTTCAATCCAATCAACAGAGAGAGCATTCCCATATGATGGCCTATAAAGCATTTTGCATTTGCAGTTGCCCTACTCTGTGTCCAAGTATGTAGGGTGTACAGGAGGATGAGCACCTCTAGGATGAGGACTGCTGGCCCTTTTCCTGTGGTTCCAAGAAGCTATAGCATTCCCATCAGTCACACCCCAGAAAAACTATCTCAGCAGACCTAAACCAGGTTGGAGGTAACCAACAGAACTCAAACCCATTAGAAGGATGTCTATCCCAGGCATGTGAAGACTTTCCCAGCAGAATGGGCAGATGGGAATAATTTGTTCCAATGGCCATGAAGGCAGCCAATTGTGTTTATCCTTCATTGGCAAAGAAGACCATGCCATCAGAGAAATGATGACAAGACTTGCACTTGACTTTGTTTTGAGTGAGGGAGGGCTGTGCAGGTTACCAGTCTCACCTCTCCTCCAGACCCATCTGAATCCAGAGACCTGATATTCCTCAGCATGACAGGAGATGACCCAGGATGCACTGGGAAACTGTGGGCCTTTTAGACCAAGGTCTGTGCAGGCACTCACTTAGGGTGAAGCAGTGACCATTTATTGAATAGGTCTGTTTAAGAAGTAGCCAAGGCATGGCCCCTTTAATGAGATCAAGAAAAAGAAAGATGTCAGGTTGGGTGGGAAACAGCAACAGTTACTATTGATAATCACTGTCAAGCTAGGAAGGTCTAGAGGAGCCTTCAGGCAGGGCCCCAATGGAATCCCAGTTTCACAGTGCATTACATTTAAGGTTTTGGGAGAGGACAGGACAGGGGAGAGGAGAGAGAAGAGGAGAGTAGAGGAGCGGAGAGCAGCAGAGAGGGGAGGGGAGAGGAGGGGAGGGGAGAGGAGGGAAATAGGAAAGGAGCCAATAAAACCCAAGTCAACTGGGCATCTTTTGGCCATCCAAGTTTACCTTCCTTTGGAGAGGAGAAGGAAGGGGAGGGGGAGGCAGATGAGAGAGGAGAAGCTAGCATTCAGTCAGTTTTCATCTACTCTAAGGATTGTGTTTGTCCTTCATTGGTAAAGAAACCATGCCATCAGAGAAGGTGGCACAGTGGATAAAGCGCTGGCCCTGGAGGCAGCCAAAGCAGGCACTGTGGAGCACTTACAGCTTGGTCAGGCTTCCAAGGTCATCCACTGCACCCGAGGTCATCACCAGTAATCCTGACTTTGTCCTGGACTTCAGCGACTTCAGAAGAGAGAGTGAGGCTGATGACTTTGTGAAACTCTGCCTCATTAAATCCAATTCGCACATGAGTCAAGACATGGTCCCCTTCTCAAGGAAGGACAAGCAACTCTGATGATGTCAACAGCCTATTCTGTCAACTCTAGGGAATCTCAAATACCTCCAGGATCAATGTTTGGCTTTTAAAGCTGGTTTCTTCTTGCCTTTCTAGTCTTTTTATATCTTAAACCATCCCCTTCCATGTACTTTATAACCCAATGACACTACCCTCTTTGCTGTTCCTTGATTGCAACACTCCCTCTCCCACTGGTCTTCCCAAATACCTGGAGATCTGCACTCTCTCACCTCTCCCTCCTGAATTCCCTAGCTTCCTTCAAACCTCAGCTTTTGATCATCTCCCCCTTAATGTTAGTGCCTTCCCCATGCTGATTACCTCCAATTTATCATATGTGTGTATGTATATGTATATATGGATGTTTGTGTATATATACACATATGTATATACATATATTATACATCTATAGTGTTTATATTTGGTTATTTGCATATGTTTTCATGTTGCCTCCCTCATTAGACTGTAACTTTCTTGGAGAAAGTCAGTACAGTGCCTAACACATGGTTGGTTGGTTGTCCTTTGAGTCATGCGTAAATTGAATTTAAGTGAGGCAGAGTTGCGCAAAGTCATCAGCCTCACTCTCTCTCCAGAGTCACCATAGTCCAGTGGCAGGACGGAGTGGAGACAGCTGGCGATGGCTCAGGATGCAGTGGATGACTTTAGCTTCTTCAGTGTCTAACCAAGCCCTAAGCACTCCACATCTCCTGCTTCATCTGCCTTCGTGGCCGTTGGAACAAATTGTTCTCATCCACCCATTCAATCAGGGGAAGTCTTCACATGCTTGGGGTAGATACCCCCCTAACTCACCAATGGGTTTGAGACCCCTTGGTTACCCTCAACCTGGTTTGGCTCATCTGCCCAAACGGTTTACCGGGGTATGGCTGCTGCGCATGCTGCAGCTTCTTGGAGCCACTCTTCAAGTGAGAGTTGGGTGGAACAGGTGGACACCAAAGGTGGAAAGAGCCCTGAAAAGGGTTCAGCAGCCATCACACCAAAGGGACTGATCCTCCTTGAACACACCCTACACCTAACACATAGGCGCTTGTTGATTGATGCTCCCTATGGAAAGGAGGGAAATATATTTCACCATCTCTTTCCTAGAACTCATATGGCAATTACCTTCCATCTGAGATCAGCTAGCTTTTGGTGTTCTTTTTAATCCCATTTCATATGTGACGTAATGAATGAAGAGAAAGACCTTGGTTTAAGTGCCTTCTCTACACATGAAGACAAGACATTCAATTCAATTTCTTAGTGCTCTAAGTGAGAGTTATCGAACTCAAGGCCCACAAAACTCCAAAAGACAATCTGAACCAGATTAAAATGTAATGGGAAACATTTAACAAAATAAATAAATATACAGTACAACATAGGTAATGTTGGCATTGTGGTTTCCCAAGTCAATAGGCTCTGATGGGAATTCTAATATATGGCTTGGTCACCCCCATATCTATTTAACTTTGACCCTGCTGCTCTAAGTAGTTCTTGGAGATCCTGAATAGCAGAGAAAGTGCTGATCCTCCTTGGGAGAAGGAGTTTCCCTGTCTGACTTTTCCCTCCACCCATAAGCCCATCCGTCTCCCATTCTCTTTTTCCATTAGAGTGGTTTGGCTGACATCACTTTATGTCAGTTCATACAATGTCTTCCTATATTTCTCTGAATTCTTTATATTCATTAAAAATGAATTTTTAATTAGTTTAGGAAGATCCTCTTGAGGAATTTCTTCTATGGATGAAATGAGTACCTTCTCTTTCATTTATAGTCTTTGGAAATTTCCTGGGGGCACTGAAAGGTTTTTACATGATTTACCTACGTGGGTAGCCAATATGTGTTAGAGGAAAGACCTGAACCCAGGCCTTCCTGGCTCAGAGGTCAGTTCTCTATCTACTGTCACGTTCCTCGTCCTATAATCTCACAGCCCAATAACAGCTGACATCGTACAGTTTATAGAACCACTCTTGGAGGGGCGCCCACTCTGTTTCCAGTTCTAAATGTACTACTACAGACGGCTTGTGATAGGGCCTTCCTTTCTGTCTCTGGCCTCCTTGGGATACATGCCCAGTAGCAGGAGTCCCAAACCAAGTAACGTGTATGGACAATTTAGTGACTTTTCTTAAATAACTCCCAGTGGTTTTCCGAGCAGTTAGGTCAGTTTAGGCCACCACAGATGGTGCATTCATGTGCCTGATTTTCTACAGCCCCACTAACATTATTTCTATCACTTATCATCTTAGGTAGGAAATGAAACCTCAGAGTTGTTAGAATCTATCTGCATTTCTCTTCTCATTAGTGATTTGAAGCATTTTTTTCCAATGATCACTTATAACCCTTATTTTGAAAACTGTTAATATCCTTTACTTTTCTTTTGGGAAATGGTGCTGAGTTTTTTATATAGATTAACTCCCTGTATGTTTAGGGTATCAGGTTTTTAACCAAGATATCATATGTAAAGGCTTTGATCCACCCAGCAGTTTCTCGTCTCCATTGGTGCCCCTCTGGGCTACACCCTGAAATTTTCACTTTCAGATGAGTCCCCTGGAGGAAAACTACTCTAGGATCAAGGTGTTCTGTAAGTCTATACTTCTAAAAGTGTCAGGATTCCCCATAGCGTGCTCACCTTATCTCTCTGTTCAGAGGACATACCTCAAAGCAAAGGCATTTATTGACGTGCACAGAAGCACATCCCCTCCCAGACCTCCCCACAAATCTGGCGCACACCCTCCAAAACATCAGTGGGAGGAGTAGAGGTACATAAAGATCACAAGTGCAGACACAAAACTGCCAGCACCCTAGCTCTCCCCCTTCTCCTCCATGTCTCCTATCCTCATAGAGAACAGCTCCCCTCATGGGTGATTTGCCGTTCTGGACTTCAGGCAGAAGCACATGACTCTGAGAATAGATCTTGTCTATTGTCTCTGAAATGCTGGCCTAAAACCCCAGAATCTCAGAAAGGGGGGAAAATTCACCAAGTTTGTATTTAGGTCAATTGTTTAACTCAAGCCTCCGCGTTCCGGGGTCTGGAGTACTTCCTACCACATTATTCTGCCTCTACTTACTCAGAAATCAGGTGACCCTGACAAACAGGAGGATGAAGGACTCAATCTCATGTCTCTGATCAAAGAGCTCCCCTGAGAAGGAAGAGATATCTTCCAATTCCCAGGCTAAGACCTCCAAGGTCTTCTTCCACCCTGGGATTCTGGGAAGCTATCCCTAAGCCAGTGAATCATAGCCAACTTTTAGAGTTTCTCAACACTCCCTCCCTGAGGGGCCATGAGATGTGTCTCATCCTTTTACAGGAAAGGGTCTTGCCCTAAGAGTCTCACCAGCATAGTTTAGTGAAAGGATTGGGAAGTAGGGGATCTGGGTTCAACTTCTTAGTATGTGATTGTATGATCTTGGGCAAGTCACTTAATTTCTCCATTTTCCCAGTTCCTTCATTACATCCCCTCTCAACTCTAAAGTTTATAATCATATTATCAAAGAACAAGCCTCTCATTGTGTTCAGAATAATCTGTTTTTACTGTTATTATTTCGTGTACCTGGAAAGAGAGATTGTCAGACCAGCCCGGTGTCCCCATACATTTCATAGAACTCTGAGTAACAGCCCTGACCACATAGCTTTTTTGAATGTGATCTAGACAGCTATTTCTGGTTTAACTCTTTAAGTATTATAAAACAGGATTGAATTGATATCTCTCTATTTTTATGTTAACATCACAGGGCAATTAGGTGACCCAGGAAATAGAGAGGTGGGCTTGAAGTCAGGAAGACTTGAGTTCAAATCTAGCCCCAGACATTTACTAGCTGTGTGACCCTGGGCAAATCACTTGACTGCTGTCTGCCTCAGTTTCTTCATCTGTAAAATGAAAATCATAATAGCACCTACCTCCTAGGGGTATTGTAACGATCAAATGAGGTAAAAAGTTTAAAGCACTTAGCACCTACTTAGAGTAGGTATTAAATAAAAGTAATCTACTATTAAGACATATCAATAGTCTTCTGGATCCTCCAAGTAAGATCTCAACATTTGCACATCTCTAAACAACATCTTAATGCTTGTTGCTACATTTTTAGAATCAAGTTTGGGTTTATTTTTCTGACTCCTGACTTCTCTGTCAGCTAACACCCTGCACAATAAAGTTTAATTTCAGTCTGAGAACCTATTTCAAATGATTCTCTAATCCCACTCCCTTTGTGGCCTCAAAATTCAATCTGATTTGAACCAGACCTCCAATTTTTTATTTTCTCTCTCCATTTCTCCCTTTTCAATAATTTCAGTACATACATTATACATGCCATTCCTTTGCTCTGGGCTAAGACCATTTAACACCTGTTTCATAATATGAATTAAGTATCATGGGGCAATTATTTCGAACACACAAATACTGAGAGACCACAAAATAGAAACAAACCAAAACTCAATCCCACTGTTTATTTTCATGGAATCTGTTTTCAGACTTCCTTCTAAGATCCTCCACATCATGGATATTTTCAGATTTATCATGGATGTGGATATGCCCCATAAATGCATTCAGACCTTCATCATCGCACAACTAGTAAATGTCTGGGGCTAGATTTGAACTCAGGTCTTCCTGACTTCAAGCCCACCTCTCTATTCACTGGGTCACCTAATTGCCCTGTGATGTTAACACAAAAATAGAGAGATATCAATTCAATCCTGTTTTATAATACTTAAAGAGTTAAACCAGAAATAGCTATCTAGATCACATTCATAAAAGCTATGTGGTCAGGGCTGTTACTCAGAGTTCTATGAAATGTATGGGGACACCGGGCTGGTCTGACAATCTCTCTTTCCAGGTACATGAAATAATAACAGTAAAAACAGAGATTATTCTGAACACAATGAGAGGCTTGTTCTTTGATAATAAACACCACTTCTCTGATAGTTAGGAGGGAGCTGGGGCCATCACTGTTCACATGCTCTAAGATTCCGCTTGAAGGTGAGAAAGACATCTCACAGTCCTCCATAACTGAATGCTGACTAATTTGCTGGTAATCATGTATAGGCATAGTGGAAGGAAGGAAGGAAGGAAGGAAGGAAGGAAGGAAGGAAGGAAGGAAGGAAGGAAGGAAGGAAGGAAGGAAGGAAGGAAGGAAGGAAGGAAAGGTAACAAGCATTTATTAAGCCCCTACTGTGTACAAGGCATGGTGCTAAGCACCTCACAAATATTACCACATGTTCATCTTCATAATAACTCTGGGTCTGTTGCTGTTATTCAGTCACTTCAGTCACGTCCAACTCTCCATGACCCCGTTTGAGGTTTCCTTGGCAGAAATACTAAAGTGGTTTGCCATTTCCTTCTCCAGCTCATTTTAAGACCAGGAAACTGAGAGAAATGGGGTTAAGGGATTTGCCCAGGGTCACACAGCTAGACCAGATTTGAACTCAAGAAGATGAGTCTTCCTGACTTCAGACTCAGCATTCTTTCCATTGTACCACCTTGCTGGTTCACCATCATTATCCACATTTTAAAGTTGAGAAAACTGAGACAAACAGAAGTTACACAGTTAATAAGTGTCTGAAGCAGGGCTTCCTAACCCCAGGCCCAGGACTCTAGTCATTGAGACACCTAGGTGCCTATCACAAATATCCTAGTTACCTTTGAGGGTCAGAGAGATACTGGTTGCAGGTGAATTAAGGAAAGAGCGATATAAAAGACTCAAATATCTGATAATTGAGGACAAGTTAAAATGTAATTATCAGTTCTAAGGTACCCTGGGACTGAACTGTTTTGAGCATTACACCAAAGAACCATGGTCTATCTAGATAAATATATAAGGCTCACTTTGATGCCTGTCTATAACATTCTCACTAATGCCAGTCATCAACATTTCCATCCTCCCATTCAGAGGAATTTATGCATGTGATCACATCCGTAGCTAATTTTCAATTCCTGTTTTTTTAGCTCAGAAATGTAGAAGGGTTCCAAGTATAGGAAGCATAGTGACACCTCTCTCTAAGGGATGAGGAACATGTAACCACACCCAGAATTCAGAGCTATACAAGTCTCTCTCATACTGACTCTGCAGTCCCAGGAACTGGGTTTATCAAATGTCAGGTCTGATACTTCTTGCCTGGGTAACCCCTCCTGGACAAGTCCCTGGACCTCAGTTTTCTCCTATATAAGATGCCAGCATTGGCCAAGATGGTCCCTCAGGTTTCACCTCTAAATCTATGATCTCATCACTTCCTTGGGCCTCAGTTTCCTTAACTGTAAAATGAAGAGATTGGCCCAGATGACCCTTCAGGTCCCTTCTGGCTTTAATTAGATAACTCGCTGGTCTGAAATATTGTTGGCATAATTCTGATCATTCTATGTTCCATTCAGCCAGAGCAGATAGTCCAAGAAAGTCTTGTGAGTTATAGTCAAAGCACAACCATCCATATCCATTTCAGGATTCAGGAACAAGGTGGAACCTTATTCTTCATCTTTCAAGTGAGTTAATGTGCCCCTGGATAAAGGCCAATAAGACCCCCAATGGAGCTGATGTTTTCTGGAAGTAAGAAGCTTAAATGCAAGATGGAAGATGTTGTTGATACAAGAAAAATTTGGGTTGGGTAATTCCAGTGAGGATTGTCAATGCTGTACCCTCAACTTGGCAACTCAGTAGCTTTAAGTAGATGACTCAGTGAATAAAGAGTCAAGCTGACAATCAGGAAAACCTTAGTTCAAATCTTCCTCTAGGGGACCCTGGGTAAGCCAACCTCTGCCTGCCTCAGTTTCCCTAACTGTAAAATGGAGATAATAACAGCACCCACCTTCCAGAGTTCTTGTGAGGATCAAGTGAGAAAATGATTGTAAAGCACTTAGAACAGTACCTAGAACATGGTAAGCATTTAGCAAACTCCTGTTTCTTTCCTTCCTTGTATGGAACAACAGGGTCTTTGTCTTGTGTCGATGTATTAGATTTGTATTAGTTGTAGCCCACACCTGGAATGTTTTCTCTTCTGCTCTCTGCCCCCTGCCTTTCCAGAGTTCTTTCAAAACTCAGCTGAAATCCTGCATTTTACAGGAAGCCTTTCCTAATGCCCCTGGCTGCTACTGCTATACTATGCTATATATAGTGTCATGTATGTACCTAGCTATTCCCATGCTGTTTCCTTCCTTAGAATGTAAGATCCTTGTAGGTAGGGAGTGTTTTTGCCTTTCTTTGTAACCCCAAAGCACCATGCTTGCCACAGAGTAAATAATAAATAGATGGCTCTTGAATGGCCCAAGTTCCTTTTACATTTTGGGAGCATGGGATCTTAGATTTACTGCTGGAAGATGCTCAGAAGGAGGTCACAGAATCCAACTCCCTCCTTCTACAGATGAGGAAACTGAGTCAGTGTCTTGTTCTCAAGGTCATACACCTAGGGTCTGAAACTGGGATCTGAACATCTCCCTGATTCCAAGTCTAATGCTTTGTCTGCTGTACCAAGTTACTTAGCACCTGATCGTTAAAGTCTAGTTTCAACACAAAATTTAGTTATTTTAAGAATTCTAATTTGCCATCTTTCCATCCCTTTAAGATCCAGGGAGATGGAGAAGTGAAAGTGCTGTTGAATTTTCAATGCCTTGAAAGACTCCAAGGAAGGAAAACAAGGAGATTGCTTATCATATCTCAGGAAAAGATGATGAAAATGTAAACTCTAGCAGGGCAGAGACTGTTTAATTTTTGTCTTCTCACCCCAGTGCTCAGGATGTTAGATGCTTGCTGACACATAAAAGGCAGTTAACAAATGTTCGGTGATTGAACTGACCAATGTGTGTATGTGTGTGTATATGATCTCCCTTAAACAGAGGGTGAGATCCTAGAGGGCAAGAGTTGTTTTATTATATTCTGATATTCTGAGTCCGTACCTAGGAGGCACAGTGGTTAGGCTGCTAGTCCTGGAGTCAGGAAGACTTGCATTGGAGTCCCGCCTCATACCCTTGACTCTAGAGAAGGGTGATGTTGGTCAAGACATTTAACCTCTCTAGCCTCAGTTTCCTCAACTGTAAAATGATGACAATAACATTTATTTCACACTGCTGTTGTGCAGCTCAAGGAGCATAATATCTCTTTACAAAGATCTAGAACCCTAGCCCCAAAGCCCATTAGTATAGAACTCTCCCCATTGATCTCCACCAATATGCAAAGAGCTAAAGACCTGGGCTTTGGGACTGGGGTTACAGATATTTTTATAAATGTTTGCCAATTGACTGGAGTAACAAAAAGGCCCCACTCTCTGAAACAAAGTCTGCTAAGACATTTCCTTGGCCAGCATCATTTTAGGGCTTCTGGGCAGCAGCATATTGAATGATCAGTTTTTATCATTAACAATCATTATTAATAATGATATTAATGATAAGTAATAATGACCACTATTAATGGTTACTATCAATAATGATTATTATTAACTGATAATCTTAATGTTAATAGCTGAACAGGGCCATAAGGAGCATATAGATGTTTTTTTTTAATTATGTTGATGACTAATGTGAAAATATGTTTAATAGGAATGTACATGTAGAGCCTATATCAGACTGCATGCCATCTTAGGGAGGGGAGAGAAGAGGGAGGGGGAGAAAATTTAAAACGTAGAGAAGTGAATGTTGAAAACTAAAAATAAATTAACTTGAAAATTAGGATGAATTGAATTGAATTTCTGTGTCTGATCTCCCAGCCATTCATCTCTCCTTTCTCCAGTCAATCCTTCACACTGTTGACTGTCTCATCTTCTTAATGCCCAGGTCTGCTCATATCACTTCTCTATTGAAAAATATACTGCCTACGGAATAGAGTATCAATTCCTGATTCTGGCATTCCAGGCCCGTCTAATGCTGGCATTCAAAGCTCTAACCTACCTCACCAGCCTTACATCTCACCACTCACTACTTTATGTAGTCTGTGTATCAGCCAAACTAGGTTGCTCACATCCCCTGGTCCTGCCCTCTTCCATCTCTTATTCATACCAAATTCTGTGACTAAAATGGGCTTCCACAGCTCCATGTCTACCTGATTCTGATGAGAAAATTCTTTCCAGACGTATGACTGTGCCTGAATGACTTCATCTCTATAAATTTCAGTCTTCTCATCAGAAACGTGAGAACGACAATACCTGCCTCACAGGTCCTTTGGGGGCTCAAAGGAAGTAACATAGGTGCAATAAAGTTCCATGTAAATGTCATTCCTCATTAGAAATGAGAATATCCATGAAAGACAGAAGGGGCTAGTGGTTAGGAACCAGAAAGTCTTGGATTCAAATTCTACCACATACTGGCAGCATGACTGGGCAAGTCACATCAGCTCTCAGTGGCCCAGACAACTCTAAGGCTAGAAGTTGCTGCTATCGTTATTGTGCGGCATTTTCTTATCAAGCGTTCTCCTACTGATGAAAGGAATCATGGGAAAGCTGAGGCTCACAGGATGAAAGAGGCTTGCCCAAGGCTGCCCAGGTGATTAACTCCTAGGACTGATAATAATGAGCCAAGATCTTCAGACTGAGTTCAGTGCTCTTTCTGGGTTTTCCCCTGCCTAGACTTCACTGGTTCAACTCCCTCTTAAGGGATGAGTGCAGAACCAGATTTATTACACCCATTTTACAGATAAGAAAAAACTGGAGCACTTCAAACTTGCCCAAAGGCAGTGACACTTGCACTTCGAGTTCGTAGGAAAATGGAAGTAGGACCCAAGTCTCCACCCTATTAATAACTAAACACAGTGTTTAAATGATCAGAATTGCTAGCATGAACTGACTCTAAGAGCTGGATTTGGGGATAGTCTCACCCAGCTCCCATGTGAGTGACTCCCAAGAAAGGTGAGGGAGATGTGGTCTCATAGCACAGTGACCTCAATAAGCTGCTTTGAGCTCCCAAATTCCCCAGCTCCCCTCCCTGCTCAGCCCTGTTGGGGCTGGTAGGCTGCCTATGGAGCTGCTGGAGCAGAAAAGGAGGGGTGGCCCCAGGCACAGACAGCAGCATCGTGTGAGCTGTTCCTGCTCTGGGGGCGATTAAATCTCCCAGACTCTGACTCTGGGCTCTGGTTCACCAACAGAAACAACCCACCTAGAGTGAAAGGTCCCTCCACCCAGGGCTCCTGAGGAAATCCCAGACTCTTGGCTTCCCATAGGCTTGAGGCAAATGGCTTCCCTATGAGATCAGTGCCTTTTGAAAGGCCCCAGCAGGGAAAGTGCAGCCCCCGCCCCCACTTGGCTCTGAAACAGAGCTAGATGAAATCAGGGAGGCTATCAGACATGGTAGATCAAGATTGCATTAATAGAAACATTGTGTACTGAGCCAGAGTTGCTCTGGTGAGACTAGCTAGGTTCAGTTAGTCCTGGGGACCCCCGGTTCGAGAGAACAATGAGAAGCTGGGAGGAAAGCTACCAGTAAGGAAGAAACTGGGCATCATCCTCCATTCGGCTTGGCTTTGGAGCCGCTAGAGAGAAGGGAGGCCAGGTTGGGCTCAGTATGGAAATTTCCTTGTGATTAAAAGTCCCAAATTGGAAGGAGCTGCCTTGGAGAGGGTGAACTCCCCAAAAATGGAGTTTTTCAGCAGTGATACGGTGATCTCTTGTCAGGGATGCTATATAGAACATAAAAGGATAATGGACAGAGGTTCAGGAATAGAGAAACTGTGGTCTCAAGGTCACACCTCTAGGTCCTCAAATGTGGCAAACTTCCTGGTGCAGTTAGGCCAGCAGAGAACACAGAAAAAGTTTAGAAATTCAGAAATGCAAAAAAATATGTATAGTATTATATAATATCAACCCATATCATCTTTTAATACCATAATAACTTCAGAAGTTTGGATTCAGTCAAAGGGCCACACTTGAGGATCTAGAGGGCTACATGTGACCTCAAGGCTGAAGGCTCCCCATTCCTGACAAGCAGCTAGGTAGCACAGTGGATAGAGAGCCTAGCCAGGAATCAGGAAAACCTGAGTTTAAATCCAATCTCAGACACTTACTAGTAGCTATGTGACCCTGGGTAAGTAACTTCACCCTGTCTGTCTCAGTTTCCTCATCTGTAAAATAAGCTGGAGAAGGAAATGACAAACCATTCCAGTATCTCTGCCAAGAAAACCCCAAATGGGGTCACCAAAAATTGAACAGGACTGAAAATGAAGATAGTAATAGTACCTATTTCCCAAGGTTGTTGTGCAGATCAAATGAGATAACAATTGTAAAGCATTTAGTTAATGCCTGCCACATAGTACACACAGAGGGGGTATTTGCGGAATGCTTGCTCCTTCCCTTTAAAGATCACCTCCAATCTCAGCCTCCTTAGGGGCTTCCTGCCATCCTCATCCCATCTCCTTTAAGCCATCTTTCATCCTTCACATAGATGCCAAAAGACATTTGAATCCTGCTGTCATTTCTGTTTAATATTCATCACTCGCTCGGCACTGTTCCAGATTCCAACTCTGCCTGACATTCAAGGCCTCCCACAATCAGACACCAGCTACCTTTGGGGCTTATCTGATGTTTTTTTCCCTGCATCACTTTTGCCTGACGCCTCCTTCCACCTCCTCTCACTCGAGCCTCTCCTGCCTTTGTCTGGGGGGCCATCTTTAGTCATCCTGATCTCTGCCTGATCACTGGACCCAGATGGCTCTGAAGGAGAGAGTGAGGCTGAAGCTGGTGACTTGGCGCAGTCCTCCCTCACTTGAATGTCATGGCATCACCTTCCTGTCTCAAGGCAAATATAAAACAACAACCTCCTGCCTCCGCATCTTTCTAGATGTTATTCCTTGAAAAGAAATTTTACAAGCAAATGCAAAGGAATGGAAAAAATAAGGGGAAAATCTCCCTTCCTCTTCACCTGTTAAATTCCTTGCTGTACTTTCAAGATCAAATCAAATGCTGCCTCCTCCAGAAAGCCTTGATAAATCTTCCTTTTGGTAATGTCCTTCCCCATTATACTCATATAACACTTTGTTTTGTCCCATCTAATGTGGTATGTTATTGATATCTGCGTTTGTGCATGGTGAATGGAATTCTGGACTGGGGTGAGTACACATGGGTGTACACTAACTGGTTGTATGACCACAGGAAAGTCTCTTAACTTTTTTTTTTTTACAGCCTTTACATTAACAACATACAGTCAGCCAAAGGATTTCAAGTGACCCAAGAAAAATATAAGGTTGTCACTGCACACTCTCTCCTGTTTATCACGTAACCTGAGACTGTCAGTGTGTCTCTGGTCTAACCTATTTGCAACCCAAAGAAGTTTAAACTATTTTAATGTTGGCCTCTATCTACTGCCAAGTTGTGCAGGTCTGCTATGTTATAAGATGAAGTGTTGATCTGCATGGGGGAAAGGTTTTTCCTCCTCCAGGACTTCTCTATATCAATTAAATCACAGATCTGGTCCCTCTACCTTATTATTCCCATACTAGATGAGGAGATAATACAAAGGCAAGTGGCTGAGTACTTAGTTATAGATGAGGTCCAGAGAGTTTAAAGGCCTTATCCAAGGCAACATAAGCAGTGGACATCACTGGGAACTGAACCCAAGTCTCAGAAGCAAAGGTTATTTTAGACTCTTGTCTAGGTTTTGTACTACCCTAGAGCAAGAACTTCATAAATAATAAATTTTCAAAATGAGTGAAACTTCCCAGGTACTCTCCCTCGCTTCTTTGCAGAGGTGAGGCACTATGGATGTGGAACACAGAGAGAAGGAGACAAAAGGTGTCTTGTGTAAAATAAACAACACATCTGCTGACAGATTGAGATTCAGCTGATGTATAGTGGTTTAGTTTATACAAGTCGATTCTCTCCTTAAACTTCTTTGCTCTCCGGGGTGGTGGGTGGGGTGGAGTTTTTTTGGAAATGAAAATGATGTAAAAATAAAAGGTATAAACATCCATTTTTAAAAACCAGTATATGCCTAGCGGCCCAGTAGGAACTAATGGGAATGGAGGAGTCTATGGAAGCGTCAACATTCAATCAGTCAAGAGGAACTTATTCAACAGTGCTGGAAAAATAAAGAAAGGAAAAAACACGGTCTTGGTCCCTGTTCACATTCAAATGAGAGAGACGACATATCAGTAACTAGGTACTTACAAGGTACATACAGAGTACATAGAACTGAAGGAGAAAGGCACTCTGTGAAACTGGGAAATGGCAGAAACAGCTGGGCTAGGGCGGGGGTCTGATGAGTGGGGGAGGGGAAAGCCTAGGTAGAGCCCTGCCTTCCATTCCCAAACTGAGTCAGCCAAGCAGAAAGGAAGGGGAGGAGAGAGTCTGTCTAGATCTAGGCACTCGAGCTCTATAGTAAAGGACTTGGGAACAATGGGGAGGGATAATCTCTGCTCTGAGTCACTCCTCTGAATTCTCAGGGCTCGGTGCTCGAGCTTCCGTACTTTGCTCTCTCATTTAGCAGACTCTGCCTTGCATTAGAGCCCCTTTGTGTTTCTTATCCTCTTTCCTGGGCCATGAGAAGGGGCTGGGTCTTAGAATAGTAAAGCTGGGAGGGATTGCAAAGAGAGAGTTCCAAGGGGCCTTAGAACACAGAATGTCACAACACAGAATGTTTTTCCTCATCTGTAAAATGAGTGGGTTAAATTAGATGACTTTCTATGTTCCCTTCCAGCTCTGAAGTTACGATCCTATTTTCTGGCTGAATGGCCCCAGTCACTTAAGCTCTCGGAGCTCATAGCAATTTTCCAAGACAATCATTAAAGACAGGTTGTTTTGGTCAAGGGAATTTTACAAGTCTGGAAAAATAAAAATAAAAACTGGATAAAACTGGAAAGGTAGGCTGGTGCCAGATTTTGATGGGCATTGAAAGCCAGTTAGGGGAATTTGAATTTTTCTCTGACCACAATTGGCAGTCACTGAAAATTTTTGAGCAGAGGAGGCATTATAGATTTAAGGATGCAGATCTATTCATGAAGGATGGATTGGAATGAGAGGATGGGAGAGGCTGTGGTAAGGAATATCTGACTGGAGGTGGCAAGCAGTGGGAGTGGAGAGGGTAGGGGGAGGAACTGTCACAAAGATAGGGACAGAAATTGATGACATGTTAGATGGGAGAAGAGAGTGGGAACAGGCAAATATTCTCAGGATTTCAAACATGGTGGGGAAGAGTGGTAGTGAAGTCAGGAGGGAGAACGTATATGGGTGGAAAGGATCAGTGCAGTTTTGAACATATTGAGTTTGAGCTCTTACTGGTGGGATTACCAGGTAAGTGTGCATGTCCTGCAGGAGACTAGAGACATGGGTCTTGAGCTCAGATCTGACACGGTAGCCGCTATGGGGTCTTGAACTACCAGACCGGTGTAACTGCGAGCTTCTTTGAGGAGCTTGGCCTCATCTTTGGGAGAGAAACCTTGTCTGATGTAGACACAGTTCAGTTAACCTTCCCCTTCTCCTTGTATACGCATAAGCATGCCCATCCCCACCAAAAAAAAAAAAAAGTGAGGTTGAGTGAAATACCAGGTAAATGTGAGGGTTTAGGGGTTTTTTTTTTGTTTTTTTCCATACTCCCTTATATAAGCTGTAAATACTTGTGCAGTGAGTGGTGATGACTGTCCCGCCTCAGGCTACAGAAAAAAAAAATCTCCAAGAGGTTAAGGGAGTGACAAAATGCATTTCTGCCCCCATGCTTCATTTAGAGAGCTGGAAGAAATGTACAACAGCCTTGAAGTAAGAGAAAAAGCACTGGGTTAGAAATTCAGGACCCTGCCTGCTGCTTGCTCCTAGCTCAACCATCAGGGTGCTGTGTAACTTTGGGCAAGTCCTTCAACCTCTCTGGGCCTCTTTATGGGACTGGACATGAGATTCTCTAAAATGCCTCCAAGCCCTAACCAAGTTTGATTCTAAAATATGCATGGAAGGGTGGAGTCCAAAGAGTTGGACTCCAACCCCAGTTCAACTACTAAATGACTGAGACCTAGGATGCAGTGTGGTACTATTGACTTCGAGACTTGGGTTCAAATCCCACCTCTGATATTCCCTGCTTCTATGACTTTGAGTAAGTCCTTTAACATCTCTGACCCTTAGCTATAACAATAATTATTATTATATAATTATATTACAACTGTAGTTATCATTTATATAATTAAATTATAATTATCATGATTGCGATTGTATTAAAATATTATATAATGTTTTATAGAATACATTTTATAATATTTTTCATGTAACATTATAACTTTTCCAGATAAGCAGTTTCAATATGTTATTTTCTTTTATCGTCACAATAACCCCAAGAGGTATTATCCCTATTATCCCCATTTTACAGATGAAGAAACTGAGGTTGAGATGGGACTGACAGCAGGATTCAAACTTAGGTCTTTGAGATTCCAGCCTCAGTTTCTCCAAATTGATTTGTCGCAGTGTTATGTGGCTGCCTAACCTGAGGAGATTAGAGAAGTTGGCTTCTCATTTTCTATGATCCCACATCTCTACAACCTGGCGTGAGAGATACCAACGAATTTGAGGCAAACTCTAACTGTGGTTTTCTTCTGATCCACCCATCCAGTAATCCTACCAGAAAAGGAAATGAGGTTGGTCTGGTACGACCGGTTCTTAGAGGTCACCACTTCCCTTTCTAACTGCTCACAAACTTTAGTGAGTTGTTGGATTTGGCCAAGAATTGAAATTAAGCTCATCAGTCTCATAGCCTGAACATTTTTAAAAACCCTGGTCACTTAACTTCTCCGTGCCTCAGTTTCCTCACCTGTAAAAAGGGGAGGAGGGCTTGGACTAGATGACCTCTGAGCTCTCTTACAGCTCCCTTACAGGAGGATTCTGCTTTGACACTTACTAAAGATTTGACCTTGGGGAAAACCTCTTTATCTCTCTGGGTCTCAGTTTCCTCTTCTGTAAAATGAAGGGGCTGTACTAGATGGCTTCAGCAGCCCCTCTCAGCTCTCAAGCTATGATCTTTTCAAACTTCCAGCTCTTTGCTCACATCTTTCAAAAGTCCTTCTCTTTGTATAGTTCCCCCTTTTCTTCCTTAATAGAACAAAGAATTCTAACATTCCATGTTCATTCATCTTGGGCTATCTTTCGGCTGAATTCTCTGAAATTAGCTTTCATTCCAAGAGGGAGGTACCATTTTACAGATGAGGAAACTGAGGTTGAGATGGGACTAAGAAGCAACAGAATTCAAACTTGGATCTTCCTGACTCCATCCTCAGTGCCTCCAAATATAAGGTTTGTATGTTTCAAGCTAGATCTCCCTTCTTTATCTCTCAGGAAATTGAAGGTAACTTGGTCATTTCCTTCCAAGTTTCCCATTACTCCTTCTTTGGCCCACCAGTCACAAGCAGATCCAGTTCCCTTGTTAATTCCTCCATCTTTTGGAGAGCAAAATGTTTGGTAAGGCCAGTCAGGAACTGTGTGACTCTTTTATTTCTTTAGAACAGAGATAATTCTAGCAGATGTTCAGACAGTGAAAGTCTCTCCTCACTGCTATATCTTGCCTCTATGCCAGGTTTGGAATCTACTTCCTAATGAATGCATAATCCTTTTCTTCCCTCTGGTTTAGTGTCCCAACCCAAGCTTAGAATCAGGAGGAAAGTTTCAGGGACAAGACTCAAACCCATCTTGTGGTCTACTTAAGAGGACTAACTCTCTACCAGGGGAAGCTTCACTATAACTACTCTACTCCCCAAGGGAATCTGCTGTCTGTTGTGATCACTGCATCACCACAGTATTTGAAGCTGTTATCCTTCCTCACCTAAATACTCTCCCCTGTGCTTTCCCCTTTCAGTTTATGAATTGTTTCACACATAGGGTTTTTCTTTGCTCTGGCCCAGGTCAGTGTTTTGATTTCTGCAAGGAAGTACAGGAACAAAAATTCTCTCCAGATCTATACAGATATACAGAACTATAATTTGACTCTAATACAGTCTCAGAGGTGTTATGTTATATCTTCTTATAATTCCCACTTTACATATGAGGAGACTGAGGCAGACAGAGGTTAAGTGACTTTCCCAGGGTCACACAGTTAATAAGTGCCCGAGCAAAACAGGAAAATGATAAATGTTGAAGAAAACATGGGAAAAGTGGAACACTAATGTATTGATGGAGTTGTGAACTGATCCAACCATTCTGGAAAGAAATTTAGAACTATGCCCAATACCACCAGTAGGTCTGTATTCAGAGATCATAAAAAAGGGGAAAGGAACTACATGTACAAAAATATTTGTAACAGCTTTTCTTGTGGTGGCCAAGAGTTGGAAATTGAGGGGCTGCCCATCAGTTGGGGAAAGGCTGAACAAGTTGTGGTATACAAATGTAGATGGAATACATTTCCATTAGAAATGATGAGCAGGCAGATTTCAGAAAAACCTGGAAAGACTTACATGAACTGATTCTGAGTGACACAAGCAGAACCAGGAGAACATTGTATCCAGTAACAGGAACATTGTGTGGCAATCAGCTATGATAGATTTAGTATCTCAGTAATGCAATGATCTAAGACAATTCCAAAAGACTCATGATGAAAAATGTTATTCACATCCGGAGAAAGAACTATGGAGTCTAAACGCATATTGAAGAATACTATTTTTCTCCTTTTTTTTTCTTTCTCATGGTTTTTCCTTTTTGTTCTGATTCTTCTTTCACCACATGAATAATGTGGAAATATGTTTAATATGCTTGTACATGTCTAGTTTATATTAAACTGTATGCTATCTTGGGTAGGGGGAGGGGGAAAATTTTTTAATTCAACATCTTATGAAAATGAATATTGAAAACTGACAAACTTTAAATGGGGGAAAAAAGTGTCTGAGGCAAGATTGCAACTTGGGTCTTCATGACTCCAAGTCGAGCCCTCTCTGAGCTAGGCAGCCTAGCTGGTTTTAATAGGTATGTTCTTAATAGCCAATCTTGTTATATCTGTTAACACTGTACCTTTGACCTGACCATGTCATCCATTAGGAATCCTTTTTTGCCTATTCACCAGGCCAGAAGTCCATAGCTTAAACTTTGACAGGAAATACATTGTTTGTGATGGGCATCGTAGCGAAACTCTGCATGTGTGCACTCGTAATGCATATGCACACACACACACATACATACACACACACACACATACACACACCCCAGAGATGTGCATACATCTGTATTTCTGGGTGCAATAAAAGAAGGAAAAAAATAGACTGGCAAGCTGAAAAGAGAGACACAATGAAACTTGTTGTCCCTTTAATCAAATGTGTTCCATTTCCTTTCTTAGCCATATTCTAGCCATGAGTCACATCCCACTAAGCCTCAGTGATGCCTATCAAGGTGATTTTTCCCTGCCTGTGTTTTGTTCTCTGGTTTACCTTTCTGACTCCTAGTCATCTGTGTATTTGTGTATAGACATCAGTACCTCTCCCTAATTAGATATTGTCTCTAAGAACTATGTCTTCCTATACATAACTGAGTCATGGTAGTCATGGGTATTCTTTCTATGAGGTGCCTGAGAGGTCAGAGTAGCATCAGTTTAGAGCTTGGAAAGACTTCAGAGATCATGTACCCCAAGCCCTTGATCCTTCAGAAGAGGAAGCTGAGATCCAGAGAAGGGAGGGGATTTGTGCAAGAGAGTAAGAAGCACAGCCTTGGTTGGAACCCATGTCTTCTGGTTCCAAATCCATGATTCTTTCCATGATAGCATAGAAAGCCCATCTGCTGCTCTGTGCTTTGGTAGATCTCTGTGAGCAGTTTTTATAACTTTCCTGATCACAGATGCCAGTAAAATTTGTATATGGACATATAGGTAGATCTTCAGGTTGTTCCCAAAGTCTTTGTGCAGTTTTCGATTGTCCAGGCTTAGTAACTTTAATGATAGTTTAATAATAGCTTAAAAGTTATAAAAGCTTGCCACTACACTAAGACTTTTGGGACACCCCACACACAAACACACACACACACACACACACACACACACACACACACCACTGATCACTTCTATTTCTTAATCTTAAATCTGTCCATAAACGCAAATCTTATCCTCAGTCACAATCCTCTTAACCAGCTGTTGGCTTCATAAATCCGCCTTTCTCTTCTGAAGACCCAGCCCTTTATTCAGTAATACTGAAAAAAAGTCTGCCCTTCAGAGCTCTGTTTCTTATCCAAAACTACATAATCCCTTGCAATGCTTTCTAGGTTCCTGCTCATGGTGTCATTTTTCCATTCCATTAATCAACAAGTGTGAATAGAGGTCATCTGGTTTAACTAGTCTTGGGTGGTTCTTGGTCACACCCCAGAAAGATAGCATAGCTGCATATTGTTTGTGGTAGGTCAACACATGGTAGCATCACCAGGGAGTCACCAGACAGTCTAACTCATCTCTTTTTCCTTTGTGATTGTCACTTACCAATTACTTATGGATGTCTTCTATGGATCCTCATGGCTATTTAGTCAATTTTCATTGTCTCCACCTTGATGTCACTACCAAATATGCCTCAAAATCAATATGTGCAACAAAAGCCTGAAACTTACAACTTCTTTCCTTTTTTCCATTTCTGTGGATGGTGACCCAGTCCTTCTAGGCACCCATGTACAAAACCTTGGAGTCCTCCTCAACTCTTTTTCTCACCTCTCTACCATATCTAGTCAGAAGAAGAGCTCTCAGTTTCTTGAACCTGTCCACTTCTCTCGCCCAACATGACTGCTACACTCGTACATGCCTTCATCTCTTTTTTTCTGGACTACTGAAAGTTTCCTAGTTCACTTTCCTGCCACCAGTCTGCCTTCTCCAATCCATGCTCTACTCTACTACAAAAGTGACTTTAAGAGAGATCACCATTCTTTTCCTCTGCCGTTTTCATGAGGAGTCTAGAGACAGTACTTATAACACAGCAGAGTCTCAGCCAAGAGAGCATAGGCCTGACGCACTCTTCTTTTAACTGACTCAGCACTGCTACTGTTAGCAGGCATGGGGATGACAAAGGGGCCACTCAATATTGACCACAGAAATGAATGAATGAATGAAAAAGCATATATTAAGCAAAATGAAACAAAGTTCTGAATTTTGTCTACAATGTTCCTGAGAGTTCTCATTTGGTGTTCCTTTCAAAAAGTGACCAGTATTTTCACTTTGCCCTCTGGTTCCAAGAGACATATCAGCAAGTTTTTTTCATAATTTCTTAAAATATGATGTCTAGCCATCTCTTTTTTTTTCTTGGTCATGAGTTTCAGGTAATTCAGTCATTCTTAAACTATCTTTCCATCTGTTTTTGAAGTTGAATATTGCTGACCTTATATTTTCTTCTTTTTTTCAGTCATTTTACTTTGTTTTAACATTTCTTGCCTTATTTGGTGCATGGTTTTATAACTCTTGTACTAAGCTATACATCCTCTTTCCAAATCTTTTCTCTATAACTCTCATTTTGGTTCCAATTCTTTCTTCTGGTGCTCTCTTTTCATTTGCAAAATCATTTTTTTTAACTCCTACTTTACTTCTTGTAGAATTCTAGATGAATTTGTGCCCAAGCTGTGTTGGATATTTTGTTTGTAGATTAAATCACTATCTTTAGGGTTTGTGTCTTGGGCATCCTTTTCATCATAATAACTTCTTATGATGTGGGATAAGAAGGGAAGGAGGAAGGAAGAGAAGGAGGAAGAAAAGGAGGGAGGAAAGAAGGAAGGAAAGAAGGAAATTATGGAAGAGAAGAAGGAAGGAAAGAAGGAAGGAAGGAAGGAAGGAAGGAAGGAAGGAAGGAAGGAAGGAAGGAAGGAAGGAAGGAAGGAAGGAAGGAAGGAAGGAAGGAAGGAAGGAAGGGAAAGTTGAGTGATTTGCCCAAGGTCACACAAGCAGTACTTAGCAGAGTCAAGATTCAAACCCAGGTCTCCAGACTCCAAATTCATCTCTTTGCACTGCCCCCAACTGCCAACAGTGTCACATTCTTTCATCCCAATCTCCTGACACAAGTCTGAATTTCCCTTAACCTTTCCAAATGCTCGATTGGTTTTTTTGTTTCTTTTGAAGTTCTTTTGAAGCCCTATTTCTTTCCGGGACTCCAAGCCCAAGAATATTTCATTCCTTCTGATAATCAGACTAATTTCTGTCTGTTCCTGGGTTATCTGATGGGAGAAGGGAAGGGTTGGGACATGGAGGTCACCCAACTGGGGAGGAAGACAGTATTCAAATAGGGAAGTGTGGTTGGAGCACTCAAAGCCCACCATCAATGGGGATCCCAACACCTTCTGACTGGTTAAGAGCAAGTCAGGAATTGCCCTACAGACAAAAACAAGTCACCTCATCTGGAGCACTGAGATAAGTCAATCTTATACAATGGAGCTGGACAAGGAGAACACTCTAACAAGGAGGACTGGCATTCTCCTAAAGGCAGGAGTCAAACAGGTAAGGGACAGAGTGAAACAGTAGCTTAAGGAACAGACTAAGTTGGCTACTGGCTAGTCAGTGCACTTCTCTGATCCTCTGTTTCTTCATATATCATGTGAAGCTGCTAACAAAGGTTTTCTGTTTGCACTTTGTTAACCTGAAAGGGCTATGTAATGTGAGCCATCCTAACAAGCGGGGATCATGGGAGGGGAAATGCTAATCAGACAGGATGGCTTAGAAAGTACGCTAAGGAAAAGGTCAGCCCTTGGAGGGAAGGACTTCATGTTTGTCTTTGAGTCATCAGGCCCCCTCAAAAGTGGCTGGCACACATCAGGGCTTATTTAAGGCAGGTTGGATTGGACTAGACTGTGAAGAATTCTCATTCTTGATTCAATGAGTTTTACTTCTATATGTTCCTGTTCTCTTTTGCCTTATATATAACTGTCTTGGGACAGGCATGCTGGCTACTGCGGTAAAAAGAAGAGAAGGCGGCAAAATAAGAGAAGAGGAGAAGAGAGCTGGGATATATAGAGATGGCAGCAATAGGATGATGGTAGGGTGGCAACAGAATGATGACAAGATGTAAATGGGATAGAACTGGATGGAAGTGGGATGGCAATGGGATGGCAACAAGAAGCAGCAGGATGACAGGGAGAGGGAGATTTGAGTCCAGGACCACATCACAGTGGAGCAGAATACTGAACTTTATAGCTGGTTCAGCTGCAGGAGGCCCAAGACAGTGGTTTCAGGCTGGAGCCCAGCCCGGAGAGAAGAAAGCCCTGACTCAGGGATAATGGCTTCTCGAGTCATTTCTCTAGAAAAACGAACACACTCTCCCTTCCAAGTGCTCCCATCCAGGCCATCTTCCTTCCTCTGCTCAAGTAATATTCTTAATAAACCACTATCATTTGTTACTCCTGTACTCATCAGTTAAAAAAAAATCTGAGTCCACTCATACACACACACACACACACACACACACATTAAATATATACATATATATTTTAAAACCTGTAAGTCAGGTCCCAATGAGTTCAAATAACCAACCTCCCAAATTGTCTCATATATTTGAATTTACACTATTCAAGGTTATAATTAAGCCAACTACGGTCATTGGTTCCAGCCCAATGGAAATATGTAGCATGAATTCAAATAATGCAGCCACTTCAGGGGGATTCATTCATCACGCTTATCAGGAACTAGTTGTATTATGTACTTATAAATTACACCCATGTCGTATAGGATATACATTATAAAAACATACACAAAATAAGTTTAGAAGAAAGAAACCATGATTAAACAATATTTGAAAATGTTTTGATTTTATTTTATATAACAGTACAAAAAAAAACCTTTTTGATCTCAGTAAAGATTGGTATATTAATAATATTGTTAGTGAGAGAAGTAGAATTGAGTGATTTTTTTTTAAGTTCGGTTTAATTCTTTATGAAATAATAATTCAAAGGCCTGGTTGTAAGCCCAGTTTGGGGTTTTTTTTTTTTTTTCGGCAGTGCAGAGCAGGGGGAGTGGTTTGCTAGTTGGTTTTACTGGTTGTCCTGGTTGAAAGGGTAATTTCCGAAGCTACCTCTATCCAAATGAAAGGAGCCCATCACTGGCCTATTAAGTCATGATACTCATGTTCCTATGCAATCCACCAGTTATGCAAAGGTTTTGGCTGAAATGCAGCTATTAGATTTCCACCTTCTCTAATACATATGTGTAGGGAGAGAGGGGATTGGGGAGATATGGCCTCTGGAGGGGCGCTCTTCTGGGAAGAAGAGAAGAGGGTTGCAGCACGTGATGGATAGCCTCCTTTCTTGCTTCCAGGTTCTCTGAAGGATTGAAGCCGTTGCAGATCTGACAGTGCTGCACATGGCTACCTGAATACCAAGCCCACTAGTGGCAGCAGCCCCTCACCTCATGCTAACTGCTGCCTGCTGCTTCCTATGAGGCTTTGCTCACATCAGCCCTCCCCAGCTGGTGTAAGCCTTGTTTGTTCTCCCAGTGGACAGTGAGAGGAAGAACTCATGCACCCCAGCATTGGCCTCAGTCTTGGCTCAGGCTGCTACTGCTCTAACAGTGGCCAGGGAAGGAGGACAGGAGCATTGAGGGCCAGCCAGCAATAATAACTTCTGCCCATCTGCTCTCGCCTGTCCACCTGCCGGCAGCACACAATCCAAGCAGAGTAAACACTGTGTACAAGTAGGGAGGAGAGTCTCTGAGGAAGGCAGCAGCTGCATCACCCCTCTCAACCCTAATAGTTTCTTGGACATAAGGACATAAGTGTATTGGATAACTTTGCACACTCTCTAGGCTGCTCACACTGCATTTTGGGGACACTCAGCCTAGAGAATAAAGTATCCACTGCAGTATTCCAGGGTAAATCCAATCGGGTAAGTCCAACTCAGAAATCTGCTGGTAAATGCTTAAACCAACTTCCTAGGAAAGGAAGGAGGGGGAAGTACCTACAATAAACCTTCAATTTTAATAGGCATTATTCCCCCTTTTTCCATCACTTTCTCAGTTCTAGATAATAACCAAAACTATAAACCAAGCCCTGATTTGTAGCATTTGCTGATTTCCTAGGTGTCAGTGCTCACTCTGGTCATGGGATGTCCTGATAGCTCTCTATAGCCCTGGTACAATCCAGCCAGTAAGGCTTCTACAGCCCCCTTCCCCCTTCACACATTTCATACACAGCCAGACTGTAAGTTCCTTGACATCAGAGTTGATGGTCATTTTTGCCTTTGTAGCCCAGGCCTTAGCAGAGTCCCTGGTGTGTGGGCACTAAATTAGGACTTATTACTCAGCCTACTCTCCTGCTCCATTGTTATCCTACTCCAAGTATTTGTTCAAAGAACCTCCCATCCCTAGGAGTTCACTCCTCCTCAGTCTCCAACTCTTCATGTCTTTTCTTCCTCTATATGCCAACACAGATGCCACCTCCTCTAGGAAGCCTTCCCTGATACCATCTGCAACTGAAACCAACAACTGAAGGAGTTAACTCCCTTTTTCAGTTTCCCTAGGGAATTTGGTTTTGTTCTTAATTAATTAATTAAATTTATTTTTATTTAACATAAATCCATTTTCTCCAGCCCTCACCTCCTTTGTCTGTGGGAGAGAATAAAGAAAATGAACCCTTCTAATGAATATGCATGATCAAGCAGAATAAACTATAATGTACATCAAGTCCAAAAATGCATTTGTCTCATTCTGCATAATTGGTCCATCTATCTCTATCACGAGGGGCTTTATTCCTGGGGCTGGTCATTGCATTGATCAGAGTGAAAGTGTTTTTCTGATCCTGCTTGTTTCCCTCTTCATCAGTTCAGACAAGTCTTCTCAAGGATCTCTGAGGTTGTCCCCATTACAATCAGTTTGGCAGCAGACTTTGTGGCTTACATTCCACACTCCCCTCTTCTACCAGGGCAGCCATCAATGGCTGTGCTTATTAAATCATGACACTCATTTCTCAATTTCATCCACCAATTATGTAAATTACCCTGAGGACAGTGACTGGGCATTCTCTTCCTGTTTCAAAGCCCAGAAGAGTTTAATATGTGCCTGTCAAGTATAAGGTCTTTGAGGGTAGGGACAGTTTCATTTGTGACTTTGAATCTCCAATGTCTAGAACAAGGGACAGTGAGAGGCAGGGTGGAATCAAAGACCCTGTTTCAAATCCTACCTTTGACACATACTGAGTCTGTGACCCCAGACAAGTCATGTAACCTTGAGTGCCTCTATTACTATAAAAGTCAGAGATGCTCACCTGCTTTGTGGAGGGACTTTCCTCACCTGAGAGTTCTCTACATCAATAAAGGCACAGATCTGGTACCTATCCACTTTCTTATGCTGAGAACAGGCTATATAACAGGTACTTAATAGACACTGATTGATTGAGTTGAATTAGAAAGTGGCCAAGAGTGAATTTTTTTTAAACCAGATTAATATTAAGCTCTGACTCTGACCAGGAGGCTCTACCTGTTTTCCTCATGGCCTCTGTTTGAAGGCTCTTTCTTCTACCTGGTGGTGATATTATTTTCTCCATCCCCTTAGAGGAAACCAGCTGACACTGAGGAAATCACTGAAAATCATTTCTGGTCTCAGCAGAAAGAGCGGAATCATTCTGGGGAGTGATTTTGGGTCAGTCCTTGCCTCCTCTCTGTGCCTCAGTTTCCTTATCTGTTAAAAAGGTGGTCGGCTTTATAATCATAGATTTTGGAGGAGAAATGGTCTTTAGAGGGCATTTAATTAAACTTCCTCCTTTTACAGAGATTGAGGCCCCCTGAGGAGAAAGGGCTTGACCAATATGTCATAGTGAGATAGTAGCAGAACTGGATTAGAACCCAAGACTTTGGGCTCCCAGGACAATACTTTTCCCACTTTGCCACTCTCCCTCTTTAAGGAAGGAAGGAAGGAGCTTGAAGACCTGACTTCAAATCAGGTACTTATGAGCTGTGAGACCCTGGACAAGTCTCTGGCTGCCTCAGTTTTCTCACCCATAAAATGGGAATAACAGCTGTTGTGAGAATTAAATGAGATGAGCTTTGTAAAGTGCTTAGCACGGGGACTGGTACACAGTAGATTCTTAATAAATATTTGTTCCTATCCCAGATAAGGGCCCTTCCATCTGTAGTTTTAAGGAATAATGGAAAGAGATGAACCTGGAGTCAGGAGAGCTAAATCCCAGTACTGGTTTGGCCCTCAACTCCTTGGGTAACATTGGGAAACTTGGGTTATTCTCTATGCCCAGAGGGGGTCTAGTGGTCAAGGGCACTGGGACCTTGGGCTCCAGCAATAGAAACTGCTAGTAATTTTTAACTATGGAGACTGGCCCGGCCCCACCTCTGCAGGAGGGAGGGATTCCCGGACACCCAACCTAGTCCTGCTGTGCCCTCTCCTGGTTATGGGGAAAAGAAAGTGCTCACAACTGAGTCAATCAATCTCTGCTCTCCTGCACCAAGTATCCAGGCAAGACCCTGATCCCAAATACAGAAGCAGGCTGTGTTCTGGGTCTCCTATAAAGTGTAGGAATAATCTCAAAGCTCTCTTGCCTACCTCTGATATTCTCGAGAAGACCCCTCCCTACTCTGACATTCTGTTCTAGAGCCCCTCCCAGCTCTGATATTCCCTGTTCTAAGCTTCCTCCCAGCTCTGACATTCCCTGTTGTTTTAAGATCCCTACCAGCAGCCTAGACGTCCATGGAACCATCCATGCTTGGCACTCTGAGTGATGAAAAAAAGAGAAACAGATTTCAACTTCTCATGTCCCTCTAAAGTATCCAGTGAAAGGAGAACTGAATTGAGAGGCAGAGGACCCCCAGGGCCTGGGTGAGAATCCTGACCCTCTGCTATTCTGATTCAGCCTGGGAAGGTAGGAGCGCCCTTAGTCTGTGGTTCATTTGCCAGCAATGAAGGTGGACACCTGCTTTTCCATTTCTGTCCTTACAGAACTGCCTGGGGCACCAGAGGTAAGTGACTGGTCCAGGATCACCCAGCCAGGATGCTATCTGACCAAGACAACCTCAAGTCTTCCAGACTCCAAAGCCAGTTGGCTGACCTCTGCAATGTGGTGCTTCTCCCTCATCAGACTGGATAATTCCCATCTAATTATTCTCATTCCTATCATCCTGTAAGGAAAACCTCCCAGATAAGAATTCCTTAACATAGCACCTAAAGGCTTGCAAAGTCGGCAAAGTAAGTCCTATAAGTACTTATATCCCCATTTCACAGAGGAAGAAACTAAAACACAAAGAGACTAAATGACTTGTCCATGATCAAGAGTATCTGAGGTAGAATTGGAATGCAGGTCTCTCGATTCTAAGTCCAAAACAAATATAACAATAATAATTTTAATAATAAAAATAACTAGAATTTCCATAGCACCTTAAGATTACCAAGACTTTATATGTGTTCACTCATTGCATCATCACAACAACCCCATGAGAAAGACTTTATTATCCACATTTTACAGTAGAGCCTGAGACTGGGAGAGGTTACATAATTTCCCCAGGGTCATATAACTAAGAAAGTATTCAAGGCAGGATTTGAATTCAAGCCTTCCTGACTCTCAGTCCATTATCCTCTCCCCCATAACATGTAACAATATTGAACTGAAGGAATCAAACTAACTAGATAGATAGATAGACATGGATGGATGGACAGATGGATGGATGGATGAATAAGTGAATGAATGAACAGACAACTAAATGGGTAAGCTGGGGGAGTGAGTTGTAGCAATCACTGAGGGGTCTTCAGTGTCCCTGTTCCAGCTCTGCCATTAATTGTACATCTTAGGCTAAGTCACTTTAATTCCTTCATCTTTGGGATGGGGGAGGGAGGACCGAATAGTCATTACATCATAGAATTTAGAGTCAGAAGACGTCATTTTGCACAAACTCCATTTTACAGCTGAAGAAACTGAAACCCAAAGACGGAGTGATTTGCCCAGGGACACACAGCGAAGTCTTGTGTTCTGTAAGACTATAAAACTAGGCTAGCTTCAATTTGCAGAGGAGTCTTGAATGTCTGGGTGAAAGGTTAGAACTTTACCCTATAGGCAATGGGAAGCCATTCAGGAAGGGAGTAGCTTGACTGGAGCTCTGTTTTAGGAAGATTGATTAGTTCATGTGAACAAGATGGCCAGGATACCAGTGAGGATGGAAGATGGTAGGCAGCTGGTACCAGGGGCACTATCATGGTTCAAGGGTGTTCCTGTTGCATTTTAGCTCCATTTGGTGGCCTCACCTTTCCTCTCCCCAATGTTTCACATTTCATGTGACATTTCCTGAAAAAGAAGAAAAAACAAAAACCAGGACTGAAATTGATGTGAAGCTATAGACGTCAAGGGGATGCCCAGCAAGCAATGGAAACTCGGGTCAGATTGAGATAACAGATCATTATCATCATGGGTACCTCAAAGGTCATCTAAGACAACACCTTCACTTTGCAAAGGTTTAGGGAGGAGAATCACCCAAGATATCACAGAGAGTAACAACCAAAGCTGCCGCCTGGGTGTCTGAACTCTTCCCGGGGCCTTTCTGAGGAGACATGACAAGAACCATCCCAATCTCAGGGGGTAAGGGGAAGCATCATGGCATCCAGAGGATGTGGATTCAAATCCTGTCTCTGCCATTTACTACCTTTGTGACCCTTAATCTCTCATTCCCTCGGTGTCTTCATCTGTTAAATGAAAGGGTTGGACTGCATGACATCTAAGATACCCTCTGGTCCTAAATAGAGGATCTATATATTACCTCAGAGGTGATTCATCATAACCCAAGCATAAGCAAGAGTCCCTTACACAACATTCTTGAAAAATCATCATTCTTCCTTCACTTGAACACCACTAGTGATGGAGAACTCACTCCCTCTGGAAGTAGACCATTCTAATTCCTGATATATCAAATTATTAGAAAGCTTCACAGAATCTCATGGACCCCAACCTATACCTGAGCAAGAGTTCCTTCCATAGCATCCCCAATTACTGGCCATCCCTCTTCCAATTAAAGAGCTCCAATGACAGAGAACTCACTTACTGCAGGGGCAATTCATTCCACCTTGGACAGTTCTATTGAATCACATGTTTTTCCTCAGCTGGAGCTGGTATCGCTACTCTTTTGCAGCTTCCAGCTGGGGCTTCTAGACTCAGAGCTTCCTTTAAGGAGTTCATAGACTAGGCAGAGACAAAAGTTACCAGACAATAGAGAATCTTACCCATGACTCTGTGCCCCAGGAAACCTCTCAAAATGAGCCAAAAAGAAACCAACCAAGAAATAAGATTACAAGATAAGGAGCTGTCTTCAAAAGAATTGCAAACTCTAAATGAACATAAGAAAATCTGAACCACTATTAATAAGAAAGATGCAAATTAAAACAACCAGGAAGTTTCTCATCACTCCACATGAGCCAGCAAAGATCACCAAGCATAAAATGGAACTTTTTCATCCTGGAGGAGCATGGAAGACAGGCACGCTAATATGTTGTTGGGAGGGCAACAAAATGGTCTAACCATTGTGGATATCAAATGGGAATAAAGCCAGTAAAATAACCAAATTGTCCCTACCTTTTAATCTAGTGATCCTGTTATGTGGGCATATGACACTTCAAGGATGTTAAGGCAGAAAAGAATGATCAATTTACATCAAAATAATCACAGCAATGAATGGGACACAAAATAGTGCCCACTGATTGGGAAATGGCTGAAAAACATAAGAGATGTGTGAATGGCATTTGATATTATTGTGCAGTTAGAAACAGCAAATACAAGGAATTCAGAGAAACATGAAGAGATTGCTGCTGTTCAGTCTTTTGAGTCATATCTGACTCTTTGTGAGCCCATTTGGGATTTTCTTGGCAGAGATACTGGAGTGGTTTGCTATTTCCTTCTCCAGCTCATTTTACAGATGAGAAAATTGAGGCAAACAGGATTAAGTGACTTGCCCAAGGTCACATAGCTATTAAATGTCCAAGGACAGATTTGAACTGAGGAAGGCTCATCTTCCTGATTCTAGGTCTAGTGCTCTACCATCTAGCTGCCTTGTGAGAAGATTAATTTGAACTAATGTAGAGCAAGAGTAGCAATCAATCTTTCCATAAATATTTATTAAATCTCTATGTATGAGGCACTGTGCTAAGAAGGGCCCAAGAGGATAGAGCGCTAACAGATAGAACCTGGGGTCAGAAAGATCTGAATTTCAATCTGGCCTCAGACACTTATCAGCTCTGCCTGCCTCAGTTTCTTCAACTGTAAAATGGAGACAATAATAAGACCTCCCTCCCAGGGTTGTGGTGAGAATCAAAGGAGATAATATTTGTAAGACACTCAGCACAGTACCTATCACATAATAGACGCTTAAATGCTCATTCCCTCCCTCCCTCCCAAAAGACACTGGGATGACTACATTCCAGGCTGACAGATCACTCAAAGAAAGTCTAACCCCCAAGGATGATAGCAGCAAAAGTTTGGGAGAGCTGATAATGAAACAAATCTCTTTCCTTGAGGCTCGGAGAGAAGGTTGACAACTGTCAGACACTGATACTAGCTGTTGTTGCGGAATTGTTTCTCCTTATCAGAAGGAAGAATTCACTGTGGGGTGGTAAGTTCCCAGAAATGACTGTGGTATAAGACAAAAGGTAGCAATAAAGAGTATTTCTTTTGCAGATGCAAGCAAAGCCTCTGTGGAGTGATAGCCGCTCCTGATAACAATCACATGCAAATCTCACTCTCTCTCAGATGAATCCCAGCAGGGACCTGATCATCCATAACACACATCAGAGTCTTTGATTACAGGAGCCCAGGTCCCAAGCTGGGAATGACCTCAGAACCATATGATCCAACTAGTCTGGGGAACCCCCTCCCTTATGACATGGGTCCTTCTAACTTTAGATAGCTTAAATTATTGGAAAGGTCTTCACAGAATCTCAGAGTGGAAAAGGACCTGAGAATTCATCTCATTCAATGCCCTTCATTTTATAGAAGCTCAGAGAAGTCAAAGGATTTACCCATGGTCAAACTAGCAGGAATTGGCAGATCCAGGATTTGAGCCCGGCTTAACTCCAAATTCTATACTCTTTCCTCTGTGCTGTGTGGATTCTGACCTTCTTACTCTTCCACATGTGGGGCATCTCTCTCCCAGTCTCTGTGCCTTTGAATTGGCAGTCCCCTCAAGCCTAGAATGATCTCCTTCCTCACCTCTATGTCTTGTGTTCAGTCATTTCAATTGTGTCTGACTCTTCATGACCCCCATTTGAGGTTTTCTTGGCAGTGATATGAGAGGTTTGCCTTTTGCTTCTCCAGCTCATCATGATGCAACTAAAGCGAACAATGTGAAATGACTTGCCCAGGATCACACAGCCACTAAGTATCTGAGGTCATATTTGAACTCAGGAAGACCAGTCTTCCTAATTCCAGGTCAGGAACTCTACTACTCTGGTGCCCCCTAGCTGCCTTGATTATATCTTATGATGCCTTCTATGTCTTAAAATCACTAATTTCCTTCAAAATTCAGCTCCAACACTCTTTCTGAGTTCCCCCCACCTACTAGCGTCAACCCCTCAAATCATTTTGTATCTATTTTGCATGCATTTCTTAATCAATCTATTTATTTATCAATTGATCCATTTATCTAACTATTGATCTATCTACTTATCTATCTATTCCAAATCTCTCTTTGTATAGAGGGAACCAGATCCTAGAAAAGGGAAGTTACTTGCCCTAGGCCACTAGCCTCGAGTCTCCTGACTCTTCATCCAAAGTGACAGGTCCATCAGGGTGAGAAAGAAAAACCAGTCCAACAAAACTGTATACTTGGCAGACCTGTCTTCAACTCAGGTCAGACAAATATATATAAGTAAACATTATGTGCCAGGTATACTGTACCAGATAATGGCAACACAAAGACAAAAGTGAAATCATTGTCTTGGGGGACAGAACACGTGTATAGGTAAATAATACCAGATCCTTTAAGGAGAGAGAGAGAGAGACAGAGACAGAGAGAGAGACAGAGAGCCTAGGAAGAGTCCATTCCAGGCAAGGAGAATACCTTACAGCCTTATGCAAATGCCTGGAGGCTAGAGATGGAATTTGAGTTTATGGACAAGTAAGCTACCTAGTTTGACTGGAATGTAATTGCCTAAAGGGAAAATGAGAGAGATAAGACTGGAAAGGTAAGTTAGGGTCAAACTGTGAAGGGCTAACCGAGGAATTTGTTTTTTATCCAAGTTGTACAAACACTTCTAAGGCTGCTAGGTGGTGCTGTAGTGGATAGAGTTTTAGGCCTGGAATCAGGAAGATTCATCTTGCTGAGTTCAAAAAATGTGAGTTTTTTGTTTTAGTTTTCTCAACAGAAATGGTTTTTCTTTTGTTAGCAAGTGAGAGCACATTTGCCTTTTAAAGCATGAATGTCATAATTTATGCATTTTTGTAGCAGAGAACTAGACTGAAGAGTTCATTGTATCAAACCAAATCAAGATTTAGAGGCAACATGGTGCAGTGGAGAAAGGTGCTGGACTTGGAGCCTGGAAGACCTGGGTTCAAATCCTGCCTTAAACTCTCAGAAACTCTATGAGGCTGGGCAAGTCACTTCACCTTCACCTTGCCATTCCTCAGTTTCCTTACCTGTAAAATAAGGAGGTTAGGCTCAATGGCCTCCATGATTTAGAAGAGTAAGAATCTGGGCTTAGTGGTAATGAAGATAATGGCTCACCTTAGGGAAAGATGGGAGGGGATGCAAGAAATATATGGAGACATGCTGAACAAGACTTGGCAACTGATTGGCTACAACGAGTAGAGGAAGAGGTGAGGAAGTTTGTGAGGTAGCAAGCCTGGGTCACTGGAAGGACTGTGGGATCCTCAATAGACAGAGAGGGATTTGAAGGCTGGAAGGTTTAAGAGAGGAGATGTCGAATTCAACTTTGGACTTGAATCTGAGATACTACGGGATGTCCAAGGAAGTTGATCCTGCCAGCAGCCAGTGACTCAGGTCTGACGCTAAGGAGAAAGATTGGTGTTAGATACATAGATGTGGTTATCCGGGCAGAGCAGGGCACTCATGCATGCTGAGCGGGGCTGGAGGAAATCTTTATCACCTAAATGTGCTGATTGGGTCTACTCTGGCCCTCACAACCACAAAGTGATCCTTTGACTCAGCCCCAAGTGATTATCACAGCCCCTACTCTCCTCAAGCCCTCCCACTCCTCCCCTTTCTCCCACTTTCACAGCTGAGAGCCCTGATTCAGACTTAATGGAGAAGATCGAGACCCTTTCTCTTGATGTCCCTCTGCTTCCCTTCTCTATACTCAAAAAATCATGACATCATCCCCCACCCCTCTACTCAGGAAAGAAGCAAAGCAGGAGAGGCATCCCCAAACCCATGTTCTCTCTTGCTTAAGCAGGACATATGCTTTAATTACCCTGTATTCATACCAGCTCCCAGACTCATCCCTCCAAGGAGATGCTTGAAGGATCCTGACTCAGCAAATGGAAAGAAGACAGCAGATAAGAGCCACTTATCCCTTTTTAGGGTCCTCTGAGTCAGTAGTTTTTACTGCTCATTATTCCATCATTTCTAACGCCCAAGACCTTTGAGTGCTGAGACATACACATTCTTGGAAGTCACGAGTCATCCCTAACAAATTCTCTGAGAGCCAACTCTTCTTACATTTATAATGCGGCCACCTCCCCTGTTAGAAGGGGAGCTCCTTGAGGGCAGAGTCTGTGTTTTGCCTCTTTTTTTTAATCCCCAGAACCTCACACAGTGCCTGGAACATAATAGGTACTTAATACATCCTTATCCATTGACTGGTTTAGGTGATTGTTGAATACATAAGAGTGAATGACATCACCAAAGGAAAGATGGTAGTGGAAGAAGACAGCCCAAGATAGAGCCCTAGAAAATGCCCATGATGAGGAAGTGGGTGATAAATGACAAATGGCCAAAAAATTATTTAAAAATGATAAAGAAGCAGCTATATAGGTTGTATGAAACCCAGGAGCATTCATCAGATTACTAAAACCTAGGTAGGAGAAAGTGTTAGAGGAGAGTGGTCAACCGCGTCCAACTATGCAAAAAAAAAAAAAAAAAAGGCATCTAGAACCAGCAAAGGGTGAGAGAACAGAGCATTTATGAAGCATCTCTAACCGTGAACAGTATGAATAGTCTGAGTGTTGTCAGGCGATGGGGTCTGGGGTCAGACCACATGAGTCTGAGCTGTGTATGGGAGGTGAGAAAGTGTAGGGAACAGCTGGAACAGCTGGATTTCAGCGCTGAGGCATGAAACAAAGTAAGAACAATGGCTTGAGGGAATGGTTGGGTCAAGTGAAAGGGATTTTGTTTGTTTGTTTGAAGACTGGTGGAGACCAAGGCTTATTTGGAGACTGCAGGGAAGGAACCGTGGATGAGGAGAAATGAAAGATGAGAAGGGAAAGGACAAGCTTCAGGAGGAAGCAGAAAGAAATGGGATCAAGGGAGCAAAGAAAGGTACTGGTCTTGGCAAAGAGAGTCAGAGCAAAGGGGACAATGGAGATGGTGAAGACACTTTTTCAGTTGTAAAGTCGAAGGGAAGACCAGGGGCTCACAAAGGATGAGCTTAATAGAATCGACAAGGTTGGAGGGGAGATCCTCTGCTGAGGGTGACATCAAGGCTTAGGGAAAGAGGACAATGCGTTGGAATAACTGCTCCAGGTTGGAATAACCGCTCAACAGAGTTGAGAAGACAAGAAGAAAAGGAGTCCCCTGAAGCAGGGGGCCCAGAGAGTTGAGACAACATGCATTGGTGCAGGCTGAACAAGGTTCTATGATCTCCTTCAGCAGTGCAAAAACAGGGGTGAACATGGAGTTGTAACGTAGAGGCTGCTCATGTAGGGGCTGGGCTGGATTAGCCTCCAAGGTCCCTCCCATCTCACCTGTGACGGCCTCCTGATTGGAGTCTGTCAAGGCATGAAGGGAATATCAAGGCTGGGAGGGCCCTTAGAACAGGAAGCATTCAAGGGGAAAGGAAGAAGGGTCATGACATCAGAGAGGAGAACGAGGCCACAGAAGGGTCTCTAGCTGGGCAAAAAAAAATATTGGTTGGGGGTTGGGAGGGTGGAAAGACTGAATGCTGAAGTAAAGGTGAAGAATGAGTTTGGGAAGAATAAGGGAGAGGAGAGAGCTAAGGACAGATCATCATCAGACAGGACCTTCTGGACTCAGCATTATGGTTGTAAGGTAATTAGAGGGGGAGGTAACATCGAAGGTGAGATGACTGTCTTGGTGTAGCGATTGGAGGTACAGATGTGGAGGGTTGAGGCAGCTGGTAAACTAAAAGATCTGAGCCCCCTCCCAGCTCTGACATCCCCTGTTCTAAGGGCCCTCCCACATCTGACATCCCCTGTTCTCAGGTTCTGACTTGGTTTTGTTTTTCACTTTATTTTCACCTGACAAGTATGTTTTCTCTCCTTATCTCTTCCCCCACATCACTGAAAAACAAAAAGAAAAAGAAAGGAAAACCAACCCTTTATAACAAACATGCATCGTCAAACAAAAGAAATGGCCACATCCACTATATCCAAAAATCTACGCACTTCCCACTCTGCACTTGGAATCCATCCCCTCAGTCAGGAAGCAGCAGCAAACTTCGTCATTAATAGCTGGAGTCATGGCTGGTCATTGAATTCATCAGAGTTCTTAGTTGTATATTCTGTTCTAAGGTGTCTCCAACCAGCCCTGTCATTTTAAGTGAAATGTAAAGCTTGGATTCAGTCAAAGGGCCACACTTGAGGCCCTAAAATGCCATGTGTGGCCTAGAAGCCAAAGGTTCCCTTGGCCTAGGCAGTTTGTGTCATTGGGGCAAATATCCAAATTGATGGGATCATAGATCCATTTAAATGACCCTGAGCAAGTCCAGAACACCTCTGAGCCTCTATTTCCTCATCTGTAAAATGGGATAATACTAGCACCTACCTCCCAGAATTGTTGTAAAAATCCAATAAGGGAAGAGTTTTGCAAACTTTGTAGTGTTTTATCAATGTAAATCATTATTGACATTATTATTTAGGAGTAATAAATAGAAAGTGAGCCTGACTTGGAGTCAGAAAAACACATTTACATCCTGCTTCTGACATCTGTTGGCCATGTGAGCACGGGGCAAATCACTGAAGCTCTCAGAACCCACCCCCACCCCACCATTAGACAACTATCTGAACCCTGGAAGTTATCGTTGAGCCGAGTTGATCCTCTTTATTGTTTAAGGGAATTTCCTCCTTGGGAGTGACCTTGTTTGTATCAATGAAACCAGCCGTCCTAACTTAAACCAAACCCAAAAAGAGGCCTCCCTGCTCTGACATGCTATAATTGTGAGAGCTTAGCTTAGGGAAGGCAGACAAGAACACTGCCAAAGACATGCACTGGTTGTAAGGAAAATATGTGGAGAGCCTTATGGTCCCTCTAAAGATATTGTTATGTTATCATGAACATATTATTATAATGTACTATATTATTATCAATAGCTTTATTTCTACTGAATAAGTAAGTGTTGTGTGTTTTTTTAAATTATCATATCCCTAAGTAGCAAACCTCAAAGGGCTATTTTTCTGATTCCCCATCTTTTCCTATAAGTTCTGGAAAGCTGAGATGGATGAGAAAAAATATCAACTTTAAAGAAAAATAATAAAAATTTTGAGCAGGAGATAATGCTACCAAGTGGAAAGAAAACTGTATTTGGAGTTAGAGTGTGTGTGTTAGAGTCCCAGCACTGTTGTTGACTGCCAAGGTGACTCTGGGCAAGTCAGTTCCTTTCGGTTTCCATTCTGTGCCTCACTTTTTACCTAGCCTTAATCTCTGAATGGACTTTGCCTAGGTCAAACTGAGATGTTATAGACCTTAGTTTGATCTTAAGTTTAAAGACTTTAGCTTGAAAAGGCCAAAGTTCCCCACTGCATCCTGGACTATTTCCAGTTGTCCTGAGCTCTCTCTTGACACTGGACCCTGAATATTAAAGAGACAACGAGGCTGGTGAATTTGCACAACTCTCCCTCACTTAAGTCCAATTTGCATGCATGTCCTGGCATCACCAAAGGACAGATAGCAGCAACCTTCTCTGTAAAAGGAGGGGGCAGGACTAAATCTACATTCCTTTGAAAGACCGGAGGTCTTGAAATCCATACACCTGGGGCAATCCCAACTTGTCTGTCAGTTACACTCTCCAGACCTCGGTCTTCCCAACTCTAAAGTGTGTGTGTGTGTATGTGTGTGTGTGTTGCAGGTGAGGTTCCCCAAGGTTGGGATCCCCAAAGTTCTTTCCAGTTTTGAATCTATGGTTCTATGGAAGATGTCCCCATCTGAAGGGTAAGGCTCAAGTCTGAACTTACCCAAATCAGCCACAAGGTGGCACAGTCTCCTAGCATGCATTGAACAGGACCCCATGGTCACTCAAGGAAAAAGAGAGCTAAACCCAATAATGTTCTCTTTCTACATACCTGCCCCTTTAAGACTATTCTTCTTTTCTTACCTCTCTTTCTCCAGAGTGGCAGGACATCTTTCTTAAGAAATAACTCATATAAGCTTATGGAGATTTCAGGTTGACCGAGTCCCAGACTCCTAACAAGCCCTGCACAAATAGCACAGGAATTATTATCCCCATCTCACAGATGGGAAAACTGAAGTTCTAAAAGGTAGGGGGTGGTGTGATGTTGTGTGTCTTCAGACACTCAGGTGGAATTTCCCCTTTTTATAAATTGGCCTCAGGAACAGAGAAAAACAGCCACGAGGAAGACAGAGAGGAGGAGGAGGAGGCAGGGATCAAAATTAAGTCTGAATAACCCAAGAGCATTGGCCCTGGAGTCAGAGGAGCTGGATTCAAATCCCACATCTGATGCCTACTGCCTGTGTGACCTGGGGCAAGTCATCTGACTTCCCTGAGCCTCAGTTTCCACATCTGTAAAATGAGGGGACTAGATGGTCTCTGAGGTTCCTTCCAGCTCTGGTTACATGATCCTGTAAGTAGAGATGTCTTAAAATGGAAGGGACTGCCTTGTAATGTAGTAAGATCCCAGGTTCTTGGAAGAGCTCAAGAAGAGATCAGCAGGTGACCTTCTGCCAGGGATTGCTACATGGGGTTGAAAGCTGGAGTAGATGACCTCTAAGGTCTCCTTTCTACCTTAAACCTACAATTCTATGATGGCCCCAGAACACTTCTAGCATATTCAGGGTTTGGGTCAAACCATATCCACCTCTCGCCTTCCCTAAGGTTGGTCCACCAAACTCAAGATCATGTGTCCCCTGTCCCCCTATGCCCTTTCCCCTACATTGGCATCACCCAACCAGCTTTCCTCCCCAGGGTCAACAACAGCTCCCAGTACAAACACTCTCAACTATACTTTCTGCAGTTTCCTGGGACTCCTAGCTCCTCAAATACAAGCTACCCCACTGGGGTAGTCTTTTGACACTACCCTGGAGTCTCAAAGGTCCTATTTCCCTCCTTTCCTTTCTGCATCCCTCTTCCCTCCTGCTCTCTTTCTCTCTCCTTCTCTCTCCTTCCCAACCATTCTCTCTCTCTTTCTCTCTCTTTCTCTCTCTCTGTTTCTCTGTCTCTCTCTCTCTCTCTAAGTTCCAGGTGGGGACAGTCTTGGAAAGAAGGAAGAGGGGGAGACCTCTAGGTGAGTCACTTGTTCTTAGAGATTGTAAACTAAACCCCAGCAACATTAAAAACTTGGAACTAGGATGAATCACAGGCCAGGACGCCACCAGTGCCAGGCATGTCAAGGGAGGTGAGCAAGTCTTCTCTCCCTCCACCCCCCCCCTCCCTGACGCCTTAGGCACAGCTCATCCCAGATGCACACAGCTGTTCAGTTCTGAGGGCTGTTGCAGCTGCAGGCTCTGGGGAGGGCGTCTGTCTGTCTGGTGCAATTAGAGGAAAAAGGGCATCACCCTACTCACTACCATGGGTAAGGACCATGGCCTGGGGCTAGGTAGAGTCTCAGAAAGCTGGAGAGTTAGACTCAAATCTAAATCAGCCAGAAGTAGAGGGGGGAATTTTAGTGTGATCACAGGCACTGGCAGGGACCTGCCTCATCATCCCATCCTTTTATAGATGGTGAAACTGAGGGCCGGGAATAGTGATTTCCCCAAGATGCTCTGACTCCATATCCAATGTCCTTTTCTCTTTATCAGGCTTCATCCCTCACCACATCCCTAGCAGCAGGTTTGCTAACCTGCTTCCTCTCCAGCCCCAGTGCCTCCAGGGTTAGCACTGATGAAGGCTGCATCACATAAATCACTCCCTTCATTGAACCTCAGCTTTCTCCTCTGTAAAGTAAGGGGTTAGACAGTCTCTGAGGTCTGATGGGCCCGGAAGATCTCAATGCAGATGAGAGGTTCAGGAATGAATAGATCATTCACACCTAGGCACACATCTAGGAAGGCTGAATAGTGAGGGGGGATCTGCCTGATCTGGGGCATATAAGCAAGGGAAGGATGCCAACAACCAGGGAGAGCTGATTCCAAGGATGAACAAGATCGAAGATGGAATGTGGGAGGGGACAGGAGGAGAACAGAGAGGAGAAGGAGAACAGTGACAATCCAATCTGACTAGAGTATGGTGACTCAAAGAGGGAAAGATGTGAGATAAGGCTAGGAGGATGGGTTGGAATCTGATAAGGGAGGGCCTTGAATGCCAAACTCAGGAGGCAACATGGGGTGGTAGAAAGAACACTGGACTTGGCTTCAGAGTCTCCACACCTGGTTTCCAGGCTGGGCTGGTATCCTTGGAGTTGGGAAGGATTCCTCAGGCAAGTTTTCATCACTCCACTCTGATATGGGGATAATTAATCACATACACACACACACACACACACTACCACCTCCCTCCCAGGGTTATTGCCAACCACTTAATCAATCATCAATAATTTAGAGAGTGCCCACTAAAGGTCAGGCAGTACACAAGGAGCTGGTGATACTAAGACAAAAGGTGAAATCAGTCCCTCCAAAAGTTTTCATTGTATTGAGGCCCTAAATGAGCACAGAGAGAATCATCTGCGATCAGAAGGCACCAATCAGTGGGGGAATTGGGGGTCTTGAATATTGCTTGAGCTGAGTTTAGAACAAGGCAAAGAGTTCTGGCAGGCAGAAGTGAGGAAGGAGCAAATGACTGACATGGGAGACGTGCCATGCCTTAGGAACCTTGAGAATGTTGACCTGACTGAACCAAAGTGTGCATGGGAAGAAAAGACATTAATGAGATGGAGAAAAGAGGCGGCAGCCAGGTGGGAAAGGCTTTTAAACTCCAGAGTGGCATTGATGTTGTGGGATGGGCGCTTTATAAATCAGAGAGTACAGAAGAAATATGAACTGGAAACATTATTGTATTCCACAAATAATTAACAGGGCAAAGGCAAGACTCCTGGTATGCAGATGAGTGGGACTTCAGCATCTTACAACCCATCAGAGAGGTAGGATATTCTCATAAAGGACCACAAAGGAAGTGGGTGGGGTAGGCATGTCCCAGAACAAGACACCACCACCCAAAGGCTTTTACAGACGTCTAGAAGGGCATCCTTCCAGGCTCCATGCCCATACCTCCTCTCCTAGAAAGCCTTCCAGGATTCCCCTAACTGGTCTCTCTCCCTCCTCAGATTATCATCCATATATTGCTCTGTGAAGGAGAGAGACTACAGGACTAGACCAGAATCAAGTCCTTGCTTTAACAAACACCGACTGTGTGACCCCGGGTGGATGAATTAAACAGGGGTGGGGAACCTGCAGCCTTCCCAGAACAAGTTTGGATTCAGTCAAAGAGCTGAACTTGAAGACCTTAGAGGATCACATGTAGCCTTGAGAGAACATCAGTTAGAGATGAGGTGCCAGTCTGCATTTATTCCATGCTGGGATTCCTTAACACTAATGAGATCACAGATTTCCTCCCTCTTTTCCTTCCCCCACCAAAAAAAACTCCATTTAACTACATAAATATTACAGTCCTCCTAGGAAAATATGAGCTTGTCTAGGTCAGAGACTTTTGTCACAGTGAATATAATTCTGGCCTCAGACACTTCTTAGCTATGTGACCCTGAGCAAGTCACTTGATCCTGTTTGCCTCAATTACCTCATCTGTAAAATGAGCGGGATGAGGAAACAGCAAACCACTCTAGAATCTCTTCTAAGAAAACCCCAAAATGGGGTCACAAAGACTCAGACACAACTGAACAAAAATAACAATTCTGAAAAAGCCAGTAAGTGTCTCAAACTAGATTTGAACTTATGAAAATGAGTCTTTCTGACTGCAGGCATAGTGTTCTATCCACTGCACCACCCAGCTACTACCTGCAAACTGTAAAGTGCTATTTACATGGTAACTATTGTTATTACTATGATGCGCCCAAAACCTAGTAGGATTTTAATCTAGGCTTAAAAAGTAAAGCTGCCTACCCAGAATCACACAGGTAACAACAAGGATTTGAACCCAGGTCCCCAGCTCTAACTTTAGTGCTCTGTCCACCTCCATCATGTTGTCCTACTTCTTAGTGTTCCTTGTCCTATTCTAGGTGAAACACACACAGAGGCCAGCCTGGGTTGAGACCAAACCCAAGCTGTGACCACAGACTCACAGAATATCAGAACAGAGTAGAGATTCAGTCCAATCACTTCATTTGACAAAGAAGGAAACTGAGGCACCTGAGAAAAAGAAGATGATTTGCTCTAGAAAGAGTGCTGGACTTTGAGTCAGAGGACCTGAACAAATCACCCCATGCTCTCAGCCTCTGTTCCTTTCTTTTACAATGGGGCTAAAAATCTTTGAATTTCCCATGTCACAGTATCCTTGTGAGAAAATATGATTCAGAATTAACCAATAGGGAGTCTCCTGTGAATGCCAGCCTTGAACTCTGGGATACAGTAAGCATAAAATGTTATATAGGTTCTAATTAATATGATGGTTACTTAAGGACCCACTGTCAGTAAGCAACAGAAGTAAGATTTGGACCCAGGACTTCTGACTCTAAGTCCAGCTTTCTTTCCTTCTTATTACCACAACCTACTGCCTCTCTCTCTCTCTCTCTCTCTCTCTCTCTCTCTCTCTCTCTCTCTCTCTCTCTCTCTCTCTCTCTCTCCCTCTTTCTCTCTCTCTCTCTCTCCCTCCCTCCCTCCCTCCCTCTCTCTTTCCCTCTCTCTCTCTCTCTCTCCCTCTCTCTCTCTCTCTCCCCCCCACCATCCCTGTCTCTCTGTCTCTGTCTCTGTCTCTTCCCCCATCTCTCTGTCTTTATCTTTCTCTCTCTGTCTTTCTGTGTGTGTGTGCGTGTGTGTGTGTGTGTGTGTCCCTCTCTCTTTGTCTTTCTCTCTCTCCTCTTCCTCCCAGCCTCACCAAAATCAGGCTAAAACAAGACTCTGGGGACTGAGAGGAAGGCCAGGGAGATGGTGCAGGAAGGCCTGCTTGTCTCCAGGCCTGGTGGGAGGGCTAAGCCTCAGAGAGCCGAGAGTCTGGGGGGCTGCTTCCTCTAGACATTTGACTCCCACATTCCTGACCATTCCCAAGGCGTCTCCTCATTCCTGGATTCTCAGCCAACATACCCGTCCATCCCTCCTCCTCCCCTTCCTCCACCATCCTGCCCACAGAGATGGCTCAGGCCAAGGACACAGTCAGAGGCCCAATGGGAAAGGGAAAAGTGTCCCCAGCCTCCCTAGTGAGGAGGCGCAGACACTACAAACACACACACACACACACACACACACACACACACACACCAAGGGGAAAGGCAGCTGAGCCTGGAGTAGTCTTTGGGGTGGGGGCTGGGGAACTACCTAGCCGGAGTGAGGGGCCCAAAGTTGGAAAAGAACCCATCCCCCAGACTTCCCTCTCCTCTCCCCTCCCTTCTAGGGGGTCTGTGAGTCTGATAAACAGGAAGAGGCCACCCTCTCCTTCTCCTCCTCTCCCCCCCCAACCTTTCACTGCTGGCAGATGAAGTCCTTGTGTTGTGCAGACGCCCCGGGGGAAGGCGCTGCTGCTGTCCAGCCCCTGACCTCGCTGGCTGCGTTTCCTGTCCCTCTGGAACACGAGAGAAAGAGAGAAAAATGGGAATAAGAGAGATGTGAAGGGAGCAGGCTTGGAATCCATGCTGGAGCCCTGGTGGGAGGGGGGGGTGCCAAAAAAGTGACCCACTGGGGGTAGCCAGCTTCAAGCCCCAGCTGGAGAGGAGGAAAGGAGAGGAAATGGAGCGAGAGACAGAGAATATGCATTTATATAATACCTTCTATTTGTCAGGCACTGCACTAAATGCTTTTACATTTGAATCTCACAACAGCCCTGGGAGATAGATACTATAATTATTCTCCTTTTACAATTGATGAAACTGAGGCAGAGGTTTAATGAGTTGTAAGGCTAATACGTGTATCAAGCTGGATTCGAACTCTGGTCTTCCTGACTCCGGGTCCATCACTTTCTTTATTGTCCTTCTAGCCACCTCAGAGAGACTGAGAAAGAGAGAAACAGGGGATGGGGGCAGGAATCAAGAAGCAGAAGGGGAGAAAGAGAAGGGGGAGAGAAAGATAAAGAAGAAAGAGGGATGATGCAGAAAAACAGGAGAATGGGAAATAGATGAAGAAAAGAGGGATGTGGAGAAGAATGGAAAAAAGGGAAGAGATAAAGAGAGGGATAAAATGAGAGGGAAATAAAAAGAAATAAGGAAAAAGATGGGATGAGAAAAATAAGAGGGAGAAAGATAACTCAAGAAAATTAGAATGAGGACAAATGGAGAGAGAAGTGGGAACAGACGGGAAGAAAGGAAAAAGGGAGAGAGAAAAAAGAAGCATCTGCATCTGTACAGAGACATTCCATGCTGGGAGCTCCCTTCAAAGCAAAGCCCATCTCCCTTCCTGATTCTCTAAGGTGTTAGTGCTGATAAACAAACAAATGAATAAAAAAATAAGTGCAAAGATTTGCTTTGCATGTATGCTGAATCAGCTTAGCTGGGGCATGTGGATTTCCCCCTAGTAAAATAAAAGCCCTCTGAGGGAAGGGCTAAAAAAGTTCCACTCCAGTCTTTGTGTGCTCTGCCCATATTATGTATCTACTGTTGGTTTGTTGGATTGAATCAATGCCAGGGGAGAGGTAGATCAGCAGCCTCAGAGACGCCTGGCCCCCTTATTTTATAGATGAGGAAACTGAGGCACAGAACAGTTAAGTGATTTGAGGCAGCAAGCTAGTACATCGGACCTGGAGGCGGGAAGACCTGGGTTCAAATCCAGAAAACAAAGAAGGCCAGAGAGACTAGGCACAAAGAGATGGGCGTTTTCAGAGACTCCAAAGAGCAATTAGAGGCAATTCTGCATTAAAGATGCAAACCCCACTGCCCTATCTCATGGGTACCCAAGTGGATTATCTTTCTCCAAACTGAGGCTGCCAGGGGGGTGAGCTCAGGGCACATTGGAGTATCAGATTCTCCTCCCCCACCCTGCTACAGACCTACCACCTATAAGACCTCGTGGTCTGGGCTCTGCCTCAAGGCCCTTTATTTTTAAAATCCCTGTGGGTTCTCTCCCCAAACCAAAGACCACTATGGTAACCCTGGCCTTGGGCCCAGGAGACTGGGGTGGGGCATCCGGCCACACCAGCCCCTCCCTGGGAATGGCTCTGGGCCAGTGGAAGGGCAGGGAGGCTCCTTGTCCCAGCCTGAGGCAGCTCAGCTGAGAGCCCTGGCATGGCTGTAGCATGGCATAGGGAGGAAGTATTAACCCTCCTCTACAATATTCATAAAAATACTAGCTACATTTATAGAGTCCTTAGCAAAGTATTTTACACATACTGTCTCATTTGATCTTCCCAACAACCCTTGGAGGTAGGTGCTATTACTATACCCTTTTTGCAGATGAGGAAACTGAGACAAACAGAGTTCAAGTGACTTGTCCAGGGCCACACAGCACCTGAGGCTAGATTTGAACTCAGATCTTCCTGACTCCATGCCCATAGGAGAACAGCGTCCTTATACTCTGTGCCTAGATCCCTCTCTTGACAAAATTGTTTCCACTACCTATATCCCTTGCTTCACATATTAGTGTGTGCCTAGGCAGAATCACAGAATTTTGTAGAACAAAGGATCCTTGGAATATAAAATATTAGAAAATGGAAGGAGCCAGAACCCAGAATATCATAACAGGGAATGGCAGGGCTAGGAGGGCCTTAGAACAGGGGATGTCAGATGGGAGAGGGACCTTGGGGATCATCTAATCCATTCCCTCCATTTAAGAGGTAAAGAAACTGAGTTATGGCTAAACCAAATGTGTGTAAATCAAATCAGTTCCTATGTGCTAAGACCAAAGCATGGATGAACAAACAAGAAAATGCCAGTGTCCACCTTCTGGCTTGCTGTAATAACTGAGCCCTCAGATCAAGAGCCAGCTTCAAAGCCAGTAAGGCCTGGGGCCAAATCCTGCTCCTGACCAGTAAGGTTCGTGTGACCCTGGGCAAGTTCCTAAACACAGGGGTTCCTAACCTGAGGTCCCTGGACTTGTTTATTGGAAACATGGTGAAAACACTATTAATGAATATGAACAGTTTCCTTTCTAATCCTATATCAATTGCCCTCAAGGACTGGGACTGTCTGTTGCCTTTCTTTGTATCTCCAGGATTTAGCATAGTGCCTGACATACTGTTGTTCTATCATCTCAGCTGTATCAGACTCTCCCATGACCGCAGTAGGGGTTTTCTCCACAAAGATATGAGAGAGTTTGCCATTTCCTTCTCCAGCTCATTTTCCAGATGAGAAAATTGAGGCAAACAGGGTAAAGTGACTTGCCCAAGGTCACACAACTAGTAAATGTCTGGGGTCATATTTGAACTCAGGTCTTCCTGACTCCAGGACCAGGATTCCATCTATCCATTGCACCACCTAGCTGCACCTTGACACATAGTAGGTGCTTAATAAATATTATTGCCTGACAGGCTGCCATCATTTAATGTATAAAATATTTTGTTTTATGTCTTCAAAAGAATATTACTCTGACAATGAGCCCATAGGTTTAAAAATCCCTGAATTAACTTTGCAGATCCCTCAGGCAGTTCCTTAAGACATAAGTTACAAAAAGCTACCCTTCATTGGTGGAGTCAGTTTCCACTCCTAGAATTTCCCTCTCCCAATGAAATCCCCAGTCCCGTCCCTAGGTGTCTCCTTCCTTCTTCAATGAACACACACCCAGGCATGCTCATACATGCACTTTTATTTTTCGGGGAACAGAGGGTCATGATACATATTTTTCTAGATGAGGTTTACTCACCTGCAGGGATACCTGGGTTAACACTCAGGTAAGGGACACTGCCTAAAAGCAGGTCAACAGGTCCAAGTTCCCTGCTTTGGCTCATCACTGGGGCCCTCATGACCCTTCCCATGCCCACCAGGAAAAATGCACTGTCTTCAACCTGTCATGTACTTGTAACTTTCAAAAGTATTTCTCAGCCTCATTCCCTCCTCTGAGCAAATGTGCAAAGTAGATAGAGTGAGTATTATCATTGCCTCTGGGCAGATAAAGATACCGAGGCCCAGAGAGAAGAGGCAAGTAGGGTCACAAAGCAAATCAGTTGCAGACCTCCTATTGGTTACTCTTGGAGATGTGTCCCCACAATCTCCACCTCAAATATAACAGCAGCCACAATGTCAATAAGCAGTAGCTTACGAAGACCCGTCATTCTACCCACCTGTGTAGTAATCCACAGAATATTAGATAGAAGAGAAAAACAGCAAAGATGGTGACTTGTCCCAAGACCATTACTATTTCATCAAAAGAAACAAATAAGGAGAGAGAGAGAGACACAGACAGAGAGACAGAGAGAGATGGTTAGATAGATGGACGGATGGGTGGATGAGTGGATGAGTGGATGAATGGATGGATGGATGGATGATGGATGGATGGATAGATAGACAGACAGACAGACAGACAGACAGACAGACAGATAGATAGATAGATAGATAGATAGATAGATAGATAGATAGATAGATAGATAGATAGAGACAAGTAATCACCAACTACAGTGATACTTCTAATAGCTTGTACAGGATTTTAAGTTTTACAATGCATTTTCCCCTAAAAATTCTGTGCTAAGTCAATAGTCAAGCCCTTATTAACTGCCTACTATGTGCCAGGTAATATGCTAAGTAGAGGGGATATGGGGCAAAAGGGAGCCCACACAGTCTCATTCTTATTTTACGGATGAGTTAATTGTGGCCCAGAAAGAGGTTAAAGGTGCCCAAGGTCATAAAGGGAATGCCAGAGTTGGAATGATATTTCATATGTACAGCTTTGGACATGTCACTCTACTCAGAAATCTTCAGAGATTTCCTATTGTTTCCCCAGTGAAGTTCCATTCCCTTTGCCCAGCATTCAAAGCCCACCCACCATAGCTGTGACTAATCTTCCATTACTCATCTACCATGTTCTAGAGGGTACTAGGGGGCACCACAGTGCCTTTGGTGCTGAACCTGGCATCAGAAAAACATGAGTGCAAATGCAGCCCCAGACTCATCCCAGCTGGGTCACCCTGAGCAGGTCACTTAAACTCTGCTGGCCTCAGTTACCTAATCTGTAAAAGGGGGATAATAGCAGCACCTACCTCCCAGGGTTGTTGTGAGGTTGTTGTCAAGTTTTTGCCAACCTTAAAACACAATAAATATTAGCTATTATTGTTCTATGCTCCTGGGACAAAGGACTTGCCTTTTGACTTTGAACAGGTCTTTTTCCCTGAAATGTCTTCTTTGCACACCGCGCCTCCCCCCATCCTTGGTCTATGCCAGCCTTTTTCCCCTTCTTGTTTTAAAAACCAGACTTGTGATTTCATTTGGTGTGGGGAATTCCCGATGAGGAAACTCCCCCTCTGTATGCAGATGGAAACCTGAGCAGTAGCTGTTTGAGTTTCGGAGAGTTGTCTGGGGAGCTAAGAGGTTGAGGTGAATTGCTCAGGTTCCCATGGGTCAGAAGGGGCCTCAAACCCTCCTGACTCGAAGACCAGTTTACACTATCCACTATGGCACTCTGCCCTCTCCCAAGCTCCCCTCTGGCCTATTGCAAAGACCTCTGGGAAGGTCTTCTCTCTTCACTCTCCAGTACCACCCAGCTTCACATAGTTACAGTTTCAATGGTTCTCAGACATAGATCTGAATCAGTGACTCCTCTTTTCAAAAATCTCCAACGTACAAGTCATTCCCCAATTGATAAATGGTCAAAAGACATGAACAGGCAATTTTCAGAGGAAGAAATTAAAGATATCTATAATCATATGAAAAAATGCTTCAAGTCACTTTTGATGAGAGAGATGCAAATCAAAACAACTCTGAGGTACCACATCACACCTATAAGATTGGCAAATATGACAGAAAAGGAAAATGATAAATGTTGGAGAGGATATGGGAGAGTTGGAACACTAATTCATTGTTGGTGGAGCTATATCCTCATCCAACCATTCCGGAGAGTGGTTGGGAACTATGCCCAAAGGGCTACAAAAATGTGCATACCCTTTGACCCAGCAATATTGCTTCTAGGACTATATCCCCAAGAGATCATAAAAATAGGAAAGGGACCCACATGTACAAAAATATTTATAGCAGCTCTCTCTGCAGTGGCCAAAAACTGGAAATCAAGGGGATGCCCATCAACTGGAGAATGGCTGAATAAATTATGGTATATGAATGGAATGGAATACTATTGCACCATAAGAAATGATGAATAGGAAGACTTCAGAGAGGCCTGGAAGGACTTATATGATCTGATGCTGAGCAAAAGGAGCAGAATCAGGAGAACTTTGTGCAAAGCAATGACCACAGTGTGCAAGAGTTTTTTCTTAGACTTGGATCTTCAGAGCAATGCAAGGACTTAAAAAAAAAATTCCCAATGATCTTCTAAGGCAAAATGCCTTCCACATTCAGAGAAAGAACTATGGAATTCAATCTCAGAATGTAGCAGATCATTTGTGTGTGTGTGTGTGTGTGTGTGTGTGTGTGTGTACTATGTTTTGGTTTGTTATATGATTTCTCCCATTAATGTCAGTTCTTCTATACAGCATGACTATAATGAAAATGTGTTCAATAGGAATGTATGTGTAGATCCTACATAGAATTGTATGCCATCTCAGGGAGGGAGGAGGGTAGTGGGGGGTAGATAAGGGGAAAATAAATCTAAGTTTTATGGTAGTGATTGTAGAGCATTAAAAATAAATAAAATGAATATATATATATATATATATATATATATATATATATATATATTTTAAATATCTGCAGTGGCTCCCCATTGACTCCATGACCATGAAGGTCATTTGGTGGCAATGTACTTTTTCAGCTTTATCTCTTCCAGGAATCCTAAGGTGACAACTCTCCATTCCCTGAATGAGTCCTAAGTCCTTCTGTCTCTATGTCTTTGTTCACACGCTCCTCGTATGTGGAATGCCCTCCTTCCCCCTCTTTGCCTGATGTTTGCCTTCCAATCCTTTACACACAAATGAAATGCAACCTCTTCCAGGAAGCCTGCCTAGGTCCCAAATCAATAAACTCTCCTTCCTCAGAGCTAACATATACTTTGTTTGCACCTTTCTAATGTCCTTTGTGGAAAGAGCACCTAAAGCCAGTTGATAGAGTTCCAGGCCTGAAGTCAGGAAGACTTGAGTTCAAATATAGCCTCAGAAACTCTCTGGCTGTGTGACCCTGGGCAAGTCACTTAATCTTAGTTTTCCTTAATCTACTGGAGAAGGAAACCACTCCAGTGTCTTTGCCAAGAAAACCCCACACATGACTAAACAATAACAATGTACTCTAGACATAGGAGTGGAAAGAGAATCAGCCTTGAAGTGAGAAAGACCTGGGGGTTCAAGTCTCTCTTGTGGTTGACATATGGACCCTGCATAAGTGACGACACCTCTCAGTGCCTCAGAGAACTCCCTAAGACTTCAGTTTTGGAGAAAGCCCTACCCTGCAGCTGGCAGTGAAAGGACTTTCCTCATTCAAAGTTCCCTACACCAATGAAATCAGGGGGTCAATCTCCCCAGCCCCACCTCCCACCCTCAGAAATGTACTGGGCATCAGAGTGTTTGTAGGTGTTTGGGCCTTATCTCTCTGGAGCTCTTACAAAAGCAATATCTTATCTCACTTTCCTAGCTCCCAGTACCTAATGGCATTCTCTGTCCGGTGTTTAATGACTGAATTAATGAGACACAGAGGCAACATTCAAACTCAGTTTCTCCTTCCAGTGCCAATGTTCATTTCCCAGGGAATGACTTGATTGAGTGGGCTCAAACCCAGTCTCTAGACACTAAGTTCATCAACCTTTCCATTAGGGAAAAGACCTTGCTTATCTAAACTGTATCTCCCCCAGGAGATACTCTGCCAACCCATAGGAATCAATGTTTGTTAGGCTAAAGACCTTACAAGAACCACCCTAGCCTAGAGCTGTTGGGGCCCCTTTCTCTAAAGGTGGTGAAATGCTCCTAACAGTCACCTAGCCCAAGGGTGCCCCAGTATACTCTCCAAAATCGGGGAGCTCAACCAGGATATGCCAGAGTTCCAGTAGCCTGCACTTCCCCCACCCGTTGACTGTTCTCAAAAAGAAGGTGACTGAGAACCATATGTGGAAACACAAGGCCAGCAGGGACCTTGGACATGTCAGCTGCCAGCTAAGTAAACAAAAGACTCTGGCAAGCTCTTCAGCTTCAGTGTCAGAGACCTTGAGAGGGGCCCAGCCCCCCTTAATGCCTTGTCCCAGCCTGTCCCAGCCCAGCACACACACTCACCACTGATACTGCCCTTCCTCTAGGGAGCATCAAGCCTGTTTAACCCCTTCAGACCAGCACTGGAAAGAGGATTCAACATTATCAGGTCCTTAGAGATGGAAAGGACCTTGGGAGTTATAGGGTCTAACCTTTTCATTTGACAGGTGGAGAAACTGAGGTCCAGAGAGGTAAACATTTCACATCAGAAAAAAAAGCAACAGAGCCAGAATTTCAGTACTGTTGCTCTGATTCCAAAATCTAGCCTTCTTTTCACTGAGATACTTGTCATCTTGTAATCCCCATTAACCAATAGATTATAAACTCCCTGAGGACAGGGATTTTTGTGTCACTTGATCTCCAACTCTTAGAAGAAGAAACATAGCAAAGGACTCTCTCAGGGAAATGTGGAATGCAAAATATGTATGTACATACATATATGCGTATGTACATATATATATGTACATACATATATGCGTATATACAGGATGGTCTTGTGTCTCAGTCTACCTATTACAGTTGAACAGTTTGGGAACTGTCTTGATATATTCTTGAATCAGTGAAAGAGGAGGAAAGCTTCCAGCACCTTAGGTGGACCTTCCCAATGGTGAACTTAATGGGAGGAGGAAGGAACATCCTTCACAAAGGATGGGTAGAGAGGAAGAGGTGAAATATCTATCCATGGAGGGATCAATCAGCTCATGGGAGTATCTCCCCCAGCATCGAGCACAGGGTAGAACTTTGGAATCAATCACATGACATGGGAGATATCAGCAAAGGAATGCCCAGCATGGTGTGCCAGTATCAAAGAAAAGGAGCATCATGCTCTATGAGTGAAGCAGATTTGCAGCAGCTCTAAAGCATGAGATGCATGAATTTAGAGACATCACTATTCCAAATGTTCATTTGTGCCCAACCTGTGGCAGAGCTTTCCGAGTTCATATTGGTCTAGTCAGCCACTGTCAGACACACTGTGTCCTGACCCCAACATTGTGATGTCATTGTTCCTCTTTGAGATCAAGGGACAGCAATTGTCACCATAAGAGGTCTAAAATATCTTTGTTGAATAAAGGAATGAATATCTGGGTGAAAAAGTGCATTTCTCCGGTTCTTGCCAGTCAGCACCAACATTCTTTGTCTGATTCATGGGGATTAGGAAGATCAGATAACATCTGGGACAGTATCTGTGTCTTCTCCAGACTACTTATGTCTTATCTAGATGTTAATAGCCTGGAGAAGACAAAGGGGAGAGATATGTCTTCAAATATCTGAAATATCACATGGAAAGAAGGGATTAAATTTGTTCTGCTTGGTCCTAAAGGGCAAAACAGAAGGACAGGACGCAGGTATCAGTCTGATATGAGGGCAAAGCTCTTTACAATCAGAGCCCATAATGGAATTGATCAGCTTCTTCAAGCAGTGAGCTCCTTGTCCTTAGAGATATGTCAACAAATGATGACTTGTGGGTGATTCAAGGAAATGATCAGAAAAGTTCAAGGCTTGATGGTCACTTGTCTAGGATACACTAGGGATACCAGGAACCTCTAAGTCATTCATAAAGCACTTAACACAGAGCCTAGCACATAGTAGAGGTTTACTAAATGCATGTTACCTTTCCCTTTCCCTCTAAAGGGGTTCTACCTCTGAAATGCTATGATTCTGATATTAAATCACCCACCTTGATAGGGTTAGTTTAGAGTACAATTAATCAAGGATTTATTAAACACCTACTGTGTGCCAGGGACTGGGAGATCCAAAGCTAAAAGTCTTTGCCCTCAAGGTGCTTACATCCTAATTTCAGCAAAGAGAGGAGAGACATTTGGTCTCTGCTTTGGGGGACCTCACCTTCTTCTTAGGGCCATCCAACTAATGATCTCCAGGCTATAAACTGGAGACACACACACACACACACACACACACACACACACACACACACACCCTACATTGGATAAAGTGCTAAAGGACAAGATAGACAAGAAGTTCTGTCCGAATTCAGAGAAGGAGTAGATCAGTGTGGGTGGGAAGCATCCTATGAGACTGATTGGGCCCTCCCTCTAAGATGCCATAACAACTACTCCCTTTATAATACCTTGTAAACACCTAGTTGGGCAGCAAGGTGGCACCATAGTGCACAGAGCACCGGGCTTGGACTAAGGAAGACTGGAGTTCAAATTTGACCTCAGATACTAGCTGTTCCACCCCGGGCAATTCACTTCTCCCTGTTGGCCTCAGTTTCCTCCTCTGTGAAATGAGCTAGAGAAGGAAATGGCAAACCACTCCAGTATCTCTGCCAAGATAACCCAAATGCATTCATGAAGAGTCAGACCCAACTGAAATAACTGAACCCCCTGATGACAGGGACTTTTTCTTCCTGCCTTCCTTGGTATCTGTAGTGGTAAGTACATAGTAAATGCTTAAAAATGTGCTGATTGACTGAGTGGCTAAACATTCACTCTTTGAAACTCAGGTCTGTCATGTGATAAGTTCCTGGGACGTTGATAGCAAGTTTTAAAATGGCTGTGCTTCTTAAACACATATGAAGAGGATGAAGGCATCCTCTCCTCTCTTCCACTCTCACCCTGTTAAGAGTTAGGACCTTATTGGGAAAGGGTATAATGCCAGCAAGTAGATGGCAGGAGGGTGATGCAGAGAATGCCAGGGCTGGGAGGGGTCCTCAGAACAGGCGGCAAACACCCTAAATTGGGAGGATGGGCTTGGCCAAGACTCTGGAGTCCCTAAAGAGAAAACCAGAGGACCAGAGATAGAAAGGGCCAGAGAGAGATCACCTAGTCCGATGTCTCTTTTGACAGAACACTCAGAGATCATCTAAGCATCAATTCCTCTGACAAGAAGCCCCACCTGGGCCTCAACCTACTTTTCCATTGTTCCAGGCACTTTGCTGCCCTTCATGCTATACTGTCCCATCAACCTGTGCTCATTGCCCACATTTTTCCACCTCCACACCTTTGCACAGACTGTCCATGCCTATATTAGGCATTCCCTTCTATCTTCCACCTTGTTGTTCAGTCATATCTGACTCTTCATGACCCCATTTGAGGTGTTCTTGGCAGAGACACTGGAGTAGCTTGCCATTTCCTTCTTTAACTAATTTTATAGAAAATGAAACTGAGGCAAATAGAGAGAAGTGACTTGCCCAGGATCACACAGCTAGTAAGTGTCTGAGGCTGAATTTGAACTCAGGAAGATGCATCTTCCTGACTCTAGGTCTGGTACCCTGTGCATTATGGTACCAGCTAGCTGCCCTTAGAATACCTAGCTTCTTTCAAAGCTCAGCTCAAACATCAGTTCTTATGTGAGACCTTTCCTAATACCTGTGGTGAGTGCCTCCCCTCCCCCCCAGATACTTTGTATCTATCTCCTATCTCCCCCGCCCATATGAAGATACTTTGTATCTATTGTATATGTATATGTGTATATATGTATCTTTCATACATACATATATACTCATAGAGATACTTTATATCTATCATATCTCCTCATATAGGTACTTTGTATCTATTTTATATCCTTTCCCTCCCCACACAGATACTTTATATCTATCTTGTACTTCCTACTCTCCCATATAGATACTTTGTATCTATTTTATAGCCTTTCTCCTCCCTATAGAGATACTTTGTGTCTATCTGTATACATGTCTCTGTGTGTGTGAGTGTGTGTATGTATGTGTGTGTGTGTGTCGCCTCCCCCTACATAGATACTTTGTATTTATCTTATATCACTCCCTCAGGTATATCCTGCTTCCTTCAGAAGAATATAAGTTTCTTGAGGTGAGGGATGATTTCATTTCTAACTTGGTATCCTGAGGCCCTGTCATAGTGCTTCGCACTTAATAAATCTTGTGGATTCTTTGACAGAGTGAAGAGGTTGCCCTTCCTCTGCTTGGAACTCCATCAGTGAAGGGAATAACAGTTACCCAGGAAACTCATTTCACTTCTGGGCATCTCCAGTTGTTAGAAAGCTTCTTCTAACCGATAAGGTAAAATCGTCCTCATTGTCACTTTCTCTGAATTTGGTCCTAGCTCTGCTGCTTGGGCAACAAAGATCAACACTCCTGCAACAAGCATTTATTGAGCACTTAGTGTACCAAAAGCAACAACCTTGCCCTCAGGGAGCTTAACTACATACAGACACCTATGTTCATACAAAAGATATACCTAGTTAGATGAAAGGCTATCTCCGAAGGAAGCCACAAATGATAGAGGCACCAGGAAAGGCCTTTGAGGAGGGAGGATCCCAGTTGAGAATTGAAGGAGGTCAAGTCAGAGTGCAGAGCATACTGGGCATGGAGCAGTCAATGAAAAGGCATGAAGCTGGGAAATGCAAGTCAACCAGCACAACTGGGTTGTAGAGAGCAGTAAAATATAATAAGGCTAGAAAGGACCAGGTTGTGAAGACTGGGATGTCAAGCAGACATCATTATATTTGATCCTAGAAGTAATAAGAAGTCAATGGAATATACTGAGTAGGGAGGGCAACAGAGTCAGACCTGGGCTTTGGGAAGATCACTTTGGCAGCTGAGGGGAAGGTGGGCTAAGGTGAACAGACCTTTCTCCCTCCCCACCTTGCCACAGGAGCTATTGCACTAATGCAGGTGTAAGTGGCTGGTACTGACAATAGTAACGGGGATGATCAGCCAATAAATACTCATTTAATTAATTAGCTACTATGTGCCAGGCACCGTCCAGGCTGAGTGGTTGAGAGCTAATGGAGCTCTGGGGGGAAGGATAGTGAGCTTTGTTTTTGGACCTGTTGAGATGTCTATGGGATGCCCAGTCTGAGATATCCAACAAGAAGGTGGTGATACTTGGCCAGAGTGAGGAGAGATAGATACACTTTATCATTCAGTCATTTCAGCAGCTTTGTGACCCCATTTGGAGTTTTCTTGGTGGAGATACTGGATTGGTTTGTCATTGCCTTCTCCAGTTCATTTTAGAGATGGAGAAACTGAGGCAAATAGAGTGAAGTGACTTGCCCAGGGTCACACATCTGGTAAGTGTCTCAGGCTGTATTTGAACCCAAGGAGAGGGGTCTTCCTGACTCCAAACTTGGCACTCTATCCACTGTGCCACCTATGGCCTTAAATTAGATACTAGAGGTAAACAGAGCTGAGAGGCATCTGCATAGAAATGATACCTGAACCCGTGGAAGCTGATGAGATCACTAAGGGAGATAGCTCAGAAGCAATAAATGATAATATCTAATAATTATAATCTGCTTAAAGATTTGCTAAGTGCTTCACAAATTCTACCTCATCTGATCCTCACAACTCTGGGAAGTAGGTGCTATCCCTATTTTATGGATGAGGAAATTAAGGCAGATGGATTAAGGAATTTGTAAAGGGTCACACAGCTGGTAAATGCCTAAAGCAGGATTTGAACTCTGGTCTTCCTGACTCCAGGTCTAACCTTCTATCCAAAGGGTCACCTAGCTGCCTAACTAGAGAAGGGGGCTCAGGGTAGACCCTTGGGGCCCCCAGATAAGGATCCAGCAATGGAGACTGAGGATTGGTCCAACAAGGAGGAGAAGAATCAGGAAGAGCAATGTTATGAAAACCTAGAGAGAAGAAATATCAAGAAGGTGGTGATTGACAAGTGTTAAAAGCTGCAGAGAAATCAGGAAGGATGAGGATGGAGAAATGGCAGGAAGATACCTCAAATTCTTCATGTGTGTGCTTTTTGTCACATTGGGGTGGGAAGCACCCACATGTCAGGGTCCATCTGAGCAGTGGGTGCAGGCCCAAGGCAAGGTCAGAGAGGCAGAGTCCCTGTCTTCTTGTCCCCTTAGGTCCTGGAGGTGCTCAGAGGTCTGGCTGGGCCCCTGGCTCCACGCCCACCTCCCTATCACCGCCTGACAGGCCCAGTCTGGACAGAATGACCCATTGTTCCTTAGCCCCAACACTCTTCCTGTTCCCTCCGGGGACTAGCCAAGAACAAAGCAAGAAACTCCAGCTCAGAGTCAAGGACCCTTCCTCTACCATTCCCCAGCCCCAGGCCCCAGAATAGCTCCCTGAAAGCCAACTCAGCAAGAAATACTGCCATCGGCAGCCTCAGAGGCACTTCCGAGGAATCCTCTGGCTGCTGCTTGCCACCCACCTGGTCAAAACAGGGCAGCTGACCCTGTCTGGTGCCCTGTGGTTCTGCTGTTGGAGTCCTAGGGCCTGTGTGACAGGCAGTAAAGGAGGAGAGAGACAGGAACCAATTCAGTTTCTTTCCTTGTTTCCAACTCAATTGACAATCCAGAACCACAAAGGGTTGGAGCTGGGAGAGGCCTTAGAACAAGGAATGTTGGAGCTATGTGGATAAGGACATGGAATGTCAGAACTAGAAGGACCACAGAACATGGAATGTTGAAACTGGGTAGTCTTTAGAACAGAGAATGGCAGAGCTGGGGGGGACCTTAGAACTCAATGCTAGGGAAGATGTCAGCGATCATCTGTTCCAGTCCCTCCTTTCAGAGGTAGAAAGACTGGGTCCTGCTCACCTGTGACAGAACCAGGACTAGGCTCCAACTCCTGGCTAGGTTAGGGATCTAGGAATTTCCAGCATGCCATCACACTGACTCTTAGTCCTACTCCACAGGAAGACAATAGCTAAATGAAAGAATCCCTCCAGACCCCATCCTCCCCCATGATCATCACTTCCCTGGAACCACAGAGAGTAGTCTGAGTCTGATGAAATCAGATTGGAGTTAGGGTCTGAGCATGAGCTTCCCAGGAGCCCTTTTCCAGTGACTGGAAGTCCAGGGACATTTCTGGCCTCTGACAGCTGTTCCTGCTCTAATGGGTGTTTCCAGAAGAAGCCCAGTCAGTACAAGCCACATGCCGCCCCAACCCTCCCCGCCCCCCCCCCCCCCCCCGCCTCCCCCGCCCCCCCCCCAGGCCCAATGTTTACTGTTGGCTGCCTGCTCTGACCCTCCCTCCCCCAGCCGCACACTGACACTCTGTCTCCCCCACTCTCCCACTCACTTTACCCTGTCCTCATACACCCTCTTAAAGCCTTGGTCATCTATCTTCTTGCTTTTGCCTCTCAGTTGGTCTAGTTGTAGTGTTCATTGTCTCTGACAACGACCCTCAACTCGGCCTCAGTTTCCTGGAAAGTGAGGGTATTTATAAGAACCAGAGCCATTCCCTAGTAGATACATGGTAGGGGATTATGAACAGGCAGTTTTTAAAGAAAGAAATCCAAGCTACCAACAAGCAAATGAGGGACAGAGAAAAATGCTCCAAATCACTACTAAATAAAGAAATACAAATTAAAACAATTCTGAAGTTGTCTTTACCTCATACTCCACCTGAGTGTCAAAGAAAAATAAAGCTTGTTGGTAGGACTGCAGGAAAACATTCACATTTAATGCACTATTGGTGGAACTGTGAATCAGTCTAGACATTCTAGAAAGCAGATTTGGAACTACAAGAATACCTTGTTTCATTGAGTTTCACAGATGCTGTGTTTTGTTGCTGTTTCACAAATTGAAGGTTTGTGGCAGACCTACATCCAGTAAGTCTAGCAACACCGTTGTTTCAACAGCATGTGTTCATATCTTTCCACATTTTGATAATTCTCACAATATTTCAAACTTTTTCATTATTTATTATATATCTATCACGTTGATTTGTTATCCATGATCTTTGATCTCACTGTTGTAATTTGGGGGGGGGGGGGGGGTGTCACAAACCAAGATCATATAAGATGATGGACTTCATCGATAAATGTGTGTGTTCTGATTGCTCCACTGACCAACCAATCCTGTGTCTCTCTCTCTCCTAAGTCTCCCTATTCCCTGAGATACAATATTGAAATAAGGCCAATTAATAACTTTGCAGTGGCCTATTAGTGTTTCAGTGATAGGAAGAGTCAATCAATGGGACGAATTTCATTATTGTCTTCCTTTTCAAACCGCCCCAGCCACCCAACCTTCAGTAACTATCACCCTGATCAGTCAGTAGCCATCAACATCAAGGCGAGACCCTCCACCAGCAAAAAGATTACAATTTGCTGAAGGCTCAGATGATGATTAGTAATTTTTATTAATAAAGTACTTTTCAAATTAAGGTATGTACATTGTTTTTTAAAACATAATACTATTGCATGCTTAATAGACTACAGCATAGTGTAAATATCATTTTTATATGCACTGGGAAATCAAAAACTACATGTAACTTGCTATATTACACTTTACTGAGGTGGTCTGAACCCAAACCCTCACTATCTCTGAGGTTTGCCTATATGTCCAAAAGGTGTTTGACTGGACAATATCACAACTTTGCTTATACCCCCCAAAGAGCTCAAATAAAGGCGAAAAAGGTTCACTCTTAAAATTTTGTTTGTGGCAACTTATTTTGATGTACCAGAAACTAAGAGAGAGCCCATCAATTGGGAGATGAGGATATATTATGGCAATAAGAATATATTAGAATATTAAGGTTCTGTAAGAAACAATGAACCAGTTGGTTTCAGAGAATTCAGCAAAGACATGGGCAGGTAGGCGATACAGTAGGTAGAGTGCTGGTCTTGGAATCAGGAAGACCTGAATTCAAATTCAGCCTCAGACACCTCCTAATTTAATGAATCCATTAAGTCACTTAATCTCTGACTGGCTCCATTTCCTCATCTGTAAAATGCGGATAATAGTACCTATCTCCCAAAGTTGTTGTGAAGATTCCATGAAATTCTCTATCATGTAAAGTACTTTGCAAAACTCAGAGCGTATATAAGTGTTAGTTATTATTACCTGAAAAGCTCTGCTCGTATATTTTGATTATATATATATATGTATATATATATATATATATATAATTGATTGTATTCAATATATTTGATTATAATATGTGTTACCTTCCTGCTCTCACCAGTCCATGCCTGGTCTCCAGAGAATTCTAGTTCTGCACACCATCCCCCTAATTCATCTGATAAAAAGAGTATATTTGGCAAAATGTCTTCCCTGGCTTTCAGGAGGGATAGAAAACCAATGTACCAAGGATAGGCTTGTGGAGCAACTAGGTGCTTGGACCCAGGGAACAATCTCAATTCCCTAGAACAGGACCTTGCACACAGTAGGTGATTAGGGAGTCCTTGCTGGTAATAGCATCTGACTTTTATGCAGCATTTCAAAGTTTGCAAAGTATTTTACATATAGTATTTCACTTGAGTCTCACAATAAACCTAAAATGGCAGCCCTCCAGTTGTTATTATAATCATTTTACAGATTTAAAAAAAAAACCTCGGGGGGGAGGAGCCAAGATGGCAGAGTAGAAAGACTCATGTATGCTAGCTCTGAATCCACAGCCCAGAAATTTCCGGTAAAAAGAACTCCCCACAAATTCTGGAGCAGAGCAAGCCCTGCACCAATGCACTGGAGGACATTTCCATTCCAGAGAGCCCTGGAAAGCCGTCCCCAGGGGTCTATCATGCTCCAGACAGCTGAGTCCACCCCTGAGCTGCCCTGGCCGTGCAGCCCCAGAGGAGCAGATCCGAGCAGGCTTCAGGGATGGAACCTCCGGCAGCCGCAAAGGTCCCTCCACCCACAGGTGCTACAGGTCAGTGAGAGAGACGTCTGGGCTGGCCGAGAGGGGAGTGGAGTGTCTCCATGACTCGGGCCCCCTCAGGAGGCAGCGGCAGAGGCAGAGGCAGCTGCAGCAGCCCGGAATTCCCCGAGCAGCAGGCAGGAGCTCAGGGCCATTACCAAAGATCTCTGCATAAACCCCCTGAGGGAACTGAGCCTGGGAGGCAGCCCTGCCCCCATTCAAGCACCAGAACTTAAGCTCACATTGAATAGCAGCCACTCCGCCCCAGATAGCCCCAAGGCTGGGAAGCAGCATTTGAATCTCAGACCCCAAGCACTAGCTGGGCAGATCTAGGCAGGGGTGGAGAGGACTCTCAGAAGTCAGGTAACTGGTTGGGAAAATAAATACCCAGAAAAAGAAAGCAGAATAAGACCATAGAGAGCTACTTTATTGGGGAAGAGATGTTCCTTCCCCCCTTCATTTCTGATGACGAAGTACAATGCCTGCCATCAGAGAAAGACATGGAGGTTGGGGCCTCTCTATCCCAGACATCCCAGGGGGATGTCCGGTGGGCTCAGGCCATGGAAGAGCTCAAAAAGGATTTTGAAAATCAAGTTAGACAGGTGGAGGAAAAACTGGGAAGAGAAATGAGAGAGATGCAAGAAAAGCATGAAAAATGGGTCAATACCTTGGTAAAGGAGACCCAAAAAAATGCTGAAGAAAATAACACCTTGAAAAATAGGCTCACTCAATTGGCAAAAGAGGTTCAAAAAGCCAATGAGAAGAATGCTTTCAAAAGCAGAATTAGCCAAATGGAAAAAGAGGTTCAAAAGTTCACTGAAGAAAATAGTTCTCTCAAGATTGGAATGGAACAGATGGAGTCTAATGACTTTCTGAGAAACCAAGAAATCATAAAACAAAACCAAAACAATGAAAAAATGGAAGAGAATGTGAAATATCTCATTGGAAAAACAACTGACCTGGAAAATAGATCCAGGAGAGACAACTTAAAAATTATGGGACTACCTGAAAGCCATGATCAAAAAAAGAGCCTAGACATCATCTTTCATGAAATTATCAAGGAAAACTGCCCTGACATTCTAGAACCAGAGGGCAAAATAAGTATTGAAGGAATCCATCGATCACTGCCTGAAAGAGATCCAAAAAGAGAAACTCCTAAGAACATTGTGGCCAAATTCCAGAATTCCCGGTCAAGGAGAAAATATTGCAAGCAGCTAGAAAGAAACAATTTCAGTATTGTGGAAATACAATCAGGATAACACAAGATCTAGCAGCTTCTACATTAAGGGATTGAAGGGTGTGGAATAGGATATTCCAGAAGTCAAAGGAACTAGGACTCAAACCAAGAATCACCTACCCAGCAAAACTGAGTATAATACTTCAGGGGAAAATATGGTCTTTCAATGAAACAGAGGACTTTCAAGCATTCTTGATGAAAAGACCAGAGCTGAAAAGAAAATTTGACTTTCAAACACAAGAATGAGAAGAAGCATGAAAAAGTAAACAGCAAAGAGAAGTCATAAGGGACTTACCAAAGGTGAACTGTTTACATTCCTACATGGAAAGACAATATTTGTAACCTTTAAAACGTTTCAGTATCTGGGTAGTTGGTGGGACCACACACAGACGTACACACATGCACACATACACACATGTACATGCATGCATACACACATGCATGCACACACAGAGACAGAGAGCACAGAGTGAATTGAATAGGATGGGACCATATCTTAAAAGAAATTAAGGTAAATGGTGAGAGAGAAATGTAGTGGGAGGAGAAAGGGTGAAATGGAATGGGGTAAATTATATCTCATTCAGGAGGCAAGCAGGAGACTTTTTAGTGGAGGGAAAAAGAGGAGAGATGAGAAAAAAACCTGAAGTTTACCCTTATCACATTCGACTAAAGGAAGGAGTAAAATGCACACATATTTTGGTATGAAAACCTATCTTACAGTACAGGAAAGTGGGGGAGAAGGAGATAAGCAGGGAGGGAGGGATGATGAAAGGGAGGCCAATGGGAGAAGGGAGCAATTTGAAGTCAACACTCTTGGGGAGGGACAGGATCAAAAGACAGAATAGAAACAATGGGGGGCAGAATAGGATGGAGGGAAATACAGTTAATCTTACACAACACGACTATCATCGAAGTCATTTGCAAAACTACACAGATAGGGCCTATATTGAATTGCCTGCCTTCCCAAAGGGAATGGGTGGGGAGGGATGGATGGGGATAATTTGGAACTCAAAGTTTTAGGAACAACTGTCTAGTATTGTTTTTGCTAGTAGGAAAGAAGACATACAGTTAATGGGGAATAGAAAGTCATCTGGCCCTACAGGGCAAAAGAGAAGATGGGGACAAGAGAAGTGAGGGATGATAGAAGAGAGGGCAGATTGGTGATAGAGAAAATTAGAATGCTCGGGTTATTGGGGTGGAGGGAGGGGATAAATGGAGGGAAAATCTGGAACCCAAAATTTTGTGAAAATGAATGTAAAAAGTTAAATAAATAAATGTATATTCAAAATAAAAAATTAAAAATTTAAAAAATTTGAAAAAAAACTCAAGTTCAGAGAAGTGTGACTTACCCAGGATCACACAGCTAGTAAGAGGCAAAGCTAAGACTCAAATCCAGTTAGTCAATCACAGCTCAGTCATTAAATACATAACAACACTTCTTTTCCCAGCTTTTCTCAAGGTAGGCTACAAGTTCTAGCCCCTGGACGGAGAATGTTCCAGCATCCTCTCCTCCCAACCACACCTACCCCTAGCAACACCTCCCCCCCACCCAAAGGACAAATTCTGTGTTTCTAAACTCAGCATCTTCCCCACTGGGGCTAAGGAGCTCAGGTGAAAAGTAAATCAACATAGCCAACTTCCACCAAGAATGCTGCCATTTACTGAGCATCCCCTGGGTGTCCCACCCTGAGAAGAAGATTCCATTCTGCCCTGTAGAACAGAACAATGTGATGGCAGAGACAGGAAGCAATTCCAAATTATGAAACAATAGGGGCCCGGATAGAAAACAAAAGCTCTGAGAACAATCATCAAATGTTTGAGCTATAACTGGCCACAGGGAATGGACTGTCATGCCTGGGAGGGGCTACCTTAGGACAAAGGATGTCAGTCCTGAAAGGGACCTTAGAAAACACAATGGAAGAGCAGGGGGAGCACAGAGAGTGTCCGAAGTTTGAATGTCAGGGGTTTCAAATAAATAATAAAAGAGCTGGGAGGACTTTAGAATATGCAGTGTCAGAGATGAAATAGTTCTTAAAGCAAATAATATCAGAGCTATAAAAGACCTTAGAATATAGAGTATTAGAGCTGAGAAGAGCCTTAGAACATGGAATATCAGGGCTGGGTAGAATAGGGAATGTCAGAGCTGGAAGGCAACTCAGAACAGGGAATGTCAGAGCTGGGAGGGACTTTTAGAATACGGGATGTCAGAACTGGGAGGAGCCTTAGAATTTGGGGTGTCAGAACTGGGAGAGGCCCTAAAGCCTGGGCAATCCAACCTGTTAAGGGATATAATTACAGAGTCTAAGGGCTGTGACCACTGCAAAAAAGAGAAGAGATTGAGGACACAAGCTGGAGTGTGGTAGAGGGGGTGTTCCGATTGTCCCAATGTTCTGTGATTTACTCAGAACCAAAAGCTTCCCTCCTCCTCCCTTCCTTCTCCCTCTTCTACTTCCCTTTCCCAACTGTTTCCTCTCTGCCCTCTCCAGGGTGTGGGTAGGGAGGGCCTGAGCCAGCCCAGCAGCTGACTTCACGTGGATATGATAGGGTGAGGGCAGGCCTCCTGCCAGTGCCTCTGTTGGCTAACACTGGCCAGAGACAAGAAGCTTTCAGAGGCATAGATGGGGGGGGGGGGGGGGGGGGGGCATGGACAGCTAAGCAGGCAGGCCAATGGGTGGACCAACAGGCAGATTATTGGAGGAACCAAGTGAATGCCTAGTAGACCTATGAGTGTGGATGGACAGATGGACAGGCTAATGGATGGATAGACAGATTGGTGAACAGAAATATAGATATCCAGTTGCACAACCTAAGCTGTGAGTCTAGCCAGACACAGAGATGGAGGCGCATGCCATCAGGTGAGCTGATAGATGGATGGAAAGAGCAGGCAACAACTTGGTAGAGGGAAAGGACAGGAGTGGAAGAGATGACCACCACCCTAGCTTTAATTGAAGGTCAGACCTAAGCCTCCTCATGGGCAGCATTCAGGGTGATAGGTTGAGCACTACCTTTGTGGGAAGGGTGATGCCTCCAGTATTGTCTCCTCTCCATCCCCTGTTTCCATTCCTAAGCCCAAAATCCCTCCCATGCATGCCCTACTTCAACCCATCCAGTCTGAGACATGGAAGCCAGCCAGCCAGGGGAGTCTATGGCCATAGCTTAAAGGGAGCCCCTCCCACCTTCCCTGGAGAGAGAAAGAAATGGGGGAGGGGGATAGCAGGCAGCCCTTTCCCCAAGGTAGTCTCCCCCTGCCCCCATCTGGAAGGGATTCGTTCTGCATTCTGAAGCCCAGGGATGATGACTGTGCAGCTCACATTTAACCCTTGAGTTGCACCCAAGATGATGGCAAGTATGTGCTGACAATCTTGATGGTCTGTCCTTGTTCTAACCCTATTCAATTAGATTGTTTGATGGAGGATCATTAGCAAGATATGTTGGACCTGACATGTTCCCCTTCACCTTTTCCAGAAGGACAAACTGAGGCAGAAAAACCTAGAGTAAAGGCATCCACAGATGCCATCCTACAAGCATTATACCTACCACATTCTGTGCCAGATACTGGGGTTGCAAAAAAAGAAAAGGAGAATCCTTTCTTTCAAAGTGCTTATATTCTAATCAAGGAAGCTGGTATGTATAGGGGAGCAGTGCCTAGGGAGGGTGATTTCACGGAAATGGCCATTTGGGTAGTAGAATGGCACTCCTCCCCACATACAAAGACAGAGTCTATTTGATCAGGGTTTCAGGACTGGGGGTGGGGAGGTAGAGAGGGTAGAAGAAAGAAGGGTAGATAGCTGGGGCAGGGGGGACAAAACATTGAAAAGAATGGGTTTGGAGAACAGAGATATCAGAAACATGGCCTGGGCCAGTCTGAAATGGTGGGTGGGGCAGTCACCATTTGGGACATCAGGACCCCATGGCAGAAGTTCAGGAGATAAAAGAATTAAAACCTGGTGACAAGGTAACTGGCAAGAAAGAGGTCTGGGGTGAGGAGGAAAGCATTGATGGATGGAACTCATGTTCCATGGATGATGGATGAACTTGTGAGTAGAGTCAGCAATTTCATCCTGAAAAAACAAAAACCCAGACTAGCTGAAGTCACCCAAGTCCTGTGGCTTATTCAGTGCTCCTCATCCAGAGGCCCCCACAGGTCTATGAGGCATTCAGTGCTCTGCACCCAGAGCCCCCCTCCCCCATCCCCATGCTGAGGTCTGTGCTCTGGTGTGTCCTGTCTTGTCCCCTCTGCCTCATCTCCCAGTGCTTATTTCTTTTCCCTGTTGTTGCTTACTTCTAAGGCAGTAAGATTCCACAACACCCATATCCCCCAATTTGCCTACCCATTCCCAATCGATTGATAGGCATCAGCTTGGCCTCTAGCTCTTGGTTTATTACAACGAGCACTTTAAAATGGGCCATTTGGGCTCCTCCTAAGTGCTGGATGGAAATCACAGTGTCATTGATCTATAACAGGAATCTTCCTTAGCTGACATTTTAAAAAGCAGGAAACTGAAACCCAGAAAGGGCATATCACTTGCCTAAGGGGGCACATATCTTAAAAGCAGGCCCAGGAGTCCAGCATAGGTCCAGATCCAGGCCCTGAGAAAGGGGCTATTCTCACGGGAAGGGAATGAGGAGGCTTCTAGGTCCCATGACACAGGGCCCTCTAGTTGGTTACAAAAGGATTACCCTGAATCTGCAGGGATCTCCTGGGTAACTCCCCAGGGCTGGCCCCAGGCTTGTTTCAGTTGCCTCAAGTTCCACCCATGGTCATCTTCGTGTCAGCCATTACTGCCAGAACCCGAAACCAAGCCCTTGGGTTTTCATCCTTTCATCCCCTGAACTCTGCCAGACAAAAACCTGGAGGAAGTTATGTTTTCCTGGGAGAGGAGGAGGGGCAACTTGAAGCTGGCGAAGTGATAGGTACATATCTATCATTTTGTGTATGTGTGCATACATACATATATGTATTGTGTGTATATATGCATACACACAGACCACATGTGTGTGAATAGAAACCCCAGGGTCCTTCCTCTTTTTGTGCCCCTATGCCCTGACCCCTTCCCATTTCCCTGCAGCTCTCCCCCAACTGTCCACCTTCATCCTAGTGGGCAGGGAGCTGGCCAGAGGGATTGAGCCCTTCCTACACACACACACACACACACACACACACACACACACACACACACACACACACACACACACTGATTTCATCCCACTTCCCTACTCTCCAGGTGACAATGCACCGACCATGGATCATGGATTGTAAACTTAGAGCCAGAAGATATATTAGAGGCTATGAAGGTCCAACCCCCTAATTTTACAGAGAAGACAAGAAAAGGCCTTACACAGGTAGGAAGTAGATGAGAACTTAGGTTCTCTGAAACAAAAATCCACCGACTTCTTCGAGCAGGAAGGAGAATGAGGAAAAAACTTCTCCTCAGGAGATCTGTCAGGAGAGAAGGGCTGCTCGCCAGGGTACTGGCACGTGGCAAATGGGAGGCTTGATTGCTTCGGCCTACCCACTAACCTCCGTCCCACAGGATCGGAGGATTACATTTCTCGAGTAGGAATAGACTTTGGAAGCCATCGGGTCCAACCACCTGGCCATTTTACAGATGAGGAAACTGAGGGCCAGAAAGGGATGATCGTTAGCAGAAAGAGAAGCGTGTTTGTATGTGTGTTTGGAGAAAGGAAGGGACTGACGGAGAGAAAAGGCCTGAATTCTCCTCCCCCGGACGGCCCAAGCAAATTCTTGCTGTCTTCGCTCCTCGGAGGGCATTGGCCACTAGCGACTGAGATCCCGCCCCGCCCTCCACGCCCCCTCCCTCTTTCCCTCTTGCTCCCTCCTCCCCTCCCTCCCCTCTGGCTTGAAAACCGGAGCTCCGGGTGGCCGTGGGACTGGCCGGTACAGACGGACGGACTCCGGAGGGCAGGGCACCGCGGCTGGATCCGGGCGGCCCAACCAGCCAGGAAGGATCTTTAATATCCCCCGCCCCACACGCCCCACCCCACCCCCAATCCTACCTACATCTGCCTGGAGAGCCCCGGGGCAGGGCGGCCGAGACTCGCTGGGGAGGGAGAGAAACTACCGCGACTCCAAAGTTTCTTTTCCTTCTCTGCCGGGGAAAACAAACCGAGAGAAAACCAGAGAGAAGAAAAGAGGTAAACGTGCACATCCCGACCATGCAAAGAAGAGAGGCAACCTTCTAAGTGTGGGTCAAGGTGTCCACCTCGGGCACACCTCCACAGAGTGTGCAAGGTAAGGCTGGCTAGCACTGAGCTAGGAGTTTTTGGGGGGAGGGGGGGAGGCACTGTGCCCGGAACAGGGTTTGTGGGAGCTGTCCGGAACGGGCAGAAAGCTTTGGGGGAGTTGCTGTGGGTTTGGGGGTGGAGGATTTCGGGTAGAAAGGCGGGTGAATTAGCTGGGAGGGAGAATAGACGTTGGGTAGAAGAGAAAGGGGGAGCCACGGAGGGCTGGGCACAGGGACGAGGCTGGAGCCTGGTCTCCACCACCCCCCGCTCCTCATTCCAGCGTCTCAGACAGGAAAGGGAGTCGCTGCAGGGGGGGCGGGGGGGTTGGGGGTGGGAAGGCGGGGGAGAGGAAAGTGCTGTTCGAGGATTTTCTGCTTGGGACCAGGAGTCGGCGGCGGGCTACACCCCCGCAGCCCCCCACCCCCCAGCCTTACACGCCAGCCCTGAAAGCGGGAAGGAAGGCTGGGGGGTGGGGGGGACACAGACCTGGAGGCTTGCCCTGACCTCCTAGTCCTCCGCTCTCCCTCCAGTCCTCCTCCCTCCCCGCCGACACCCAGTCCGGGCCAGCCGCCCTAGCTTTCCAAGCCCGTGGATTTGGGGAAAGCCGATGAGGTCATCTCCCATCCAGTTCCCCCCACCCTCCCTCACTTGGGGATCTCCCTACTTATCCAACCTCAGTCTACTCTACCCTGCAACACACAGGAGGGTCTGCCTCTTGGGGTCCCCTCTCGGCTTCCCAGCCCCAAACCGCTGAATTGTGGATCCTTTTCCGAGATGGGCGACTGGGGAAACGACATCCTGGGGGAGGGAAGGAGGGGGAGGGGGAAGGGGGAGAAGGCTTCTTTACTCTAGGTGACAGGAAAAGAGAGAGGGTGGGACGCGACGCGACGCGACGGGACGGGACGGGACGGGAAGGGAAGGGAAGGAAAGGAAAGGAAAGTCCTTGATAGGGTGGAGAGCCTGAAGGGGAGGGGTTGCGACCCTAGATGGAAATTGAAGAGTTAATTCCAGATGTTGTAACTCCACACGGAAGGTTAGGTACCTCTGTGTGTTCTGCGCTTGGGGTACAATCAATGCCTGCTTCCATTCTACGGGGTGGGGGTTGGGGGAGTATCCTGGGACAGAACTGGAAAGAAGCCTTCTGCCTTTGGAAGAGTCACGGTGCTGGGCGGGTAGAGATCGGGAGGTGGTATCAGAAGGCCTGGATTCGAGTTCTGTCTCCGACACATACTCGCTTTGTGACCATTGGGAAAAGCACAGCATCTCTGAGCCTCAGTTTCCCCATGTGAAAATGGTGGGGTTGAAGGATGGGGCGGAAGGCGGAATTATCTCTGCCCTACCTGCCTCGCTGGGTTTCAGCTGCTCGTTTACATCCAGAAATATGAAAGGGGCGGGGAAGGAAGCCGGAGTCACCCATTACCCTCTTTCACCCCCTACACTCCTGGACTCTGGGGGCCATTCTCCAGGACCTCCCTAAGGCTTGCCAATTAATGGCCGGTGTGCATGGGAGTGGGGGGGGTGGGGAGAGGGGGTATAGGAGGGAGGGCTATGAATGAGCTCTGCCCTGCCCTAGCTGCCCTCTCCCTGCCCCCCCTCCCAGCCCGCCTGCGGAACCCTAGCGCTCCCTGGCACCCTGGCACCGCGCTCTCGGGCCCTGCCTGGCCAGTACTGGGGGCTGGAACTGTCTCCAGGCTGTGACCTCTCTGCCGAAGGACACGTGGCGCCCTGGCGGCAGCTTGACCCACACACAGCAGAGGCAGCGCCCGGGAAAATAAGGTGTGGAAACACTAGCCCTGCACTCTACTGATGTGTGAACTTGGACAAATCATCACTGCCCCTCTCTGAACCTTAGATTTTTCCTCTGTAAAACGCTGGGGTTGCACCACTGATTCCCAATGGTCTTTCTAGCTCTCAATCCGAGGATTCCAGGGATATTTTGGCCTAAGGCAGTTATGAAAACTAGCTGGCGCGCCTGTAACTCCCTCTATGGTGGGTCCGCTGCCCAAGTTTGACTAGCTCGGAGCCCCCAGCTCTACTGTCGGCCTCAGCGCTGCGTAGGCTCCCCCTGCCGGAGGCCCTAGGTTCTAGCAAGGGATTTAGATCTAAATCTTGGGATTTTTTTATCTGGAAGGCAGTTTAAGAATCCCCTAGTTCAGGGTTCTAAATTAATCTGGGTACAGTGAACTTCTTTTAAGAGTATTTTCACCATTATATCTGGTTTCCTTTTTATCCACCTCCAAAAAAAAAAAGAGAAAAGCAACACAACTCAGTAAACATCACTAAAGGCCTGCTATGTGTCTGGCACTATTAACTAAGGTTTGGGGAGGTTGTGACTTCCCCATGATCATGCTCCTGCTCTCCTGAATTGAAGGATTACAAAGCACTTCTCCCAATAATAACCATGGGTGGGGATTATCATGTCCATTTTGCAGATGAGGAAACTGAAGCTTAGAGATTGCCCGTAGTCACATGGCTAGACAAATGCAGGATTTGAACCTAGGTCCAGTCCCTTTTCCCTTTTACCGTCTGCCTTGTAGGCAAATGAGGGAGAATAATAATCTGTCTCAAGTGTATCCTTAAAGCATTTTCCCATTAGCTATCTCATTTGGTACTCTGGCAGGGAAGGGCTGATTATCTCCTTTCTACAGATGAAGAAATAGGCACTGAGATTTGAGGTGATTTTACCAGAGGTTACCCTGCCAGGAAGTGGCAGAGAGGCTTGTGGGAATTCAGAGGAGGTTGGACTGCAGCCGCTATGAAATGAAGAATTGGGGGAGCTTCACCTGATTAGGGAATTTCCAGGGAGGAAATCCCATTGTCTGATCAGCAATAAGTGGCCTGGGCCATTATGATCTCACCCATTCCAACTCTGCCACTTGAAAGATGGGGAAACTGAGGTTCAGAGAGAAGGGACTCAGCCCGGAAGCCCTGAGCTATATTCTCCATTCCTGATCCTTCCATGTCAAAGAAAGATTCTGAGACTGGCTCTAACCACTGGGCCACAAGAACTCCTGAAGAAGAATTGGGGCTTATATGACTAGAGAAGAGGGGGACTGGTCCTTCCCTGTGGGAAAGCACACAACTGCAGAAGGCCCTTAGAAATCTGCATGGGAAACTGATAAATGACTTGCCCAAGGTCACACAGTCAATATGTGAGAGGCAGGTATTAGTAGCTAATGTTTATAATGCACTTACTGTGTGCTGTGCTAAGGACTTTATCATGAGCCTGGGAAGTATAATTCTCTCCATTTTACAGATAAGGAATTTTGAGGCAAATTGGTTGAGTGACTTGCCCAGGGTCACATAGCTAGTAAACATCCAAGGTCAGACTCAAACTCCACCTCTTGATCCCCAGGTCCATCACTCTATCCACTTCACCACTTAGCTGCCCCAGGTATTCCAACTCCAGAGACTGAGGAAGAGGGAATGATGAACCAGACTGTTCTGGCTGACTTCGAGGAGATCCACTATGAAATGGGGAATCAGAAGCAGTGTTCTAACAGTAGAAACAAGGCTTTGGAGTCAGGACCTAGAATCAAATCCTGCCTAGATCTCCCTTCTGCTTACATAACTTTAGGCAGATCACTACAGTTTTCTGGGGCTCAGTTTCCTCATCTGTAAAATAAAGGAGTTAGATGATTTCCACAGTCCCTTCCAATTCTAAATCATATATCCACCTGCCCTCTGCCTCAGTTTCCCCCTATATAAAATTGGAGGGACATGGGGATTGGAGCTGAAAACCTCTGAGATGTCCTTCTAACCCTAAATCTATACTCTGGTGTATAAATCTAACACTTCTGGTGTTCAGTATAGAGTAGCTCACCATTTCCTTAAAACAAGTTGAGGTGGGTACTGTCAACATTCCTGTCTGAGAGAAACTGATTCTCTAAGAGATGAGAGACTTACCCCGGGCCCCTAGAGCTCATAGGACCAAAACTCTAGACTGGAAGGAACTTTGGAAACAGGGATTTAGCTGGGGTCTCATAGCTGGTCATTCCCTGTTCTGTGGTAACCAGAGGCAGGTGGCTTCCTCCTCCAAACATATTTCAAGGGTCCTCGATGTGTTCTCAGCCCCCTTTCTTAACCTTGTCTTCACTTTCCACTGTTCTCCTTCAGGTCTCCACCCCCTGGAATTGGCCAGCTTGTCCCCAGCCAACCCCCCACGGAAGAAGGGAGCTGGCAGATCAGCCTCCTAATCCCCTTGTCCTCCCAGACATTGGGGCCTAGACCAGCCAGTCTGACCTGCTCCAGCTACATCTGGGAGAGCTCTATCCCAAGTCCTTCCAAGGCCATGGTTCCCCCATGAGCCCACACCCTCCAGGGCAGCACCTGTCCCCTAAGAGAAGGCCAAGAGACAGAAAGGAGCTGAGGATGAGAAAATAGTCCCTTCCCTCAGCACTCCAGGACAGCCCCTAGCAGGGGAAGAAAGTCAAGGTTCCAGCTGGGCTTTCTAGCCCCTTGACCATCCATTGCCCTCCAAGAAACAGGTTAGCATGGACATGAGGAGGATTGAGCAGCCCAAGGCAACTGGGCCAGCGCTGGGCTGGATGTCTGGCTCCCATAGGAAAAGGAGACCAACCAAGACGGAGCTGACCACAGACATGATCAGCCCACCCCTGGGGGACTTCCGCCACACCATGCACGTAGGCCGAGGTGGAGAAGTCTTTGGGGACACCTCCTTCCTCAGCAACCACGGTGGGGTGGGCCGAGGTGGCGGGCGCTCTCCTAGAAGCTTTCTGCTCCGGACCCTGCAGCAGGTGCGGCGGGGAGGGCCTCCTCGGGGCTTCACCTCAGCCGCCTCCTCTCCCGATCCACCTGCCATCTCGCCCATCATCAAAAATGCCGTGTCCTTGCCCCAGCTCCACCAGGCAGGCTATGACAACATGATGGTGGGCAAGCTCAGCTTCCGAGACAGCCCCCGGGGATCCCCTGATGGCCACCATGGCTATGGTAAGTGAATTCTTGCCCAGCCCCTCACCCCTGCCCCTGTTGGCTTCCTCCAACTCCCCCATCTCTGGTTTCACATTATTTTTGTTGTTTCTCAGAACCTCTGTGAGGCTCAGTGCCTGACCCCTCCAGGTGGGCTTAATAGATAAGACCTGGGTTCAAATGCAGGCTTTGCTTGGGTGAATCACTTCATTTCTAGACATGCTCTTTCCCCTCTCCAAAATGACACTGAATTGGAGACTCAGTCTCTCTTCATCTGCAAAGTCAGGTTGGACTCGATGATGAGTGACATTTTTCATCTTATTTTAAGGTCTGCAAAGTGACTGAGCCTTCCCGGGAGATAGATATTGCAGGTATTCTAATTCCCATTTTACAGAGCAGTAAACAGAGGCTCAGGTAAACAGCAGGGTCACCCCACTGGCGTTGGAGAGCACATCTGAATCCACTCTTCTGACTCCTAGAACCAGCACCCTATACAGGACATCTCTCTGCCTCTCAGCCACCCCTTCTGACTCAGTCCTGTGCTTCTGGGATGTCTCCCAGCCCTTCCAACTTTAATATTCCAAAGCTTAAGGGAAAGGGCTTCCATTGTTGGAGACTGTGGAGTCAGGGGCTTGCCTAGCCTGAAGACAGTCATGGAGCAATGCTGCCACCTTGTGGCAAAAAAAATCACACTTCTAGCACTGGAAGGTATTTTTAATTCAATCCTCTCATTTTACAGGTGAGGAAACTGAGGCATAGTGGGGTAAAGCACTTGTCCAAAGTCTCACAGGCACATAAGTAGTAAGCATGAGGGTAGGATTTACACCAAGATTGCCTTTGTAGAGAACCAGGCAGAGAGACTTTGAGATCTACATCTAATGGCCTGACCTAACCAAGGACATTGATCCCTAGTTTCTCCATTGGTGAAGAGTTGCTCACAATGGTTCAGGTGGATTCAATTCATGACCTTGAGTGACCTTCAGCCCTTTTTGTCTGCTTTCTATATAATGTAAGCTCTCTGAGGGTAGGACCTACTTTGTCTTTTTTATTTTGCATCCCTAGTTCCTCTCACATAGCAGGTGCTTGATTACTGAGTGAATGTTGAATGCATAGATTATTAGTCTGGTCTGTAAGCAGACAGGATCAACACACTGGCAGCCAGGTGGTAAGGTGAACAGAGCACAGAGCCAGGAATCAATTAAATCCTGAGCTCAAATCCAGTCTCCATTTGAACTCAGAAAGACTCATCTTCATGACTGCAAGACGAGCACTCTATCCACTTCTACATCTAACTGCTCCTGGGGTAAATACAGACTTAAGTGCTTATTAGCTGTGTGATCCTGGACAAGTTTGCCTCAGTTTCTTCATCTGTAAAATGAGTTTGAGAAGGAAGTGACAAACCTCTCCAGTATCTCTGCCACGAAAACCCAAAAAGAGTCACAAAGAATCAGATATGACTAAAAATGACTGAATGTTAAAAAAATGGATACTACAATAGTATCTCCTCAGGTTTGTGGTAAAGATTAAATGAGAATGTGTGTGTGTGTATGTGTATGTGCCTGTGTATGGTATATGTGTGTGTATGTGTATAACATATGTGTGACTATATGATATATGTGTATATGTATATATATATTGTGTATGTATATGTGTGTATGTATATATAGAGTATGTGTGTGTGTGTCTGTCTTTTGTTTTCAAAGACGACCATGCCATCAGAGAAATGATGACATGACTTGCACTTGACTTTGTTTTGAGTGAGGGAGGGCTGTGCAAGGTCACCAGCCTCACTTTCTCCTCCTGAGCCATTTGGATCCAGTGACCAGATATTCATCAGGATATATGTGAGAGTGTGTGTGTGTGTGTGTGTGTGTGTGTGTGTGGTGCACTAAACACTGAAGGTGCTATATACATGCCAGTTTGTCATCACCACCACCTCTGAGTCATCCCCATACATGTTGGAGGTGGAGGCAGTGATGCTGGGAAATAGAGAATCAGCCTCTTGAGTCAGGAAGTTTGGGGTTCAGTCCTGATTCTAACTCTTTCTGGTTGTATGACCCTGGTTAAGTCACTTTCCTTAGTGCCTAGGACCATCTCCAAAACTCTTTCATTGCAGGGCAGATATACATGATTCTTCACTAGCAGAGAAGGAATTTCCTCCCCAGGAATGCGATGAAATCACAGGTGCAGCCTAAAAAGGGGCAGGGGAAAGTAATGGACTAAGAACCATGGAAACCTGAGTTCAAGTCCTGATTTCTCTACTTCCTAGCAATGTGATCTTAGGCAAATTACTTAACCTCTGAGTCTTAGTTCTTTTATTTATATAACTGCTCTAAACAGACATTTCATCTGCCTCACTGGCACATGAGATTAAGCACTTCATCTCCAGACACCATGCCTTTTCTCTGGCTGTGCCCCATACCTGAAACTCCCTTCCTCCTCATCTTCCCCTCCTGGCTTCCTTGGCTTCCTCCCAAGTCTCAGCTAAAGGCCTATATTCAGCAGAAGACTTTTCCTGAGGCCCTGAATACCAGAACATTTCCTCTGTAATTATCTTCAGGATCCCTTGTCTATGTCTCCCATTGGACCAGGAGCTCCTTGAGGGCAGGAATTGTCTTTGCATACCCTACCTGTTTGTTGTTCTGTCCTTTTTATTTAGTCATGTCCAATTCTTCTTGACCCCACTGGAGTGGTCTGTGCCATTTCCTTCTCTAGCTCATTTTACAGATGAGGAAACTGAAACAAAAAGGGTGAAATGACTTGCCCAAGGTCACCCAGCTAGCCAGTATCTCAGGCTGGATTTGAACTCAGGTCTGCCTGAGTTTAGGAAGTTCACTCCAGGCCCAGAGAGTTGTGTACTATGGTGTCATAGTAGGCCTTAATGTCAGTTGACTAACTTCTTATAGAACTCTGAATTCATTGGTATGAGTGATAATAGATCTCAATCTCCAAGCTTTTGAGGTTCACAAAGGACTTTCCCCCAGCTGCCTTGGGAGGTAGGCAGTATCTCCTTTTTCAGGATGAACTGAGGCTCAGAAATGTCCCAGGTCAAATAGCCAGAAGGTTGGAGCTTGTTTTCCTGACCACACAGTGAGTTCCTCCTAAAATGCTTTTTTATTCATTCAAATACAGGCTTCCATATGACTCCTGGTTCAGCTCTGTTCCCCCTCTACAGTGGATATTTCTACCACCCATACAGGCTGGGCCACAAAGCCCTCCTTTCTCCGCCCAGACAGCCCTCTTGCCTTTCTGACCTCCATAGCTGGCTGGGCTCCAGCTCTCCTGGCACAGCCACTAGGACAGGGAGCCTTACCCTTCAATAGAGGCTGAAAAGCCTCCTGATTATGACCATTGTGAGTTTCTTATTGTCCAAGGACCTGGGTTCAGGTCCTGCCCTGTCTTTGCAGCTTGTGACCTTGGACATATAAAATAAGGGCATGGCCTAAAGGATCTCAGAGTCTTCTTGGGATCCAGATTATGGGACATTATTCTCTATCCAAACCACTTCTAGTTTAGAGAGAGCACATAGTCCCCCATGTCCATCCAACATGACTACCCCAAGAAGATTTCAGTAATGTTTCTAGGAATTTTGAACAAGGCAAGATCTTCAAATTCAACTTATTAACATTCCATAATTGAGCCACCGAGTCCCAGTTCCACCTCTCCTCCCACTGGCCTTCCATTGCCACACTGGGCCAGCCAATCACTTGTGCTTGCCAGGGAAAGGAGAGATTGCCCTGAGATGGGTCAGTAACCAAATCACGTCAGGGCCTGGCAGGCAAGATTACGAGTTAAATTGGGTTATCACCCTTAATTCCTTTAAGGAAAGGATTGCTTTGTTCCTTTGTCCCAACCTACCTACCACCTTCCCCAGGGGCTTTTCCACCTCTGAAAAGGGCTTTAGAGGCCAGTGTGAGGCAGCTAGAGCCCTGGGTCTGGAGTCAGAAGATCTAAATTCAAATGACCTCAGACACTTAGTAGCTGTGTGATCCTGGGCAAGTCACTTTATCCCCATTTGCTTCAGTTCCTCATCTATAAACTGGGGAACATGGTAAGACCCACAGACAAAGACAACTCAACAATAAATGTGATTTTTTTGAAGTATGTGTCCACACCTTGTTGCATAGCCTTGGACAAGTCATTTGTCATCCCTGGGCCTTAGTTTCTCAATCTGACCTCTAAGTCTGAGCCCTCCAGATGGCCTCAGAGTCCCTCCCCTCGGAATCTATGGGCCATATGAACAGAAGAGCCTATCTCATGCCCTTACTGTGGGTCAGGCCAGCCAGGGCGTAGTGGACTGAGTGTCCAGGGCCGGCCCCAGAAGCTTACTCAGGACCTGTCTCCTCTCTCCCTACCAGGTCCACACTCTGGATTCTGCACCATCCCCCGCCTTTTACCCATCGAGAGGCCCCTGGACAAGGACAGCTCCTATCCTTCGGAGTCTGAACTGCCTGGCTCTGACTCGGAACCCGAGTTGCACCGCTCCGATTCGGAGCCCAAGCTCCATCGCTCCGATTCCATGCTCTCCTTCCGCTTAGACTTGGGTCCCTCCCTCCTCAGCGAGCTCCTCAGTGCCATGAGTCTGTCAGAGGAGCCTGGGAAAGAGCCAGGCCTAGCCCAGACCTCAGAGCCCCAGCCTCCAGCCCCAGAGCCCCGACCTCAGGGACACTGCCCCAACGGGGTCTCAGTGTCAAAAAGCCCCGTTAGGGAGAAGCCAGGGAACCTCCAGCCTGAGAAGCTGAGAGCACCTGCCAATGTGAACCCGGCCAGGGGACACTGGGTGGGCAGCTGGGGCCCTAGGCCCCACTACAGTGAGGCAACCGCCCGGCAAGAGCTAGCAGAAGTGCTGCCCCAAAGCCGGGCCTCATGGGAGAGCCAGGATGAGGAACAGGGTGTCTCCCCTTGCTGGGCAAGGAGCAGCTCAGAGAAGGAGCCGAGGAGGGTCCCAGTCCCCAGCACAGTTCAGGCAACAGCATTCCAATTTGCTGATGAGGATGATGAGGTGAATATGTGAGTGTCTCCCTGCTAGGTCCAGGGGATGAGAACCCTGGCCCGGCACCGGGACCTCCAATGAAGTCCCTTCTCCCACACCATTGTGGAAGACAGAGGATTCTGGGTGGAGGGGAGTGATCTGCTTCACCCAATAGGACAAGCAGCAAAGCCAGGAGCTGGAAAGAAGTGGAGTGCAGGGGAAGGGATGAGAAAGGAACTGGCATTGCTTCAAATCCCCCCAGCATCACCCCTACCCCCAGGCCCTGCCCCACCATCTCATCCTCCCTAGGCCAAACCAAAGTGTTCGGTGGGTGGGGAGAGCAGCCTCTGGTACTGCCAGAGACTTGGCAGGAATCTCCCTCCCTGCCATTCCATTCCCACCCCCCCCTCCCCCTCCCCCTCCCCCTCTCCCCCTCCCCCTCCCCCTCCCCCTCCCCCTCCCCCTCCCCCTCCCCCTCCCCCCCCCCCCTCCCCCTCCCCCTCCCCCTCCCCCTCCCCCTCCCCCTCCTCACATACACATATCCTTTAAAGAGTGGTCAGAGGAGCAGGGCAGGCTTGCCCCTGCACCCTCCTCTCCCTTCTGTGGTCAGAAGAGGCTTCCTAAATAGGGCTAGGTAGGTGGGTGCTGAAAGACGAACAGCTGAGAGTCATTTGTTCTGGGCACAGTCAGCCCACTCTGACCCTCTCAAGCCTTGGGCACCAGATGCCCAGCTTCCCCCAGTGCCACACCCCCAGCTGAGCTGGGGCTATACAGTAGAGCCTTTGTGGCTAGGGGAGAGAGGGAGGGCAGGACAGTACAGGGGCCTATTGTCTTTATCACCACCAACACTTCCTTGGCCAACCCTCAGGGGGTCCATTCCAGGCTGTGGGGAGGGGGCCTCATGCCTCCCATTAGGGCTCCCTGCTGGGTACTGGAGTGTGGCTCCCCAGCCCTTGCCCCTGATCCTCTCCTGTTATACCACATGATCCCCTCTCTTCCAGAGTGTTCTAGAAGCCATAATCAAAGGTCACCATGACCTCAGCCAGGAGGAATGCTTGGCCTTGGCCATCTGGAGATCTCTGTCCAGCCTGATTAAAAGAGGAGGGTTTGGGTTTTTGGTTTGACTTTTTTTGTATACAAACTCATCCCTCCAGATGATGCCAAGAAACTGTCTCTGTTCTTGTCTGTCTCCCTGAGGGCCTGGACAGAACCCAGCTCCCTCCCAGAGGATGGTGGGACATCCGTCCTTCACCACCCCCGGGAGATGGATGTCATGGGCTGAGGGACAAGGGCCCCCAGGTGCTTGCTCCCCAAGGAAATAGGCCTCCCAGACCTCCCCGGCTGTGGGCCATGGAGGCAGGGGAATGAACTGGTAATGAATAACAAGGCTGGAATGTCCTGGCCGATAAAGGTGCAGGTGTGTGCCTATGTGCAGGAGACGGGGAACGAGCCTTATCGCTCTTTCCGGAACGTGAGGCTTACACCCTCCCCTGCCTGCCCCCAGGTGCCTGGCACAGGGTTCTGCCAGAAACAGCAGCAGCTCACAAAGCACAATAACCCTGGGAGGCAAGTGGGAGGAAGGGTCCTTTTTACAAAGGGCCAGAAAGGTGATGAAGTGCCTCACTCAAGACTGAGGACCGCCCCCCAGCTAGAAATGAGCCTCACCTGCTTTTCCCACTTTCCCGCTGTCCCCCTCATTAGAGCAAAGGAGGACTCAGAGGCAAGAGTCGGTGTTCTAGTCCTGGATTCAGACCTGAGTACTTCACCTTTCTGGCCACTTACGCTCCTGAAGAGATAGTTCTACATGAGTTTTAAGGGTCCTACTAGACCTGTCCACCTGCTTCTAAGGCCCCGCCCAGCCCTGACAAAGGATGTTCTAATGCCCAGCCCCCAGCTCTAACATCCCCTAATTCTAAGCTCTCTCCCAGCCCTGATATTCCAAGGCCTCTTTTGGATGCCCATTATTGGCTGTCAAGAAGTGGAAGACAGAAGCTCAGTCTCCCCCCACTCATGGTGGAAATTGGGAAAGGTGGATGTACCAGAGCCCCAGGAAACACCAAAGCCTGGGAGGTGAGAAAGAAGGAGAGAGGCCTTTATTGAGGTTTATATGGTATTAAGGGGATGCTGTGCAGACCCTCCTACACCCACCTCCTTCACTCCAGCTTGAAAGAAGTGAGGTGGATTCCCCCCTTCACACAGAAGTAGGGGAGGTGGCTGTGCCTCCCACGGTTGGGGAATTTCACCTGGTGACCGTCAGGAAGTTTCACCTGAAATTCATCTTTCTCAAAGGTCACAATCAGCTGTGGAGAAGGGAGAAAAGAGAGAAAAACGGGGGGGTTATTCAAGAATCCCAATCAAGCAAAGGACCAGAGGTGGATCCTAACTAAGTCTAGAAGGAGGCCATGTGAGTCCAATCCATTTATTCACAGATGAGGCAACTGAGGTCAAGTGATTTGTCCAAGGACACACAGAGTAAAGTCAGATATTCTCCAACTCCAGAACCAATGTTCTTGCAACCATATCATTCACTGTGGTCTGCTAGGACTGGCAAGTAGAGGTGGGGTTTGGGAGATGAGACAGCAGCTTTTTCCTCCTAAATAACAGGAAGAATCATCTTCCTGAGTTCAAATCCAGCCTCAGACACTTACTAGCTGTGTGACCCTGGGAGGGTCGCTTCCCTTTGTATGCCTCAGTTTCCTCATTTATCAAATGAGCTGGAGAAGGAAGTGACCCCCAATATTTCTGCCAAGAGAACCCCCAATGGAATCACAAAGACTTGGATATGACTAAAAAAAAAGCAGCATGGATCTACTGGGTGAGCACTGTATTTGGACCTAGACATGAACCTCAGCACTGCCCTCACTGGCTGTGTGACATCAGGGAGGTCCCTTTCTGTCTCTGGGCCTCTGTTCTCTCACCTGTAAAATGAGGGGGGTGGGTAATGTTCCCTTCCAGCTCTAAGAACTAAGATCCTAATAGTTCGAACTTCTGCAGGGCCCTTTAGGTTTATGAAGTAGGCTCACCTTAGTCCACAAGCACTTATTCTGTGGAGCACTGTGCTGGGGCATGGTTCTCTCTGTCCAAGGAAATACAAAGTCCAATTCCTTCATTTTACTGATAAGAGAACTAACCCAGGTAGGGGAAGTCATTTGCCCATAGTCACACAGCAAGTGAGTGATGAAGTCTCCCAAGTACCAAATCTTGGGCTCTTTCCACACTGTGTCCTTTGGAGCCTGAGTCATTCGGCCCTTCATCTTTGATAATCTTATCAAAATCAGGGCTTGTTAGTACTTGAAGGCGTCTAAACAGGTTTCACACGATATATTTACTTTCACCAATCACCCTGTTCCAGAGGTGTCATGGGCCTTAATCTCCCCATTTTACAAAGAAGAAAACTGATTCCAAAGTGAAATATGCAAGGTCACCTAGCCAGTGTCAGGGTGGGATTGAGACCCAAGCCTCTCTTGCTCCCAGATCCACAGCAGCTCGTGGCATTAGCCAACCCTGCCTTTCCTCCTAGACCTATGGCATGCACCCATGCCCATTCCACGAGCTCACTTTTATCTCCATCCCTGGTCCAAAGCACATGTGATCATCTCGATGCTCCTGCTCCCAGGTGCCACCATTTTGGGAATTGCAGACAATGACATTCTCCTCAAATCGGGGGTTGAAATGCAGTGCCAGATCTTCGGGACCACTGCCCAGATTAATAGAGAACCTGTCAAGGTGGAAAGACAGGAAGTGAATGAGCAGTATGGGCTGTGAGAGTAGGAAAGAAACAATTTATCCTCAAAGGATCCCAGAGGGTCCTTGAAGGCCTAGTGACAGCAATTCATTTTACATATTAGTAAACTGAGGCCCACCGAGGGGAAGCAACTCATCTAAGGTCATAGGATTAAAGACTTAGAATGGAAAGAGACCTCAAAGGAATCTGATCCAACTGCCTCAATTTACAGAGGAAAACACTGAGGTCCAGAGAGGTTAACTAGTTTTCTAAAGCTGTACAAAGGTAGGATTTGAACTCAGGTCTTCTGACTCCAAATGTCCCTGTGAAGGCGTGGCACTGACCAGAGAACTAAATGGTCTTTGGCAAAAAAAAAAAAAAGGAAATGCTGGAGAGATTCACCTTTTAATAACAACTGAAAATGGAAAGTCCTTTGCAATCTATGGGGAAAAGTCAGAGTTTAGTGTGACTCTAGATGGGCAGCCATTGCCAACAGCAGGAGTCTCCCTACAAAGCCCCTGCCAAGAGGCACAGAGAACATAAGGCGTAGTGGGGGAGAGAATGTTGAACCTGCAATGATAAAACAAAGACACACTTGCTTACTGTGTGACCTTGGACAAGTTCCTTAACCTTTCTGAGTCTCCCTACCTGCCAAGGTTGGCATATGGAAAGCCTTTCCTAAACCTTAAAGGGACTTGTGATTTCTTTAAGAAAGGAAACTCCAGGTAAAGACAGTCTTTCTACTTATGAAGGCTGGTGCCTCTCCTACAACTTGTAATCTAAGGGAGTCACCTGAGACGCTAAGGGAAGTGATTTACCCAAGGTCACATGGCCAGTAAATATCCTCAAATATGGGACTTGAACCCAGACCTTGGAGGCCAGCTCTGCCTATCATGCCACACTGCCACCTTCATGAGCTCTAGAAACGAGATCTTCAATATCATTAATTAGCTAGAGTTTGTTTTGGGAAGAGACAAAGCAGTGAGTACCCTGTGTGGCTGAAGTACAGGGATGGTCAGATAAGATGAGGGCCAGAGGACACAGAGTCATCCAGGCCAATCCGAAGCCTTTGGGAAGGACCACTATGCTGGAAACTGAAACCACCAAAACTAATGCTACTGTCTGCCCTCAAGGAGGCTGTGCTCTCCCAGGGGGAAAAAACCACGCACACGAATGTACAAAATACGTATCCTCTCCTCAACTTTGCTATTATGGCCAATGGCACCCCGTGCCAGTTCTTCAGGCTCATCACCTGGGTGCAAATTCTTGATGCCTCATTGGCGCTCCCCCCCCCCCATAATTAACACATTGCCAGATCTTAATTTTCCCATTTCTACACATCTCTCCTATAATTGGGCCCCTGTTGCTTCCACTCCAGCTATCGCTCATCATCTCCCACTGGCTTCTCTGCCTCACCTCTCACCTCTCCAGTCCATCCTCCACCCAGAGGCCAATGTGGCTTTCCAAAAACCGGGGCTGGACCCAGCCACCACCTGCTCAGCCTTCAGTGACTTTCAATTATTTTGAAGATCAAGTATGAAAATCTTTAGGTGGCACTGAACTCCCACCTGGCCCCCTCCTGCCTTTCTGGGCTCATACCTGACTCCCCTCCGAACACCTTAAGATGGGGCTACTTTTGCCTTCTTGCTGTGCTCACACACAGCTCTCCCTCTCCCAGATCTTTGACTAGCTGTCTCCCAAAGCTTAGCCCTTGGCACCCTGGTTTCCTGTAAGACCGAGATCAGATCCCAGTATTCAGAATTTGGGCCTTTTTTTGTATCCCCAGTGGCTAGCCTATTAAGTGGCACACAGTAAGCACTTAATAATTGCTCTTTGACTGACTCTAGACCTCTACATATACACATTGTTGTTCTCCGTCCCCCTTTCAGGATTGAGGTTTTCAGTCTTGTCTTTAAGAGTCCTAATCCAAGCTCATAGGTACCCACCAAATGCCTGACTTATGGGAGGTGATATCATATCTCTATCTGTTCATAGATCTCTTACACAATTGCTTAGCTATCGGTTTGTTAATTACTGAGTTCCACAATTCTAAAATTCTCTTTTAAAGTATTGCTTATTTTTGACATTCTTTTTAAAATTCTGAGTTCCAAATTCTTTCCCTCCCTCCAGGTCCTTCCTCATCCACTGAGTAGCAGGCGAGCAATAGAGAATTCAAGATTCCTGAATGGTCAGGTTCCAATGATCACAGAACCTGAGAGTTGTAAGGGACCTCAGTGGAATCACTCCAACACACCAGACCAGTGGTCATCCACCCAGCCTCTGTCCCTCCAAGGAGGGAGAACCTACCACCACCAGAATCATTCCACTTTAGGACAGCTCAGTACTCAGTGTTAGGAAGATTTTCCTGCCATCGAACCTAAATGGGTTACTTTGAAATCTCTACCCATGGTGCTAGGTTCCACCCTAGGGGCCAAGTGAAACAAGTCTAATTCTTCAGATACTTGAAAAGGCAGCTAAGTGGTACTGGGTCTGGAGTCAGGAAGACCTGAGTTCAAATTTAACCTCAAATATGTACCAGATTGTGACCCTAGACAAGTCATTCAACTTTTATCTGTCTCCATTTCCTCAAATGTAAAATGAAGATAATAATAGGTCCTACCTCACAGGGTTGCTGTGAGGATCAAATGAGAGAATATTTATGAGAGGCTTAGCATAGCGCTTTAACACATAGTAGGTTCTACATAAATGTTAGTTATCATCCGTATCTGCAGCAGCAGCATCTGGAGTCAAAAAGACCTGAATTCAAATCTAGTCTCAGGTACTCATTAGCAAGTCATTTAACCTCTGTCACAGTTTCCTCATCCGTATAAACTGGGGATAATAACAGCCCTTCCCTACCAGGGTTTTTGTGAGGATCAAATGAGAATATTTGTAAAATACTTTGCAAACTTTAAAGTACTAGAGAAATGCTGGTTATTACTGAAGACAGCAGTCATGCCATTCCCATCTCCCCCACAACACCCCTCCTGCCCCTGCCCCTTATAAATACTGGGTGGACATGGACTGTCTCCTGGCTACTTCCTCTGAACACTCTATGTTTGATCAGTGTCCTTTTCTGTAAAACTCTCCTTTTTAATTTAAAAATAGTTTGTTTTTTTTTTACTTTTGTTTTATCTAAACCAAGCATGTTCTCATTTGCTCTGGAGAAACAAGGTTGTCTCCCTTTCATTTCTTTTTCTTTTTAATTAATTAGTTCATTTTTAGCTTTCAACATTCACTTTTGTAAGATTTTGAGGTCTCAATTTCCCTCTCCCCCTCCCCCCACTCCCCAAGACAGCATGCAATCTGATAGAGGCTACAATATGTACATAACATGTACACAATATGCTACACAATATGTGCAAACATATTAAATATGATCGCTGTCCTTCTTAAACTATGGTGCCCAGAACTGACAGGATCCTCCTGAGGAGGTCTGATAAGGCAAGCATGGCAAACTGCTCTGGTAACTTTGCCAAGAGAATTCCAAATGAGGTCATGAAGTGTCAGATGTCACTGAAATGACCAAACGACAGCAAGCAATATTCACAACATTCCACCAAATTTTGTAAAGGCAATGAGCTTAGTCTGGCATGACCTATTCCCAGTAAACCCTAATCCTACTTCCTCTTTGTAATCACCACTTCCCTTTCTAAATATTTGCCAACCATCTCTTCAATGATCTCTTCTAGGATTTTTCCAGGTATCCAGGCCTAGAGTTTGAAATCTCGGTTCTCTTCCATTTTTTGATAATCCAAAGAAGCTTTGTCCTTGTCTGATCTTTCATCCCTTTCCTGTTTCCCATGACCTTTCCAACATCTTTGCCAGTGGCCCCATCCCATCTTTCAAAGAGGAAATTCACCTGAGTCAGGTGAGCAGAATTCACCAAGGGCAGGTGGGCACTTCCTGACTTATCTCGTGTATAAATACCCTGTTAATTACTGTTCCCGGGTATAAATATCCTGTTAATTACTGTTCCCATCATTTTCACCTCCTTTGGAGAGAAAGCAGAAAACAATGCTCTATTCTGAGACTTTATCCTTCTCTGATAAGGAGTATTGTAACTTGAACACTCTACTCTGTCACTTGGAATTTTAGCATGAATTGAACATTCTGTAACATGCCATGATTCTGTTACCTACCCAAACTGAGGACCTTCTTTGGCAGGGTTCAAGTGAATTCAGGAGAATTTCCAAATAATCCCCATTTCCCCAGGCCAGCCAGCTCCCTACCCCACCTCCCAACCTCCAGATTTACCAACTCGCATCACCATCAATTTTCCCCTTCAGCTTTAGCGTCAATCCAGTCTTCATTTCCATGTGGTAAATCTCCATTTTGTTCTGCCCAAAAGAAGAGAGGTTTGCAATGATCTCACATCCTTACTTCCCCCCATTATGTCTCCATCTGTCAGTACTTCCTTGTCCCCCCAATCTCAAAGGGCAAAGGAAGACACCAGGGGCCAATCTCATACCAGGCTTGTTTGTGACCATCACCTCTCCTCTCTTTGCCCTCTTCTCCATGTTCACCCCCAAAGGCCCTTCTGGCTGCCAGTGGTGAGAGAAAGGATCTCCCCATTCTTACCTCTCTGAATCTTGGCCTTCCTCATCTAGAAAATCGATATCATAACACTTATACTAGCTACTCAGCATCATTAAGAAGTCTTTTCCTATCCCCTTACTTCCCCTGTCTTCTTCCTGTTGATTCCTTCTGGTTTCCCCTGTCTACATCTTGTTTGTGCATAGTTGCTGGCTTGCTGTTTGTGATCTCCTTGAGGGCAGGAGCTGTGTCCCAGGTGTCCTTCATCCATTTTCAAAGTAGATCAGTGATGTCATGGGTAATGTCTTGACTTGTCACGAGTTAGACTGAAGTGAGGCAGAGGTGTGCAAAGTTGTCAGCCTCACTCTCTCTTCCAAAGTCATCAAAGTCCAGTGGCAAGACAAAGTCAAGATGACTATTGATGGCCCAGGAGGCAGTAGATGATGATGACACCTTTGATGTCTAACCAAGCTGTAAGTGCTCTGCAGCACCTGCTTCAGCCACCTTCATGGCCCCTTGGAACAAAATGTTTTCATCTGCCCATTCAGCCAGGGGAAGTCTTTACATGCTTAGGGGAGATATCCCCTAATTCATTGATGGGTTTGAGGTCTGTCAACTTGGTTGGTATCCTCAACTTGGTTTAGACTTCTGCCAAAATGGTTTACTAGAGTGTGATCTTTAATGCTACAGGTGAGAGCTGGGTGAAGGTGGACACACCAAGGGGGGATAAGCAGCCCTCACACCAGAGGTGCTGGTCCTGCCTGGACACCCCATACATACACCCCTACGTGCCAGTACCTGGTACATAGTAGGTGCTTGTTGATTTGAATCAAGCCGCGAGGGACTTAGAGGAGCTTTTTTAGTCCAACTCTCACTTTAGAGATGAGAAAACTGAGACACAGAAATGAAATCACTCACCCCATGTCCCACACCCTATAAGTAACTACTGTGAGGACTGCACAAATAAACCACAAGGTGCCTAGCACTGAGCCTGGTACAATAAACACAATGTTAAATTGATGAGAGTAGCATGGTAAACAATTCTTGTTAGGATCATCTCATTGAGCCAATCGCTCTAAGGTGCGGAGCATTTCCCCTTGCTTCTTCCTCCTGGAGGGAAGGCTAAGGAGGGCAATCTCTAGAGAGGACAAAGAAATGAAGTACTAATGGTGGGATTTCAGATACTATGACAAGATCAGATGGAAGAAGGAGGTTTTCTCTGTTTCCATTAAAGCACACCATAAAAATGACTGACTCTCCACCCTACACTGAAGGTACACAGACATCCCAGCCTTGGCATGGACTGTTCAATCCCTTCTCAACAGCCTGTCACAGGATAGTCAAAACAGCATTGGATTTGAAGTCTGAGGTCTTGGGTGTGAAGCCCACCTCTTCTATCACTTACCTCAGGCAAGTCACCCTCTCCTCTCTCAGTTTTCTCATATGAGAGGGGATTGACCTACATGACCTCAAAGGACCCTCTGGTTCTATATCCATAATCTTGTAAGCTCTCTCTGCATGCACGTGTGTGCATGCACACACATGCACGCGCGCGCGCACACACACACACACACAGAATTTGAGAGTTGGAAGGGACCTAGTAGAAAGTAGAGACCTCGTTGGAAATAGAGATTGGTCTACTACTTACTTACTCCCAGGTAAGGTCTCAAAGGAGTTATCCAATGCAAGTTTGGGGAGCCAGAAGCAGGGAAATTAGGAAGTACAGAATCAATTAAATAGTGAGAATTTAACAATTGCTTATGCAAAGGCATATATATGCTAGGCACTGGGGACACAAAATAAAAATTTAACAGTGCCTGACCTCAAGGAGCTTATATCCAGGGTCCTTTCCAAGATTGAATACACCTAGGATTGGCAAGGCAGGAGGAGGATGGGGAGATCCAAAGAAAGACAGATAAATGAGGTAGAGGAAAAGTGAGAGCCCTCCCCATTCCAGCTTTGAGGTTACCTCCGACATCTTTCTTATAGATCAAGTAGTGACTGGCGGATCCTGTTTGCAGTAACTTGGGGAGATCTGCTCTGAGCCCCAGAAGTAGCAAGGAGTTTTAGTTCCCAGCTGTCCAGGTAGATGGTTACACATTAACCCTGGGAAGGTTACAAACCTGGGGACTTTGCCCAAGGAGTATGAGCTCTCCTCAAATATCTTCAATTCCCATCTTCCCCTCCTGAAGAACAAATGCACTATCTATGCCTCTTTCTTCCCCCATGACCCTGGCCAGGAACCTTCTGCCTACCCCCATCTGCCCGTTAGCCCTAGAACTGAAATTTTAGGCATCTGGGGCCATTTCTGTAGGATTCAGTTATTTATGTTTCAATTAATTTTTAATCTATCTTTTCAAGGCCTTTTGTTTCATGCAATTTTTATTGCATCATGATCTAAAGAGGATGCATTTAATATTTCTGTCTTTTTGCATTTGATTGTGAGGTTTTTAATGCCCTAATACATGGTCGATTTTTATGTTAAGTGCCATGTTCTACTGAGAAAAAGGTATACTCTTCTCCATCCCCATTCAATTTTCTCCAGAAGTCTAGTGTATCGAACTTTTCTAAAATTCCATTCACCTCCTTAATTTTCTTATTTATTTTGTAGTTACATTCATCTAGTTCTGAGAGGGGGATGCTGAGGTCCCCTACTAGTATAGTTTTGCTCTCTATTTCCTCTTATGGCTCACTTAACTTCTAAGAATTTGAATGCTATACCACTTGGTGCATATATTTAGTATTGACATTACTTCATCGTCTATGGTAACTTTTAGTAAATTTCTCCTTGTCTCTTTTAATTAGATCTATTTTTGCTTTTGCATTGTCTGAGGTCAGAATTCCTACCCCTGATTTTTTTTTTACTTCAGCTGAAGCATAATATATTCTATTGCAACCTTTTACCTTACTATGTGGGTCTCTCTGCTTTAAATGTCTTTCTTGTAAACAACATATTGTAAGACTCTGGTTTTCAATCCACTCCGCTCTTCACTTTCATGTTATGGGGGAGTTCATCCCATACTCACAGTTATGATTACTAACTGTGTGGTGAGACTTTAGCCTGAAAGGGCCGGGGTCTAACTTTGCATCCTGGGTCATCTCCAGTCGTCCTGATGAATATCAGGCCACTGGATCCAGATGATTCAGCAGAAGAAAGTGAGGCTGGTGACCTTGAACAGCCATCTCCCACTCAAATCAAAGTCAACTGCAAGTCATGTCATCATCTTGATGTCATAGTCCTCTTCGAGAACGAAGGACAAACACAACTATTTCTAAAAATAGCCACCCTCCCCACTCCTCTCTAGATTGAACCCTCCCTTATAACAAAGAAAATAACTAAGGAAAATGGACCCTGCCTAACAATGTATACAACATTCTGTTCTAATAACCCCCCACTTCTCCTGGACAGACTGAGCATCCTTTACAGTCAACAAGTATAAGAAACAACACAGTGCCCTGGAAATGGCTTTAGGATCAGCATCAAGAGAACAAGGTTTTTGCCTTACCCTGCTCATTAACTCCATGGCCTAGAAAAATAACTTTTCTGGGCCTCATCTATAAAATGAGATTGATTCTCCATAGACTATTGTGAGGATGAAAAGAGACCTAGCATCATGTTTTAAATGTAGGGTGGCCCTAAATACAGGCTGTACAATATAGCTCTGAAGAGGCTGAAGATAAATCTCTAAGATGCAAGCTCACAAGTTTGTAAGATAATACTAGCTAACATTTATATAGAGCTTGCTATGTGCCAAGCACTGTGCTAGATGCTTTACAATTATTATCTCGTTTAACCATCACAGTAACCCAGGGAGCGAGGTGCTATTATTATCCCCATTTAACAGTTGAGGAACCTGAGGCAAACAAAGTATATGTGACTTGCCCAGGGTCACACAGCTAGGAAATATCTGAGGCTGGATTTGAATGCAGGTCTCATGAGATATAGAAGGTATCTGAGATCATCTAGCCCAATGTCATCATTTGACAGAGGAGGAAACTGAGGCTCAGAGAGATGTCAGAAAGAGTAACTCTTTAACAGGAAATATGTATATATCCAAACACAGGTGGGTGGATAGAGGCAGATGGAGACTGAAACAGAGACAAAGACAGGGAGAGAGACAGAGAGAGAAGAGGAAAGACATGCACGCAAAGATAGAGAGGACAGAGAGTGAGGGAAAGACAGAGAAGACAGAGAAAGGAGAGAGACAGAGGAAGAGACAGAAGAAAGAGAAGAGAGACACCCTAAAAAATACCCATCATAGGCTATACTTGGATTTGGAAACAAGTACCACATAATTAAAATGACTACATTATGTGAATGCCTTTGCCAAGTACAAAGAGTCTGGTCTTATGATTAATGACTGAGGGTGTATCCCTGACACCGTGCGAAGTACCATGGGGGAGATGAGACCCTGACGTTCAACAAATTAAGAGGAAACAAGCCTCAAGGACTGATTGTGAAGGCTGCAGAAAATTGGGTCTAGAGACAGATGATGGAGGGACATTGGGATGTCTCCATCACTTTTGAAATAAGCCTTAACTTCAGTCTGATGGCAGTAGTTTTATATTTACCAAATCTTGTTGATTTTACCTTTTACATTCAACCCCTTGTCACTACTCACATAGCTACCTAGCTGATTCAGCCCTTATCCCCTCTCCTGTGGGCTACTGAAAGAACTTTCTAACTGGTCCTCCTGCCTCAAAGAGGAGGGGCAGGGAGAATCTCAGAGGCTTCTGGGAGAAGGTGGGACTGAGCTGAGCCTTAAAGACTAGAGAGGATTGGGAGGGAACATACCCTTTGGGATGAATCTACCTCCTTGGATAATAAAATGGGGGCAGGCTTTTCCCATGAAAAGGCTGTCCAAGAGTTAACCAACAATCATCAGATATAAGAAGAGGAAGAAGACTCCTTTCTCTACTGCCTGGCACCTGGAAGCTCACCAAGTGGAAAGGAGGGTGGTGCCCACCTAGCTCCCCCAGGTGGACTCTGGTACCTTGTAGGGTTTATAACTGGAAGAGACCTTGGAGGGCTTCTTGATCAATGCCGTCATTTTAAGGAGGAAGCCCTAGAGAGGGGAATTAATCACAAAGCAAATGCTAGAGCTGAGACCTGAACCCAAGCCCTCTGACACCTAAGCTTCTATAATAAGCCTCCCATGGTGCAAGCAGGGATACGAAGGGCACTGTGCTAGGTCCTGGGAGACTCCAGTGCCCTGAAGGATGTGGACACTCTCCCTACTCAGGGATATTGAAACCCATCTATGCCCAAAATCTCTCCACTAGGTCCTCCCATGAATTTGCCACAGAAGGTCAACCCAAAATTCTGGAAGCCTTCCTTGGCACTATAGTGTGACTATCCATCCCTTGGGATGAGCCTTATTAACTTCAGTCTGATGACAATAAGTCTTGTTGATCTTAACCTTTTGCATCCAACCCCTTCTCCTTAGTCACATAGCCACCCTGTTTCAACCCTCATTTCCTCTCCCCTGGGTTCCTGAAAAAACCTGGTCTTCTGAAAGAACCTGGTCTTCCTGCCTCAAGCCTGTCTCTGCACCAGCCAAATTCCTCTTTCAGTTGCCAAAGCGATTGCCCTACAGTGCAGATCTAACTAGGTCATGCCCCAGCTCAAGAAACTTGAATGGCTCTCTATGGCCTCTGGCATTTAGCATTTAAAGCCTTTTATAATCTGGCTCCAACCTACATTCTAGTTATACTGAAGTACTTACTATTTACTCCACCCCACTCCACCATACACATATCACATTCCACCATATCGCAGTCTCCAGATCTTTGGCCCCCAGGCCTGGAAGACCCTCCTTTCTCACCTCAAGGTTCAGCCCTTCGAAATTCCTTTGCATGTAAGTAATTCAGGTTTATCTGCTGGAACGTTGTTTCCTCCCTCTCTTCCTTCTCCTAGTTCAACAGTGGAGGTCTATGGGGTGTAGGATATGTTCAGGGAGGACAGTCCCTTTGGTGTGATAGCTGCTGAGCCCTTTTCAGGGCTCTTTCCACCTTTGGTGTCCACCTGTTCCACCCAACTCTCACCTGTGCCTCCAAGAAGCTGCAGCACGCACAGTAGCCACACCTCGGTAAACTGTTTCGGCAGATGGGTCAAACCAGGTTGAGGGTAACCAAGGGATTCTCAAACCGATTGGTGTGTTAGGGGAGTGTCTACCCCAAGCATGTGAAGACTTCCTCTGGTGGAATGGGTGGATGAGAACATTTTGTTCCAACAACCATGAAGGCAGATGAAGCAGGCGATGTGGAGCACTTAGAGCTTGGATAGACACTGAAGATGCCAAGGTCATCTACTGCATCCTGAGCCATTGCCAGCCATCTCGAGTTCAACAGAAGCTCTTTCAGGACAAGGATGATTTCATTTTTATTTCAGTGTCAGTGATACCTAGCCCAAAGTAGGTGCCTGAAAACTGCTTGATGAATTGAACAGAAATCTGTAACATCCTTGGAATGATATGGGTGTTAAAATCACCTAGCTAGGTCATAGGATCATGGATTTGGAACCGACCAGGCTCCTCCAGACCAGGGAGTCCACCCCCTTTATTCTCCAAATGGCACAGAGCAAGTGGTCACTTAGTAAGCAGCTGAGGCAGGATGAGAAGCCAATTCCATGCCCAGCCTCTCTAAAGGACTCCAGGCTCCTGGAGGGGAAGAACCGGTGGTTCTTCCTTCCTTCATTCATAATAAGGATACTCAAAAGACACCCTGATGGTTCATAGGCTCAACAGGATGCCAGGGTTGAGATGAGATCCACCTTAGCCAGCGTGTGTTGTTACTCTTGTGTCCAGGACCCCTTGGACAGTCTGGTGAAGCCTATGGATCCCTTCTCACAATTATGTTTTCAGAAGGAATAAAACACATAAAATTAGGATCCTACCTCATCATATAGGGGAAAAAACTGAGTCTCAGAGTGGGCACAGAGCTGGCAAAGCTAAAGGTGTTACTTCTTCCAAAGAGCCAAAGCTACTGTTTCCTGGAGGGGAGGCTTTGAGAGTGGGAATGGAAGCTCCAAATGCCCCAGTCACCAGGATGAGGGGGAAATGTGGGGAATGGATGGAGGGGAACAGAGTGGGAGGGGAGGGGAGCAATTCACCCAAGAGGCTTCTCAGACAGCTCTTGTGAGATTTAGTTGTGTTCATCCTTCATTGCTGAAGAACACTATGCTGTCAGAGAAATGATGACGTGACTTGCACTTGACTCTGTTTTGAGTGAGGGAGGGCTGTGCAGGTCACCAGCCTCACTTCTCCTCCAGAGCCATCTGAATCCAGTGACCAGATATTCATCAGGATGACTGGAGATGACCCAGGATGCATTGGGAGAAGGGGACAATCATCCTGAGGAATATCAGGTCACTGGATTCAGATGGCTCTGGGAGAAAGTATTTCAGAGAGAAAAGGTTCAGGCCGCTGAGATGCACTGGTCACAGGCCAAGGACTCTCAGGGTACTTTATCTCCACTTCCTCCCTCTCTCCTAGTCAACTGTCTTGTGGGCTGTGAGTATATTGGCCCATATTCCCTGCCTCTCCCAGGCTAAAGCAGAACTGAGGCTTTGAGGGACAGGGGGCAGGTCTAACAGGGAGACTGGGAGGAAGACCAAAGGCTCCTACTGGCCACCTCCCTCCAGCCACTTGCCCTCTGATTCTCCCAACTTCAGCCTTGGAGAGTCAGAGAGAAAGGAGAAGAGAGGAAGAAGAGAAGGAATGAGGAAGAGAAGAGAGGAGCAAGGATGGAAGAAGGGAGGAGAAGGAAGGAAGACAAGGAGGGAAGAGAAAGGAGGAAAAGAAATTGTCTCCTTTCATTACCGAAGGCAGGATTTCATCGGCCAAGAAGTGGGAACTGAGATTTATTAAACCACAGAATCTGAGATCCAGAAGACATCTCTAAAAGGAAAGTCATTTGGACCAACTTAGATACTTGTCTCTAAGAGATTCCTGACAAGTTATCATCATCCAGATTATCCTCCAAGTCACTTACGCTGGGATCCCTGCAGTAACAGGCAACTCTCTGCCTTAAGAAGCCACCCATTCCTCTTGGACAACTCTAAGGATGAGAGAAATACACACACACACACACACACTTTTTTCCTTCTATTGAGCCAAAACCCATTCACTGTTAGTCTTTCTCTCCAGTGTCACACAGAACAATATTTGTCCCTTTTCCCACCCTCCAAAAAGATGTCATTTATTGCTCAATTCTAGTTCTGGAATCCCAGGATCCAGAAACCAGGATTCAGCACCAGGTAGGGTCCCTGTGGGCTCACTCCCTGACTCCCCTCCCACTGTCCTGCTCTCTGGAGCCCTCCTCCCCGCACCAGCTCCTCAAACTTTGGTATAAGGAGCTTTATTTATCCTTCGGCTGCTTCTTGGCCTTGAAGGCAGAGACTCAAAGGAGATAAAGGTCCTAGGTCTAGGAGATTGTTTCCAAAGTTTGGATACATGTATACCAGATACATTTTTACAAGTGTATCAAATTTTGCAGTGAAAAATGCTTAGAAAGTTCATCCAAATGTCAATTTCTTTCATTTTATATTTTTGAAAGCCCTAGAACATAGCAGAGTCACCCAAATGATATCCATAAGAGTTTGAAATAGTCCTAACTATTTGAAGACAGGCTGATACAAGGAAGACAGGCAGGGGCTACCATGGAGAGGATGCTAGCTAGAGTCTGAGGTTCTGGATGTGAATTCTGACATTGCCACGTACTACCTGTGTGACCTTGGGCCTTCACCTCTCTGACTCAGTTTCCTGATACATAAATGAAGCGATTGAACTAGATAACCTCCAGCATCCCTTCCAGCCTAAATTCTTGCTCAGAGATCAGATGGATGCTCTTCTTGGCACAAGAAAAAAATCAAAGTGGGTAAATCAAAGAATTGCAGAATTTGAGGGTTGTATGGTACCTCAGAAGCCAGGTTCAACCAATAATTAAAAGGAATCCCCTCTATGATGTCTACACAAACCACCATCCATGCTTTGGGGGAAACTCACAACTCCCCCAGGCAGGAACCTGTCGTACTTCATGATAGCTTCTAACAGAAGCTGTTTTCTTGTTGTCCAGTCATTTCAGTGTGTCCGACCTTCGTGACCCTTATTTGGGGTTTTCTTGGCAAAGATACAGAAGCAGTTTGCCATTTCCTGCTTCAGTTCATTTTTACAGATAAAGAAACTGAGGTAAAGTGGATTAAGTGTCTAGCCCAGGGTCACACAGCTAGTGAGTGAGGCTGGACTTTCTTCCTGATTCCAGGTGCACCAATGCTCTAACCACTGAACAACCTCAAGGTTTTACAACTTCCACCCACTATTTTTGGTTCTAACCTTTGGAGCCAAGTACAACAAAGCTGTCCCACATGACAGTTCTTCTTATACGTGAACCCTAAATCACAACCCCCTTGGGCCTTCTCTTCTCTGGCCTAAACACTCATTTCCTTCTGCTAATAATCCTCACATGACATGAATTCAAGGCTCTTCACCATCCTGGTTTCTCTCTTTTCTATAGGTTACCTGTGTCCTTCTTAAACTGAGACTCCAAAGGGGAATGCTGCTCCACATGAGGTCTGACTAGGGGGACAGTTCAGGGGACTCTCACTCCTTCGTCCCAAGAAGTCATCCTCTTCTGTTTCCACATTACACTGCTGAATCTCATTGAGCTTGACCCTATTTTACAGGCCTATATTTCTATCTGTCCTCTTTTACCTGCCCTTGCATCTTCCATCTTCTAAACACATTTTTATGAAATCTAAATGGGTGCTCTTTCTGTCACAAACTCTAAAAGTGGGTGATCACATCCCTTAAGGTTCCCATCAGTTTCACCCCAGCATTGACTCTCTTTCAGTTAATGAGAACCAATCCCAATATCAAATTTCACTTTGTTGGTTCCTCTACCTTTTTAAGGATGAACTTATCGTTGAGTCAAGTTAAGCAATTATCTGCTTTGCTCTTGGCACAGAGAGCTCCAGAAGAGGTTAAGTCTCTCATCATTGCTATATCGTACCTCTCTGCTAGGCTTATGATCTGCTTTCCTTCTGTTGAACTCCCCATCTCTAGCCTCTTTCTCTCCAAGTGGTCTGTTGTCTACTTCAATAACAAAATGGCTTGTTTCTCTTTCCGTTGATCTTCACTCAAACGTTCAGCTCCATGCTTCCCTGCTCTGTCACCTGAATTTCCTCATATCCAGTAACTCTATATACACACCTTCTTAACATACAATGTTACCTTACACACACACACACACACACACACACACACACACTCTTTTTTTTTTTTAACCAATCCTGTTTCTTCTGAATATGGTTTACTCATCTGCAGCCACATTCTAAACTTGGATTTCATTCTACAAGTCTCGGTGATACCTCCAAGGTATGATTTGTTTCCTTGGAGGAAAACCTCTGGTTCCTCTGCCTTAAGCTTTTGGAAATAAACCAAAGAAGAACGACCATTGTCCATACTATGATATAACATAATATAATAATATACAATTATAACAGCTGACATTTATATAGAATTTTTAAGGTTTGCCAAGCCCTTTACATTTGATCCTCACAGAAATCTTGTGAGATAAGTGCTACAAACATCCCTACTTTATTAGGGAAGGGAATAAGCATTTATACCCACCTCCTATTTATTTATAAACATCTCATTTGACCCTCACAACAACCCTGGGAGGTAGGTGCTTTTATTAACCCCATTTTACAGGAGAGGAAAGAGGCAGAGGAGGTTAAGTAACTTGCCAAGAGTTACCCAGTTAATAAATATCTGAGGCTGGATTTGAACTTGGGTCTTTCTTACTCCAGGCCCAGGTCTCTATCCACTGCATCACTTGGCTATCTTGTAATATAAGAATTATTACTTTGTCATTCTCAGTGGAGAATGGAACAACTGAAGCTCAGAGAGGGTTAAATGATTGACTGATCATCCCAAAGTCAGTGTTAGGGCAAGATTTGAACCCAAATCTTCCTGACCCCAAGTCTGGTGCTCTCTGTGATGGAATTGAGTAATCCATAGAACTGATATGTTCTTATACTTATACATCCTAGAGCATAGAAACTGATATGTTAGGCCTCCCCGGAATTGACAAGGGGAAAGGATCCAGTCATATAGGATAAGATGTATTGGCATCACTAACAGGCAAGCCTGGATTAATGAAATCATGGTTCTAATGAAATAATACAGTTATATTTATCAGATAGAATTTTCTGTTCCCTGTTCTCAATTTTCATGGATAAGAGAAAGTTTGATTTATAGGTGAGACAGGCAGCCACAACCCAGCAACTGAAAGTGACTTCCCTGGGATTCTGGTCCATTATTGTTATTTATGGTCAATTCTGGGTCAGTGATGACAGCCTTCTCCTGATGCAACATCTGGAACAGAATTGTTATTCCCTCTCCCCTCCCCTCAGCTGTTATAGTGTAGTAGATTTGCAGCTCTAGGAAAATAAAATATCCATCACACTACAGACCAGGAAACAGTGCTTGTGGGTGGATTGGGAAAAGGAGGGAAGAATGGGAGAGACAAATGGAAGAGGGAAGAAGGAAATAGAACCTAATTAATTGCCCCCTAGAGATGTAGGGTGGTCTGCCCAGGAACTAGGAGCCAATGGTGATGAGCTGAGACAAACTGCCCTGAAGCCTTTGAAACCAAAAAATCCTTGAGATGAGGCAGGGGGGAACTGCTATAATAATAATTTGTCTAAGTTAAAGGAAGCATATAGAAGGGGACAGGGAGGCTGGAGAGCCAGAGTCCAACACAAGGAACTTTGGCTTACTCAAGCCAGGGCAGTCTCAGGACTGTACTCCTTCCTTCCTATTTTCAGTGGATCAGTGTCAGAGGGGTGTCATTCCCCACCTCCCAGGTCATGCCAAAGTATGAAAGAGATGAGGCTGCGGGACAGCGAGAAGATGCTAGGTCTAAAGCTGGAAAGGATGGATGTCACAGGCCAGCCAGTGCAAGCCCCTCATTTTACAGAAGAGGAAACTGAGGCCCGGGGAATGTAAAGGACTTTCTCAAGGTCACAGATGTGGTGAGAGGGGTGGGATTCAAGCCCAGGTCCTCTGACTCCAGAGCCAAGGTTTCTTCCAATGTACCACCTATCACCATAATCTAGGTAAGGTGAGGAAAATAAGCCTGGGTGCGAAGGGGGGGGGGGGGGGGGGAGCAACTGGGTCTGAGCATGCTCAGTTGGAAGTGAGCGGTTGTGCAAGACTTGTAAAGCTGGGGACCGCCCATACACATGCGAGTGTTGGACGCTCTAGACTGCAGCACCACCTGCTGACCTATATCGGTAATGCGCCCTGATCAATTTCTCTAGCAGCTTCTCCCAGTGCCTATACACCGTGTATACAGGGTAATAGCCTTTGCTTGTGGGGTGCATGCCTTTAGATTCTCTTTACTTCTTCTGATTTCACTCTTTCTGCCTGTGGCACACCCATTTACCCTGCCTTCCACTTTCTTAGTGCTGAAATTCTGGTTTTTTACCACCTGCTTTGATACACCCTATCATGCCTTTCTACTCACAGTTCAAATCCCTTGCAAAATAGAATTCCCCAGACACCATGAAATATTTTGCTTCTCCATTTTGGCATGCAAGAGACTGCAGTGTGGACTAACATTCCATTAATTTGTCTTTCCTTAAAAGGAAAGATAATTGCAGATGGGGAAACTGAGACCCAGATAAGGAGAAGTAATGTCAGAGAATTATAGGATTTGAGAGAATGAAGAGACCTCAGTAGCCACTTAATCTAAAGCACACTAGGAAAGGAAACATCAGTAGAATTTGCTTGTCAGTCATTTAGCTGCATCCTGAAGACCTCCAATGAAGACTCTCCCTCCCTTCCCAAGGCAGCCGGGTCCACATCAGAACTGCCTTGATCACAAGGTTTGTCCTGGCTTCAAGCCTCAATTGCCCTCTTTGCAATTTCCACTTACAGGGAGTTGAGAAAGATGAGAATTTTTAAACTATTATTATTTACTTAACAAAGATCTATTTTCTCTCCCTCTTACCTCCCCCTTCCCCATTAAATAAATAAAAGAAAAAACAAAACCCCTTGTTACAAACATGTTTAGTCAAACAAAACGCTCCTTCATTGGCCCTGTCCAAAAAAAAGAATAAGCTGCAATCTGCTCCCTGAGCCCCCCGCCTCTCTGTCTAGAAGTGGACAGTGCCTATGGAATAAGAAAATGATGAAGAGACCATCATATTTGGAGACTGAGAGATCAGTTGTTATCTTGAAGAGGGAGGTTTTAGTATAGAAATGAGGTCAGAAGCCAGACTGCAAAGGGCTGAAAGGAGAAATAGAGGCAAGGAGTATGGTTAACTTTTTTCAAGGGAGGGATGGAAAGGCAGGTTTTATAAACACTAATCTCATTTGATCCTGACAACAAGCCTGGCAGGCAGATGCTATAATTACCTTTCCCCACCACTACCACCAGAATCATGTATTGATCGCATTCAATGCATTTGGCTCCTTACTTTGAACAAGGAGAACATACCCACTCCTCATCTGGCTGCCAGATGCAATTGATCTGGTCCTTATCAATGGGATAAAGGAAGTCTGGGATGGTCTAGGAACTTCCTTCCTCTTGCTAACTGTCCTAGCACAGGGTAGGCAGGCTGAGTGGAGAGCAATTTCCTGAAGGAAGTACAAATGGTTTCAGTTCCTGCCAAACTCAGATGAATATCTTCCTTTCCTGCCACCCTCCTCCTTTTTCCCACTCCTATGGAACTTGGACTCAGGGTCCCAGGGTCCTGGAAGGTTGAGGAAGAAAAGGTTAGAGGGTACTGAAGGGTGGGGGAAGAGAACTGTTGGTGCCAAGAAAGCAAGGGCTGGCACAGGTAGGACAGTGGCAGGGGAGAGGGAGAGGGGCAGAGGAGGATTAAAAGAGTTCAGTTTGGGGCCTAGCATATCATTCCATCACATACATACACATATACATATATGGGGCAGCTAGGTGACTGGAGTCAGGAAGACCTGAGTTCAAATCTGGCCTCAGACACTAGCTGCACGACCCTGGACAAATCACTTAACTCTGCTAGCCTCAGTTTCCTCATGTGTAAAATGAGCTAGAGAAGGAAATGGCCAACCTCACCAGTATCTCTGCCAAAAAAACAACAACAAAAAAACTCAAATGGGGCCATGAAGAATGGCCCCATTGGATGCTATTGAAACAACCCAACAACAAAGACAAAAAGGTGAAGAATATGAACAAATGAAAAAAGTATTAATTAAGCACTTACTCTGTGCAGATAAACTGTACTAAGTGCTAGAGATACAAGTATTAAGGAGAGATCCTTTTCTCAGAGTCTGCACTCTAACATCCCCAGCCATGATGGTGACTCTGGCCAGGATGTGGCAAGATGAAGGCACCAGGGAACAACACAGATGAAGCCAAAAGCTAGAAAGAGCTCACCACATGAGATCACATGGCTCTTTTGGAGATGGCTGAGTTGTAATGGATTTTTCAATGGTCATTTTGTACCTCTGTATTCCTGTGTTCAGAGAAAAAATATCCTTCCAAAGGCTAGTTTGAGAAGGACGGCAGGCATTCTTTGTCTAGTTCGGGGGTTCTTAAATTAATTTCTGAGGGTCTGTGAAAAAAATATCTTTATTTTCATTAACCTCTAGGTGAAATTCAGCCTTTCCTTCAAATGCTTAAAAACATGATTCTGAGAAAGGGTCCACATGCTTCCCCAGACTGCCAGAAGGGTCCATGATACAGAAAATGGTTAAAGACCCCCCCAGACTAGTTTTCCACTTTTGACTTCTTTCTTTGTGTTGTTTCTCAGATGCTGCATTGGAGCATTTTGGCTTTTTTCTTCTGTGGCATTTGATTTATTGACCAAAATGCTACTTAGAGTCTCCCTTCCTGGGTCCCTCACAGACATCAAATTCTCTGAAAGATCAGCCAAAAGCTTCCTTTGACCCTCTGAGGGTAAATGGTATCAGGCAGGGAGAGCAATGCATGGGTGCCTCATGTGGGAGAAGATCCAATATGGAGCCCAAGGGATGGGGAGGTCCTCCAGGAGCACCTGATGACAGATACTATGATGCTGGAAGTAACAGCTTTCAGACCACTGCAGAGCCTCCTAAGAGAGCCAACAGTGGTTCAAACAGTATGGGCTTTCTATCCTCACAGGCAAAAGCAAGGAGATGAAGAGTGACTATTGGCCAGACCCTGAGAGGCAGGCTAGGCTGCTTACCTTTAAAGAGCCTCCAGAAATATCTGCAGCTTGAGCAGAGACTGCAAATGGATAATGAGCTGGGCCCAGAATCAATTGCCATTGGAAAACTGTCAAGGTCTTTTAAGGCCTCTTTGTATCCCCAGCATTTAGCCTGCATTAAGTGCTTAATAAAAGCTTGTTGGCTTGACTTTAGGTATCTCCTTGAAACAAAAGCCCATGTCTTTAAATGCCCAAATCTTTCTAGATATGTTTGATTGATTACAAGTCACTGGACACTAGAATCTCGGAGGAACTGAAAATTAGTCTCACTCAACAGGTGATGGAGTAGGTATGTGAGTACAGATTACAAACAAGGGATTATTAAAGAGAAGCAGAGTAAAGAAGAAAGAAATGTGTAAGGGGGGAAAGCCTATTAAGTGCTGAGAATATGGGATTAGCAGGAGATAGCCTTGGAGATTCATGAGTAGCTCATGATACTCAAAGAAAAGAAGCAAAGCTACCAGCTTATTTGGGTAGAAACCTATAAGAGTTAAAGCTCTGCCCACCCCCACCCCCCACCCATTAATAAGCCTCAGGTGGAGCCCATTAAGGGAAGGTTGATTAGAGGAGGATTGTTTTATAGGAAAACCCACACCTTTTGTTAATTGCTAACAAGGCACTGGGTTGAGGGTTGTGCTTTCTGGCTCTCAAAAGCATATATATATACTCTGAGGTAAGGTTTGGCTTTGGGGGCTTGGAACAAGGTTTGCATACTAGATGAGACTCTGGGTAGCCGTCCCCCAACCCACTTTGAAAACCCAGATGTGGGTGCTTCTCTCTCTACGTATGTATCTGATGGTCAAACAGTTGGATCTATTTGTTGATCTATGATGTATGTGTTGCTTATCATCAGACAGTTAGAAGTCCTACCTGGTAGTCTTTATTTCTCTGTTTGTGAATGTAATTAAAGAAGATTGACCCCTTCAAAAGGTGCTTTCCTTTTAGAAAAGCAGATCAAAGAACCTGTCCTAGCAGGTCATCCTGGATGGGTCAGGGTGCTTGCTTCTACATAATCCCATTGGTGAACCTACAAGAAGACAGGCATGGGGGGTGATTTACACCATACCAGAAGCCTTTCTGTCAATTACCTTACAATATGTGCCCAGGAATCAGGCTGCTAAAGCCAGCTGGTATCAACAGTTTAGATTTCTCATGACTCAAATCACTTGCCAGAAACACTGGACAGCTCCACCAACAATGTACTAATAAACCTCAAACCAGCTCCAAAGTACTCTTAATTTCTTTGATAACTTGATGGTCATGAGGTAAAAATTTTTTTGTTTATATTTTTCATTATTATTAGTGATTTGGAGCATTTTTTCATGTTCTGAATCACTGTGTTTCCTTTGGAAATTGTTCATATCCTTTGAGTACTTGGCTCTGGGTCTATTTTCTATAGATCATGGCTATCAACTTTTATCAGGAAGTTTTCTCCTCTAGCTCTTACTTGTATTGATTTTTTTTTTCGTGTAAAGGCTTCTTGAGTTTGGATCATCAAAGCATCTTTTAGGATCTTCTCCATGCCTTGTTGATTAAGAATCCTTATACTAACCATATTCATGAACTCCTTCCATTTTCCTAACTTTAAAAAAAGATGCCATCTTTTCCATTCCTTCTGAATTTACAGTTTTTAAGCCGTAAAATTCTGATCTTCCTAAAATTTACATTATATGTATAAAATATAATTATAGAAATTGCATGTCTATATAAATTATATTTATTGATGCCCTTGTTTTAATATCACATTTGTTTCTGGATATCTCCCTTAACATCTATTTTCACAAAAGTTTTAAAAATGAAAGTGTATGTGTAGGAAGGGGAACATTTCAGCAAAACCAACACAGAGACGACATCTGGAAATATGAACAAAACCCCACACCACACTGGTGGTTCCCACTCTCCCTCCCCCCCATATAGGGAAGGGAAAAGTCTCATCCAAAGGAAATCTTTACTCATTCCATTTATACTGTAGGCATTGGGCATATTGTTTGTGATTCTTCCTTCTAAATCCATTCATGGAATTCCACATACTCGTTTCTCACAGCGAGTTCTATGCCATGTCTTATGCATCATGCACAATTTTGTTTAACTCAATCTCCAGTGGATGAGGAACAACTCTGCTTCCCGTTGTTTGTTACCACAGAAAGCAACGCAATGAATATTCTGGCATCTGTGGGATCATTCTGTTTATCTTTGACCTCTTCCGTCTTTGCCTAGCAGTAATGTGAAATATTCATCAATTTTGAATCATCATTTATTTTTAATCAGATTCTTTAATTACACATATTGTTTAGTTCTTATAAATCACTAGCTTAAGAAGTGTGTATGAGATTCTGTGCAGGCTGATAAGGCACTGGGTCCAGCCAGCCTCTCTGTCAGCTAAGTTGGCTATTTTGGCACAGCTGAGCTCTGCAAATTCCTCATTTCTACTAAAAGCAAAGCTGTAGCTTATGGATAATAATGGCTATGAATCACCTAGAGCTGGAAAACCTCCGTGTCCTGAACAATGCTCACCTGTCAAAGTTTCCCTCATCCTGCGGAAATTCCCTATTCTTGATACAGACTAGCTCCCCATGAAGACAATGGAACGTCTCAAAATACCCCCTAACCAACCTGAAATCGTAAACTCCCATGAGAATCAGTCTCATATTCCTCAATTTAGGACCAATGTTCTCCTTCTTGTTCCCCATTCTGAGGTTCATTTATGGCTATAAGGATGCTCTGTAAACTTAGTGCTGTGTCCTTTGTACGAGCGGAGGTGGTCTTGGACTCACTTTATTAGCAGGCTACAAGCCAATGCTAGTAAACATATCATGCTCAGAAGTTTTGTCTGTTTCCCTTATTTGCACATTTTTCAATCACTACAATAAAGAATCTCGAATCCCAAAGGTACGGACACTTTAGTCACTTTCTTCAGCTAATGCCATATTGCTTTCCAGAATGGTTCTATCATCGCAGCCCTACCAACAATACAGTAGTGTGTTGGGTATGAGGCAAAAACTTCAGTTGCATTAATTTGTATTTCTTAGGGATTTGAAGCAATCTTCCACATAGTTCTTAAGAGTTTGCAATTATTTTCAATGTGTTTTTATTATATATGATTATCTAATCATAATTGAACATAGTAAATAATAAAGGTTCCCCAGTTAACTAACTCTCTCTGACCCAAAACATTTTTATTAACAACTTACAGAACTCAAGAGGTAAAGACAAAGTTTAGGCTGTAGTATTGAAGTAGTTTAAACAGAATTATAGCAACTTAGAACACCGTGAAGAACCTCTTTGCTAAATACATTAGATTCAAGCTAGTGTGGAAAAACAGTAAAGCTTTTAACTGGATGAAACTAAGGAGGCTGGACCTCTGTCCAGTCACCACCAGATCAGAATTCCTCCCTGAACTTAGACCATGAGCCTTTAGAAAGAAATTGGACCTTTCATGAGACTGTAACAGAAGGATTTCAGATCTGGGCACTAGCATTTTTAAAATTATATTGGCACAACCCTGCCATAAACAGTGAATATTTCTCTAGCTCTCATAAATTATTCTTTACAAAACATTTTATAATTCAATCTATAAAACTGTTTTGTGTACTTTGGCTGATTGACTCCCAAATATTTTTTTGCATCTTGTAGCTATTCTGTTACTGCCTCTTAGATTTTGTTATTATGTTGAAAGGCTGCGATGTTTGTGGGTTTATTTTGTAGCCTGCAATCCTGTTAAAGCTATTAACGGTCTCAATTAATATCTTTGCTGAATCCCTAGGATTTTCTATATAAGACATCATGTCATAAGCAAAAGGGATAGTTTAGTCTTCTCTTTGTTACTCTTTAATTTCTTTCTCTTTTCTTACTGCTACGGCTAGTATTTCTACAACTCTATCAAATAAAAACAAGGAAAGCAGGCATCTTTGTTCTACTGTTGTCTTTCCTGTGAAAGCTTATACTGCTACTACTAATAGCCAGCATTTATAGAGGGTTTTAAGGTTTACAAAAACACTGGGAGGTAGGTGTTACTGTATCCTCATTTTACAGATGAAGAAACTGAGTCTCAGGGATGTGAAGGGCCAAAATGGCCAAACCTTAGTAGATCCAAAGAGCATTTATTAAGCACCAACATGCTTCAAGGCACTAAAAATACAAGAAAAAAATGAGTCAGTTACTCCTTGGACTGGAGTAACAAAGTCCAGTGGGGGATACAATGTATAAACAGGGACACAGGAATGTGGGAAACCTTTACAAGAAGATTAAATGCCAACTCTCAATCTTTCTTGGTTTAAAAAAAAAAACACAGAGGAAAATCCCTCAAAACCTTTAGCCCAATTCCACCTTGCTCTTGGTGCCTGACATGTGTGGCACATGTTAATAAAAGCTTGTGGAGTGACTGACCAACTCTGTGCCCTCCAGCTGGCTTAAAAAAATCTGAGGAGGAGAGAACAGGAACAACTGGGAGATGGATACAGCTTGACCAGAGAGTTTAGAGCACCCTGACTCCCGGCCTAGTCGGGAAGAAGTGCCTGGTGCCAGCGCTGAGTGGTAGTAACTAGTCAGGATTCCAAGGCATAAGATTTACACAAGTCAGCAAGATGATGCTAGTGCCCCCCCTCCCCCAGGGGCCAGGCAGTCAGGTAATGAGCACCATTGCTCTCAGGGTCAAGCCCAGGGCTCTCAGAGAGCTGGCTGCCTCTCTCTCCTAGCTATGTCCCCGTGGGGGTGGCAATGCCCAACTGGTCAGTCTCCGAGTTTGGTTTATATTGCCCAGATCATAGCTCTGCCCCCTTTCCCAATGAGGTTCTTCAGCACATCTTAATTTCTCTGCCCTGGAGAAATTTCTGCCTGGGGCAGGGGGGCGGTGCTGCAGTCCTGATCCTGGCTATCTCTTCTGGCCACCAGCAGTTCCTCCTCTCCTCCATCTGCTTGCCATCCTAGAGAATTTTCTACCTTGGAGTCCTTGAAGTAAAAAATGTTTGAGGACGTACACCCTAACATACCTGTAACAGTCCTTGAGGTGGAAAAGGAGAACTGACTACAAAACAGGATGCAAATTCCTCCAGGATGACTCTCCTTGAAAGGCAGAAGCCACTGATAGGCACCCTGGATGGGAGCATGCCAGAGGAAGGAGAGGAAGAGAAATCTGCGAAGGAGACGAAAGGGAGAAGGAGACAACTGCAAAGCAGCCCTGCCAAGAGGCTGCATGGAAAGTAAAAGCCTAGTTGGGAAGGGTAACAGGAGAAGCCTGACCCTGGCCCCAGATCCAGGGCCATGGGGGAGGGTGGGTTGCTGTGCCAAACCTGGGAGAGGTGGGAATGTCTGCCAGTCTGTTTCTTCATCGCCATCATCATCACCTTCATCCTCACCATCACCATCTTCATCCTCATCACCATCACCACCTTCATCTTCACTATCATCACCATCCCCACCATCATCACCATCCTCATCACCATCATCATCACCTTCATCCCCACCATCATCACTATCTTCGTCCTCACCATCTTCATCCTCATTACCATCATCATCACCTTCATCCCCATCCTCACCATCCTTACCATCATCTTCATCACCATCATCATCACCTTCATCCTCACCATCATCCTCATCACCATCATCATCAACTTCATCCTCACCATCATCACCATCCCTATCATCATCGACATCCTCACCACCATCACCATCTTCATCATCATCACCTTCATCGTCACTACCATTTCTATAGCATTGTAAGATTTGCAAAGCCCTTTACAAATTTTATCTCATTTGCTTCTTACAACAACCTGGCGAGGGTGTTGCTATTATCATCTCCATTTTACAGGTGAGGAAACTGAGGCAGGCAGCAGTGATGTGACTTGCCCAGGGTCACACAGCTCAAACTCGGGTCTTCCTGACTCCACCCTAGACTAGCACCCCGCCCCCTTACATGGAACTATTGCTTGCTGCTTATTGTTATTTTCTTTTTCTGGGCCGAAGCCAACGTTACTGATGAAAAACGCCCTAGACACGATGAACGCAGGGTATGAGTGACGGGCAGCTGGGAAAGTGGCTGGACCTGGGTTCAAATTCTGCTTTTGCCACTTGACAGCTGTGTTACTTTGGGTGGGTCACTAAGCCTCCCTAGGCCACAGTTTCCCCAGCTGTAAGAGGACGAGACTGCACTGAATAGACCTCCAGGGGTCGTCTGGGGTCGTCTGGGGTCGCGATCCTTCCTTGCGATGCTACGTCAGAGGACTCCGGTGGCGACGTCATGACCTCTTTAGGAAGCCCCAACCCCGCGCTCTCCAACCGGAAGTTGCTGCTCACCGGCAGCCGGAAGTGCACCTGAAAGCCCCCATCCAACATGGCCGCCGGCTGCTCTTCCGGAAGTGACCGCTGGGGGTGTCAGGAGCATCGTGCACTCCTGACGCTCTAGTCCTTCACAACGGCTGTTCATGGTGCCCGTGTGGGCCCCGCAACCTCCACTTCCCGTCAGGCCCGGGCCGCTGGCTGGAGGGGGAGGCCGTTGAACGGCGGCGGGCGCCTTTGGGGGGGGGAACCGACGCTCTGGGCCGCTTCCGGCGCGCCTCTATGGCCGCGCTGGCGGCGCTCTAGGACGGCGGGCGCGCACTCTCACGGGTCGCCCGGGATGCTCGATGGTCTGTTAATGCGCCGGGGGCGGGGCCGGGGCCTAGGCAGTCTCGCGAGAGCCTGGAGGGGGCGGGTGTGTGGTCCCGCGCCGGCCAGAGCCCGAGATGGAGCCGGAGAGTCTGGAGTCGAGAATCAGTGAGTGACCCCCTCCGTCTCCGAGAGTGGGGCGGGAGTGCGGACCGGGCCGGAAGCGGAACCGGGGGGCGTGCCCCTCCCCCAGCCCCGGGCGGGTCGGCCCCGGCCCCCCCCAACCCCTCCTGACCCCCCAGGATGCTCCTCCTGAAAGGACTTCCAGAATCCCCCTCCCCTCCGTCTGCCTCCGGGACGCCCCCCAAAGGTGCCCCTTGTGTGTCCGCAGAAACTCCCAGAGGGCCCCCCAAACCTCCCTCCCAGTGACCCCAGCTCCCCGCCTTAGACCTGCCTCTGAGACCCCCCAAATGCTTCCGGAAGCTACCCGATCATCTCCAGCACCCCCAGAAAGAGGCAGCTCCCTCTAGATGTGCCCCCATGACTCCTCCCATCCTCTCCCGAGACCCTCGGCCTGTCTCCCCAAATGTGCTCCCAAAGTAAGACTTTAGCCCCTATCCCTCCTTACACTTCAACCCATTGACCTACATCTGCTTCCACAAACTCCCCATGGCCCCGCAGGTCTCCCCATAAACTGTCCGCAGGTTTTCCAGCCCCCCTCTCAATGTGCCCTAGAATTCCTGGCTGCCCCAGCAGTCTCCTCCACCATGCCCTGCCTGCCCGCTTGTCCTCACTAGTTGCTCCTCTAGATCTCCTTCCAGCACCCCCACCCCCTTCCAAGTACTGCCAGCTCAGCCCTGCCGGATCCACACTAGATAGGGGGGCTTTCTCCCAAAAGAAACCTTATCCCAGAAGCCTCTGACTTCTTCCCCCCATCCAGCTCTAATCCTCCCCTTGCACACCCCAAGCCAACCCCCTCATCCATTCCCCAAATGACTGTCTCCCTAAATCCTCCCCCAAACACCCCTGTGACCCTCTAATATCCACCCAGGCTTCCCATTCAGACGCATGACAAACCTTCCAAGAAGGAACCCTACCGTATGTGCCCCAGACTTTCTCTGGCTACCCCCAAAATGTTCTCATTCCCCCTCCACCCACACGATGTCCCCCCCATTCCTGTCCTCACCTCGACTCCCAGAATCTGTCTCCAGGAACTACACACCCCAAGGCCTCCTTCCCAGATTCCTCACAATTGCCTTCCATCCCAGAGGCCCTCTTGCTGCACCAGCATCCCCCAAATTCCCCTCTACATGTTCATCTTCACCCTACACACTCCCTAGAAGGACACACCTTCTTGCCAAAACCTTGTACACCATGGGCTGCCCAGACTTTTCAGCCACTTCTTGGCGGTGGGGAAAAGAGGGATTTGGGGGAGCTCTTGACCAGAGAGATCTTGGCTTCTCTGGACAAGGGGTTTTGGGAGAGATGCATTCCGTAATTTATTGGGGATGGACCTTGGAAGCTGAGGTATATGGGGGATGGATTGGGGAAGACCCCCTAGTATTTTTTCATGGGGAGAATTTAGGGGGATGGGATAGATTGATGGATATCTGGGGATGCCAAGGAAACTCTGGGAGATGGTAGACTGGGTAGAGTTGAGGTTTAGGGAAGGGCTTGGGTGTGTCTGGGAGTATGGCTCTGAGGATTCCATGTATCTGACCTTGCCCCTTAGACCCCCAAATTTACATCCTCTGCATTATGCCTCAGCCGCCATCCTCATGACTCAGTCTCCACAGATCTATCACTTACACACATCCCCCAGTACCTGTAGCCACCCCATGTGCCCCTGCCATCTGTTGTCCCCGTTTCTATCCCTTCCTTTCAGAGCAGGTGATGCTAATCCCTGACACATGTGCTCACATACTGCACTGCCCTCCACCCTTTTGCACATCCTACTGACCAAAAACAGGCTTCCGTCCCCAGTCAGTCAGGAGATGGAGACTCCTCCTGGAAGCCTCAATGGTCAGAGAGGTGCAGCAGGCTCATCTGGGCTTGGTCCAGCCCATCCTGGCCTGGATCTCAGCCCATCCCCCTCCCTGGACCTATCCCCGTAATGGGGTGGAGGGACCAAAGAAGCCCCTCCTTGATTCAGACTCACATGAGGTCTGCTCCTGGCAGGGCCCAGACCACTCACCTGGGTGTATTCTCCTGCCTCATGCCCCCTGTACCTTGTCTGGGCAAAGTAGGGCAAGGCCCTCCCCCTCCCCCACAGAGCTAGTCCAGTGTAGATGATCCCGCCCTCAGAGCCAAGTCAGGATGAACTGGGAGGAGCAGCTCCTGTTTGTAGAGGGGCTCACCCTCACAGCTGCCCCGGGAGGTTTTCAGGGCAAAGATCACCATCATCATCTTACAGAGGAGGGAACTGAGACTCAGCAAGGTGGAGGGAACCAGCTGTGCAGGGGCTGGGGGGCTCCTGAACACTGCTTCTGCATTGTCCACTTTATGCAGGGCCTTCTCCAGACCCGGGGCTGGGGGGGGTCTTCACCCACTTTCTCTGTGCCTGTCCTTCCAGCTCATTCTGGTGGAGGCTGAGCTGGTCACTGCATAGCTGACCACCTTGAGAAAACAGCCTTTCTTGTAGGCCTCAGCAGCCTGGAGTCCGGGCCCTCCTAATGACCCAGGGAGCAGGCCCGTGAGTCAGGCAGAGGCAGGGTCACCGTCCACGGGGAGAGGTTCAGGGCTCCTACTGGCTGGGGGGGAGCATGCCGGGAAACCCTCTTCCCTGACCACACCTATCGGCTCTCCCCATGGCACAGACAGAGCTACCAACCCGCTCAACAAGGAGCTGGACTGGGACAGCATCGATGCCTTCTGTGAGCAACTGAACAAGGAGCTGGAAGGGTAAGACGGCCCCCACCCCAATCCCAGAGAGCAAGAGGTGGGCTTCTGGGGCTGAGGGAGGGAAGGGGAGGGCTCGCTCCCCTCTGCCTCCTCATGCCACAGCCGCAGATGGGTCAGCATCCCCACCCCCAGGGGGAGCGGACCCACTGAGGGTCTCCTTCTTTGTCTGTCTCTCCCCTCCAGGCCACCACTGGCCACCCGGCTGTTAGCCCACAAGATCCAGTCACCACAGGAATGGGAAGCTACCCAGGCCTTGACGGTGAGGACCGCCCAGGAGAGGGGGGCCCTGGCCAGAGCCGCATCAGTCTTTGGGTGTGCTCAGGAAGGGGGCAACCCAGGACCTCCTGTCGGGGTGGAGAGGTTAGGTCTTGGGACAGAGAGAACAGACATTTTTAAGGGCTCTGTCAGTGCTTTTTGGGTTTACATTGCAATCGTTGCCGGAGATCCCCTCTCTTCCTCTGCACCCTGTGTGCCTTCTGCCATGACAGAGATTGAAAAGGAAAACACATGGGGCCACACGTTATGGCCCACCAGCCACCTGAGCAGATCTGACAGCATATACCCCCTCCACTCCCGCATTAGGATGAGGTTCTCCTTTTCCTCCCTTCTCTGGGCCTCATTCAGCCTTGTCCCAAGTTCCCAGCCCTAAAGTTGGCTCCCTATGGGCATGGGAGCCGAGAGGATAGGGTGGATGAGAGGAGGCTCTACAGGGTCTGCCTGGGGGAGAGGGGTCTCCCACTCCCCATCATGTGGCCCAGCCATCCTTGGTGCTCCGAGGGTGGCTTCATGTGACCCTGAGCCATCTTCAGGTCCTGGAGACGTGCATGAAGAGCTGCGGCAAGCGGTTCCATGACGAGGTGGGCAAGTTCCGCTTCCTCAACGAACTCATCAAGGTGGTATCACCCAAGGTGGGTGCAGGGAGCCCCCTCCCCGTCGGATTGGGGCTCTGCTCTGCATCCATCCCGTGGGCCGGGGATGTGGGGAAGAAGCCCTGCATCGTCCCTGGCGGGTGGACCGCCCACGCAGGGCTGGCGAGAAGCTGGTGACTGAGAACCAGTCCTGAGATGGCCCCTTGTTTCTCTTCCCCTTCTCTCCCCTCCTGTCTTTGTCACTCTGTTGCCCCAATCCCACATATTCCTCTCTTTGTGCCCCAACCCCGGGCCTTCCACAAATCAGCAGAGATGACTCCAGCTCCCTCCTTTTTCTCCTCCGTCTCTGGAGAAGGAATGGCCATGAGAGATGTGCCAAATCCGAGGACCAGAGGGCTCCTGAGAGAGTTGTGGGGGCAGAGACCAGGTCTGGGGTCCTGGGGCTGGGGGAAGGGCAGAGCTGGACAAATCAGGAGTCTTCTTCCTCCTCCCTGGGCAGTACCTGGGCACCCGCACCCCAGACAAGGTGAAAGACAAGATTCTGGAGCTGCTTTACAGCTGGACTCTGGGGCTGCCTCAGGAGGTGAAGATTGCTGAGGCCTACCAGATGCTCAAGAAGCAAGGTGAGGGCTCCTGCCTCACCTGAGGGTGGGCACTGGCCCTCCCTAGGCAGAAGAAAGCCTGAGGGTTGGGGGGCGTTTCACCAAACCCTTGTCCCTCTTGGGGTGGCGATGGCACAGGTCTCTAAGTGAACCTGGAGCCTGTGTGGCCTGGGCCTGGTGACAACAGCCCTCTCTCTCTGCTGCCCCCACAGGGATTGTGAAGACTGACCCCAAGCTTCCTGATGACACCCCCTTTTCAGCACCCCCCACACGGCCCAAGAATGGTATCTTTGAAGATGAGGAGAAGTCCAAGGTGAGGAGGTTACAGTGGGTATTGGCCCTGCTTTGGGACAGCTTTGCCTTGACCCTCATACTAAGATCCCATGGCTTGTGAGAACACAAAGGGCCCCACCTCATCAGCATCCACTGCCCGACTTTCTCTCTAGCTCCCCTCCCAGGGAGGTCTGGGTTAGCAAGTCTGGTGGCCTTGCTGAGAGAATATGTGTGGAGAGAGAGGGGCTCACTGTCTTCCTTCTTGAAAGTACTGCATCGCCCTCCCCAGCTGCCATTGGCTCAGTCTCCTCAGTCTCAAGACTCTGATTCCAAGGTTTGCCCCTCACCCCCCTCCCCAATTCTGCTGTGTCCCCAGATGCTGGCCCGACTACTGAAGAGCTCCCACCCCGAGGACCTGCGAGCAGCCAACAAACTCATCAAAGAGATGGTCCAGGAGGTGCCTGCTCAGTCCTTGGAAGCTTGCGGGCATGGGCACAGACAGGGCAGAGAGACTCGCTGCCTTCAGCGTCCATGGGGAGGGGGCCAGAGTAGCACTGGTGGGTGAAATGGATAAGGAGAGGGGCTGCCTGGGCTCCTCCCAGTTGGCTGCAGAACCTGGGGAACATTCCCCCCTCTCTGAGGAGGATGATGCCAGCTCTGCCCCCTTCACAGGGTGGGAAGGCCCCGAGATCATGTCCAGGAAAATGCAAAGGACTGTTGAGACGTCTACACCAACAGGAGTGTGGAGTTCACACCAAGAGTCCCGCACAGCATGGGCCCTCAGGCAAGGGGGGAGCCCTTGACCACACTCACACACTGTTACACTCACATATTCACACATGCACTCGTCCTCACACATCCCTTTCTTTTTCCTCTCACCACGAGCTGACAGAACCTTGCAACACTTTTCCCATCTCTGCCACACACACTTTGGTTCCTTTAGGTTAACTTTTCAGCCTTCCATAGGGATGGCTCTTGGCATCATCTCGTGTCACCCTTCATTTTACACATCAGGAAACCAAGGCCCAGAGAAAAGTGATTTGCTCGAGGTTATACAGAGAAAATTGAGATGGGCCAATAGTATTCTGAACTTGGCTCTCTGTACGTGCCCCACTCATAGTAGCCATTGGCCACAGGGCCTTCCTAGTGGGGCAGAGAAGGGCTGAGGGAGCCCAGGAGTCCCCCAGGCATGCAGGTACACAGCCATCTCTCCTCTTGTCTGCCCCAGGACCAGAAGCGGATGGAGAAGATCTCGAAGCGGGTCAGCGCTATAGAAGAAGTAAACAACAACGTGAAGCTGCTGACCGAGATGGTGACCAGCTACAGCCAGGGTGAGACCTCAGTCAGCAACGATGAGCTCATGAAGGTGAGGCAGCCCCTGTGGTCCTGGACCACACCTGGGGTGGGGATTGGGGGAGGGCCTCTGCTCAATCTCTTAACTTCCCCGTCAGGAGCTGTACCAGCGCTGCGAGCGGATGCGGCCCATGCTCTTCCGGCTGGCCAGCGACACTGAGGACAATGACGAGGCCTTGGGTGAGCACCACAGATGGGGGCTGTTAGCTGGCCTCCCCCCTTCCGCCCTCTCTGGCCCTCCAACCTCAGGGCTCCACAGATTCCAGGAGCAGCCAGGAGGGGGCATCCATTTCATGAGCTGCTTTGGGCCAACAGCCCCTCAACAATGGGAGCTCCAGAAGGGCTTCGTGGTCAGACCTTCCACTGCAGGCTCAAATAGGGCATCATTCTGAAACAGTTTTCTTTCCATGTACATTTTAAGTGCCTTTTACACTGTGTGTAGTAATTAATACCAGGATATAGTTGGCAAATATCCACATATTGGAAGGCACATGCAAATGTTGTTGACTAATAATAATCAGAAACTTTTGGAGACCCCTGTCAGAGACTGTAAGACGTGAGGCCCTGCCTTGGGCCTTCCACAGGGCCAGTGTGGCAGCCTTGCCTCTGATGCTCCTGGGTTCTCATTCAGTTCAGCACATGCCCAAGCCCCTTCTGCACACAGAGCTTGGCACTGGACACAAAGGGCCGGCCCTGGGTGCCTCACTCCTCTCCTTCCTCCCTCTCACTCAATCCCAGCGGAGATCCTGCAAGCCAATGACAACCTCACCCAGGTGATCAATCTGTACCAGCAGCTGGTGAAGGGAGAAGAGGTCAATGGGGACACAGCTTCCGGCCCCCTTCCAGGTGAGGTGACCCAGGTCACAGGAGAGGGAAGGGCAGGGAGTGGGGAGCCAGGGATCTCCAGCATGAGGGTGGGGGAGGTGAAGAACCAGACCTCTCTTCCTGCCCACACTCAATTTCCTAGGATGTAGAACTTCCCTGCTGAGGGTCCTGCCGTGTCCTCCCTCCTCCCCTGCAGGTAGCACCTCTGCTCTCCTGGACCTCTCTGGACTGGACATGCCTCCAGCAGGCTCAGCCAGCCCAGCCCTTCCCAGCCTCACAGGTGACCTGGCCAGGTCAGAACAGCCCACCTCGCTGTCCCTGCTCGACGATGAGCTCATGTCCCTAGGTACGGATAGTGGGGAGGGGCCCCAGGGCTGGGGTGCGATCCTGCATCCCAGCACTCGGCCCCTCACAAGGCCCTGAGAGGGATCAGGCCGAAGGTAGGGAGGATGGTTTCAGTGTAAAAAGGGAATGGGCTGTTCCCCTTCTAGCCATTTGACCCAGTTTCAGACCCTGATGGGGGGACCAGGACAGGAGGGGAGGCAAGAGAGGCGCAAGGAAGGGGGCCTCCATGGAGGGCCAGCCAAGGACTGGGACTTCTGGGACTCAGCCCGCAGGCCTGCCCTGGTGCAAACCCCCAGGGGCTTTGAGGAGACCATAGGAAACTATACTGCTCTGTGTACTCAGGAAAGGCCTCCCAGACTGAGGGGCATCAGCCAGAAGGCAGGAGGGCAGAAGTAACTTGTTGACTCTGAATCCCTGGTCCTTGCCCTTCTGGGATGGAGGCCTGCCATACTCAGACTGCCCATTGGCAAGCATTAGGCAGCAGGAACTGTGAGCTCTGAGGCCTGCCTGGGGGGAAGAAACTTGAAGCCCCTATCACACTACCACCCAGACCCAGAGCGGGCAGAGCCAGGCCAAGCCTTCCCACTGGAGGTGGGTGGGCAGAGGGGACAAGTCAGGGTCCTGGGGAGCTTCTGTTCATGCTTAGGAACCTCTGAGTCAAGTGCCATGGACTGTATGGGTGACTGCTTCCTTCTGGTTTCTCTCCCTGAAGTCAAAAGCAGCTTGAGGACAGGAACCCCAGAGTGACAAAACATGCCTGGTTGGGGGTGGGTCTTAGGACCCCAGGGTCTGCCCCCCCCCCCCCCCAACCTGAGTAGGCACAAGAAAACTCCACTGTGAATCTTCAGGTGGAAAGCTTGTCTAGTCCAAGCCTGGTGGCTTACAGGTCAGAAAACCAAGGCCCAAAGTGGGGAGCCACACATCCTGAATCCATGCTCCAGTTAGGGTTGAGATTCACATCCTTAGAAGTGAGCAGGGCCCCAGGCCCTCGCCAAATCTGATCTGGTCCAGAGCTCCTTCCCAGGCTGCATGTGGAGCAGGGCTAGGCTGAGCTGGCCTCATTGTGTCTGTCTGGTGAGGAGGGAGGCTGCGAACCATATGGTGGCCCTCAAAGGGTAGCTCTGCAGCCCTTCTGCCCCCCACCACCCTCCCAGCCCAGTCCTGCCTCCTTCCAAGAGGGAGAAGACAGGGGCATTCTCCTAAGAGAATTCCATCCTGCAGCTGAGGCCAGAGAGAGCTTAGTCCCCTGCCCCCAGTACGCTTCCCCTTCCTTTTCTGTCCCCCCCCATCCCCCTCTGGCTTTTGCTCTGAGTTGGTGATGCGTAGAAATAAAGGAAGGGGAAGGTCTGTGGTTCGGCTGGGGTCTGGGAGATTCAGCCTGGAGGAAGCTGTGGGTACCCGCCAGCTGCTCTGTTCTGTGAAGCCCTCTCTGCAAGGGCTGCCTGAGCTGTGGTCTGAAAATAGTAGTGCCCACCCACCTCCAGAGCTAGTGTTTGTTTGGTGCCTTAAAGTTTACAAAGCATTACAAGGGTCCTCGCTTGCAACAACCCTGGGGGCGAAATGCTGTCAGGAAGCCCATTTTACAGATGAGGAAATGAAGGTCCATGGGGTGACTCCTGGGGCCATAAGTGGCTGAGAAGGGACCTTGTCCAGCAGCACTGTGACTGAGTTGTGGGCCCTGACAAAGGCTCTCATACAAAGTCACACTGGGAAGTAGGAAGTTGGGGGACACCTGGCCGGTGAGGGACGCATCCAGCTCCCACTTTGTGAGCTGTCTGGTTCATCTCTGAAATGAAAGGAATAAACTTTGCTCCAGGTCCTGCGTGGGGGCTTGGTGAGGGACCTCAAAGGGGGCTGTGGTGACCCAGCCCCTCAGTGAGCAGCTCTCTCTCGGGGGTGAAGGCTTGCCTGACCTCAGGCTTCAGCTCTCCCAATTGGTCTGGGCCCTGGGGAGTTCCATCCTTGGCTCTGCCCTCCCCATGATTAAAGATGGGGGTCTCCCCTTCTCTGCTGCCCCACCTTGGTTCCTTCAGCCCATTCTCTTCTGGCATGGATCAGAAGTTTTGCAGGCTCCCCACCCCAAGGACCTTCAGTCAGAGCCTGTTATTCCCCTTGTCCTCAGGCCTCAATGATCCTACGCCCCCTGCAGCCCCAGGCCTGGACACGGGAGGATGGAATAGCTTCCAGGTGAGAGGGAAGAAGGGATGGAGGTCTGGGACCCCACCAGGCCTGTCCAACCGAAGAGGAGGCTCCCCCTCATACCCCGGGCTGGCAGGTGGCAGAGGGCCCAGCTTCTCCCCATCTCCAGACTGCTTTCCCCAGCATTGGGCAGAGGCTCAGATGCACCAGAAGCCAGGGAGCCCAGCTGCCTTATCTGTTCCACATGTGCTCTGCCTTTGTCACACAGTCATCGGATAGCTCCGAGCTCCCTGGTGCAGCCTCTAAGACTGAGAGCCAGCTGCTGCCCCCGCCGCCTCCAGCACCCTCCAGTGGGCTTGATGACCTCGACCTCCTAGGGAAGGCACTGCTACAGCAGTCCCTGCCCCCAGCATCTCAGCAAGTGCGGTGGTGAGGACAGGAGGGGAGAGGCCCTCATTGCAGAACTGACTGAGCCACCTACTGTATGCTGGGGGGGGCGGGATATAAAGAAGGAGAAGGTGCGTGCCTTCCTAGAGTCGAGCCCCACGCAGGGGAAGGGGCCAGTAACGTGCAATCTGACATCAGGGGTGTGTGGGTACAGGGAGGAGTGAGAGGGAGTGGAGGCTTCTAGAAGCCTCAGCCAAGGCACATAAGATCCCCCTGGCTCCTTCCTGTTGACACACACCTTCCCCTCCTTCCTCCTCCGAAGGGAGAAGCAGCAGCCAGCCCCTCGGCTCACCCTGCGGGACCTCCAGAACAAGAGCAGCTCCAGCTGCCCAGCACCCAGCACCCTGACTCTACTCCCCAGCGGCTCCTGCGATCCTCCCATGCCCCCCGGGGCCCCAGAGCTAATGCAGGAGATCTCACTGGCCAACATCACTGTGCCCTTGGAGTCTATCCGACCTAGTAAGCGAGGGCAGGGCTAGGGAGCCCCACACGTGTTCCTGTTGCCCCAGGACCCCTCATCTGTGAGGGCCTCTGCCTCCTCAGCTGTAGAGTGGAGCTCTATGGATAATGTGCCAAATGGCCGAAGGTGGCCCAGCGTAGAGAGCCCAGCCCTCCCCAAAAGAGAGTGAAAGTTTGGGGATTTCTCTGTCCGTGCCAAGCTGTGTCCCCGAATACGCCCGCCCTCACTGGGATGCTATTCCTGTGGACTGGTGGCTGCCCTCCCCAATGCCTGCTCCTTCTTTCTTCTCCCCTGCCCCCATGCCCTGGCTGCAGGCAGCATCCTGCCCGTGACTGTCTATGACCAGCATGGCTTCCGCATCCTCTTCCACTTTGCCCAGGACCCTCTGCCTGGCCGGCCGGACGTGCTGGTCGTGGTGGTGTCCATGCTGAGCACGGCCCCAAAACCTATCCGGAACATTATCTTTCAGTCTGCTGTCCCTAAGGTGACCTCCTCATGGCCGGGCTGAAGGGTCAGGGACGGGCGTGGGAGGAGGGGATCTCAGACCCTGGCCAAAATAGGCCTGTCTCTAGGCCTTAGTTTCCACGTTTGTGAGAATGTTGGCCTAGAGAGGTGGGGACGTTGGGAGGAGGTCAGGGACGAAAGGCCAGGGCAGGTGACCCGGCCCATGGTGGCACATAAATAGGAGGGCTCGTGGGGATCACAGCCCTCTGCTCTGTCACCCCCCCCAGGTGATGAAAGTGAAGCTGCAGCCCCCCTCAGGCACTGAGCTGCCCGCCTTCAACCCCATCGTCCACCCCACAGCCATCACTCAAGTCCTGCTGCTTGCCAACCCCCAGAAGGTGAGAGCGAGGCTTTAGGTGTCCTAGGAGTGGTCAAGGCCCTGCCGCTTGGTTGTGGGAGGCCCCAATGTCCCTCTGGACCTCAGTTTCCTCATCTGTAAAAGTAGGAAGTGGGGGACTGTGGAGTTTGCTCTCTCCATATATCCTTCCCTGTGCTGAGGCCTATGATTCTCTCTCTAATACCTCAGGAGAAAGTCCGTCTCCGGTACAAGCTCACCTTCACCATGGGGGACCAGACCTACAATGAGATGGGAGATGTGGACCAGTTCCCCCCACCCGAGTCTTGGGGAAGCCTCTAGAAGCAGTCCAGGGAAGGGAATGATAAGGATGCTGGAGGCTCCGAGGAGGCAGGCAAGGCCTCCCATCCTGCAGAGTGGGTATGGGGTCCCACCCCAAGCCCAGTCCCTCCCCCCTTCTCAGGACTTCTGCTGCACCCATTCCCCCCCTCTTCTGGTTAGGACTTCACTTGGAACCCTGTGCTCCCTGGCAGCAGGATGGGGGCCAGCTTCCCCTTCTGTAGCCATACACACTGGGATTTGGTTTTCTCTCCTTGGTGTTCCTCCATTGACTAGCTCTTCCCCACCTTCCTCTTCCTCTCTTACTGAGTTAAATCCAGAAGGAGAGACCGAGGCCAGGGCCCCCTCCCCCTAACACAGGAGCCTCATCTCTTAGCAATCCATCCCTTGGCCAGGGACGTCCTGCTTTGATCTGTTGAGATGTGAAAGGATAAGGCAGGGAGGGGGAAGAGTGTCTGTCCCTTCTGGGCTCTGGGAAGGATTTGGGTGTCCCTGACCCAAAGGGGCCCCAGGGCCCTCAGCACCACTGTAGCAGTCCTGGGAAAGGGCCAGGCTGAGGCACCACAGGATGACCCTGGAACTGGGTGGGGCTGGAGCCCTGCTCTCTGATGCCTTATGGGAAGGACTAGCCATAACCCAGGGGTGGCCTTACCGGAGTGGGGATTGTTCTACGGGACCCAGAGTCTCCCCTTCTCTCTTCCCCCTTGGGGGATGCGGGGGCTAGCACCCCTACAGGACTGGGTTGAATTTGGGGTATTCACCTCCAGTTGTTTGCACTTCTCTGGTGTGAGGTTTGATTTTCTTTCCTTTTGTTTGAGTCGATCTCTGTCCACAGTCTGGGGGAGAGTAGGGCTGGGGATGGGAACCCCCTGAAACTCATCTTCCTCCACCTCCCATTTGTCTCCCTTGCTGCAGCATCACTGAGAGGAGCTGGGTAGCAGGAGGGGACATTTGGGATGGGAAGGAATGGCTGGGCCCAGATCATGTCTTGGTGGAAGGATGGTGACTCCTGGGGTGGGGTCTTCCTCATGGGTGGTCTTAGGTTTTCCAAGCAGCTTCTCCCTTGCTGGGCTTCTCCATGTATCTCTTCTGTCATGGGCCTGCAGGATTGCCACCCTGGGCCCACCCGTGTGTGGCTCTCGTAACCACCTGTGGTCAGGAACTCTGTGCTGCATTGAATGTGGTGTATTTATGGGATATAATAAAGAGTTCTTTCCTGGACCCTTTTAGAATCGCTGAGACTGGTCAGCTCTCCCTGGGCTCTGAATTCTCCTGACATGGTGTCTGTTCCAGGTGTCTGGCCTGTGGTCTCTGCAGGGGAATGGGAAGGGGACCTCTGACCTCTGCTCTTTGCGAGTCCCCTGGGGGGAGAGTCTGGGCTGTGCTGTGCTGGGGACAAGAGGCCAGAATCAGAGATAACACCAAAGTTTCACTTAAGAAAGAGCAGATGAAAAGAGGTGGCATGAACAGAAATAGTGAAATCAGAGAAGCAAGTGGCCCTCAAAGCCAGCTGTTATGCTTCATATACTTTGCTCCTTCTCTGGCCTGAATATTCCAGGGATCTTTAGGTTTCCCTGAAACCTCTTCGGATGAGGTGGCTTCCAAGCCTTCTGTTGACATAGTTCCCTCTCCCGGATATTTTGGCTTTTCAAAAAAGATGTGACACCATTACTGTCCCATGTGCTCCAGGGCCACCCAGACACAATAGGGGATGTCCAGGAGGTTGCCACTGACAGCTTTGAAGGCCAGGGTTGCCATCGACATCCAGGAAACGCTGTTGGCTTGTGTTGAGCTACAGAAAAGCCCATGTAAAAAGCACTTCTTGTTCAGCCATTTCAGTCATGTCTGACTCTTCATGGCCCCATTTGGGGTTTTCTTGGCAGATACTAGAGTGGTTTGCCATCTCCTTCTCCAAGAAACTGAGGTATCCAGGGTAAAATGATTTGTCCAGGGTCACACAGATAATTAGAAGCTGTTTTTGAACTCAAGTCTTCCTGATTCCATGCATCACAAGCTTCTGCACCACCTCCAAGTAGAGTCAACATTTGGAATCTGTGCCCTCACTTGTGTAGGAAGGGTAAGCTTGGAGAGCCCTCTCACCTTAACAACTTGCCCCCTCAAGAAGTGGGGCAGGAGGTTCCCAGGAGTGGGGAACTGTTCTTGGTTTGAACTGGCAGCACCCACTTGTGAGTTCATGCATCCATACCCTTAGTTCTCCTACCTCCAGGCTGTCCCTCACATCTGCAATGTTCTCTCCCCTTACCTTGACTTCTTAGCCTTCAGGAGACCTATCCTGGTTCCCCTGTTGTGAGCACTCCATCACCTTCTCCATCAACCGCTTTCCCCACAACCACACCACCAGGAACTCCACCCACAAAGCCAGTCACCTCCCCATAAAGGCAACTGGGACTCATTTCAATTCATTTTTTAGTGTCCTCAGTTTTGTATAGAGTTCATGCTAGGGCCTGAGAAAAAAATCTAATATGCCACAGTCCTTGTCCTCAAGGAACTCACAGTCCAACAGTGGGATAAGACAAAAACAGACTAGAATACAATGTGATACAGAAGAGATCCCAAGAGGTAGGAAACTGAAGTGTACCCTCCTGGCTGAGAAAGAAGGTCTTTGCTAGCTGGAACAATCAAGGGAGGCTTCCTGGAGAAAGTGAAATGTGAGCTGACCTTTACAGGATGAATAGAAATTCAATAGGGTGCAAGGGTGCTCCAGGCATCAGGAACAGCTTGAGCAAAAAGCAAGGAGGTGGGAAAAGGCAATCATTAATAACCGAGACTTGTCCTGTTTGGTCAGAATGTAGGATGTATTGAGAATGATAGGAACTTGTACTGGAAAGTCTTGAACTTGAGTCCTAGGGACCTGAGGTCTACTTGGTAGGCAAAAGGAAGGAACACCTGATCTGCCACAGGAGGCCCTACAGCAGAGCCCAGTTATTTTCCTTTTAAAAAAATACATTTTTATTGGTACCTTGTGTTTTTATAGCATCTAAATTTGCTCTTCAGTTCTTTTAAATTTTCATTTGTTTCAAAATTCTCTCCCCATTGAGAAGAAAACAGAAACAAAACTCATTACACGTGTAATTATGCAAAAGAAATTATTACCTTAATTCCCGTTCCCCCCACCAAAAAAGAAGGAAAGAAAGGTCATAGGCTTTGGTCTAGATAAGGCCATCATTTCTCCCTTTGAAGGTTTTATCATGCGTCTTTCAGAATTGTGGGTCTTTGTTTCCTTGATTTTTTTTTTTTTTCCAAGCTCAGAAATTAGGAAAACTACGATTCCCCACTGTGGTATAGAGCCAGACCTAACTCGAACTGTTAAGCAAAGAATGATGGAATATGACACCTGGAAGGAACTTTAGAGACAAATCTAGTCCAACCCTTATTTTATAGTAAGGGAAACAGCCTGGGTGAGTTTAATTGCCTTGCCCAAGGCAATTAGCAGATAGCTAGAATCCTGTGATCTTAGGGACCCATCATGGACAGGAAGATATTAAGCAAAGAAACCTTTGGGAGACTCAAACCAAAAGGGAGGAGAATAAGGGGAGGGGGGAAGCAAGATTTGCATTCACTGGGGTTGGACTGACTCTCATCAGATTGGAATCTTTTAGTCTCGGGAGCAACACTGCTACCTGCACAAAGTTTATGTTCTAAGACTGTAAAGAGTATGTTGTCTCCAAATGCAGAGCTCAAGACGCATGTTCACAATTATAAACCTGAGCCACACAAACAACTCCCTTTCCTGTCTGTATCCTATTCCATGCAACCCCTAATTTACCCAGAAAAACCTAATCTCTCAGGAATTTTTTACCTGAACTAGATAGATAGATAATTTATAATACATACATTCATATATAACTTTTAAAATGAATGGTTTCCTTTGTAATCCTGTGTAATTTTGTGCATGTAAAATCCCTGATTCCAAGAAGGACCAGGACCAACTGCCAGAGAGGTCCAAGACATGAAAGGGGAAGAATCCCTGCTCTAGATCAAATCTCTACAAAGAAAAGAGCCCTTGGCTGAATTCACAGACATCATCTACTCCAGGGCCCTCCCTTCGGAGAAGTGAAAGCTGATGTCCAGAGAGGGGAAGTGAATTACCAGGGGAGAGACTGGCATCCTAGACTGGGAGTCACAGTACCAAGCTTTAATTCTGTCACTGTAACCTTTGACAACACTATTCCTCTCTTGGGCCTCAGTTTTTTCCAAAAAAGTTGTGGAATTTAAGTATGTGCCCTCTAATGATCTGTTTTGAATATGCCTCTAATTCTGACATCCTCTGTTCCAGGTCCTGATACTGCCTTTCTAAGGCCCCTCCCTGTCCCGGCATCCCCTGTTCCAAGGGTCGTCTAACTGACAGATGACAGGAACCACAGTTGGGTTTACCTTTGCGTGCCATTAGATGTCCATCCTCAGTTTTTAAGTTAATCCATCCCTGTATCATACCTGGACAATGTCACTTACTACCTCCATAATTGCCAGCAGCTGCCATGCCCAGTTAGGAAGCATTTGCCCAGGTATTGCTCATTTGAGAAATCTGAGGCTGGAGGACAGAAGTCTCATGCCCCAGCTCTCCTCCCCCCCAGATGTTGTGAGGTGATGAGAGGGAGAGAGCTGAGAAACTGGGGAATGAGTGAGATAAAGAATTGATGAAGAGAGAGAGGGGAGGCTTTTTAAAAAACATATTTTTTCCAAACTTAACAAACATAAAAGAAAATGAGCCATTTCCATACACAAGGCAGAAAGAGAGCTGGGAAAGGATTATACGTGAGCCTTCCATCTCTTCCCTTCTGCTTGTTTTTCCTTTTAATTACATAAAAAATTCAGCATGTCCCTTTCAAAGCTGTCCTGTTTGTCTCCTGTTCCTGCTCCTTAAAAATAATGCTTTGATGACTCCCCTTTTTTTAACCCTATCACTACTCCTCCTTCCTATCTCCTCTCACCTTTGAAAAAAATGAAAGAAAAAAGTCTTTGGAACAGATCTATGTAGCCAAGGGAAATAAATCCCTACATTGACTGTGTCTGGAAACATGTCTCACTCTGCACCTTGAGCCCATCCAGTTGGTGAATTTGTCAAAGAAGACCTGGAGGAGAAAGGGGGAGAATCTGAGGGAGATGGAGAGCCAAGGGATTGAGTAGGGGAAGACACGTTTCTAGGAAAGGTGGGAGGCCATGGGCAGGAAACGTTGCATACACTGCCTGATGTGGATGTGTTGGTTGGTCAGGGGAAGGGAAGGATAGAGGAATATATCAGGAAATGAATGTGATATACAAACAAAAGACAGCAATATAACTTTTTATACATTTTAATTTATATCATTTGTTTTTACAACACCTTTATTTCTGAATATATCCCTTCCCTTCCCCTTCCTAGACCTTGTAACAAACACTAAAAAAGAAGAAAGGAGCCTTTTGGCAAAACTGACTATGAATCTGACTAAGTATGCAGTGTTCCATATCCATAGGCCCCCACTTCTGAAAAGAAAGGAGGGAAGTCTATTTCTTGACTCTTCTTCCAAGACAAAAAATCACTAAAACTTGGCATTACTAAAACTTGTTTAAAATTTTAAAAAGAGGAAAAATAGATATATAAAGGAGCAAGAATGTGGGACAAAGCCCTGACCATGCCAAGGATATGGCATTTACTTTAGAGAGGCACTGACCACAAAGAAGGTTCAGATAGGGAGTGGACATTCACTTAATAAAAGATTCTCCACTTTAGGAAAGGACATGACTGGGAGGAGTCTGATGCCCTGGGCCATTCAGAATAGGATTCTCTTTATATCCAACTTTTCAGAGATTTATTTATTGTGTAAAGTCTGTGTGATGCTACCAATACTACTTAGGTCCTGCGCTACCCACAGCTGTTTGTTCCATGAAAACATGTCAGTGCCTCAGTTTCCCCACACGCACATACCATTGGAACCCAGAGTTACTGCTGCCAACTCATGCCTCTGGAGTGCTTAGGGAGTCTTAAAAACAAGATGCAAATAAAAGGTGTTCCCAGATACCTGCTGATTGGAAACTGAGTCATCCATCCAGAGGCTGACACTGAGTGACTTGACCTGCCCAGGTGGGGAGCACACCCAGGTCCTTGTCATCAGGGCCTAATAATAATCCTAGCTCACATTTACCTGGGGTTTCACAGTTTACAAAATACTTCCAGACCAGCACCACCCCTGCCTCACTGGAACCCAAGTTTAGGGATCATTGGAACTCAGGGTGCTGTCCCAGGGAAATTCCTCCCCTGTTGGCTAGCCTCCTTGGGGTGAATTTATCATTTGACAGTTGGGGATATTGAACCCAGGAACATGAACTGACTTGACCCACCAAAGTGAGCTCTTCTCCCATCCCCAAATCCCTCTCCCCACCCAAAAGTCCTAATTGTTGTCGCCTTAATAAGTATTAAGGGTCTATTCTATCAGCTCCTTTCCTCACACCCAATATTCTACCTCTGAGATTTTCCACAGGACCAGTCCTGGAATGTGTCCCCCTTCACCTCTCATTTCCTTCAAAGCTTACATCTCCCCTCTCCATGCCTCTGCACAGGCTGTCCATGATGCCAGGAATGCCCTCCCTTCTAAACCTCCACCTCTTGCAACCCCTGACTCCCTTCAAAGTTCAACTCCTTGAGGGACTGAATATATCAGGTCATATTTCATAGCATAGCAGAAGTTAGGGAATATAAGGGCAGCATTATCTTAATATTTTACAGATTTAGACATTGAAAAGTGACTACCTAGGAGAACAGAATTTGAACCCAGGTCTAGTGTCCACAAAACCTTTCTCTCTTCCTTTGACCTAAGATTTTGAGGGGAAGAGGTGAAAGCTCTAAGTGTTGGCTTGAAGCAGAGTTGGGGTCATTTGTGGCTCTGATGAGGGGCATCAGGTTTTTTCTCAACTTTCAGACACTGTGGACCTCAATCTGTCCTCCTAGCCCAGAGGATAGTAATCAGAGAACAAAATAATGACAAGGAGATTCCTTTGTATCAAACTTGTGAAGGAAATGGTAGAGGTAGGAGCTTTGGGGCAGAGGCAGAGGGCCAGAATTTGAATCCAGCCCCTGATATCTGGTCCCTCAGACCTTGCGAGGGACATAAGCTCTTTGTCTTATCAGTCCCCGTTGCTACCCCCCCACTCTCACACAAGTGTTATCCCTGGAGGCCTCCTCAAATTGGGAGGGATTTAAACCAACGGAGGTGAGAGTCACTCTCTGGTGGAAAACATCCTCCCCCTCCCCATACGTAAGATTTGTGAAAGTCAATCTATATTTAGGGCTTAGAGGCTTACGGTTACCCTGTCTGGTAGGTGGGGGCAGGGTAGGAACACAGGATGCATTTAGGATCACAGAATTTAGTGTCTGGAGAGTCTCCCCTTCCCTCCAAAGAGATGGAGCCCAACTATATAATTTTACAGATGGGGAAACTGAGGTTCAGAGAAGGGAAGATCAAGACTAGCATCAAAAAAGTAGTTAGGAAGGACAGCCAGAAGCCAAATCCCCTGACTGTCACTATCCTGCACTGCTTCACCAAGGAAGTGATGCCCTGTCCTGCCCTCAGTTCAATGCCAGCCTAATGGAGAATGAAGAACACCTAGGAAACTGTTTAGCACAGATCACAATGGGATACATCCTGGGGCCCAGACTTATCAGTACTATAGAAGGTCAGGGGAGGAACCGATCAGTCTGAATGAAAGCTGTCAGCTTTGGAAGGCTTCATGGAGGAGGTGAGATTAGTTTGTCCCCTGGAGCATAAAGTCTTCAGTTTTCAGATAGAAACCTTGAAGAAAGCTTTCCCCATTTTTTAAAAGAGGAACCTGGAACACAGTTTTTGTGAGGAGGCAGTATGGAAAGATGGCCTGGGGGTCAAATTGTGGCTCAGTCACCTATTCCCTGGGCAACTCATTTCTCTCCCAGTCTCAGTTTCTTCTTGTGTAAAGTAAAGGGGTTGGACTAGATAGCCAATGAGGTACCTTCCAGTCTAGAGTTAAGACCTTATGACCTAGGGCTTCTATGCTGTTTCATCTGGAAGTGTCTCCTGAGGTTGCCTCACTTTACAGATAAAGAAACTGAGGTTCAGAAAGGTCAAAGTAGCTGGCATAATGGAAAGCAGAGATTTGGAGTTTTGATTCGGCCACTGATGAACTCTGTGGCCTTGGATGTGTTATAATCTCTCTGAGTTTCTGTTTTTTCATCTGTAAAATGGGGGCAGTAATCCCCCTGAGTAAAGGACTTTGTAAATCTTTAAAAGGTATAGAAACACAAGCTTTTATTCTTTTGCCCAACATTATGTCCAGATCATAAGCAGCAGAACTGGGAGCCCAGATAGTCTAATTTCAAGTCCAGCAGGTTTGAGTCTCTAAATCATACTTTGTTGACTCTTTATACAAGCATGAGCCAGGCACAGGAGATAGGAAAAGGAACATAGACAGACCCACAGTCTATGTTCTACTTGAGTGTGCTGCTTCCCTTGGGTCATATGATATGATTTGGGGGTGATAGAGCAGGGCCAGAACCTGGGAATTCTGAACTCCCTTCTCCAGTCTAAACAGTCTATACTAGACCAGGATTTCACTGTTTGAAGTCACTCTTGGGTCCTGGGGTTTCTTCTAGGAAGTCACATCATGATGTGGAGATGACCCTGGGTTCATAGAGGATATTACATGTACTAAAGTGTCTACTATGTGCTGGGGAATACAAGGACTGCTCAAAGAACTTCCATTTGCTTGGAAAGGCTACCAGTCACCAGTAGATGATGGACCATGTCTGTCAGCCAAGGACTGACTGAGTCATCTGTTTCACCTTCATCTTCCCCCATCTCGGATTCCCCATCTGACTCCTAGTTCTAAATCCTATGGTCCTAAACCCATGATCACATAGTGAGGAATGTTGTACTCACAGAAGCTCTTGGAAGCCACTTGCCAAATCACCAAGGGCTCTGTTAAAACCATACCCATACCCACAAAATCAGAGGTGCTTGAAGTAAGCCATGAGGCTTAGAGCTAAAAGGGACCAAAGAGTTTATCTAGTCCAGAGCTCTTAACCTGGGGCCAGTGAACTTAAAAAAATTACAACTCTCTCAATATAGTTGCTTTCCATTGTAATCCGGTATATCTTATTGTGTATTTAAAAACAAGATTTTTGGATGATCTCCATAGGCTGACTGCCAGAGGGGTCCAGACTACCAGATAGATATGAAAAACTCCTTTATTCGTTCAGTCCTTGCATTTTACTGAAAACAAAACTGCAACCCAAAGAGGAGAAAAGACCCTCTTGTCCAAGATCCCACAGCCAGGGAAGGAACAGTCAGAATTCAAACCCACATCCTTGACTCGAAATCCCAGACTCTCACACCAAGCAAGTGCCCGGAAGCTGGAGTTTCTAACAGTTAGAACTAAAGCCATAGTGAGGTGATTTCAGCCTCCTGGGGAAGTTAGCTGGGACCCGCCCTTTCTTCCTTTCAGAAAGGCTTCCACTCTCCACTTTTCAGTGGGGGAGGGGAAAGCACTCAGCCCCTAGGCTTCTTGCCTGTCCCCCATCCCCTCCTCACCCCCCCCACCTCCCACCCCCCCCACCCCCACCCCCGGCCTGAGCTTTGATCCTCCGCCAGGAGCTCCCTTGGCCTCTGGCTCTGTTTTCACACCCTTGGAGATGTTGGGGCTGGCAGGAAGTAGTTAGTCTGTGGCAGTCTTCTAATCAGCATCTGAGGCCTCCCCACTAGGGATCCTACACTTCCACTGGGGAAAGACCTGGGGTTGGAGGGACCACAGTTCAATACTCTGTTATTATTTACAGGGTGATTTGGGGCAGCTCTCTTACTCTGGGTTTCACTTTCTTCATTTAACATAAAGGAGTTGAACTAAATGATTATAATTCATGGAAGGCATCTCCAAGGTCAAATACTCCATCCCTCTCATTTTACAAATGGAGAAACTGAGCCCCATAGAGGCAAAGGTGACTTACCCACTGTCAAAGAATCATAAAATGAGAAATTAGAAGGGACTTCAGAAGGCATCTGGTACAACCTCTTCATTTTACAGAGAAAGAGACTGAGGCCTGGGGAAGCTGGACGTCTTGAGCAGGGTCCCACAGAAGTAAGAACAGGGGATTGAAGCCGGGCTTTCTGAGCATGGGCCCAGGACACCCTTTCCCCTGAGATATCTCTTTCCCTAAGGCCTCCACCCCTTCCAGTTCTAAATATAAGACCCCATGATCCTTCCTCTGATCTGGGAAGTAAGGAGAAAAGGAGGAGAGAGAAGAACCAGAAAAGCTTCTGTGATCAAATAGATGAATATCAATCAGACTCTCTGGCCACACTGAGCAGCTCAGACTAGTGGGGGGTGGAGACTCAGGCTTGTTCCCCACTAATTCGCTGTGTGCCTTTGAGGAAGGTGCTAAGTGCCCCTCACTGAATTTTTCTAGAGTCTAGACCTTTGTTTTCCCATCTAGAAAATTAAGGATTGCATTGTTAACCAGCTCTGGATTGGTGGTGGTTGGGTTGGATCCTGGGCAAGTCTCTGCTCATCTTTGGGTCTCAGTTTCCTCATCAGTAAAATGAGGGAATTGGGCCAGAAGACCTATGAGGTGTCCTGCAGCTGTGACATGTTACCTATCTCCTGGAAAGTTAAGGAGGTATTAAGGGGAAGGAGCATTGGCCAGAACTCTGTGAGCTAAAGGAATGGTAGAGTCTAGATGAGGTTTGGGGGTAAGGAGAGAGGAATCTATAGCTCCCACTTCCCTCCCCAAGGGGCCCTGGTGGGAAGTCCCCTGGGGTCAGTAGCATATTACATTGAGGCCCACTTCCTCTTCCTGGTGCTTGGTGCACACCCCATGCTGCCGTTGCTCTCCCTTAGAGGTCCCAGCAGCCCCAGCCGAAGATGGGAAGAGGGGGGCACTGTGGCCGTGTGAGACATGAAACATATTAAGGAAGGGAAGCCCAGCTCTTCAAAAAACTCAAAATCCCTGAACTTCTGTGAGGTGCAGGATATGCCCATTTGTCAGATGACACTGAGGCTCAGAGAAGGGAAAAGACTTGATAAGAATTGGGCAGAGTCAGGTGTGGAACCTGGTCATAGGAGCCCAGACCTAGAGTTGGAAGGAATCTTAGAGGTCATCAGATCCTATTCCCTTATTTTACAGATAAGGAAACTGAGGTCACAAAAGCAATAAGTGGCAGAAGTAGGATTGTGAAACCCATGACCTTTGACTCCAACAGAGCTCCCTCTGTCCAGGGTCATAGGTGCACCGTATGTATGTAGCCCAGCTAGTCAAAGCCAGAGTAGGGTCTACTCTGAGGATTGTGACAGAGAAGCTGTGAATTTCACCTCTGATATGTTTATCCTTCACTGCTGAAGAAGACCATGCCATCAGAGAAATGATGACATGACTTGCACTTGACTTTGTTTTGAGTGAGGGAGGGCTGTGCAGGTCACCAGTCTCACTTCTCCAGAGCCATCTGAATCCAGTGCCCAGATATTCATCAGGATAACTGGAGATGACCCAGGATGAGGCAGTTGGGGTTAAGGGACTTGCCCAAGGTCACACAGTTAGTGAGTGTCAAGTGACTGTGGTGAGATCTGAACTCTGATACTATCAGTGAGATGAAGCCTGGGTCCCTCCTGTTCCAATTTCTCCTTTTATCAGTTAATAACATGTAGTCAATGCATGTTGAATCTAATGGGATTGGGTCAAAGAGAGCAGATGGGACTCACCCAGATCCTCTGGTTCCAAGTCAAATTGTCCCCTCATAATTTTTATCTGTCCCCCAGAGTTGCTTCCAGTCTAAGTAGAGATGGAGATAAGGAATAGGAAATACTGAACACACAAATTGGGAAAAATAGAAGGTGGAGGTTAGCCCACCGATTGGAATGTGTGTTGGGGGAAGGAACAGCACCGTCCAGACAAGATCCTACCCTGAATGGAGGGATTCTGGTCATTGGATCTGAGCTGGAGAGGGCTTAGACATTACCGAGATTGAAGCCCAT